>JBBGZY010002188.1:0-1200000 GCA_037952925.1 Lithobates clamitans | reverse complement strand
GTACTTTATCCTGCTTTTCCATGGTATTAGGATGTCCCTCATGAAGTGGAGAAAGCACCAAAAATGTCTTTTTGGCCGCATAGCTTCTGTTAAGATAGCTATCCTACTAAACGTTCTCTATATTCTCAAGACCCTACCAATTCCTATCCCATCTACAGTATTCATCCCAAACTAGAGCTTATAGCCGAGAAGTAAATATCTCCAACCCCTCCAACTCATGCTTTATGGGTAAAAACGGTCAACGGTCAAAAACATTTAATGTACCAGCATAGGTGATTCCCAGGCAAATTTTCAAAATTATGTAATAACTGGGTTAACCGGGACTGTCTCCACTAAAACTAATTAGAGACAGGCTGTTGAGCTGATTTATATGAACCCAAGTATTGAAACTTTGATTTCCCTCCATCTCTATATCCTATAACACAAGTGACAATAAATGTACAGTTTCAGGGTTTCGAATCTTGATATTTATTGTATCGCTAGGCTGACACATACATGATTGTAACAGTTCAGTAAAGGTAAGCATGGCCAGGCCTTACAGAGCTCTGAAGAGTATGCAGTCTTATGCCACGTACACACAATTGGATTTTCCAACAACAAATGTTGGATGTGAGCTTGTTGGCGGAAAGTCAGACCATGTTTATGCTCCATCGAACATTTGTTGTCCGACTTTCCGCCAACAAATGTTGGCTAGCAGGTTCTCAAATTTTCCGCCAACAAATGTCTGTTGTCGGACTTTCCGATCGCGTATACACAATTCCATCGGACAAAAGTCCACGCATGCTCGGAATCAAGTACGAGCCGGAAGCACTCGGTCTTGTAAAATTAGCATTCATAATGGAGATATCACGTATGTCTTGTACGTCACTATGTTCGTAATTGTTGGCCAACATTTGTGTGACCGTGTGTATGCAAGACAAGTTGGAGCCAACATCCTTCGAACAAAAATCCACGGTTTTGTTGTCGGAAAGCCTGATCCTGTGTACGGGGCCTTACAGTTATACTAAGATGAGGGCGTACTGCCTCTTATTCTTGGACACTCAACATTTGTCTAGTGTACTTCGTTATATATGTACCCTGACAATGGGGACACTTTACTCACCCCCCTTACTTAAAGGGGAGTTCCACCCACTTTTGAAAGGTGGTCTTAAACTAAAGACCACCCCTCGTTTTTGGTTATTTAAAATATATATATTTTTTCTTTCTAAAGTACCTTTTTCTGAAGGAATTAAAAGTCAGCAGCTACAGTGTTTGTAGCTGCTGGCTTTTAAAAAAAAAATGTTTGTGGCTGGAACTCCGCTTTAAGTACTATACTACGCGTTTCAAAATACATTTTGGAATCTCTGGTAAGATTAAAGCCTCCTACATAACTCTCCAAGACTTCCACATGGCTCAGTCTGCACACATGCTTGTAACAGCACGAGCCGAGGGTTAATGTTGTCAGCACACAACGTATGTAATCTGCTAATCAATTCTGGCAGAACCTGTTGTGGAGGGACCTAGCTGGAAACACGAGAGCACTGAGAGATTACAATCATGGGCTTTCACTTATACCGTGTCATTCTCTGGCTTCACAAATGTTTTCTATATTTAGAAAATAATCATTTATTTTTGTAGAACAGCTTACCTGGGTTTCTCGTGTATATTTGTTGCTTGATTTGCACTCCACAATATGCATATTATTCATTGCAGATAAGCAAAAGGGTAGGACATTTAAAACTGAACTCCAGGCAAACAGCGAAATACACAGATGAAAAACAAAGGTGTTTTATTTGCCAAAAGGTTTGTATTTCTCTACATCCAGTTCTGAGATTTAAGCAGCTCTGTTACACAGCACCAGTTGCTATAGTCAAATGACGGCTGGGCAGGACATTCACTGTTTTGGGTGGATGTCATATGCTGTGCAACCTGTCACTCATCAGTGTATCGGTCGCTGCCGGTATCACGTGATCGCTGTGACCAATCACAGCAGATTACATGACAATTGCGCACAATGAATGGCTTTGATTCATGCCATACATTGTGTAATATTGTGTTGATTTCTGTGATTGGTTACAGTGATCACATGGTACAGATAGGGCCAATCACAGCCCATCTGTACCATGTGATTATCTATGGCCAATCACAGATAACTACAATAGTAAACACTGAATGAATCCGTTTCATTCAGTAAAAATTGTTGCATATAACAGTGAAATTCACTGGTCAGTGTTTCTCATCTCCAGTCCTCAAGGTGCCCCAGCAGGTCATTTTTTCAGGATTTCCCTCAGATGAAACAGCTGTATACACCGCTCCTTCACCTTTCCTGCCTATTGAAATCAATGGGGCAGCGTGGCTATACCGCCAGCAAAGCGCCTCTGCAGAGGTGCTTTGCGGTGGTTTTTAACCCTTTCTTGGCCACTAGCGGGGGCCGAATACTGTCGCCGCTAAAACGACGGTAAAGCACCGCTAATAATACGGCTTTACCGCCGACGCACCTCCCGCCCCAGTGTGAAAGGGGCCTAAGGCAGTGAAACTGATCAAATCACCTGTGCAAAATAATGGAGAGCCTGAAGAAATGACTTGTTGGGACATCTTGAGTACTGGAGTTGAGGAACATTGGTATAAGCAATCATAATATGTATAACAAAAAAAAATATTACTTCCCCTGAGTAATACAGTATTGCTCTGGTCACAGTGTGTTAAAAAAATGGGAAAAAAAATGGAACAAAAAAATTTAATAAAAAAGAAAAAAAATGTAAAA
Source organism: Lithobates clamitans (assembly GCA_037952925.1). NCBI lineage: Eukaryota > Metazoa > Chordata > Amphibia > Anura > Ranidae > Lithobates > Lithobates clamitans. Next base: position 1,197,257 of record JBBGZY010002188.1, on the reverse strand, counting down.
AAAATTACTGTACTGTACTGGTGACAGTATGTAAAAAAAAAAAAAAAAGTATTTTTATTTCTTCATTTGCCAAAAAGTTACAACTTCAAAAAACTCTCATACCTCTTACTAAATACCTTGGACTGTCTACTTTCCAAAAATGGGTAATTTGGGGGGTATTTGTACTGTCCTGGCGTTTTTGGGCCTCAATAAATGACATAGGCTGTCGGTACATCAGAATTGATTTTCAGATATACTATATCATACATAGATTGTGGACTCTATAACTTTCCTACAGACTGAATAATATACACTGATTTGGGTTAGTTTCACCAAAGAAAAGACAAAGAATACAGTTTGGCCTTAATTTATGAAGAAAGATTATTTCTTTGCAAAACGTTATAACTCAAATAAAGAAAAATGCGTATTATTTAAATTTTTTGGTCTTTTTTTTATTTATTTAGCAAGAAAAAAACAGTGGTGATTAAATACCACCAAAAGAAAGCTCTTTGTGTGGAAAACAATAATACAAATTTCATATGAGTACAGTTTTGCATAACCAATTGAATAAGAATCAATTATTCCGTGCTCAGGACAAATGTAAAAGGAACTGCAGCCCCCCAGAAAAAGAAAATCACCAAGGTGAAATCCAAACAATAAAAAACTCTAGTAGGGGAATTGGCATTGTTCGAAAAATCTGTATATACTAAAAAATAAAAGGTGTGTATGCATGAAGGTGCGTCAACAAAATAGATTGAAATCCTATAAAGGTGCTGGAACCTATGAAATGTGTGTGCCACATAAGCTATAATCATACTAAACACCACAAAAAATAGTGAAGAGTAAACATCAATTGCATCCACTATAAAAGTACAAATAATAAATGTTCAAAATGGTGTGACACCGTATATCAAAATGGCATCTATTGATCCTCTAGTAATGGCAAAAAATCCCAAAAGTGATAATAAGTGTGTGAAATAAAAAAATGTTTAAATATGAAAAAATTATATAGGAGAACATTTTTTTTTAATGAAAAGGATCTGTAATAAAATAACGATGTGTGCATCCAAATAATCCAATAAAAAGTGTCCTATGAATGTGAAAAAAGTCTATGATAAAATAACGGTGTGTGCATCCAAATAATCCCATAAAGATCTTGATTACTGCTGTGACTGGTGCTCCCCGTCTTCTGTTGTACCCCCACTCGTGCCCTCACTCACCGGAGCGCCCAACCCCTGCAGGGGTAATAGGCATGTGAATGTGAATCCAGTAGTGATGTTCCTTATCTATTATCCAGTGTTCCTCTCTGCGATTTCCTGGTCTCCTTTCCCCGTATGTCACTGTTGTCCTCTTAGTGGTCTCCACTGGAATATATCCATATGTGATGAGAAAAAAGGAGCCTCATAGCGTAGATCCAAAAGGTATTAGTTTATTAAAACAATAAAAATGCTTAAAAACTGGAGCTGACAGTGCTCCGCCGGCTGGCTCAAAGCCAATCACCGCAGCAACGACGTGGTAGCGGCGTGCGTTCCACAGCCTGCCTACCAAAACCGGAAGTCTAAGCAAAGCCAGAAGCTGAAGCGACGTATGCGTACCACGTGACCATGCCTTACGTGTTTCGTCATCAAGACGTCATCTGAGGCGCGGCCATCTTGGTACACCATACGTCCATATATACTACAAGGTGGCGCCATGGTGTCCAATCCAAAGACATGGTTGTGCAATTACACCCACCCAGCGGTATGTGTATAAAATAGTCTGGTTAAAAAGTATGTATAAAAACAAAACATATATGTTTAATGAAAGTCTGTGATGCAGCCTTGACTGGATATATACACACTTTCATTAAACATATATGTTTTGTTTTTATACATACTTTTTAACCAGACTATTTTATACACATACATGTTTTCAGGATGATGTGAGATATTCACTCACTTTTTATTATGTGGCTTTTTTATTAGGGTCATGAATATGTGGCCTTTTACTATGTACACAGACTTGGTGACATCAGTAGAGCATTTTATTATTTTTATTTCCACATGTTTATATGTGTGGGTGTACAGACATGTGTATATATATATATATGTTTATATGTAGTCCGTTTTTTCTCTTCCCTTTGGTCTACTATAAATTAATCATTGGCATTGACACTTTTTATTTTCATATATATTTTTTCCTCTTCACAAATGGTTGCACATTTATATATGTAATGGTTTGTTTACATGCCATTTTTATTGCACAGTTACAAACTTCATCCTTCCGTCGTTTGTTGATTATACGGAGGCGCCCCGTTATGACATTGTCTAAATTTTCCACTACGGGGTGTAAGGTGTCAACTTCGCATTCATCTCATCTTAGCATCGTAGGTCTGTCACTTCCCCGCTGGGTGGGTGTAATTGCACAACCATGTCTTTGGATTGGACACCATGGCGCCACCTTGTAGTATATATGGACGTATGGTGTACCAAGATGGCCGCGCCTCAGATGACGTCTTGATGACGAAACACGTAAGGCATGGTCACGTGGTACGCATACGTCGCTTCAGCTTCTGGCTTTGCTTAGACTTCCGGTTTTGGTAGGCAGGCTGTGGAACGCACGCCGCTACCACGTCGTTGCTGCGGTGATTGGCTTTGAGCCAGCCGGCGGAGCACTGTCAGCTCCAGTTTTTAAGCATTTTTATTGTTTTAATAAACGAATACCTTTTGGATTTACGCTATGAGGCTCCTTTTTTCTCATCACGTATGGATATATTCCGGTGGTGACCACTAAGAGGACAACAGTGACATACGGGGAAAGGAGACCAGGAAATCGCAGAGAGGAACACCGATGGATAAGGAACATCACTACTGGATTCACATTCACATGCCTATTACCCCTGCAGGGGTTGGGCGCTCCGGTGAGTGAGGGCACGAGTGGGGGTACAACAGAAGACGGGGAGCACCAGTCACAGCAGTAATCAAGATCTTTATGGGATTATTTGGATGCACACACCGTTATTTTATCATAGACTTTTTCACATTCATAGGACACTTTTTTATTGGATTATTTGGATGCACACATCATTATTTTATTACAGATCCTTTTCAGAAAAAAAAAATGTTCTCCTATATAATTTTTTCATATTTAAACATTTTTTATTTCACACACTTAATATCACTTTTGGGATTTTTTGCCATTACTAGAGGATCAATAGATGCCATTTTGATATACGGTGTCACACCATTTTGAACATTTATTATTTGGACTTTTTCAGTGGATGCAATTGATGTTTACTCTTCACTATTTTTTGTGGTGTTTAGTATGATTATAGCTTATGTGGCACACACATTTCATAGGTTCCAGCACCTTTATAGGATTTCAATCTATTTTGTTGACGCACCTTCATGCATACACACCTTTTATTTTTTAGTATATACAGATTTTTCGAACAGCGCCAATTCCCCTACTAGAGTTTTTTATTGCATAACCAATTGTCTTTCAAAGTGCGAGTGCGCCGAAAGCTGAAAACTGGCCATTTCCATCATTCAATCATGTGTAAGTAAAAACGCAGTTAATTTTCCTTGCATGTGATTGGGTACTTTTTACAAAGTGAAGATTTTCATCATTTACTAAGCTCTGAAGCAGCTGCACTTTGCAAAGTGCACAGTCTATTTGCCTTTAGTAAATCAACCCCATTGCATGGTTTTGATAATTCTAAAGGAGAACTGTATAAGGAAATTGTATAATGTATGGCCAGCGTTAGTCCCACAAATGCACAGCACATACACAGATTGGAGGGGCGTGACACAGCCTATGATTGGCAGAACCTCTTCCACTTTACAGTGTAAAGTGAAAGCTACCGTCAATCAATTTAAAGTGATTGTAAACCTTTGTTTTGTTTATTTTCTTTTAAAATAAGAAACATATCATACTTACCTCCACTATGCAGTTCGTTTTGCACATTGCAATGTTAGGAAGCAATGTTTGCCCTCTTAGACCAGTATAGCTTGTGCTTTATAAGGGTTTTTTGCCTTCCTCGGGCTCAACCACATGTGTAGGTTTAGTAAATATTTTAATTGGTAATATTATGTTTTTTGAATAACCTTGACGTCTTTATTTTTGGCCCTCATGTTTTTTTTTAGATTCCGACCTGGATTCTAGCGTTAACACTCTCCCTGTTCTACTCTGTACTATCAAATTGTAAAAAAGGAAAAAGATGAAGTTCTATTTATGCCCCATACTTTCCCTTCTATTTATAGACAAAGGTCCCTCTGTTTCTTTTAGTCTATCAGTCACACAGATTACATTTTGGACCCAAACCTGGTTTTTGCTCTGGCAGATTTTCTATTTATCATGCTATTGTTTATCCCAGGACCCATCATCAATCTTACTGTCGTCCCACAGATGACTAGGCATCCATTTGGATCTATATTTATCCCAGAATTGCAATGCAGCACAAATTACAAGCTAGAAAAGATGACCTTGGCCAATAACCATTCTGGAAACAGAGACAGACGAATAAGCACTTTCACTTTTCCCATCATTCCAGAAAATGGATAAACTTGTTATCCTGACATCTCTGTGAATTACTTTTACAGCAGTTATGTTGACTGGTAGGACAAACTCTTGACAAAATGTTCCCTCCATACAGTATGAAACATATAAGAGTAGCAACCTATTTGACCATTAAAGTAGATCTAAACCTTAAAGTGGTTGTAAAGGCACAAGGTTTTTTACCTTCATGCATTCCATGAAGGTAAAAAAAACCTTCTGTGTGCAGCAGCCCCCCTAATAGTTACGTGAGCCCCCTCTCGATCCAGCGATGTCCTTGAGAGCCTTGGCATTCTGGGAAATTGCACTCATGATTGGCTTTTGGCAGCAGTGGCTTCTGCTGCTGTTAATCACAGCCAGTGAGCCAATCAGGACATGGGGGGGCCAGGCCGAGCCATGGCTCCCTTTGTAAATGGACACACAGAACTGCAGGTCGGGAGTACAGCTTGCTGTGGGGGCACCCGGCAGGAGGGAGGAGCCAGGAACGCCGGCGTGGGACCCGAGTAGAGAAGGATCCGGACTGCTTGCACAGAGCAGGAAAGTATAACTTTGTTATTTAAAAAAAAAGGCTTTAATATTTAGTTTTCATTTGTATAGAATGGAGAGGGATTAGGACACCTTTCAGTTGTTAGGGGGATTCACCCTCTCTATTTGTCCTGTTTACCGTTACCATTAAAAGTGAAAGTTACAGAAAATCCCAAATTTTGGATTGCAACCAGAAAAGTAATAGAGTAGAGATCTTCCAATGGGAACACTAGTTCTGGTGACAACCAGGGATTCCCTCACTTTGTAGAGATTTTCTCTCACTTCCTGTTTTGGCTATGGGACAGGAAGTTAAGGGAAATCTCAACAATAGGACAGGAATGGCAAAAAACTGACAGGGGCTATAACCACTTACCCTATTCAAAATAGTGGGAAAAAAATCTTAAACTGCACTTTACCTGAATAACGTTTGCTAAAGCACTGTGTGTTATTACCATAGTCTTTTGTTTCATAAAATACTGTTTTTATACATTTTACATCTCAGTGCTTCTGATCTCCTCCTGTGTCTTTCAGCCACTTTCTGTCTTAATACACTAGTTTCAGGGTCTGCTGGACATCTTTGCTCTAAACTGGTATTCTGATGGTGACAACTGCGAGCTATGCTAAAGTGAAATGTGCAAGTTTAAAATGGCTTTTAAAATGAAAATAATAATAATTTTAAGGCTAAATGAGGATTTAGTGATTGAATTTAGATCTACTTTAAGAAATGTAAATGAATCCTTTAATCCAAAACACACATACCTGCAAATACAAGACGGAATACTTAGCTTTTCAGCACCTCCAGAATGCTGTTCCATTCAAGAGAAATCCTCTGCTAAAAACGCCAGAGAAACCAACACTTCCTGGGTTGTTGATCTTCTTGGTTCCCTGCAGCCCTCAATGGTTTCTTCCAACAATCTCCACATCACTGCTATGTCCTGTAATGACTGCAAGGTTGGCGAAGGGGGAACCTCTGAGAGTTACTAGGGACCAAGAAGTTGGGCACCTCCCGGACGTGTCGGTTTCCCAGTGGATTTAGCGGAGGATTTCTCTAGAATGAAGACATGTTTCAGCGGCACAGACAGCAGAAAAGATAAATATCAGTCTCTTCTTTTATGGGTAGGCCTATTTTTATTTTTGGATTAAAATGTTACTTTCACTGAAAAAAGCTTCAATATATATATAAATAAATGTTCACCAGTAGAACATTGCAAGGAGGTTTATTTCAGAAGGCACACACATTGAGCGCCTTGCTGTGGTGCCCTCTCTGAGGTTGGAGCCTCCCCTGCCACTGCAATGTGCGTGACTGAGCTGTCAAAGTATAATTCCATTCAAAACCTAGCTAAGCTAAAATCTACTCCCACCCCCATTCTAAGTCTATTCTATCTACCATGTAGAAACTCGGCTGTCTGGGACTCCCCCTCCTATTTCACAGAGACATACAGCAGGCGCCAATGACTCCCACTGCTGTCAATCAAAGTCAGTGAGCCAATGAGGAGAGAGAGTGGGCAGGGCCGAGCCACGGCTCCATGTCTGAATAGACACACAGAGCAGCAGCTTGGTTTAGGTGCCCCCATATCAAGCTGCTTGCTGTGGGGGCACTCAGCAGGAGGGAGGGGCCAGGAGCTCTGGCGTGGTACCTGAGAAGAGGAGGATCTGGGCTGCTCTGTGCAAAACCAACTGCACAGGGCAGGTAAGTCTAACATGTTTGTTATTTTTAAACAAAAAAACAAAAACGAGACTTTAGTATTACTTTAGGGTAAAAACCTTCTGCCTTTAGAACCACTTTAATTCTCCTTCATTTCCATCCTCCCTCACTTTTATTTGCTGATTTTTCTTAAATTGTATGTCAATTTTTTTTTTTTTACATTTGCATCTGTTTGTGTTTGTAGTGTCAAGTTTAAAAAAATGCTTTGTACCAGAGACATGATTTTAGCACCTTTTAAAAGAGGCATATCGCAAGATAAAATTTGCAGTTAAAGTGGGAGTAAACTCCCATGCATGAATTTTACCTATAGGTAAGCCTATAAGGCGGCTTACCTATAGGTAGCGTAAATATCTTCTAAACATGCACTGTTTAGAAACTATTTACTGTACATGCAGCTGGTGATGTCACCAGTGCATGTGCTCTGAAGGAATGGCCACCCGGGCCATTCCTTCAGAGTCCCGTGCCGTAACAGCAGCTCCGGCCACTCACACAGCCAGAGTCCGTAAACCCAGAAGGAAGACCGGGTATAGATGGAAGCCCTGTCAGTGGTAACACCGCGTCACTGGAGGGCTTAGTTCTAAGGTAAGTTTCACATAATGTGCTAGTATGCTTCGCATACTAGCACATTATGACTTTGCCTTGCAGGTTTAAAAAGAAATTTTCCAGCGGGTTTACTACTGCTTTAACTCCAATTTTTTTAAACCCTAAAATCTGTAGTTACATTTTAGTTAACCTTTATATTTATTGACTCCTTAATTCCCTTTTGTTCTCTGCATTTTTAGTTTATGTGGCCCCAAGTTAAAGTGCTTGGTGGGGGCGAGTACTTTAGCATTCTCGCTTTCTCTCCGGGCACTGAGAACAAATACTACTGACGCTTTGGGACGAACTGGCATGCAACCTTGCCACCACTGACGAATCGATTCCTGTGAGCTTCATGTACAAACACAATTGGAGTCCAAAAATGATTATTATATAGAAGTTACATATCTTTACAGGTTTCACACTGTTGCACATACTCAAAAGCCTTATGATTAAGCGCAACAAAGTGAAAAATGCCAAGTTATTTAACTTAGACTCCATTTGAGTTTGTACTCAAACCTGATCAGATGAGTCTTCAATGGCGCATTTAAGCATGTATGGTCTATTCCCTGGTAGCCAAAGTAAACTGGGAAGTCCAGTTCACAGCAGTTAATTTCAGAGTCTATTTCAAGCCACTGGTAACCAGAGTAAATTCTGGGCCAAGCCTCTGTTTTCCCTAGAGCAACAGTACAGAATATATTGCCCAGACTATACTGTGATAAGATACAAAAAATACTAACCAGAATAAATACAGCAGCCCCTGTATTTACAATACATAGCAGTCAACATGTCAAAATAGTGTTCTTTTTTTTGTATTGTACACTATTAAAAATTCAGATGGGAACCCTAACATGATTTGACTGTGCAATGGCCAGGCTTAGAATTCTGGTGCAGACATGTCACCATTGTAGACCTGAACAACAAGAGGCTATCCATGCTATTTAACTTGTGGCAACCATACAAAACTAAGACACGGGCCATTTGTGGAACTGGCCTTTAAATTTCAAGTTTCTCAATTAAACAGCTCTGATTTATTATCCTTATATGCATCTGTGGATTAATATTACTTATTTCAAGAATGTCAGTGGTACATTTATTCTTCTTTAAGGATCAGGAAAGGTTAATACAATTTTGAATTAGGGAAACAGTGCATTATACTCAAAGTGCGTGGTGATATTACACAGATTTTGACATTTAGGAGAGTTAAGAATAATTTCTGACACAGAGTGCTTCTAATTTTATGATACATTAGAACAATCCTGGGCAACAAATGAAATTAGTCACTGGAGTATTAATGCTATCTATGAAACACTGTCTGAAAGAACGTTCCGTATACCTAGGGTTGCCACCTGTCCAGGATTCACCTGGGCAGTTCAGGTTTGGAATCTTGTGTCTGGGTTTCAGTCTGCCTGAAACCCGGACACATTATTTAGACTGGGCTGGGTTCCCCAAGTAACTGAGATAGTCACACTAAAAACTGTTGCCATTCGGGAGCTGCAGCCCGCTGTCTGGGGGCAGGTTTGGCTTTACTGGGGGGGGGGGGGGGCATGATGTTAGCAAGAGCAGTTTGGCCACACCCACTGTTTGCTGCATTACCACTCTCCTTGGGGCACCCAAAGGTGTCCCAGGTCTTTTACAATCCTATAGTGTATACTACAGGTGTCCTGTGCCGCTAAAGTGTTCGGGTTTGGCTTGAAGAAAAGGTGGCAACCCTATGTATATCCAGAGTTTTAGGTTATTTCCCACAGCCATATGCCAGTGCTCTTCTCACATTCAATGTGGGTAGGTCTGATTCCTAAATCTGTACTTTTTAACTTTTTGTGTCTTTGCTTGATCTGCAGGGTTCAATCTCAGTAACTCAAAGCAAAAATTTAATTTTCCATTTTGATTAGAGTAGGGAAGGGTTATAATCTCTGTCAGTTTTTTGTTTTTTTGTACCATCTAGTGTCCCCATTGAAAGATTTCTACTCCTGTTATGGCAATCACTCAAAGTTTGGGATTATCTTTCACTTTAACTTTTGGTAATAATAGTCACTTACAAATAGAGAGGGTGAATATCCAGAACAGGGACAAAGACCAAAGACAGCAATAAAAACCTGACGTGTTTAATTTCCTCTACTCTCTATACAAAACGAAAATAAAGTTATGCCTTCAGCTATACTTTAATGGGGGCTCTTAGGAACGTCTTAGTACTGACCATACCTACCAAAGTTTAAACTTGACAAAGAGGGACTATTTTTAAAGGGACGGAATGTGGTGCGTGTAGCACACTGCAGCAAGAAGTGGGTGTGACCATGAAAAAAAGCGGTGTGGTCATATGGGTGTGGTTTACAGATATTCCTGAAGCATCTTTGGTAAGAATCCCAACTGCCACTGGAAGATTGATCATAATAAGGAAAGAAACAGATCCAAGAAGTATAGGTGGGGGGTTTGTGCTAAGAGGGGGTATTTGGGGGGAGGGGGGGTTTACAACCTACAGACGACTACTCTGGATTTTCCCATACCGCACAAAAATGTGCTGCCTTTTGCAGACGCACGTGGGTGCCATTCATTCTTAATGTCACCCCTACGCATTTAGCAAATGCGCATACATTTTTGCCTGCTAAAACCCATTATACCACAGTACCATTTGTTTTGGTGCTGCTCAACTTTAAAAGTTATGCCGGCGCCTTTTTTGCGTGTTTCACGCGCATCAAAAAACATGTGGAATTGCATAAAAAAGCGTGTGCACTCAGATACACCTCCTGGGGTAAACGAGCCTTTAGACTGGCCTGCCCTGGAATTGTGTGCGATTCTAAGGGGTGTCTTAAATGAAAAAAGGTTGAAAAACACTGCCCTACTCTCTGCCCGCTTCCTAACACTCCCCTGGCTTCCCCATTCCCCACACTGATGTTCTTTACACACTGTGCCGACGTTCCCCCTACCACTGCAGGACTGGATGTTAGCGGGAGACAAAGCCATCTCCTGCAGACTTCAGGCAATCCATAAAGAAGAGGTATCCAGTCAATGAGGTGTCACACAAGCTGTGCTGCACGCAATATCACTTCCTCAGAACTCCCCAATCAGTCTCCACACGGAGCTAACGTTGGTACTAACAATGGATTGTTAGTACAACAGCTGCTCTCAAGGTTTTCAGTTTTTTATTGTTCCGCTGGGTTAAACAAAAGAAAAACTAATAGTGTGTACCAGGCTTGAGCCATGTCTTGTAATCCATCATCAGTAACTATCATGTAACACATAAATTGTTGTTTGTTTGTTTGTTTAAATCTTGTTCTTTCTTCACTCCATAGCTAGGGGATGCTCTATATAGTTAGTCCCATCCTTCTTCTTTGCTTTAATCTCCATTCATCACATGATATATTCTGCTGAGGCTGGACACACTATGATTTTTTGATGATGTTCATCTGTGAAGATCTGCACAAGTTTTCGATTAAAGCTCTCTACAATCTGCAGGATATCATGTGGATGGAGCCACTGTTTGCTAATTCTAGAGTTTATTGGTGGAAAAAAAAAGCCGCTGCCAGCCCTTCTGGAGAAGCATTTTGGTCGAAAAAACGCTGGCAGCTCCCAAACTCTGCTAAACGCCAGTGCCAGAATTTTTTTTTCTAAGCGAAGGCCGCTGGCACCCTTCCCACCCAATGTATGTAAATGGCATGTTGGGAGCTTCACCGGGTGCCAGCGCGTGGCCCTGAGGTCACGCAGTGACGCAATCCTGTGATGGCTGTGATCTTCTGACACAGCCAAACACAGATCGGGATATGGGCGCTGTGATTGTCCCTCCCGATCACGTGATGGCTGTGTCCAGTGCCAGGACAATGTCATCAAGAGCCCAGGGCGAACATGCCAAACTACTCTCCCCTAAGATGTATGAGCATGATATGTCAGCAAAATTCCCCCCACAAAAACACTGAGCACTATTCTTCATGCTTACCCCCTAAGCATAAACTCCCTATCCTCCCAGTACAAATCCACCCCCCCTGCTGAAATCCCCCTCGCAGCACAAATCTTTGCCCCCGATAGGGAAATTGCATATTTCATATTCATTGTTAAAGAGGAAGTAAACCCTGATGAGTTTACTTCCTCTTTTTTTCCCTGCAAAAGTAAAGCATAATGGGCTACTATGCATCCCTTAGTAGCCCATTATGTGTCACTTACCTGACACAGGAGCCTGCAAAGTCACCGCTGTCCCATCTGCTACGAAACGTCCATCTTCTTTCTGGGTATCGTGGCTCCGGCGCTGTGATTGGCCGGAGCCGCGATGACGTCACTGCCGCACATACGCACAGGAGCTGCCACTAACAGCATATCGCCGGTAGCAGCGGCATGCTTGCCGTAGACAGCGGTGCCTGTAGGTTTAGGAGATATTTCTTGGACCTACAGGTAAGTTTTAATCTAGGCTTACCTGTGGGTCAAAGTGGTCTGTAAGGGTTTACAACCACTTTAATGTTGGCCTCAGAAATATCAAATAAAGTCTCTAATATCCTTGAATGACTCATCTTATAGGAATGTGTGATTGCAAACTGACCCAGTCCTTGAGGGGTCAAATTGCAAAAGGAGTTGGCTTGGGGGATTGTCTATTCCCTATACACAAATTTAAATACCACAAGCCAAACTGGAATAAATTAGTCTCACACCAAAGCTTGCAAAACATGAATGCATCTTTGGTCATCTGCATACCATGCTGTATATAAGCACATGGGACTCTGTGGTGGAAACAGCATCTTTAGTTAACTATTCTTGTTAAATGTTCTCTGTCTTTATCTGATATTATCTTTAACCACTTGCCCACTGGCACTTTCACCCCCTTCCTGACCAGGCCAATTTTTAGCTTTCAGCCCTGTTGCACTTTGAATGAGATTTTTTTTACAGAAATAGAGCTTTCTTTTAGTGGCATTTAATCACCGCTGTTTTTTTTTTTTTTTTGCTAAATAAACAAATAATAATAAAAAAATTAGGGGAAAAAAAACAATGCCTTTTCATAGTTTGATATAAAATTTTACAAACAGGTAATTTTTCTCCTTCACTGATGGGCACTGATGAGGCAGCACTGATGGGCACTGATAGGCTGCACTGATGGGCAGCGATGGGGCGGCACTGATGAGGCGACATTGATGGGCTCTGATAGGCTGCACCAATGGTCAATGATGAGGCAGCACTGGTGGACACTGATAAAGAGGTACTGATGAGACTGCGCTGATTGGTGGTACTAATGGGCACTGATAGGCGGCACTGATATGTGGCACTGATGGGCACTAATAGGTGGCACTAATGGGCACTGGTAGATGACATTGATGAGCACTGATATGCGGCACTTATAGGTGACATTGACGAGGAGACACTGGTGGGCACTGAGTGGCAGCAGTGGTGGGCACTGATTGACAGTAGCAGTGGGCACTGATTGGCAGCAGTTGTGAGCATTAATTGGCAGCAGTGGTGGGCACAGATTGGCAGCAGTGCTGGGCACAGATTAGCAGCACTTTTTCAGAAACCAATTATCGGCTCTTTTCTCTTCTCCTCCACATGTTGACAGCGTGAGAAGGAGCGACAAAGAGAGCCAGTAACCGGCCTCTGTTAACATCATAATCAACTGTGATTAGACACAGCTGATCACATGGTAAAGAGCTGCTGATTGGCTCTTTGCCTTAATCTGCGTTTGGCAGTGTCCAGAGGACACTGCAAACACAGAGTGTGCGCCCATGCCCAGCAGCAGGCGCGCGGCGGGGGAGCGTGATCATGGGAGGCCGTCATATGATGGCCTCCCAAAACTGGACGACCACGCTGTAGCCATCATTCAGCTATAGCGCAGTTGGCAAGTGGTCAATAAATGTTATATTTATAAGTATTTGTGTGATCTCTCTTTGCACATATCGAATTAAAACCATAAAAGAACTTAAACTATCACGTGACCGTGATACAACACCCCCATCCCCCAAATCCCCCAGCTCAACCCCCCCCCCAAAAAATTCACCCCTCCTAGCACAAATCCTCTACCCTTAAAATGTTCCCTCCTAGTACACATCCCCACCCCATCTCCCAAGACAAATACCCCTAGATCACCATTCTTAGCACCCCCCCCATATTTCCCCTCCTAGAACAATACTTACTACCTGCTGCCCCCCAAATTCCCCCTTCCAACACAATTTGTCTCCCTCCCAATCTCCTTGAGGTGCCCCCCATCTGATACCACGGTGCCCAGAGCAGCCGTCTCTCCTGCCCACCCCTTGTCCTGGTCCTGGCTGTGTCCAATCACAGCCTTCACAGTGTAAACAGATGCACGTGTCCCTGTGGTAGTTTTCCCCGCTGAGCTCAGTGAGAGCTCAGTGCGGGAGAGGGGAGCTGTCACAGATCACACAGACTGCAGCCATCCACATAATACACCAAGCACCACTGTTACCATTGTCCCTGTCCCATGAACACCTGTACTAATGCACAAAACATCTGTCACAGTGTCCAATCAACATCTGTACCAGTGCACAAAACATCTGTCACAGTGTCCAATTAGCATATGTACCAGTGCACAAAACATTTGTCAGTGTCCAATCAACATTTGTATTAGTGCACAAAACATCTGTCAGTGTCCAATCAACATCTATACCAGTGCACAAAACATCTGTCACAGGGTACATGTCCCATCAACATCTGTACCAGTGCACAAAAACATCTGCAATAGTGTTTCATTGCAACATCAACATTTGTCAGTGTCTGTCGGTGGATAATCAACATCTGTCATACTGTACAGGTGCACAAAAAATATATATCAGTGTACCAGTGACCCACCAATAATGAAAAAAAAATGTAAAGCCTCACCGCTTGCGTGCAAAAGTGAATGCACACATTGGTCCCGTACGCATACGAAAAAGTAGAATGCACCACACATGTCAGAGCGAGCGCAAAAATTCTAGCACCAGACCTCAAGTGTAAGTGTAGCACCCTCTAGGTAGGTGCTCCCCAGGCCTGTTTGTTTTAATCTGGTCTGGGCTTGGAGTGGCTCAGGTTAGCAGCTGGTGACTCACAGACAGCATCACTGAGACCTCCCTCTTCTTTCTAGAGTTTTTTGGAAAGTACTGAGAAGAGAAGAGGGGAGGAGAGGTGGAGCTGCCTGGGATACTCTAAGGACCCTGACCAATCCCCAACTTGGATTGGCAGGGGACAGGCCTCCTTAAGTACCCAGAGTCATCCCAGCTGGGGAGGAGTTGGAGTTGTTCAGAGCTTGAAGATGGAATGCTAGGCTGTCAGGGCCTTTGAGGGAGCTCCCCAGTCCGGAGAGGATGACCTTGGGCCTGGGCTCGGGTGCGGACGGGGCCCCTTCAAAAAATCATGAAGGTGTCCTGGACAGGAGGCACAGGAGGAGCAAGAGAGGAGAGCAGGAGAGAGCATTGCCAGGCAAGTCTCCAGGAAGAGGAACAACTGGTCGCAGTAAGGAGAGGGCCAGCGAGTGACATGCACAGTCAGGAGAACTGGGGAGGCACGCCTGAGAGGACTGGGAGTATGCAGTCTGGGATGGGTGCAGAGCCAGCAGTCCCTACCTGCAAAGGGCAGTTGCTAAGGCCTGTCTGAGCCAGTGTCAGGCCTAACCATGCGGTGCCAACTGTGCCTGGAAGCTCAAGCAAGTAGAGTACTGGAGGAGCTGAGGAGTAATAGACTGCAGTAAGAGTTGTGCTGGAGGAAGAGAGGCCTGTATATATTCGAGTGTATATAAGTTGTCCCAATTATTTGTTCCGAATCCACTGGGCATCCCATACTTCCAAGTACAATACCCTCAATAAAATACAAAAACAAAGCTAATGGACTGTTCATTGCCTTGGAGTGTCTGAGGATTGAGTGCTGGGCAGGGTGACAGGTGGGCCACCACACTTAGCAGCCCTTACAGGGGTACCGCTACATAACGCTAAACTGGTAACCAATAAAAGCTTATAAAGCACCTATGGAGATTTTTAAATACCAAAGTTTGGCGCCATTTCACAAGCGTGCACAATTTTAAAGCATGACACATTTAGTATCTATTTACCCGGCGCAACACCATATTTTATATTTTACCAAAAACTTGGGTATTATATTGTATCTGTGTGCACTGAAATTTATTAAAGTATATCTATGCGTTAGTGTGTAAAACCCACCATTTTTTTCTCTTGGGCCTCTGCTACAAAAATATTAAATGCTTGGGGGTTCTAAGTAATCTTCTAGCAAAAATACAGATTTTTACTTGTAAACAAAAAGTGTCAGAAGAAGGCCTTGTATTAAAGTAGATAATAGCTGAAGATGCTCCTTGGATGTTGCTCCTCTCTATGTGGCCAGGCTGTGAAAAAGTCTCACATGTGTTATCGCCATACCCAGGAGGAGTAGCAAAATGCATTTTAGGGGAGAAGTTGCAAGTATACATATGCCTTGTGTGCAGGGCCGGATTAACAGCATCATGGGCCTGGTGCTGATGATTTTGGTGGGCCTTGTTATGAAAATAAATAAAATGAAAAATGCAAACAGTTTTGTTAAAACAAATCAAATATTTAAACAAACTAAATGAAATAGAAAGGGGGGTAAGAGAGAGAGAGAGAGAGAGGGGATGTGGGGGAGGGGTGAGAGAAGGGGTGAAAGAGAAAAGTTGAAAGAGAGAGAGAAGGTGAGAGAGAGAGGGGGTAAAAGAGAGAGAGAGAGGGGGTGAAAGAGAGAGGGTGAGAGAGAGAGAGGAATTGTAAGGGAGAGAGAGGAAGTGTGAAAGAGTGAGTGGGGGTGAGAGAGGGGAAAGAGAGTGGGAGGGGGTGAGAGAGAGAGGGTGCCTCTGGGTAGTTTTAGGAGGGTAGTGATGTGCTGTGCTTAGTGCGCCATGGAAAACTATGGGTGGTGCCACATTGCAGTAAGAATGGGAAGGGCTGCCCCACACGCGATGCATGGGAATGTGGGAGCTCTGTCACATCTGCTTGATGTTCTTGAGTCTTACACTTACCAACCATGTAACAGGGGTATTTACTATGACAGACCCTTCCCTGCCTCTCTGCTAATCTCTGAATCTTTATCAACCTTCTCTCACCTGTGCATTCAAAATTGCCCTGCTAACCTCTGCGCCCCAAACCATCCCACTCCCAAAACACCCTCATCTCTGGGTAATTCCACATGCCTCTGCTCATCTTTGCACCCCAGCTCCCCCTTAGGGTTGCCATCTCATCCCTTTAAACCCAAACACATATGAATTACACAGGTTCTGATGCTAATTTAATGCAGGTAAGGCACAAAGTGAGTTTTATTGCCACCTTAATCAGCCACAAAACCTGTGTAATTAATATGTGTTCGGTTTAAAAAGGGATGAGGTGGCACTACCCCTCTTTGGTCATGCTTGATCCCCAAACTGTAATCCCTTCTCTGTTTACCTCTTGACAACCTCCCAATCCATCTACTCACCTTGGGAGTACAGGCTGATGGCAGGCTCAGTGACTGTGGCAGGCAGGGCTTGCTATACATACACAACGTAGCCGGCATTCAGCAAAGGTGATGGTGGACCAGGGCTCAGGGAGTTTGACATACCTGTGAATGCTCTAGCAATTTACATATCAATGCCACCCGTGATTTACATATCAATGCCGGCCCGATTTACATATCAATCATGTGTACAATGCACAGAGCAGGGCTAGGCAGCATTAGTTACTCATTCACACCACTGGGCAGGGCCTATCTTAAAGAAGGGGCCTGGAGCTGCAGCTCCAATAGCCTCTATATTAATCCAGCCCTGTGTATGTGAGATATAGCTTGTTAATATGACATTTTTATGAAAAAAAATATTTCTTAATTTTCCAAAGAATTGTGGGAAAAAAATTACAACTTCAAAGAACTGGCTAAGCCATTTACTAAATACCTTTGACTGTCTACTTTCCAAAAATGGGTCATATGTGAGATATTTGTACTGTCTCGGCATGTCAAGGCCTCATGAATTGAAATAGGCCGTCAGTACATCAGGTGTGATCATTTTCAATGATTGTCACCATAGCTTGTAGACTCTATAACTTTCACACGGACCAAAAAATATAGACTGATTTGGATTATTTTTACCAAAGAAATGTAGCAGTATAAATTTTGGTCAAAATTACTTATGTGAAAAATTCATTAGCTGTCAGCAGAGTTCCCCGCTGATCCAGTGGGAAAATCCCGAAGACTGCAAACTGGTACTAGCATGCAGCAAAACTCATCTCCACCATCAGGAGCTTTGGTGAACACTGGTTAGTGCTTAGACTTGGGTGAGCCTGCCCCACCTGCCAGGGGGACCTGCTTGTTTATTTATCCTGCTGGTTTCTGTGCAAGACTTTCCACTTCCACAGCAAAAGCTAGTTCAGGATCAGGAGGTACCAGTATTGGTGCAGAAGTAAAAGAGTCTTTAGTTTAGTAAAGGCAGCCTGTGCCTCCGGTGTCCACACAAAGGGTGTCCCTTTCCTTATCAGTTGCGTAATTGCTGCTATTAACTTAGAGAAGTTCGTTTTGAATTTTCTATAGAAATTGGCAAATCCAACTAATTGTTGCATTTCCTTAACATTTCTAGGGGCAGGCCAATCCACCACTGCTTTGATCTTGTCAGGATCAATGCTCACCCCTTCAGGAACAATGACATATTCCAAGAACTGGATCTGGCAGATTTCTCCAAAGTAAAGTTGATTCTCCTATAATCTTTTTAAGACAGTGGAAACATGCCATCCTCTAGATTATCAGAAAACCTAGGGATATTATTCAAGTATGCAATAACAAACTGGTACAACAAATCCCGCAGGACATACTTGATGAAATGTTGGAAAGTTGCAGGAGCATTGCAAAGGCCAAAAAAGGCTTGACCAAAGACTAAAAATGTCCATCTTTCTTGCCTCCTTGACAAATGCAGACACGGTTATATGCCCCCTCCCTCCCTCAAATACTTTGACAGAGAAGAGTCTTTCCAACATTCCAGGAATTAAGGCTATATTCACGGATTTTGGGACAGCCCCAGCAGGAGGTGAGCAAGTCAGGGTGCAAAAGCAGATGTAGCAGGTTGGTATCAAGCCGAAGTGTAGTCGTTATATAAGCCAAACCTTGATAACAAGTGGTTGCAGTTTGGGATCAAGCAGAAGCGTAGTTGAGGAAGAATCCAAAAGTCGGTAACGAGTGGTAGTGAAGATACAGACCTCAACAGGAGACCAAGGAACAAGATATTTGCTGAAGAAAAGAACAATAATCTTTCCAAACTGCAAATGTCTCCTTAAGCTCAAGTGAATCTATTTTAGCTTAACCGCTTGCCGACCAGCCGTCGCAGTTTTACTGCGGCAAAATGGCACGGGTGGGCGAAACGACGTTACCTTACGTCGCTTCGCCTTTTGGCCACTAGGGGTGCAGCATGTGCCCGACCCCGATGCGAGTGCCCAGCGGGCGCAATGACCGCCGTGCTCCCGCAATCGCTCGTGACACAGCGAGAACCGGGATCTGTGTGTGTAAACACACAGATCCCGATTCTTTTAGGGGAGAGGAGACAGATTGTGTGTTCATACTATGTATGGACACCGACCTCTATCTCCTCTGAGACAGTTCCATCCCCTCACAGTTAAAAATACACATAGGGAACACAATTAACCCCTTGATCGCCCCCTAGTGTTAACCCCTTCCCTGCCAGTGATATTTACACAGTAATCAGTGCATTTTTATAGCACTGATCACTGTATATTGTCAATGGTTTCAAAAATGTGTCAAAAAGTGTCCGACGTGTCCGCCATATTGTCGCAGTCCCGATAAAAATCACAGATCGCCGCTATTACTAGTAAAAAAATAATAATAATAAAAATGCCATAAATCTTTCCCCTATCTTGTAGACGCTATAACTTTTGCGCAAACCAATCAATATACGATTATTGAGATTTTTTTACCAAAAATATGTAGAAGAATACATACCGGTCTAAACTGAGGAAAAAATTAGTTTTTTTGATAAGAAATGTGGGATATTTATTATAACAAAAAGTAAAAGATATTATTTTTTTTTTGTTGTTTATAGCGCAAAAAATAAAAACCGCAGAGGTGATCAAATACCACCAAAAGAAAGCTCTATTTGTGAAAATAAAAAAAAAAGGACTTCAATTTTGTTTGGGTACAGCGTTGCACGACTGTGCAATTGTCAGTTAAAGCGACGCAGCGCCGAATCGCAAAAAATGGCCTGGTCATTGAGCAGCCAAATCTTCCGGGACTGAAGCAGTGAAACACTTTATTCACCCAGTCACTTGCAAATTTAGGTAATTGATGAATTGTAGTCCAGAAAAAAGCTCCCAACCTGTTTGATGTATTCCTACTTGCAATTTAAGCATTTTCTCCTATCTAAATAATCTTCTCTAATTTTAGCCCCACGGCATTCATACAGGTTTGTAGTTAAAGCCCCACTCAAATTAAACTGATTTCTACTATTTACAAACTCCTACATGAATCCATCCAAGTAAATGGAGATCAACATCTTTTTGTGATAAAATGGGAATCTGCTTTTCAAAGCCCTATTCCTCCTCTATGCTGGGACAAAATATGGGCAGCGATTGCAAAGTTATCTCCGATTGTGGTACATAAAGAAACTAATTATAAAATGTTAATGTTTTGGTATAGAGGCCCTTCATGCACTTGACCAATCTATTCCAAAAACTTGTTGGCACTATGGACAAGCATCGGGTTCTTTATATCACATATATTTAGCAATGTGCTTTAACACAGCCTTTTTGGCTGCAAGTGCTCCAGATGTTGCAACAGTAACAAGATGTATCTCTAGCATTAGACCCTTTACACTGCTTACTTGGCTTACCTTTTCTGGGCTTACTTAAAAATGCTGAAAAATTGATCACTTATATCCTGATGGTTGCTAAATGACTAACTCTGCTTCACTGGAGATCTGCTGTTACACCGTCTGTAAACCATCTCCTTAGTGGTATAATAGAACTTTGCCATTTAGAATATTTTACGGCTAAATGAAGAGACCAATTAGACCTATTTGAGTGTTATGGGATACTTTATCCTTTTTATCCTTTGGTCAGTGGGACCATCGAAGACCTTTTCTGCATGCAACCAGGCCACTACTCCTTTGTCAGCATTGTCATGATTGGTTGTTAAATTAAATAGATGGCAAATGTTAATATCAGTGCCCTTCCCGGGCATAATCCCAATCTGATTAACATGAGAAACAGATATTTCTACTCAATCTGTGACTGTTTTCTAAACAAATGAACTGTAATGCTGCGTACACACGAACGGACATTCAGACCACAAAATTCATGGATTTTTTCAGACGGATGTTGGCTCAAACTTGTCTTGCATACACACGGTCACACAAATCTTGTCTGAAATTCAGAACGTCCAGAACGCAGTGACGTACAACACGTACGACGAGCCGAGAAAAAGGAAGTCCAATAGCCAGTGCGGCTCTTCTGCTTGATCCCGAGCATGCGTGGAACTTTGTGCGTCGGAATTGTGTACACACAATCAGAATTTACGACAGCAGATTTTGCTGTCGGAAAATTTGAGATCCAGATCTCAAATTTTGTGTGACGGAAACTCCAATGGAAAATGTCAGATGGAGCCTACACACGGTCGGAATTTCACACAACAAGCTCCCATCGAACATTTTCCATCAGAAAATCCGACCGCGTGTACTGGCATAAAGGCTTAAAACACTTTTTGCTTTGATGCACCTTGAATTTATTTAGCTTATTTAAACTGAAAGTGTAATTGGGCTTTAAAACCGAACTCCAGGATAAGCAAATATTGCCTACATACATGAGTCATATGTATTCTTACTTAAATCCTGATGTGCTTTATGTTTCTCACAGGTCTGTGCAGTAATCCAAAGTGAAATTTTACCTACTGTATGTGCTGGAGCTTGCTGTAATAAATAGCAGTCATTGCTGCTCCCTACTTAAGCAAAGTGACCGGTTATGCATCCGTCCCCTCTCTCTGACCAGCACAGTTACAAAGTAATAACTGGTCTTTAAAAGGCAATTGGTGCATAAAAACTACATTTATAGTCTTTCTGGTTAAAACACATTTTAATGAAAGTTTTTGAGTTCAGCTTTCAAAAATGAATGCAGTTTAATTCTCTGCAAATTGTGTAATTCCATTTTTTCTAGTTGTTTTCTTCCAAAACAAAAAGGGAACGTTTAATTCTAAAATTGAAGGAACCCTTTATTTTTCATAAAAGACAGAGCATGGTGGCATGAAAGCTGATGCAAGCTGTAATTTTTAAGTAGCAAAAATTGAAAGTTAATTAACCTCTTCACGCCCATGCTATAGCCGAAAGACAGCTACAGCGTGGGCCTTCATTGCCGGGATGGCGTCTGTTTACGTCCTCCCGTGCATGAGTTGCCTGCTGAGACTCGGCTGATCTTAGATTAGAGTAAGAGGCCGATCCCGACCCCTTACCACGTGATCATCTGTCAGCCAATGATGGCTGATTACATGATGTAAACAGAGCCAGTAATCGGCTATTTTTTTCCTCACCCTGACAGCGTGAGGAGAAGAAAAAACCCGATCACCGGCTTCTGCCAGAGGGACATTGGTTTCCGAACACTGAGAACCGCCGCTGCGGCCTCATCTGTGACCATCAGTGCCACCTGCCAGTGCCCACCAGTGTCACCTACCAGTGCAAATCAGTGCCCACCAGTGCCATCATTGCCGATCAGTGCTGCCAAACAGTGCCCATCAGTGCCTTATCATCAGTGCTGCCTATCAGTGTCACCTACCAGTGCCTATTATTGCCCATCAGTGCCACCTTTCAGTGCTACCTATCAGTGCCCTTCAGTGCCACCTATCAGTGCGCTTTAGTGCCACCCATCAGTGCCCATCAGTGCCACCCATCAGTGACACCTATCAGTGCCCACCAGTGCCGCCTCATCATTGCCCATCAGTGCCGCATTATCAGTGCCCATCAGTGCCACCTTATCAGTGCCCATCAGTGCTGCCCTATCAGTGCAGCCTATCAGTGCCCATCAGTGCAGCCTATCAGTGCAGCCTATGTTTAGCAAAAAAATAAAAACCACAGTAGCGATTAAATACCACCAAAAGAAAGCTCTATTTGTGTAAAAAATGGATACAAATTTCATATGGGTACAGTGTAGCATGACCACGCAATTGTCATTCAAAGTGTGACAGTGCTGAAAGCTGGAAATTGACCTGGGCAGGAAGGGGGTTTAGGTGCCCAGTAGGCAAGTGAATAAAACTTTGTAGAAAAGGGGGAAAATAGAAGAAGCAGTTGTAGATCTGGAGATCTGAACAAAGAAATATAGTTCTCTGATTAAATTTTACCGTTAACTAAGAGAGAGCTAGATACGGCATGCAACTGCTCTATAGCACCGTCAACTTCTGCAATTCTTATTAAGAGTGTACGTTATAAGATCACATTAATGTTGAGTGTAAATGAGTCTTCTGAATTTTACATGGCAATGCCATTTAAATGTCAGGCGAGAATAGTGCTGTTGTTCAAGCATCAGTAATACTGAAAGAAATATATTTTGCTGTGCTTTAGCCACCCAGCAGCAAGCAAGTAAAAGTCATTGATAACATCCATCTTGTTCATTTAAAGCAAGTTCCAAGCTTAGTAATGAGTTGCAAATAAGGTTACCAACTGGGCCTTTTTAGCAAGGGCACCCTGTATTACCAATAAAGTTTCACTGTACCATTCTTTAATTAGCTCAATTCCAAACAGGCCTCACATTTGGATGGAGCAGGTCTAGTTGCTCACCAATTCATTATCTGCTTATCATGTGTAGAGTGTTCTATCTGCGTAATGCTATACAGCCATACAGGCCCTTTTCCTTTAATTCCAGCTCATCACCAGTTTCCTATACAGCATATTCTGTGGTCAGTTCACTAAGCAAAAATATTTTAACCACATTCGTTATTTTATATCATGGTTATTTCCCTGTGTAGCCAGGTGCTTGTCTAGAGACAGAGAGTGATTTAGGACACTGTGCTGCAGTGCTTTCCGCACTCCCAATGGACTTCAGCTGAGCGAGTTGTCCATCTAGCTAAGTTAGCTACTCTCTCTCCCCTTATACCCAGCTTGCAATGGGAATTGTAATTAAATGGTCCATAGACTGTCTTAGTAAAGATTTTTTCCCCAAACATCATCTCCCATGATTCAGTGCTACCAATCATCAAGTCTCTTGAAAAAGAAGAAGTGAACACCACGCTCAGCTGTATAATTTACAAGCATGTAAACATGAACAAGTGAAAAAAAACAATGTAATTTACAATAATGTCTTAACAGTACCAGTCCAACTTCATTGTGAAGTAAAGTGCTTGTGCGTTGATCAAATAAAAGGTGCTCCAATTCAGTGTGCAGACACAGGTGCCCCACATGGACGTGCCCTCACCCTTAAGAGTTGACCATCTATCACTAGAGTGGTCACTTGCGCTTTGTGGGGATAATGAGACCCCCTAGAAGGTGTACTCCAGGTCAGCTGTGAACATTCTTCTCTGTGGCTCTGGTAGGAATCCAAGAATATTTCTGGTGCAATTTTTTTCCATCCTTATTACAAAGAAGCCACGCGGTGGCTGCACATTAGCGACCAGACTGCTTCCACCTGGGGGGGAGGAGGAGAGGACATTGGCCAATTGGGCACCACACAGGAACCACAGGTAACATATATATATAGATGGTATGAGGATCTCATTAAGATCCCATGCAACAACTAAGATGGATGGATACCATTACTACTTGGCTAAAGTGAGTAACAATTCAACCTGATCGTTGTGCTTAACTATTTAGGCAGTCAGGATAGGTTACCCTTACCAATATTCAACCAAACCTAATCTACATTCATGTCTTCGACCATTAGGCTCCTCTGGCTTCTTTCCATAAGAACCTATGTTCTACCTACCTTTTTGCTTCTCCAAGCCTGATATTATCCTTCATTACAATCTGAAGGCTCACTCCAACTATATAAAAAATTCAAGGTAAATTATGTCACTTGCAATCTTTTTCACTTTAATTCACTTTTTGCTTCACTTGTAATCCTTTTTTGTTTTGACTGCTTTTACTAGCACATTTAAATTATCTCAATATCTTTTACTTTTTTCACACAATCACATTGGCATGATTCATGAAATCTCTTCCTCCCATCTTCCCACTTTTATAACATTCACATACTCATATATCACTTATTGATTTTGCTTGGGATTAAACAATCCTTTACACCACATAAAATGATCCTGCCAATATGGTCTTTTATTTGTATGTCGTATGTTCTTACCACATTCACAATATTTTTATGTAATACTTATGTATAGTTTACACATTATGATATAGAAAGTACACACCACTTATCATCTAACACTTATTATTCAAATTTATCACCTCCCCAATACACTAACAAAAACAAGTTGATACATCCTTACAATTTATTGTTCTCTTAATCACATAAACACATATATAAAATATTTCTAAACTCCTATAGCATTATACTAATGCGATCTTCTTTTGATACATTGTCAACAGTTGGGAAGTGGTATATTGGTGCCATCCTCTGTCCTCCCCCCCCCCCTCTGTGTGTGTGTGTGTGGGGGGGAGGGCACAAAACGTGGCTTCTCGTAAGCCTTCTAGGCTGGTTCTTTCCCCATTCCTCTCTGGGTGGTGAAGTGGAGGTGTCTGCCAAGTCCGCTGACTCTTTTTAATCAATTTTAGACTAACCAATCATGAGATCATCCATTTCACTGTTCAGTGGTAAATATATTAATGCTCATGTACATTGAATGATTGCATTTTTTTGGGAAAAAAAAATTACTTTGAAAAGATCTAAACTTTAATGCATTTATTCTAGAGCAATTTGTCCCCCAGAAGAAGAACACAACTGACTACGTCGAAACTTGTCGGTGCTTCTGGGCATGTGTATCACTATAATGTAGTCTTTTATATATACATGTTCACATTGCTGTATTATGGTATATGTACCTTAGCCTCAGGACCAGAGCTCATGTTTTAATGTCAACAAGTGTTTACATTTTTTTCTTAAATAAAGACCCTTTTATACACTTAACAAGCTGTGATATTTTTGCTGCTTAAAAACCCCATGGGGGAACTCCTCTATGTGATACTAAATCTGGACTCTAGGCAAAAAACCCGACAGCTTTGTAAAAAATAATGAATCATTAAATTTATTTTGTAAATGGAAGCAGTGTAGGTTCCTGATTTAAACCTGGTATCAATCCCTTTTAGTTCCTGTATAGTAGAGCTGGAGTATGGGAGAATGAACAGAAGAAAGAGACAATTGGTTAATATGCTGACAAGAAGCATGCTGATAGAAAGCGTTAACAAATTGACAGAGAGATAAGCTCATCTCTATGCTACTTCTCCTTTCACTGTCCAATCACAGGCTTGGGCAGGTCCAGGATGACCTGAGCTCAGAGGAAGTTGTTTGAAAGATGCCGTCAGACTGATAACTTCTAGCAACAGAATAAATGTGCTGCAGAGAAATCTCTGGATTGAAAGTTAATATTGCAGCAAAGCCTGATTTTGTTATTTTATCTTGCAATGGGCTGTTCTTTTTTATCTCGTTATTTTTGTCTGTAGTTCTGCTTTTCAATTGCGTTTATTTTTCTATAAATTTTTGACTCTGGTAGAACAGTGTCCCTGAAAGAAACCTGACTGAGGTAAATGTTCCTTGATGTCTCACACACTCCCCTCCTCAGACACTGCAGCTCACAATGGGATTGTTTCAGCAGCAGAGGCAGTGCTGTCATTTCAGAAAGCAGTGGGGAGGACTATTTGTGGCCAGGTGCTAATTGACAAGCTATAGGCACGTAAATCAGCAGTGGCAATGCTTCAACTTTTTTCATTCCACTGTAGTACAACCAGGTACAGCCTATGTGGGTGGCAACTTTGCTTTGAATTCAGGAGAAGTGCAGCATTGTTGCCACACTAGTACAGACAGTTGCATTAGATGGACATCACTGACAGGATCAACAGGTTCTGGGACATTGCAGGGGGATTAAGATCAAACTGTAAGTGCAGATTCACTTATAATTAAGTGCTAAAGCACATACGGTATTTACAGGTTACAGTTCTACTTTAAGAATAATAGTGTTATATTGGTCACCCATACCAGCCATGAGACGCTTTTTCCCCAACTTATTAGGTACACATCTCTTAAGCAAAACACAGTCAATGTCAGTCAGAAGGTGGTATTCGGGATTCCTGTGCTGTAATTTTAGCAAACGCCGAACAGACCAGTAGTGGTTAACCTTGTAAACACAGGGGACCTCAAGTGCTCTCCCTAACCTATCAAAAGGGCTGCACAAATTATTTGAATTTAAATTACAGATAGACAGCATATATGTAAAGATAAATATATAGAATTTTGCACACATACCTATCACATTGTCGTAAAATGTGTTACTGGAACTCATATGGTACATGTGTTGGTGCCATGCAGTCAATATTGCACAACGCACCACAGTGTTGAGCAGCCCATTAAAAAAATGGGCTGCTCTAAAGCAAAGTGTGTTAATATGCCTATGTTTAATGCACCATAGCAAAGCGGGCTGGTGTGAATGGGCCCTAATGCACAGAGCAATTTTGCATTGACAGCTGTCCGTTTAAACTGCATTAATTGTACAGAAACCCACTTTTTCTTTAACTTGTCCACCACTTCACATTCTGCAGCTTGTTTTCCAGCAGCAGGGCAGGTTTTGCAGCCCCTGCAGGGCCTTACAATTACCTCTTGCCCATGTGACTAGGGCCATACAGAAGATGGATTCCACCTATAGTTAGGAGCAAAGAGCTGGGATTGGGAGTCTCTGATGTTTTTTGCATGTGGACCCCACTGGATGTGGCTGGCACTTAGGAAGCCAGTGTGCAGGCAAAGATCAGTAAGCCTTTATGTTGGCTTCTGCTTATATGTACATTTAAGCTGTGCCAGCTCTCTAATGTGGCAAGTGCCAGGAACAATTAAGTATTTTATTTACTTGGTGCCCGATACTCAGCAGGCCACACACAGTTGAAATTAAAGCCTTTTTTTACTTGGTATCCTACATGCAGTGGTGCCCGGATGCTAACGGGACGGTTTTCAGGCATTTTAGCGCTAGAAATAGCCTCTAAAAAGCGCCTCAAAACTGCCTCCCATTCATTGCAATGAGTGTTTTCACACTCGGGCAGTGCGTTTGCGGCATGTTAGAAAAAATACTGCAAGCAGGATCTTTGGGGCGGCTTGGGAGCACTATAAATAGCGCTGCCAAAACACCCCTGCCCGTTGAAATGAGTGGGAAGTGCTTTGAATGCGCCACAAAACTGGACTTTTCTTTTTTTTAAGGTCATGTTGTCACGTGACCTTAAAAAAAAACACCCCGCTAGCGCCTAAAAAGCGCCGCAAAAGCACCACTAAATTGCCGTTAAACCACCGCAAAACAGGCCGGCGCTTTAGCTCTGTTTTAGCGGCACTGCAGTGTGAAAAAGGATCTAAAAAAAAAGAAAAGTCCTGTTTTGCGGGGCTTTCAAAACGCTTTTAAGGCGCTTTGGAAGCACTGCATATTTATTTCAGTGGGCAGGGGTGTTTTGGGAGGGCTATTTATAGTGCTCCCAAGCCGCCCCCAAAGATGCTGCTTGCAGGACTTTTTTTTAACATCCCGCAAGCGCACCAAAAGCACTCATTGCAATGGAGGCAGTTTTCAGGCGCTTTTTAAAGGCTATTTCTAGCGCTAATATACCTGAAAACTGCCTCAGTGTGAAAGGGGTCTAAGACTTGTTTTAACAGTAATCATTTCGTGGTGGTAAAGATTGTATGGATTGTATGCAGTTTATAAACGCATAATATGTGTCAAGATCACTCTATCACCACCTGTTTGCATGTTCTCATGTTGTACTGGGGATAATTATTCTGCTTTCTTCTGTCGCCCTGTACTCCTGGGTTTGCTTTATGTTCCAGTCCAGTTTATTAAAGGAGCAGAGTGAGACAGGGATTTTCAAAAACCTTTTTTCTTTTTTTCCCTGGCTTTCGTGGCTAATTAAAGAGCCGGTTGCTAAGAGATGATCAGAAGCATCATCATGAGACTCTAATGCAGTTTCTTTTTTTTCCCTACCTTTAACATCTAGGTTGTGGACCAGAGTTTGAGGCTTCCGCTAATCGGTACGTTTGGTAATGGCCGCTCTTGAGAATTCTTCAACACCTCAAGGGAAACAAAGACGATTGGCAAGACAAGCCCAAAAAGACAGTCCGAAATGGGCACAGGAATATGACTCGGGACAACAGACTATGCCGGGGAAGGCACATGAGTTTTTTCAGATTTGTGATACAGAGGGCAAAGGCTTTATTGCGCGATGTGATATGCAGGTAAAACCAACATTTGATCATAACAAAAATGCTGTTGTGAAACATAGTAGCCCAAGAACTGTAAAATATTGTTTTCTTTTGGGTGGTTTTCTGTACATGAACTTTGGTTATATTTTTTTTCAAGTGACTGTGCAACAGCAGTAAATGTACAGCATAGGTTTCTCAATATGAATGTTAATACATAAATGTTTTTTGCCCGTGTGTTTTTTCTTATTTTTATCTGATGGTTTATTATAAAATGGTTAAATTATTATTAATAATTTTATTATTATTACTACAGGTACTTAAATTATTGTGTCATATCCATTCTGTTCACCAGCTTTATATATCCCATAACCATAAAATGTATTAGTATTTTACAGCATGACCATTTTTATAATTTTATTATTACAAAATGTATTTTAAAATGAAGGGGATTAGCAAAATGATGATCCTCTGAAAAACTTTCAGTGTTTTGAAATACTTTTTTGCCCGCTCTTGCATCCATCAAATGACTGGTGTCTAGAATGAAATAGTTGCAAAAGAGTGAAAAAAATAACTTCAAATCTGCTTGTGAATGATACCATAACCAAATATATAAAATACAGTAGATAAAAATACAAAAGAATATGAATGTATATGTGAACTATTGGCATTGATTAAGGGAAGTACAGAAAATAATACTGATCATTGGAAGAACATTATGTGTTCTAGTGAAGCGTCCTTTTCCTGAATCTTGATAACTCATGAGCTAAGTGACAAATTGCTTTTTGTTTCAGAATCAATGGAAAACAAGAGGCCATTGAATGTTATTACCGGTATATGCAGTATATTGGTGTTATAGTAGGACGCTGGGATGTTTTTATATGGGATGGTTTAAATTATGAGAAATGTCTAGTTTTCCATAAATGTAGATTTTGGTATTTTAAAAATGTATTTTTATTGGTTAATTAGGTGATATTTAATTTTTTTCATAGGTTGTGCTTCTGATAATGTAAGCAATTCCAATGAAAGGAAAAACAAACCTAAACTGAATGAAAATGTTATCTTTTTTGTGTAATAGATTTTATATGTATTGACACTTTTTTGTTGTAAGAGTAAAATAATAATAATAATAATCATTTTAATTCAATCTATGTGGCCATTGGGTAGATATTATTATTATTATAATACAGGTTTTATATAGCGCCAACAGTTTGCGCAGCGCTTTACAACATGAGGACAGACATTCAGTTACATTACAATTTGGTACAAGAGGAATCAGAGGGCCCTGCTCGTTAGAGCTTACAATCTAAAAAGGGAGGGTCAATTGATATAAAAGGTAATAGCTGTGGGGGATGACCTGATGGAGGAAGTAAAACAGTGTTAGAAGCAGGATAGGCTTCTTTAAAGAGAAGGGTTTTCAGGGAGGTCTTGGGAGGACCGAAGAGAGCGGCTTGGTTGCTATTTTGGGACTAGGTTAGTGATGTAGCTGGGGACAGGAGTGCACTTGGTTCTGCACTCCTGTGACCCAGATTTAGCAGACAACAGGATGACGGGACCCTCCACAGTTAGTGGAGGGGGCAAAGCACAGCATGTAGCGCTACCCCCATTGGAGCCACTCTAATTTAATTGTTTCTTTCCCAAGATTAATGCAGAGGCAGGCACACAGCAACAGTTCATTCAATCCTGCTCATTAATCAGTCTAGCTGGTATACTTTTAATTGCTGAATAAGGAAAGGGTGTAGGGTGATATGGGATACTCCAGAGCTACTGAAAAATAGTAGGAGGACACTTCACTTTGCTAAGCCTCCCTGAACAGTCTTTATACAGGAGCAAAGAAAGATGGCCATAATTGAGTCATTGTAAAAGCTATCTAAGTTAAAACTCCTGCTGGCACTTCCACCCAAAGCAAACAGCACACAGTCACTAGGACTCAGTTCAGGTCAGTAGGCTCACTAGGCTCAGGTCAGTACTCACAATATCACAGGATCACTGGATGCCATCTTCCAGTATCCACCGGACACTCTTCAGTAAGGGAGAGGTTAATGCTCACAATGCCACAGAACAACCAGACCATTTCCAACTTACACTGGACACTCTTCAGTGAGCTCTCCAGACAAGGTCCTTAGGTGAAGTCACTTGATTAGCTTCAGAAAAGGATTTTATAAGCAGGCCCCCCAGTTATGCCACAGCTGGGACCTCAATGAGCATACAACAAACTCCAGAAATAAAGCCCCTCAGACTGGGGACTCATCCTGCAGAATTAGACCCAGGACTAACCTGGGTTGCTCTGGACCTCAGATTATTTATATGCTCTTCATCCACTAACTGGGCACATCTCCTCAGGGATTGGCTGAAGTCCCATACATATTCCAGCCCTCTAGAATACAGGTAGAAACAATTAAACATGCACCCTGTGAAACACAGAACAACCCAACACAATCAATAACTGCTCCAATAACTGCTCCAGTGATTACTGAGGAGCCAAAAAGAACTAAATTTGTCTAACATCCCAGAAACCTACTAGGAGGGTGCTGCATCCACCCCCCAAAAAATAGGCCCTGTCGTCATGGCAAGTAACAAAGTATACAGTATGTGGCATTTCCACTTAATAAAGGTTTTTTTATTTTGTAAACAATGCAAACTGTTCAAGTACAAAGTACGGGTGACTGGCACCAGGTCATAATAAGGCTCTATTCACACTAATGCGTTTTTTGATGCATTTTGCAGAAATGCATGGGAATTTTTTAACATGGGTTCCTATGGAACATGTTCACATCTATGCATTTTTGTGCCTCTGAGTTTTTGGAAAGGGTCGGGGACTTTTTTTCATGCAAAATGCAGCATTTTACATGTAATAGATATCAATAGACCCGCTTCCAAAAACGCAAGTACTGCGTTTATACCACGTTTATACCGCATTTTTGCCATGTTTTGCATCTTTTTTTCTTTCTTTTTTTTTACACTGTATACAGTATTAAAAAACACTGTAAAAAAAAAAAACGCAAAACGCAGCAAAAACGCATGTTCAAAAACGCAGCAAGCACCGCAAAAAAGCACTGCAGAAATGCTCAAAAGCAACATGCATAGATGTGAATCGAGCCTAAAACTGAATCAGGTGTCAGAACTCTTACAGCAATAATTTGACACATATAGCTAGGTAAAGCCCTACCGCTAGCTATTAATAAGTGGTTAGTACTTCCAAAATATTATCAGCGCATTATACTTCAGTCAAATTCCTCCACCCCAAACTCGCTCATCCATGTCTTTATGGACCTTGCTTTGTGCACAGTCATGTTGGAACAGGAAAGGGCCATCCCCAAACTGTTCCCACAAAGTTTAGGACATGAAATTGTCCAAAATGTCTTGGTATGCTGATGCCTTAAGAGTGCCCTTCACTGGAACAAATGGACCAAGCCAACCCCTGAAAAACAACCCACACCATAATCCCCCCTCCACCAAATGATTTGGACCAGTGCACAAAGCAAGGCCTATAAAGACATGGATAAGCAAGTTTTGGGTGGAGGAACTTGACTGGCCTTCACAGAGTCTGGACCTCAACCTGATAGAACACCTTTGGGATGAATTAGAGCGGAGACAACATCAGTGCCTGACTTCACAAATGCGCTTCTGGAAGAATGATCAAACATTCCCATAGACACACTCCTAAACCTTGTGGACAGCCTTCTCAGAAGAGTTGAAGCTGTTATAGCAAACGGTGGGCCAACTCAATATTGTGCCCTATGGACTAAGACTGGGATGCCATTAAAGTTCATGTGCGTGTAAAGGCTGGTGTCCCAATATTTTTGAATATTCACATTCTGGCCATTGGCTCTGCAAGCCCAAAGTGCAAAGGCCTCATTTTGTTGAAAGAAACCGCAAAATGTACAACTTTACGAAAAATGGAAAACATTTGCAACTGTTTTACTCTTTCTTCACAACCCCAGCAATTCATGTGTAATGCCACGTACACACGAGAGGACTTTCCATTAGTGTAGACTCTGACGGTCTTTCTGACTGAGTTCCGATGGAGTTCCGCCGAAACGGACTTGCCTACACACGATCACACCAAAGTCCAATCATTTAGAACGCCATGACGTACTACGGGACTAGAAAAAGGAAGTTCAATAGCCAGTAGCCAATAGCTGCCCTTGCTTCGTTTTTGGTCCGTCGGACTAGCATACAGACGAACGGTTTTCTTGATAGGGATTGAGTCCATCGGAAAGATTTGAAACATGTTCTATTTCTAGGTCCATCAGAATTTTCAAAGGAAAAGGTCCGATGAAGCCCACACACGATCAAAATGTCCGACGGAATGATTTGTCGGACCTTTTCTGCCGGAAAGTCCGGTCGTGTGTACGCAGCATTAGTGCAGAGTATTCCCCTCCCTGTTAAACTCAACAGAATGCTCAAGGGTTTCAGGTGAGGCGTTGCCCCCTACTTTGAGCAACAGTTCAGTTCTGTTCAGTTCTTGAAACAACAATGACCATATATCCAAAAACGTTAGATACACTGGCAAACCCATAATAGAAAGGATTGTGCACCCAGATCAGGTCGGGTTCGTGTCAGGCCGACAAGGCAGGGATAATAGTATCAAGACCCTCCTGGGGGTGCAGCAGCTGAAGAAAAGTGGAGTCCCAAGTCTACTCTTGTCAATAGACGCTGAAAAAGCATTTGATAGAGTAGACTGGGACTTCATGATGGGCACACTAGAGGAGATGGGCTTCGGGATCAAGATACGTAGAAGAATAGGGGCATTGTACTCGGGACCTACTGCTAGAGTAAGAACAAATGGAGTCCTTTCAGAGCCATTCGATATGTATAATGGGACAAGACAGGGGTGTCCGCTCTCCCCCGTCTTGTTCGCATTAGCCCTAGAGCCCCTACTAGAAAAGATCAGGCGGTGCCCGGATATTAGTGGGGTAACGATAGGTAAAGATCAGTATAAACTAGCCGCATTCGCGGACGATATCCTCTTATACATATCGCGCCCAAGGATATCCCTCCCGAATATAATGTCAATCTTGTTAGAGTATGGTAAGCTTTCTAACTTTAAAATAAATCCAAATAAATCTGAAACACTAAGCTTCAACACCAGCAAAACCAGAGATCATTCATATCAGAAGCACTTCCCCTTTTTATGGGGGCAAAAAGAATTAAACTATCTAGGGATTAAGATCACAACCTCATATGAGACGCTTTTCCATGCCAACTTCATACCACTTCTTAACGAGATTAAGCAAGAACTCAGTAGAATTCACCTAGGACAATTATCTTGGGGAGGGAGAATAAATATATATAAAATGGTCGTATTGCCAAAAATTACCTACATAATGCAAATGTTGCCAGTGGCACTTCCACAGGCATATCTAAGAAAACTGCAATCAATTTTTTTAAGGTTCATCTGGAGAGGAAAAGCACCACGTTTAAAATTTACACAATTGACAAAAACGAAAGGTAACGGGGGATGGGGAGCACCAGATGTGTGTAAATACTATGAAGCTATAGCTCTAGCTAGAGTAATTGATTGGGCAAAAAATAAAGCAGATAAACACTGGGTGAAAATGGAGAGGGAGATTAGTAATGCTAGGTTGAATAGAATAATTTGGATACCCCCACATTTAAGGGAATTCAGTTCTGAAACGCACAAGATCACTAAACACGCACTAAAGATATGGGACAAGGTTCACAAGAGGGAGCACTGGGGATACAATTCCCCTTTAATTTCACTTAAGGATTCAGCATACTTTGCACCAGGGAGAGGGGAGTGGTTCGGGAGATGGCTATTAGACGAAAACATACAGTTAAAAGACGTTATGCAACAGAACAAAATATGCACATATCAGGAGTTAAAGGAAAAAAAAAGTTTGCTGGTAATAAATACTTGGCGGTACAACCAATTGAGTCAGTTTATTAGATCCCTCCCACAACCAATTAGATCAAAGGAAAACCTACGCCCACTAGAGAAAATGTGCTTGGATAAAGACAGGAAGGGGGGGTTCTCCCAGACATATAGATTACTGATAGGTCTAGGGAACACAGAAACCCCCTCCTTTATAAAGAAGTGGGAGAAGGAGTTAGGGAGGGAGCTTACTCCCCTAGAGGGGTCATTGATCCTAAGCAGAGCAGCAGCTACGTCAGTCAATAGTAAAATCCTGGAGTTAAACTATAGATGCCTAACCAGGATGTATTTGACTCCAGATCGACTGAACAAATTTCATAACGGACCCCCACAATATTGCTGGAGGGGGTGCAAGGAATTAGGATCAATGACCCATATCTGGTGGCAATGCCCGATAATAAAAATATTCTGGACAGAGGTGAGGGGTTTTATTAAAGACATAACAGGGATCAGTATACCAGACGACCCCTGGGTTTGCCTATTTCATCTGAGTGAAATGCCTAATAAAGCCTATCTGAGAACGCTACTGCCGCATCTTTTGGATGCGGCCAAAAGCTTGATACCCAAATATTGGAGAAGAACAGAAAGACCCGCAATGAAGGATTGGCTAGAGAAAATCAATGAAATACATAATCTAGAATACTTAAGGTACAGTGAGGGTATGAAAATGGGCGCTTTTGCGATAAAATGGAAAAGGTGGGAAGAGTTTAAAACGTCCCTGAGAGCAGCCGAAATATGGATAGCCTAGGTAGGAAGATAAAGAGACCCAGAGATCAACAGCTAAATGACCCCGGAGGCTGAAACAGAGATGGATTTGATGAAGATAGGGAGAGGGGGGGGGGGGGGCAGGAGGGGACGCACGGTCTTGGGGGAAAAAAAAAAAAAAGATACACTGGCAAAGGGTCCCCTCCACAAGAATTTTACTACAGTAGGAGCAACATTTTCTTTATGAGCATATCCAGCAAGTTATGAGCAGGGGCAGAGGATCCCCTCTGCAGATCTGAAGTAATAGTAATTGGGAGTTTCCAGGCATGAGCTGTCCCCAGCCTTGGGCAACAGTTCAGTCTGTAATTAAATTTTCTTACTAGTCAAATTGTAGATCAGTCCATAAAGCACACAAACAACAATTGAGGAGCAAAACAAGCACAGCAGTTCATCTGTTTTCCTTTTTGCAGACAGCACATAGGATTCAGGACCCCTTTTACTCAGCTTCCTATAAATCGCATTTTTGGGACCATTGGCATTTATACAGCGATCAGTGCTATAAAAATGCACTGATTACTGTAAAAATGTCACTGGCAGGGAAGGGGTTAACACTAGGGGGCGATCAAGGAGTTAACTGTGTTCCTTAGTGTGTGTTTCTAACTGTAGGGAGAGGGGACTGACCTAGAGGAAATGACAGATCGTGGTTCCTAGCTATTAGGAATTTACGATCTGTCACTCCTCACAGAACAGAAAAGGGATTTGTGTGTTTACACACACACGTCCCTGTTCTGCCTCTCATGCCCGCGATCGCTCGTGGCTGGCGGTCATCGCGACAGTCGGCCACAAGCATCGGCACCCCTGCAGTGCAGCGGGCACGTGTGCGCGCCTGCTATCCCGATCCCGCGAGCCGACGTATAGCTACAGATAAAGATTAAAAATCGTGCTACCCATAGAGAACTAACCAAAAGCCTGTGTAATTAATAATGAATATAATCCAAAAACAGTATACAATAAAATGTGAAATTGATCAACAGTGCAAAAAAATGTGTAAACACCTAAAAATGAATTAATATTAAACATCAAAAAATCATTAACAATTGATATATTAAATAGCAAATAAATAAATAAAACACACTAAGTGCACGTATAAAAAAAACATAAATGAACAGTGTAATATAGCATACACCAGTGAGTGGTAAATTATAGTCCATAAAAAGTTAACAAATTGTCTTCAAATACTGTGTGAAATCCATCACCAAAATCAGCAGGAATGCGCCCTTACTAAAACACTGTGATCCCCCATCACAGAGGATCAGGGAAAGCGTGTGTTATACCATACACTGGCTCCACGGGACAGCAGGCAATATCCAGATAATGGAAGGTCACCTCACAACAGCTCAGATCAGCATATAGATGTCGTGGTGCATGGAAGAAAATAAATGCTCCAATAGTGTAAATCCAACAACAATTTATTAATAAAAAGAAGTAATGCACTTACAAGATGGTAGAATAAAAGAATCAGAAAGTCTGTTGTGCCGGTCGGAGCACAAAGAGACAGCCCGTTCCTACTGGATACACGAATGGAGTACGAGGTGACATCAGTGCGTCGCTCCGCCCAAACGTATAGCTACGATGGTTCGCGGGATCGTGCCGACCTGCTGCAGTATAATGACAGCGGCTGGTAGGCAAGCGGTTAAATTCTGAGAAAACAAACTGTTTGTTTTCTGCACATCAGCCATAAACCCTGGAGACACTCATCTTGTGTATGTAAGAAACCTAAATATATAAATAATTATATCTACACTGTCCACAATCCTGCCCACCAGTGCCCCACAATACATATATGCATACATACACACTTCTAAAGCAACAAATTCTAAAAAATGAAATCTTGTTTTAGAGGCTCCATGGTGAATTACCTCTTAGTCATGAAGAACTGGAAAAGGTATTCGACACCCTGGATACTGATGGAAATGGCTTTCTGTCCTTAGAAGAATTCACTACAGGATTTAGTAAGTTTTTGTTTATACATTTTTAGAGTGTACTGAATGTTGGTGTATTCATAGCTGACCTAGTAAAATATGAGATACATGTAATGTGAATAAATCCACAAACCCATATCTGGGTTGGTACAGAGCCTCTGTACACTACATAGACCCAGTGCTAAAGGATAGACAAGTCCATAATGGGAAATACTGGGTATTTCTCTTCACTCCCAAATGCCTAAGAGTAAATTAAAGATACATATAAGCAGCCTTTAGAGTAGGAAGTTAAAGTGGAGTTCCATCCACTTTTATAACTCTTCAGCATCCCTCACTAAACTGTAAACGAATTGGATATTTAAAAAAAAAAAAATTCTCAGCACCTTCTGTATACCTGCTGTATTCATTTCTCACTTCCTCCTCCCTGGCCGTGGCCCATCGCATCATTTCCTGTTTGCAATGCCTTCTGGGAAGGGGCGGCAACTTCCTCTGACACTGCTGTTGCTATGGAAA
Organism: Lithobates clamitans; assembly: GCA_037952925.1. Taxonomy (NCBI): domain Eukaryota; kingdom Metazoa; phylum Chordata; class Amphibia; order Anura; family Ranidae; genus Lithobates; species Lithobates clamitans. The sequence goes on along the minus strand of JBBGZY010002188.1, from coordinate 1,159,583 downwards.
CCTGACCTGAAACCTATTACACTGCTTGTGCTGCACTGAGCATGTGCAGGATCTGCAAGGATGAGATGCAGGAAGAAATACAGTCTGGCTTCAGATGCCCACACTTAAGATGGCCACGGCCTGCTGTAAGTTTATAAAATAACAAAATACTGCTATAAACTAACAAAACAGACCTTAGTTTACAGACTAACTTTACTAGAATACATTAAGCTTGTGTATTATAGGAGTATTTTTATTTAAAAAGTATAATTTCGGCCGGAACACCACTTTAATGTACCGTATATACTCGAGTATAAGTCGTTCCGAGTATAAGTCGAGGCCCTAATTTACCACAAAAAAATGGGAAAAACTTATTGACCCGAGTATAAGACGAGGGTGAGAAATGCACAGCTACTGTAAGTGGAAAAGAGGGTCAACAATGCCCATTTGCAGCATCACTGTGCCCTTTTGCATGCCTCACTGTGCCCATTTGCAGCCATAGGTCCCCTGAACTTCAAACTCGGTAGTTAAGGGTTCCTAGATGCCCCCTAGCTGCAGCCAAAATTTGGGGTCTCTGAACGCAAAGGGTCCCGAAATGACATTGCTGCAGATAGACACAGTTGACCGAATTTGGGGCCCCGTATCTCAGGGCCACTTAGTGCTAAGAACCCCAAATTTGGTGTGCAAACCCAGTGGAACTAGCACCATAACATTCCCAAAGCCAGGGTTGCTAGCACCAAGTGGCCCCGAGATACAGGGCCCCAAAGATCAGTTCAGAAAACGTCAAGCACTTTTCTGCAGCAGAGAATGACATTTTACAAACCAGATTTGGGGCCCCGTATCTCAGGGCCACTTGGTACTAGGAACCCCAGATTTGGATATGTTATGGTACCAGTTCCACTGGGTTTGCACACCAAATTTGGGGTTTCTAGCACCAAGTGGCTCTGAGATATGAGGCCCCAAATTCGGTTCAGAAAATGTCAAGCACTTTTCTGCAGCAGAGAAAGACATTTTCCGAACCGATTTTGGGGCCCCGTATCTCGGGGCCACTTAGTGCTAGGAACTTGAGCTTTGGATATGTTGTGGTACCAGGTCCACTGGGTTTGCATACCAAATTTGGGGTTTCTAGCACCAAGTGGCTCTGAGATACAGGGCCCCAAAGTCGGTTCGGAAAATGAAAATTTTTGCTGCAGAAAAGTGCTTGACTTGAGTATAAGTCGAGGGGGGCACTTTCAGCACAAAAAAATGTGCTGAAAAATTCGACTTATACTCGAGTATATACGGTATATCTATTGGCAAAACCTTTTTTTTTTTTTGTTTAATGAAGGCTTTATCCAACCCAGTCAGTTTTTTCTTTTGTTTTGCTGTCAGTGTCCTCACTGGGAAGATTCAACTGCTGTATTTGTCGTAGTGACTATTTTCTGAATAGGCTAAAAAAATCCAGAATGTTGTCACCAAAATAATAATGGAAGGGACCTCTTCAAATGTAGAACATTTTTGAGGTGTAAGCTAAGAGGGGATTTTCCTCATGGAGAAATACTGTCTTGTTTCCTGTTGTATCTGCAGGGCAGATGGTGAATTAAAATCTACCCCAGTGAGACACACACAACACTTAACAGGGGTGTTATCCCTTGGCTGCTATATCCAAACCTAAAATATTTTTTTTGGCCCTAAAAATGTTAAATCCTACCTACATAATCAGAAGCTTAGAAAGTTGCTGAAGGAACTAAAATGAGAAAGCCCAAGGTAATTTCAAAAATGTGAAGTATTTCTAATACAATTGTTCAATGTTTACCATTTCAGGTCAGTTTCTACATAGAGAGGAAATCCTAGCGCATGAAACACCTCATGGGGAACTTGCTGAACAGCTAGAATTTGAAAATGCTTATCAAACAAAATGGGAAGAAAGTAATCAGGAAACCCAAGAGGAGGATGAAAACACCCAATTCTACAACCTAATTGACGGCTTAGGGGCCAACAAATTTTTGGAAGAGTAGGTTCAAAATGAAAAATGTAGTAATCATGCAAACGGTCTGCCACAATCATAATTTATCTGAAGAACACATGTTATGTACTTTTTTCTTGTGTGTTACATGCATCTGCATGCACATTACTATATATAGGCAAAAGTTTTGGGGCACCTAACATCACACATATGAGTTTTTTTGGACATCTCATTCCAAAACCATAGGCATTAATATGCCCCACACACATCCACACACACATTCACCTTGTGACTGTGACAATCTTAAAGAGGAAGTAAACTTCCATGTATTGTTTGTACCTATAGGTAAGCCTATAATAAGGCTTACCTATAGGCAGGGGCGTCACTAGGGGGTGGCTTTTGGGGCTATAGCCCCGAATCTGGGGCCAATAGCCCCGAGTCTCTGCAGGGGTCCCCAAGGGGAGGGGAGGCTCTCCGGGGACCCTTATGTAAGTGGGGGGCTCTCTGGGGACCCTGATGCAAGGGAGAGGCTCTCTGGGGACCCTAATGTAAGGGGGGCTCTCTGGGAACCCTGTTGTAGGTGGGGGGCCCTCTGGGTACCCTGATGAAAGGGGGAGGCTCTCTGGGGACCCTAATGTAAGGGGGGCTCTCTGGGAACCCTGATGTAAGTTGGGGGGCTCTCTGGGAACCCTGATGTAAGTGGGGGGGCTCTCTGGGGACCCTAATGTAAGGGGGGCTCTCTGGGAACCCTGATGTAAGTGGGGGGGCTCTCTGGGAACCCTGATGTAAGTGGGGGGCTCTCTGGGAACCCTGATGTAAGTGGGGGGGCTCTCTGGGGACCCTGATGCAAGGGGAGGCTCTCTGAGGACTCTGTTGTAAGGAGGAGGCTCTCTGGGGAACCTGATATAAGGGGGCTCTCTGTGGATATATATACACATACACGTATATTACTGTATATACATGTGTATGTTTGCCCAAGCGTATGACTTTCTTTACTACGCTGCTATGGGCTCTAGCCCCAGATCTGTTGTAGACCTAGCAACGCCCCTGCCTATAGGTACTGTAAATATCTCCAAAATGTGCTCTGTTTAGGAGATATTTACTGCGTCATCATTGCATGCGCTTTGAAGGAAAGGCAACCCGTGCCGTTTCTTCAGAGCCCTGTGCCGTGACCGGCGGCTCCCGTGCTCATGCGCAGGAGTGACGTCACGTGGCTCCAGCCAGTCACACAGCCGGAGTCTGCAGGTAAGTTTCACATAATGTGCTAGTATGCGATGCATGCTAGCACATTATGCCTTTACTTTTGCAGGTCAGGAAAAAAAAGACGCTTTACTTCCTCTTTAACGTGTCTGTGGAAATGTGTGACCATTCAAGCAAAAGGGCAATTGTGAGCTTAGGCACAGACTTGGACGAGGAAACCTGGTTTGCCATAATTATTCCAATTCTTCCCAACGTTAAGGTCAGGGCACTGTGTCGGCCACTTGTGTTCCTCCAAATCTTACTCATCATACCATCTCTTTATGGACCTTGCTTTGTCCACAAGAGCACAATCAGGCTGTAACAGAAAATGGGCCCTCCCAAAACTGCTCCTACAATATAGGAAGCACAAAATTGTCCAAAATGTCTTTGTGTGCTGCAGCATTGACATTACCCTTGTTATTGAGTTCAGGTGAAAAGACCTGAACTTAGTAATTTGGAGGGGTCTCTGTATACTTCTGACCATGTACACATGATGGTCAAGTGTCCAGTGTTAGTCTATATAGTGTATTTTACATATTTTTATAAAGGTTAAAGGTTAAAAAGGGTTTGTTGTTAAGATCATTTGCTTCTTGTTAATAATATGTAAAAGTTTGAACATCTATACTCTGGTCATCGATTAACCACTTAAGCCCCGGACCATTTGGCTGGCCAAAGACCAGAGCACTTTTTGCGATTCGGCACGACGTCGCTTTAACTGACAATTGTGCGATCATGCGACATGGCTCCCAAACAAAATTGACTTCCTTTTTTCGCCACAAATAGAGCTTTCTTTTGGTGGTATTTGATCACCTCTGTGATTTTTATTTTTTGCGCTATAAACAAAAAAAGAGCGACAATTTTGAAAAAAACGCATTTTTTACTTGCTATAATAAACATCCCTAAACAATATATAAAAACACATTTCTTTCCCTCAGTTTAGGCCGATACGTATTCTTCTACATATTTTTGGTAAAAAAATCGCAATAAGCTTTTATTGATTGTCTTGCGCAAATGTTATAGCGTCTACAATATAGAGGATAGTTTTATGGCATTTTTATTAATAATTTTTTTTTTTACTAGTAATGACACTGACACTGATCACAGCTCCCTGTGTCGTGTCGTGTCACACTAGCTACGTGTGACATGACACGACACAGGGAGCTGTGATCAGTGTCAGTGTCATTAGGCAGAACGGGGAAATGCTTGTTTACATCAGCATTTCCCCATTCTTCCTCTCCATGAGAGGATCGCGGGTATCCCCGCGAACATCGAGTCTGCGGGACCCGCGATCACACTCATGGAGCTTGCGGCAGGGTAGCGCGCATGCCGCCGCCGGCGCGCACGCGCCCACACGTCGGCTAATTTAAAGGGACATACCTGTACGCCCATTTGCCTTTCCATGCCATTCTGCCGACGTAAATGTTCGTGCGGCAGTCAGCAAGCGGTTAAGGTGTTAATGTGTTTTAACCTCTTCAGGACCACATAGTACTGCAGACAAGTGGCTCCTACAGGCACACTGAAGTATGCAGGGCGCATGCCCCCCCCCCCCCCACTGACTGCCGCTGATTAGACACAGTGAGATTTTGTCAATGATCCATGGCTTAGACCCACTGATGTGTCCAATCCCAGCCTACAACCCTGTGTTGACAAACAACACATGGGTTCTGTACAGAAGAAACAATCTTTTTTGTTTTTTTTAGGCAGAAGGAACAAAGAGATTTTTAGTAAAAAATAGCACATAATACATAATACACACATTAACACTTGTTAGGCAAACACTTAACCCCTTGATTACCCCAAGATCTTAACCCCTTCCCAGCCAGTGTCATTAGTACAATGTCAGTGTACAGTATTTTCACTTATCACTGTATTTGTGTCACTGACAATGTCAGTGTCAGTTAGTCAGTTCCCACCCAGTGTCAGATTGCCTGCCGCACGGCATGAAAAAAAAAAAGACTACAAATTCCAGTATATATACACCGTATTTTCCGGCGTATAAGACGACCTTTTATACTTAAAAAATCCTCCAAAAATCGAGGGTCGTCTTATACGCCGGTATATGGATGTCAGCCCGCTGGATGTGCATTAATGTCCGGCTGAGCCAATCACGGCGAGCGATGTATTCTATTAATGAATACAAAGCCTGCTCGGATTGGCTTTTAGATTCAGAGAGGCGCAGGCTGATGATGTTCCAACCTCTGCCAATCACGGCAAGCGATGTATTCTGTTAATGAATACAAAGCCTGCTCGGATTGGCAGAGGTTGTAATATCATCAGCCCACGCCTCTCTGAATCTCAAAGCCAATCCGAGCAGGCTTTGTATTCATTAATAGAATACATCGCTTGCCGTGATAGGCTCAGCGTGGTATACTGTAATACTGTATACAGTATGTTACCGAATGCGGCTACCCCTCGGCTCCTCTTCCTTCCACGGCCACCTCGCCATCCACCACTGGAGCTTTGGTTTGAAGCACCTCACCCTCCATCTGGAACCTGACCCTTTATCTGGCACCTGACCCTCCAACTGGCGTCTGACCCTCCATCAGTGGATTTTGCTGGGCACATGAGGTATTTACCACCACAGCATTGCTTCACAAAGCTTGTGATTAAGTTGCACAGACTTATTATTGCTGTTTCAGTATGTTACCCAAGCTACTAGACCGACTAGTCGGAAGGGGGTCGTCTTATACTGCGAGTATATCTCAAGACCAAAGTTTTAGCTGGAAAATGAGGGGGTCGTCCTATACGCCCAGTCGCCTTATACGCCGGCAAATACAGTATATTATAGTTTGTAGACGTTATGGTGTTGATTTACCAAAGAAAAATAGACTGTGCACTTTTGCAAGTGCAGTTGCTCCAGAGCTTAGTAAACGAGAGGGAGCTCTGCTAACTTCCATCATCCAATCATGTGCAAGCAAAAATGCTGTTTTTTTAAATTTTTCCCTGAATGTGATTGGGTATTCTGTGAAGCTTTACCTCATTTACTAAGTTTTAGAGCAACCAGGCATATACTGGCCGGCCATCGGGACTACCGGGAGATTCCCAGTGGGCTGATGGCTCAGTGGGCTGGTTTCAGTGACAGCCTGCCAAATTAAAGGCTGCACGAGTAGTAGTAGTAATTTAAGCACCGCTGCACTGCCTATGGCTAGGTATCGAGCTTCCGGACACAGCGCGGCGCACTTCGGCTCTTTCCACCCCCGCTCGGATCTTTCTGAACACTCCACAAATCTTCCGGCACCTCCAGGCCGCACTAACATATTTTCAGCAAAAAAATCATATATAAACTATACTTATAGTTAAAAGCATTATATCCAAGCTATGGCCTGGACATAGTTTGGATATAATGGTTTTAATTATAAGCATAGTTTATATATGAATTTTTTGCTGAAAATATTTTTATGAACATTTCAATATTCATTGACACTTTTGATGAACTTAGCTACGTTGGATTTTGCATATTGTTTGGATCATTTTTTGCACCGAATGGATTTTTAATGTTATTTTAGTTCGCACACACATCCTTTGCTATATATTCAATTTATCTGTGGGTTTGTGGTAAGCTGTTTGATGTTGGCAGATGCTCACTACTGCACTATAATGCAGAGCCAGGCTTCGGGCCTAGTCCTATGGGGCAGGTGACAGGGGGACTCCAGGGGGAAGAGGGGGGCTGGAAAATACAAGACAACCAGGGGGCCCAGGGAATGAAGAGGCTCCTGTGGGAAGAAGGAGCCCTAAGGAATGAAAGGGGTGTTTGAGATGTAGGGGCCCTATAAGAAGGACCCTATGAAATGAAGGGTGGGCCCAAATAGAAAGAAGGACCCTATGGAATGTAGGGGGTTGTATGGGATGTAGGGGGCCTAGAAGACGGACCCCATTGAATGAAGGGGGCCCCAATGGGAAGAATTGGGGTTATGGTTTCTGCATCAGTCTTGATGACATCAGAAGACCTTAGACCGCTGGAGCATGGGGGAGAAGACTCTCTGAGAACCAGTCTAGCAGGACGGAGGATCAAGTAAGCAAATCTTCCATTTTCATGCTGCCTGGACCTAAACAATGCATTGTGGGCACAGTTTTATTGTCACATGACAAACTTACCTTTGAAGCAAAGCCCTCCAGCAGCATGCTGTCACTGCTGCTGGGGGCTTCCCCTTTCACCCGGCCTTCCTTCTGGGTTTGCGTGCTCCTGCTGTGTGGATGGCTGGGCCGTGATAACGTCACTCTCGTGGAAGTGCACAGGATACTGTTTTTGTGTGTATTTGCAAAATTAGAGTGGGCTGGTCTGGATGAAGTCCAGGTCCAAATTTTTGTCCCAGTCCAGCCCTGAGAGCAACTGCACTTTGCAAAGTGCACAGTCTATTTGCCTTTAGTAAATTAACCCCTATAACTTTCAGGCAAATCAATCAATATACACCCTTTGGGATTTTTTTTTTTCCTAATGACATATAGCAGAACACATTTTGACCTAGATTTATAATAAAATGTGATTCTTTTTTAAATTGTTTATTATATATGTTTTATAGCAGAAAGTAAAAATATTGTTGGTCTATGTTTTGGTCTTTTTTCATTTATATAATAAAAATAAAAAACCCAGTGGTGATCAAATACCACCAAATATCACCAAAAGAAAGCTCTATTTGTGTGAAAAAAGTATATGTTTTGTTTGGGTACAGGGTTGCATGACACCGCAATTACCAGTTAAAGTAGCACAGTGCCAAATAGCAAAAAATGGCCTGGTCATAAAGGGGTAAAACTTTCTGGAGCTGAAGTGGTTAAGTGCACTTATCCTTTAAATATTCATACTCCCCTAGTTTCTTTGGCTGTGTACAATCATTAGAAGAAATAATACTAAATAATTACTTTTTAAGCAATACTTCCGATGTTTCCTTCAAATAGAATAGTAAGCCTTGATTAAATATAATAGAATCCTTGATTAGTTATTTCTGTTCTTTGGAACCTCTGGAATGCCTATCAATTATGAAGTTGTCATGAAAGTCACAATAAGAGCTGAACAAATGCAGCTTTACTGGCCTGGAACAAATAGAAAACTCAGGAGTAGGATAATACTAACTTCTCTGAGGTTTTTGCTTTTGTGACGGGCTCCCTTTACATCTACTGTGTAAAAACAGGAATATATTTAAAGCGAGAATTGTTTATGCAGCTCTTTGACACCAGTTCAAAAAAGATGAGTTGAAGTCAGTGCTCATGAATAAACAATTCCTAGTTAGATGTGTAAATACAAATAATGGATCTTCAGTACAATCATATAAAACATTGTATGTTTTGAACTTCCTGAGAAAAGTCTTTACAGTTCCGTGTTTATAGCCAAGTAGCAAGACAAGTTATTACATGCCACATAGTTCATTTCTGGATATAAGTGGCGGAGCAAACAGCGAGATTCTGCTTAAAATGTATCTGAATATAGTAACCGGTTCTGTTTTTGTTCCTTCTTGTAGGTTACTAACCTCAATTCTAAAATGATTAAAGGGAGGCATCATCATCATAGATTTGCATTAATAAAAGGCAGAAATTAGGGCTTTGGGGTACTTTTGGTGCTGGTCAGATGAGTTAGAACATCAACTATGTGATCACTGATAAAGTGACTTCAAAAACACCAGTGAATCTGCAGCTCTGCTAGATCTGTGACCGTCCCTTTCCTCAGAGATAAAAATGAAGAAAGATCAGAGCAATAATTTTTGTATGAAAGCACTTCCTAGAAGTAGAGCAATATAAGGTCTGAAGGCAACCCTATTCTTTGCCAATGTTTACAGAGGCCACTGCTTAATATGACCTATGCAGCTTATAAACTCAATAGTTTTAAAATAGCAAGCATTAACTTCTCTATTCTGTTCCCCGAGCACAAGTTATTGCATTGTTAAATTCCACCATATTCCGTTGGTAAATGCCACCATAATACCATGATTTTGGTATTATGAGCAGCAAGGAAAGGAGCTTGGAAAAGCATATTCTTCAGAACAGGCAAGAATGTTCAAGCCCTTCTAGTATTCTTTATTAATCCTCCCTGTAGGCATGGGGTGGCTAGAACCCCCAACACCAACACTGGTGGTGACAGGAAGTGATGGGAGATCTTCCTATCAGCATAAATTATATGCTCTGATGCCTAGGACTTTGGTATTATTAGCAGTAAGGGAAGGAGTTTGGAAAAGCTTATTCTTCAGAACAGGCATCCTCCCATTATTCTTTATTAATTCCGCCCTGTAGGACTTGGATGGCTAGAGCCCCCAACACCACCACTGGTGGTGACAGGAAGTGAAGTCACTAGTTCCTAGTGAGATTACATTCAACAATAATAAACTTAACTTAGGTTCTAGCTCTATCAAAGATAAAAAAGAAAATTTAAAAAGTTTTGGTTGGAGGTGCAGTTTAGAGACCAACAAACAGATAAAAGCCACCCCCAAAAACTTTACAGCAATAATTTTTTTTTAGCAAACTTTAAATCTTACTTCTGTTTCACTTTATGGATGTGCCTATTGTGCTTGCATCATCAAGGCACTCATCCTGCCTCATTTCTATTGTCATCTTGTGACTGGATTCTAATGATGCTGCTCCATTGGCCTAAATAACTACAGGGTGATATGGAAGTAAGAGAAATGAGACCAACATCATTGTCGCACAGCCGCTTTATTATAGGTTTGTTCAAAATCCCTGTCTGTTTTTTTGTTTTTTTTACTGCTTGGGGAGGTTAATATTCACCTCCTGTCCTAAAGTCACAACAGGAAATGAGTGGAAACCTCTTGAAAACCTCTTCAAACAAAAAATGTTTTGGATAGAATAGATAATAATTAAAATCCCTGACTGTTTTTTTTTTTAATATTTACTGTCTGTATGCCTATTAGAATTTCTACCCCCATTTCCTGTTCTGGAGACAGCCATAACATGTTTTGGCTGGGTATATACTTTTAAACCTTACAATGCTAGTCACCTTAAAGGATTTCCCTCACTTCCTATCCCACTGGAAGTAGTAATATAGACATGAAAGGAGGGCAGATCTCTCCAATCGTGATACAGGCGGTGCTGAAGGAAAGGCTAAAATCTTTGTCAGATTTTATTTCTGCTACAGACTAACTATACTGAATACTCAGAAGTGTGCCTGGAAATCTTTGGTTTGTATGTAACTCAGAATACCTATCTGGTTCTCTGTTGCAGTGAGAATGCCATTAAGCGTTTATGGATGGAGTTAAGGAAAGATGACCCTCATCTGCTTCCAAGCTTTGAAGATTTTCTTATAAGAGTCTTTTCCCAGCTCCAGGAAGCCAATGAGGAGAAGAATGAAATGGAATGTGCACTCAAGAAGTCAGTAAACCAATGTTTCTCTTTGCTGTATATAACACACAAAAACCTAAACAAGCACCGCATCCAACATTTAATAAACCTATATATTACCATAGTCCATATTACCATATACATTCTACTATTCTTTGATGCTGCTTCTAAAATTGATTAATGCACAGCCATGTCCAAAATTTCCACTCACTTTAAATGAAGCCTAGAGAAAGTCATGGCCACAAACCAAGAGGCTGTCCAAGTGTAGAAAACAGTCATTTTTTTCTATTTGTGTTGGCTTCATCTATACTGTATAATTATAAGTGACTCAATATGTCAGTTCTCTTTTTAGCCTTATTTAGACCCTCATATTTTCTTATTATCATTGATCTATCCATGTTTCAGTGTTTGATGCACTCCTGTTTACCCAATTTTCTTTATCATACATCACAGGACACAGAGCCACAGTAATTAATGTATGGGTTATATAGGCACCTTTAGATGATGGACACTGGCACACCCTAGACAGGAAGTTTAGCTCCCTATATAACCCCTCCCCTTACTGGGAGTACCTCAGTTTTTTTGCCAGTGTCTTAGGTGTTGGTCACGAGTAAAGATGTGCTGTGCTGAGCTCCACTGGAGAAATCTTTTCTGGAGCAAGCCATGCAACTAGATCCATTCAAAGTGTCGTTTCAGGCCGAATTGATTGGTACCCGGGCCTCGTGTCGGAAGAAACAAGGTTTTGCCTGTAACGCTTTTCTTTTTAGAGACCTGGACCCCGAGATCCAGTGTTTGTTTGTTTTTTTCAGCCATATTTCCTGGCGGGGTGCTTTACAGGCCCAGGAGTGTGGATCCCCCGAAAGGGGCCCCGGTTACTGAAGGTTTTTTAATGGAGCCCACCGTGAGAGGTGAAGATTGGGTCAGTCTGGTTTACCACAGAACCCTGCAGCTGGATAAGGTAAGGGAGATTCCTAAGGAATTTTTCTAATTCTTGTGGGTTTTCTCCTTTAAGTCATGCCATGCCTAAAGTCTCCACCGGGGGCTGTCAAGAGCACATACCTGATTCCATGCTCATCAGTCTCGCTCTGTATCACAAGCTGCATGCTTCTTCCAGCCCGGCCCCAGGTAGGATGTGGGAAGAGGATTTTCTCTTTGGAGGGTCCCCCCACCTGGACAGCTTCTTTTCCATCAGGCAAAGAGGGCATGGGTCAGTCGGCGGATTCCGCGCCGCTTCCACTGCCACCGCCATTATGACGGCTTTCCATCCAGCAGTCCTCCTCCTCTCCTCCACCGCAGTCCTCCCTCCATGTGCAATCCGATCAGATCGATGGCCCCGCTTGCGTGGGAAAACAGTCTTTTTTTGAAAAAGATGAGGGGTGGGCACAATGGGAGGTCGGAGGAAGGAGGGCGGGGCCTCAGCGAGGCGTCGGCATAGCCCACCACACGGGCTATGCAAAGCTATAAAGGTGCACTTTTTGCAGGTGCATACACCTAAAGGAGGGACACAGAGCAGATGGATGGCATGTGAGTGTGGGTGAAACAGGCATTCCCAGGGCACATTTACTTAGCATCAGACTGAGCCTTGATAGCAGGGGCAGTTGCTGGACTATTTTGCTCAGCAGTGGGTGCATTTCTGGTAGCACCTCTACATTTGTGCTTGGCACTATGGGCAGAAGGGGAGGTACAAATACCCCAAAAAATAGGGGCTCAAAGGGATCTCCCTCAGGACCCTCCCTCTGCAACGCCACCCCCTCTGAAAGGCCTAGGGAGGCTGGTCAGAGTGAGCCTTCGGGGTTGTCCGGGGCTGCATCTGCTTCTGGCATTTCAGCCCCTGTATATATTACTCAGGAGGTTTTTTTCCTCAGCCATGAGTGGATTGGAGGAAAGATTAACGGCCTTAATTGCATCTTCACAAAGTGGAAGAAAACGCATTAGGTACCCTTCTAACACCCAGGACCCTCAAACAGAGGAACACTGGGAGAAGGAAGATGAATCCCCCTCAGGGGACCGGGAAGAGACTGATGACTCCTCTTCTGAGGAATCAAGTGGGGAAGAACCCTCTTCAGCTTCACAGGCTGAGAAATTGCTGGTGCAATCTCCTACTGAAATGGTCCGCTCCACATTTAAGTTACCCGTAACTGAGTCGGCTGAAAATCCCACTTCTTGTTTGGGTTCACTCCTCAAGCTCTGTGTGCTTTTTCTGTCCATTCATTGCTGGAAAAACTTACAGTGGGGACGGAAAGTATTCAGACCCCCTTAAATTTTTCACTCTGTTATATTGCAGCCATTTGCTAAAATCATTTAAGTTCATTTTTTTCCTCATTAATGTACACACAGCACCCCATATTGACAGAAAAACACAGAATTGTTGACATTTTTGCAGATTTATTAAAAAAGAAAAACTGAAATATCACATGGTCCTAAGTATTCAGACCCTTTGCTGTGACACTCATATATTTAACTCAGGTGCTGTCCATTTCTTCTGATCATCCTTGAGATGGTTCTACACCTTCATTTGAGTCCAGCTGTATTTGATTATACTGATTGGACTTGATTAGGAAAGCCACACACCTGTCTATTTAAGACCTTACAGCTCACAGTGCATGTCAGAGCAAATGAGACTCATGAGGTCAAAGGAACTGCCTGAAGAGCTCAGAGACAGAATTGTGGCAAGGCACAGGTCTGGCCATGGTTACAAAAACATTTCTGCTGCTCTTAATGTTCCTAAGAGCACAGTGGCCTCAATAATCCTTAAATGGAAGACGTTTGGGATGACCAGAACCCTTCCTAGAGCTGGCCGTCCGGCCAAACTGAGCTATCGGGGGAGAAGAGCCTTGGTGAGAGAGGTAAAGAAGAACCCAAAGATCACTGTGGCAGAGCTCCAGAGATGCAGTCGGGAGATGGGAGAAAGTTGTAGAAAGTCAACCATCACTGCAGCCCTCCACCAGTCGGGGCTTTATGGCAGAGTGGCCCGACGGAAGCCTCTACTCAGTGCAAGGCACATGAAAGCCTGCATGGAGTTTGCTGAAAAACACCTGGACTCCAAGATGGTGAGAAATAAGATTCTCTGGTCTGATGAGACCAAGATAGAACTTTTTGGCCTAAATTCTAAGCGGTATGTGTGGAGAAAAACAGGCACTGCTCATCACCTGTCCAATACAGTCCCAACAGTGAAGCATGGTGGTGGCAGCATCATGCTGTGGGGGTGTTTTTCAGCTGCAGGGACAGGACGACTGGTTGCAATCGAGAGAAAGATAAATGCGGCCAAATACAGGGATATCCTGGACGAAAACCTTCTCCAGAGTGCTCAGGACCTCAGACTGGGCCGAAGGTTTACCTTCCAACAAGACAATGACCCTAAGCACACAGCTAAAATAATTAAGGAGTGGCTTCACAACAACTGCGTGACTGTTCTTGAATGGCCCAGCCAGAGCCCTGACTTAAACCCAATTGAGCATCTCTGGAGAGACCTTAAAATGGCTGTCCACCAACGTTTACCATCCAACCTGACAGAACTGGAGAGGATCTGCAAGGAGGAATGGCAGAGGATCCCCAAATCCAGGTGTGAAAAACTTGTTGCATCTTTCCCAAAAAAACTCATGGCTGTATTAAATCAAAATGGTGCATCTACTAAATACTGAGCAAAGGGTCTAAATATTTAGGAACATGTGATATTTCAGTTTTTATTTTTTAATAAATCTGCAAAAATGTCAACAATTCTGTGTTTTTCTGTCAATATGAGGTGCTGTGTGTACATTAATGAAGAAAAAGTGAACTTAAATGATTTTAGCAAATGGCTGCAATATAACAAACAGTGAAAAATTTAAGGGAATCTGAATACTTTCCGTCCCCACTGTATATATTCTGAGTGGGATCACCCAGATAAGCATTTTTTCCCTCCCAAAAAGTTTTCAATGCTTTATCCTATGGAGGAAAAATTTACAAAGATGTGGGGTATACCAGCAATTGACGCTGCTATATCCTCTGTGAATAAAAGTTTGACTTGTCCTGTTGACAACGCTCAAATGCTTAGGGATCCAACCGATAAAAAAGTTGGAATTCCTGTTAAAAACATTTTTTCTTTGGGAGGTTCAGTAGCTCAACCTGCAGTGGTGGCAATTGGAGTGTGTCAATCCTTGAGAGACCACTTGAAACAGGTGCTTAAGTTTTTCCCTGAACAGCAGGCCCAGGATTTAGCCGAGCTGCCAGCGGCTTTGTGTTTTGACGCAATCAGAGATTCTATCCTTCAGACCTCTCGCCTTACGCTTGGGTTGGTGCATATGCATAGAATCTTATGGTTGAAAAGTTGGTCAGCCAAAGCGCCATGCAAAAAGCTCCTGGCTGGGTTCCTTTCCGCGGTGAAAGGCTGTTTGGGGATGATTTGAACAATTAATCTAAATATCTAAAAGATATCAAGTGGGAAAAGTACCCTTTTGACAGTTAAGAAAAGTAGTAAACGTCCCTCATTTAAACAGGCTCTTTCTCCAGTGCTAGGGGCATCAGCCTCCAGGCAGTCGCGACGGCCTCCACTGTCAGGTTCAAGAGGTAAAACTCAGAGTCAACCCCAGGGACAAAAGAAGTCCTGGGGAGGAAACCTACAAGACAGAATGATAAAGCTTCTTTATGAAGGGGCGCCCCCGCTCATTCGAGTGGGGGGAAGACTGCTACAGTTCTAAAGGGTCTGGCAGGAGGATTTTCAGGACAGATGGGTGGTCTCCACAATAACTCTAGGTTACAAACTAGAGTTCAGAGAATTCCCGTCTCCCCATTTAGACCGACTTTTAGACCGACTTTTGTCGCAAAAAGTGATCAATGGTGGTCCCCATGGAAGGGCAGGATGTCAGACCCATTCTAGAGCTCAAAGATCTAAACGGATTCCTGAAAATTCGATCTTTTCACATGGAATCAATTCGATCAGTAGTCTCCATCCTACAAGGAGGAGAACTTCTGGCATCAATCGACATCAAGGATGCATACCTGCATGTACCTATTTTCCCCGCTCATCAGAAATATCTGCGATTCGAAGTGGAAAAACTTAATTTTAAGTTTGTAGCTCTACCTTTCGGTCTAGCTACTGTACCTCGGGTGTTTACAAATATCCTGGCCCATCCTCTGGCCAGATTAAGGGCCCAGGGTATAAAGATTATAGCTTACCTAGATGACCTGCTCTTGATAGACCATTCAGTAGCTTGTTTAGACCAAAGCTTGGTCACCACAGTCAACTACCTGGAATACCTAGGTTGGGTCCTCAACCTAGAGAAATCTTCTTTAAAGCCAGTAAGAAGACTAGAGTACTTGGGTCTGGTTATAGATACAACCCAAAAGAGGGTGTTTTTACCCAAGGCAAAGATCAACGCCATAAAGGAGCTGGTTCAGGTGGTCAGGGCGAAGAAGGGTCCTTCTATTCGCCTTTGCATGAGGTTGTTGGGAAAGATGGTGGCTTCATTCAAACCAGTCCCCTATGCTCAGTTTCATTCGACACTGCTGCAAAACAGTATCCTGTCTGCCTGGAACAAGAAAGTCCTGGCGCTAGATTTTCCAATGCGTTTGTCGCCAATAGTGCGCCAGAGCCTCAGTTGGTGGTTGATACCCGAGATCTGCGGAAGGGGAAATCCTTCTTACCAGTTACCTGGAAGGTGGTAACAGCAGATGCCAGCCTTTCGGTTTGGGAGCAGTCCTGGAAGAGACGACTGTCCAAGGGAAATGGTCCAGAACCGAAAGGACCTTACCCATCAACATTTTAGAGATTCGGGCAGCGTACCCAGCCCTAAAGGCCTGGACATTCAGGTTGCGAGGTTGTCCTGTCAGGATCCATTCCAACAATGCCACAGCAGTGGCTTATATCAATCACTAAGGGGGCACCAGAAGTCGTGCATTCCAGGGGTAGAGAACTGGCAGGTGGACTACTTAAGTCGCCAGCAGTTGTTCCCAGGGGAATGGTCCTTTCCCCCCAATATCTTCCTGGCTATATGTCAAAGATGGGGGATCCCGGACATAGATCTGTTTGTGTCCAGGTTCAACAACAAAGTTGATAACTTTGTGTCAAGAACAAGGGATCCACTCGCATGCGGAACAGATGCGTTGGTGACCCTGTGGGATCAGTTCTCACTGATTTATGCATTCCCTCCTATTCTGCTGCTACCACGACTTCTTCGCAGGATCAAGAAGGAAAGATAGTCGGTGGTTCTTGTGGCCCCAGCCTGGCCCAGAAGATCTTGGTATGCAGAAATAGTAAAGATGGAGGTAGGGGCCCCATGGACCCTACCACCATGTCCTGACCTACTATCGCAGGGACCAGTGTTCCATCCTACTTTACAAATGCTAAATTTAACGGTTTGGCTATTGAAACCCACATTCTGAAGAATCGTGGGCTTTCAGGCTCAGTGATATCTACTTTGATTAATGCAAGGAAGACAGCTTCCAGAGTCATTTATTATAGAGTCTGGAAAGCATATGTTTCCTGGTGTGAATCCAGGGGTTGGCATCCCAGAAAGTACGTCATAGGTAGAATTATTGTCTTTCTGCAAATGGGGTTAGAGATGAAACTGGCTGTGAGTACTATCAAGGGCCAAGGGCTCCGTGTCCCGTGATGTACGATAAAGAAAATAGGATTTTTTATAACAGCTTACCTGTAAAATCCTTTTCTTGGAGTACATCACGGGACACAGAGGTCCATCCCCTCTTCTAATACACGTATATTGCTTTGCTACAAAACTGAGGTACTCCCAGTAAGGGGAGGGTTATATAGGGAGATAAACTTCCTGTCTAGTGTGTGCCAGTGTTCATCACCTAAAGGTGCCTATATAACCCATACAATAATTACTGTGGCTCTGTCTCCCGTGATTTACTCCAAGAAAAGGATTTTACAGGTAAGCTGTTATAAAAATCCTATTTTCAATACCTACTTTTTTGTATGGCCATTCTCCAGTTCTTTCAGCAATGCATACTTTCTTTCTGGGCATTCATTTTCATTTAAATCCATGCCTATTCTCCTTTCTGACATCATTCTCTTCCACGTACATCCATGCTCATTGTCCTCTATGGTCATTCTCCTCCACTTTTACGCATGCCTGCTCTTCTATATAATTTTTCTTCTCCACTTCATGTACGCCTACTCTGCTCCCCTCTGTTATTATTTTCCTTCACTTCCATCCATGCTCACAATTGCACGTGATCATTCTCCTCTATTTCCAACAATCTATAACCATTCTCCTCCTATTTGTCACCATTCTCCTCTTCCTCTATCCATACTTACGCTCCTTCCCTCTGTCATCATTTTCGCAACTGTCATGCAGATCCAATTTCAGCTATGCTCCTCTGTGTTTGTTTGCTCTCCTTCCCTCTAGCTATGCCTGCTCTTCTCCCCTCTGTCATTATTCTTCTTCTCCTTCTCCATCCACACCTGTAATCATTCCTTCTATTATCATTCTCTTCCATTTCTATCCTGGAAGGATCAATTATATCATAAAACATGAACAAAATTAAACTATATTCTTTACATTCAACACTAGAAACTAACAAAATGACTAGACACTATATGTGCACCCAATCCCAAAATGACCGTTCAACAGGAAAACATTTGCTAAAGCCAAAGTCATAATGGCTAAAATTGCTAGTTTCTCCTTCTAAAATCTGACATCACAGCTGCTGGTCCATGGCAGACCAGAGGTGCACTAAATGTGGGAAATTATTCTGTTTCAACATATAGGGAGCTATAATGGATGTCAGGTACAATCACTCTCTACATGGTCATGGAAGCTTCAATGCGCAAAATATGCTGTTGTTTTGGAAAAAGGAATGATATTTCTATGGATTATCAAACAATTTTCTTTCTAACCAGGAAAATCGCCACGTATGATGTTGAAATACAGAATCTGTATGAAGAGATGGAACAACAAATAAAATCAGAAAAGGAACAATTTCTCTTACAAGTAGGTTCCTAATTCTTTGTTCTGAAAAACCACATCATCATAATCCTTTAGGTTGCTTGTGCATTCCCATAGACCTGCATAAGGAGAAAAACTGTTCTAACGTAAACAAAAGCCCACTGACACTCTGACTTTCCTACTTGGTGGCTCCCTGCAGCCACTGATCTGCTACGACACCTGAAAAACACACGCTTGTTTTGGAACCACTGCATCCAGTGAAGGGTACTGTAATGCTATAACATACAAAGACCTTTTAGACAACACTGCCCTTACTGTACCCCTGATCACAAAGTCAGCTCCATAAAGAAATGGTTTGACGAGTTTGGTGTGGATGAACTTAAAGTGATTGTACGGTATTTTTTTTTTTTAAATAACAAACATATCATACTTACCTCCCCTGTGCAGCTAGTTTTGCATAGAGTGGCCCCGAACCTGCTCTTCCGGGGTTCCCCGGCGGCTCTCGTTGCTCCTCCTCACATCTGATAACCCCCGCAGAGAAGTGCTTCCCCAAGGTGGTTACTTTGTGGGCGCGCTCCCGAGTCCAGCATTTGCATCTATAGACACAGAATGCCGGACTCGGCCCCACCCCCTGGCGCCCGCATCATTGGATTGGATTGACAGCAGCGGGAGCCAATGGCTGCGCTGCTATCAATCTATGCAATCAAGAGCCGGGAGCCCGTGGAGAGAGAAAGTGCGTCCCCGCCGTCTGAATGAAGGGGTTCAGGTAAGTAAAACGGGAAGCTAGGGGGGCGGTGACTGCCAGGTGTTTTTTCACCTTAATGCATAGGATGCATTAAGGTGAAAAAACATGAACCTTTACAACCCCTTTAAGTGGGCTGCACAGAACTCTGACCTTCACCATACTAAACATCTTTTGGTTAGGATGGAATGCCAATTGTAAGCCAAGTCTTTTCATCCAATATCAGTACCTGACCTCGCAAATGATCTGGCAGAATGGGCACTATTTCCCAAAGACACGATCCAAAATCTTGTGAAAAGTTTCCCCAGAAGTTTGTAGGCTGTTATAGCTGCAAACACTGGGACTCCATATTAATGTCCATAGTTTCGGAACGGAATATCCATCAAATTCATATAGGTGTAAAGACCAAGTGTCCACAAACTTCTAGCCATATAGTGTAGCGTCCCTGGAGGGTTCTAAGCTCAGAACCCAGAGCTGCAAAGCAAGAATGTTAACTACTTAGCCACTTGTGTCAGCCGCCCAGATATAAACAAGTAGTTTATTTTCTATAAATCAATCAATGTAAAATAAAGACAGGGGCTGCCAGGATTTTCATTAGAGGTAATTATTTATCTCATATACAAAATTACTGTCTAATGTGCCTAAATCTAAACTGTGGGAGAGACAGCTAATGGAACACTTGACCTTTTTTTTTTTTTGCTTTGCAGGATATACAACCTAATTGAGTTTTTGTAGGATAATACACTTGAAACGTGGAACAAATAGAGACTCAATGCTGTACGCCTTCTACGCGTTGCTAGCAGCAATGATTACTGCAGGCATTTCTGCTTCCTCTAAAGCTTTTAATGGCCATTTGAGCAAGAGATGAACAACGAGAGAACAAAAAATCTATAATGCATCTCTCAATTCACATTTAGTCATCATACAGAAAATTATGACAGCAACATTCTCATATTTTCTGAAATCTAGAGGCAAAGTGTACCTCTATTCAGAGCCATATAGTGCTCATTCACATCATAGTAAATGTGTTAAGGCATGCAAAATGCATATGAAGTGTAGTGTGATTTTACACTATTCTGCAAGTTTGATAAAAAAGGATGCAGATTTAAGCAGTCAAGATTACTACTACTCTGGAGTGTAGGTGAGCATCATGGGAAATGTAGTTCCAAAACATCTGGGGTGCCAACGTTCGCCATCACTGCGATAGACCAAGACAAAGTGGCACATAATTGTGAAGTGGAAGGAAAATGATAAATGGTTTTAAATTTTTTTTACAAATAAATATGTGAAAAGTGTGGCGCGCATTTGTATTCACCCCCCTGAGTCAATACTTTGTAGAACCACCTTTCACTGCAATTACAGATGCAAGTCTTTTTGGGGATGTCTCTACCAGCTTTGTGCACATCTAGAGAGTGAAATTTTTGCCCATACTTTGCAAAATAGCTCCAGCTCTGTCAGGTTGAATGCAGAGCATCTGTGAACAGTAATTTTCAAGTCTTGCCACAGATTCTTATTTGGATTCAGGTCTGGACTTTGACTGGACCATTCCAACACATGAACATGCTTTGATCTAAACCAGGGATATGCAATTAGCGGACTTCCAGCTGTTGCAGAACTACAAGTCCCATGAGGCATAGCAAGACTCTGACAGCCACAAGCATGACACCCAGCAGCAGAAGCATAATGGGACTTGTAGTTTTGCAACAGCTGGAGGTCCGCTAATTGCATATCCCTGATCTAAACCATTCCATTGTAGGTCTGGTTGTATGTTTAGATATTTAGGGTCGTTGTCCTGCTGGGAGGCAAACCTCCGCCCCAGTCTCAAGTATTTTGCAGACTCTAACAGATTTTCTTCTAAGATTGCCCTGTATTTGGCTCCATCCATCCTCCCATCAACTCTGACCAGCTTCCCTGTCCCTGCTGAAGAAAAGCATCCTAACAACATGATGCTGCCACCACCATGTTTTACAGGGGGGATGGTGTGTTCAGGGTGATGTGCAGTATTAGTTTTCTGCCACACATAGCGCTTTGCTTTTAGGCCAAAAAGTTAAATTTTGGTCTCATCAGACCAGAGCACCTTCTTCCACATGTTTGCTGTGTCCCCCACATGACTTCTCGCAAACTGCAAACGGGACTTCTTATGGCTTTCTTCTTGCCACTCTTCCACTCTGCAGTTTTGCCATACTCTTTCCATTTTCGGATGATGGATTGACAAGTACCCCATGAGATGTTTAAAGCTTGGGATATTTTTTATAACCTAACCCTGCTTTAAACGTCTCCACCTTATTATCCCGGAAATGTCTGGTGTGTTCCTTGGCCTTCAAAATGCTGTTTGTTTACTAAAGATCTCTAACAAACCTCTGCAAGCTTCACAGAACATCTATATTTATACTGTGTATATTTATACTATGTCCACATAGGTTGACTCTATTTACTAGTTAGGTGACATCTGAAGGCAATTGGTTCCACTGGTTAGGGGTATCAGAGTAAAATGGGCTAAATACAAATGCACACCACACTTTTCAGATATTTATTTGTAAAAAATTCTGAAAACCATTTATCATTTTCCTTCCACTTCACAATTATGTGCCACTTTGGTGTTGGTTTATCACATAAATTCCCAATAAAACACATTTACATTTTTAGTTGTAACATGACAAAATGTGGAAAATTTCAAGAGGTATGAATACTTTTTCAAGGCACTGTAGCCCCGGCCCATGGGACTCTGGCGTTTAGGTGCATGTAGAGGGCACAGATGCACCTTCCAGCCCTGCTGCTAGCAGCCTGTAAAACTCTGCGAGAAACTGACAGTTGCTGTGGTTGGACAGCGCACTAAACAGTACTAATATTTAGGGCTGTATGCACCCAGGGAGCAATGCCCGGGAAACGCAGACTGATTGTGTTCTGGCATTCTTCCCAGGGTGCGTGCTGTACTAAATATTAGTACAGCTTGGTGCACTGTCCAGCTGTCAGCCTGTCATAGAGTTTTACAGGTTGCCAGCAGTGGGGCTGACTTCCACCCATACCTAAACAGCAGAGTCTCATGCACCAGGGCTATACACCCAGTGTGCATGGGGTCTAACATCTACCTTGACACATTACATGGTAATTGGATTATTGGGGCTGAGTTACATGAGTGGCCATGAATATTGGAGTATATTCCTGGCACCCTTTAGAACTGAAGAAGTGCCTTGATTAGGCTGTGAAACATCTTCAGCATAAACAAGTCCCCATAATTGTGACTACAGTAAGTACTACTGGATACTCCATATCTCTGAAAGATGAACGGAGCAGTGAGGGAATAAGGAAAAGGAAAATATCAATAGATGGGCGAGTGTGAACTTTCAAGAGAACCTCTTAATTTGCCCTGAATGGGCAAATGACAAATTCCCATTAAGTATAGACCTACTTTAAATATTGAATAGAAGTAGAAGAATAAATAAATAAATGAATAGAATGAGATACAATATATTTCCATACCGCGCTCATAAACCATATTATCATATGCAAAATAAATGCAATATAAAGTCCATAAACCACCACCAAAATTCTTGAATCAAGTGAGAGTGAAACAATCCTGTTTCTGTGAAAAATATAGTGCCGTCTTCCACAGATTACAGGGCAAACATTCTACTCACCAAACCGACATGACGCCCATTACAGGTAGTCAAAAACACATGGATGGCAAAGAGATGTGTTTTCCAATGGAAAAAACGGCTCCCAGAAAAGAAAGATCCACCAACGAAGGGTTTGATCATATATCAAAGAGAAAAGAGAGAACTCCTCATGTTGTAGCTTGTAACTATTTATTATTCAAAACAAAGTATCCACTTACAATTAGATATACTTTCAAAAGCTCATGGAACCGGACAGGCACACCGATCACGTTCCACCTCTGTTCCAAACGAATAGCGGAAGTGACGTGTCACGCACTAGATGACTCGACGCGTTTTGTCAGCAACGTCTGACGTCATCAGGGGTCATTGCATAAAAGCAAATTATTTTTGGGCTGCTGCTAGTACATTTTCATTTTTTTAATACTGTTTCAAGGGCTAGTAATTATAGATTTTTTAGTTACAATATTTATTAGGTTATTGCTGTCTTAGTGACACTCTGTTTATATTTTAATCAGGACACTGAGCGATTTCAAACTCGCAGCCACGATCTGGAGGAGAAGCTGCTGAACAAAGAGCAGGAATTGGAACATCTAAGCCAAAAGCAGAAAAGGGTAAATACCTCTCATCACCAATTGCATAAAACAGTGATACCACTCCATGTAAAAAGAAACTGTGATTATACATTGGAGAATCCCTTTCCAGAATATACCAATATTAGACCTATAGCATCCCTTATAATATGTGGCATTATTGAGGCTTGCAACAATACGCAGTCCACACTTGAAATCAACACCTGGCAACCTACTGGCTACACCATTATCAAATGGCGTCCTAATTTATCAGTGTCTCTGTTAATGCTGAATTCTAGGGAAACAGCTAAATACATAGAAGCAATATCTATAAGGATCCTGTTTTACCTGCCAAAAGATTTGTGTTTCTGTCCACCCAGCTCTGAGATTTTTACAACACTGCTACACAGTACTGCTGTGTCTAACAGGGCAGGAGACCTAATTTTTTCTGCTGCAGTTTGGTAGCACTTACAGGTGTTGATTCCCCTCCCCATACAACTGGACCATAAAGGAGAAGCAGCAGACTGATAAGCTCATCTCTCTGTCACTATGTTCTCTGAGCCTATAAGCATGTTCCTTCTTAGCACTTGAGCATTACAGCGTGACTGACTGAGGCTGGTGTTCTTAAAGAGATTGAGAATCTTTTTTCAATATATTTTGTGAACAATCACTTTAGTTATACAATCAGGTGAAAGCAAAATCCAGTTCAGTTTGGATACTGAATCACGTGTAGATGACATTAGGAAACAAGACTTTACTTTACACAATATGTGTTAATTGAAGTAAATAGTCACACAATTTATTGGGCAAAGATTCTCTACTCCTTTAGTAAATAAGCCCGGTTGTGTCCTTGTTCTTTTTCTCCCTCTCCCAGTCTGAGCTCTGCTGCACAGGGACAGCAAGAGACTGATATCCGGTACTTATACTGTGTGCATTTAAAAACATACATTTATTGATGTATTAATAAATAATAGCTCCATTTGTTTGCTTATCTTATATATGCCAGTAGTTCTTCTTTAACCATTTGCCGACCAGCGCACGCCGATTTACGTCGGCAGAATGGCACTGGTGGGCAAAAGGGCGTACTGGTATTTCCCCCTTAAGAAGCGGTGCTGCGGGCACCACAGTTTCCGTGACCCCAGGTCCCACGGACTCGATGTCCGCTGGGTGCTCGGGATCGTGTCACGGAGAGGTAGAATGGGGAGATGCTTTCAAAGCATTTCCCTGTTCTGCCTAGTGACAGGACAGAGATCACTGTTCCCTGTCATCGAGAGCAGTGATCGCTGTCATGTGAGGTGTAGCCACAGTTCGAATCACTCCCTAGGACACACTTAACCCCTTCACCGCCCCTAGTGGTTAACCCCTTCACTGCCAGTGTCCATTACACAGTAATCAATGCATTTTTATAGCACTGATTGCTGTATAAATGACAATGGTCCCAAAATAGTGTCAAAAGTGTCCGATCTGTCTGCCATAATGTCGCAGTCCTGATAAAAATCACAGATGGCCGCCATTATTAATAAATAAAAAATTAATAATAAAAATGCCATAAAACTATCCCCTATTTTGTAGGCGCTATAAATTTTGCGCAAACCAATCAATATACACTTATTGCGATTTTTTTTTACCAAAAATATGTAGAAGAATATATATCAGCCTAAACTGAGGAAAAAAATCGTTTTTTTATATATTTTTGGGGGATATTTTTTAGAGCAAAAAGTAAAAAATATTGCTTTTTTTTCCAAAATTGTCACTCTTTTTTTGTTTATTGCGCAAAAAATAAAAACCGCAGAGGTGATCAAATGCCACCAAAAGAAAGCTCTATTTGTGGGAAAAAAAGGACGCCAATTGTGTTTGGGTACAACATCGCATGACCGTACAATTGTCAGTTAAAGCGACACAGTGCCGAATCGCAAAAATGGCTCTAGCCCGGAAGAGGGTAAATCCTTCAGGGGCTGAAGTGGTTAAAAGATTAGTACACCTTTCCTGCACATTTCCAACTAGAAATGAATTTGGGCATTCCCCAAACTCAACTCTATTTGAATATTAAAGTTGCGCTCCTTTCACTCCAATCATCTGCAGCACAGTGGTGTGGTGGATAGCACTCTCACCTAGCAGCAATAGGGTCGCTGGTTCAAATCCTGACCACGGCACTACCTGCCTGGAATTTGCATGTTCTCCCTGTGCCTGCGTGGGTTTCCTCCGGGTACTCTGGTTTCCTCCCACACTCCAAAGACATGCTGGTAGGTTAAAAAGCGCCCTGAGGCGATTCAGTTCGCATAGGTAGCGCTATACAAGTCACTCATTCATTCATTCATTCATCTGCGGGTAAGGTCATTCACCGCCCCACAGCAAACATAAACAAAGGAGCAAGATATTGGTGATGTCAGTGCCCTTATATGGACACGTGTGCATATTTAGTCAATGACATTAGGCATTCGGACATCATCAGCATCCTGCGCCCCTGTTTATGTGTGTTGTGGGCCAGTGAGTTATCTGGCCCGCAGCTGATTGGACAAAAAAGGAGTGCGACATGGAAGTTTGCATAAAGGTTGGTTTGGATGACACCTATCTCTAATTCCAACAAAACTCCCCGTGCATTCCAGCATTTTAATAAGGCTGCTTCTTTCCCATCCCATATCTGTACGCCATGCGCGTCCTGTCCACAAAAACTCTCATAGCTGACTCCCCTCCATTCTGTCTAAAAAGTAGGAAGGGCAGGAGGTTAGATGTGTGTCCCATGCGGGGCACTCTGGCTCATCCAAACTGCATGCATAGTCTGTGAACTCCCTCCCCCTCTGCTAGTAGAGGTAGAAAGAGCGCACTGCGCATGCACATAGTTTGAATGAGCCAAGAAGTATGCAGAAAAGTTGAACTAACCATTAAATATTAATATTTAAAACCCCATTTTTTTATTTTCTATTTATTTTTCTCCCACTCACTTTTCACTTGTCTCACTTTCACTTTTGTGTGTGCTTTCTCACTGGATGAAGGGTGTGAGTCCTCGGGCTTGCCCTGACATCTAAGAGGAGGATATGTGGCCATCAGGTTCCTTCCTCCCCTGCCCCTGGGGGGTCTCTCTTCAGGAGAGCCCCTGAACCAAGTATTCAATAGTTGGCTTCGGCGGACCTAGAAGAACAAGGTGTGCCAGGGAAGGCACACCAAGGAAACCCTTTGTCCATGTCAGGTGCCTTGTGCCCCAGGGGATCAGAGTAGAGGTCCTACTCCTTTGGGGGGTGGACTAAAGCACACCCTTAGGTGCACTTCATAGTGTGCCTCACATGCACACTTTTTGTTCACATACAGGTTTTTTCCGTTTCAGGTTTTTGCACAACCGTGGAAAAAAAATAAATAAATAATAGTTAAAACCCAGCTCCAGTCTTCAATACTATTTACTTTTTGGTCAGGAGACAGAACCTCTGTCAGGATTTTATTGCTGTCTGTTTCTCTTTTAGGGATAGGAAGGAACAATGACAGCCACTCAGATCAATGTAAAGGGGAGTGTATCTGGACAGGAAGTAATACGAAATTTGTTCAATTTGGACACAGACTAAAAAATGTTTGACTTTTTTTTTTTTGATGTCTGTATATTGCTGTCCGTCCAAGAAACAACCGTACCATCCATTTCATGTACAGGAGTGATATGGACAGGAATTGGTGGAAAATCTCCCCAAGTGAATCACATACAAAAATAATTAATGGAAAAAGATTTATTGTTATTACGCTCTAGCCAAAACTAGTTCACCTTAAGTATAACTAAACCCAAAAACAAAATGTCCTTGTCACTTTCTGTGAACTTAAAGGAAAAACAATGTTATCATTCTTGTGTAAATTACTAATCCCCTCACCCCCATGTATTGAAAACAAGCAAGGGTAGGCGTGTTTAAAGTCCAGCCTGGGTGGCTCCCATGTCCCCTTACACTGATACATTAAGGGGGTTAGCGTAGACACCCAGGGACAAGACGTGTGTTACCGCCAGGCTCACCAGGTGAAAGTAAAAGGGGAAAAACTGAAAAAAGGAAATTGGCGTATCTAACTAAGGAATGGTATGCTGCAATATATTATTTTTCTTTTTGTTTGGGTTTTCTTATCTTCCAGTGTGAGATGGGCAGATCTGCTAATTACAGGTCTGTGAGCTCTTACAGGTCAGTAGTTCAGGGAACTCTCATGACATAAACACCTGTGCTTTTTAAGAGTAGTACTAGGAAATGTTTCTGTACATTTATGGTGTGATTCAGATACAAAAATCTAAACAGGATCAGAATAAAACACCTTCAGTCAATGAAAAAAGAGACTCAAGGGTAGTAGTTTGATAGTTCCATAACTTACGATATAAAACAAGGAGCAGTTTTTGAAGGCACCGTGCATACGGCGGGCTGTAAATGCGCTAAACCCTTGGGGATGTAAATATGCTAAATCCTTGAGGATGTAAAAATGCTAAATCCTTGAGGATGTAAATAGCGAGCACATAACCATATTAGCAGCCACAAAGAGGCTAAAGGCAGCAAAGCTGATAAAGTGCACTAGATGGCCAAAATTTGCAGTTCCAACGTTCATATTTCTGTCCTGGCAGGTTCCTTTTTAACACCTCAAGCTTTGCCTCCTCTTGACCTCACCCTTCCATGCTTCACTACTACATGACAGGTGCACTTTAATTGTTATGGCTTAACTGCTAGCCCTTTACGCTATTCAGTAAAGTCTCGGCAGCCTTCAGCATTGTAAATAATCTCTTTGATGTCGCAAAGACGGCAAAAGAAGAATCTGCAGGGTTTTTTTCTCTGTTGTTTTCATGTTTATGTAAATCTAGCTGTTTCCATTTTGTACATTTTATGTAGTGCTTTTAGACAAGAATGAATCAGGCTTTTAAAACAGAACTGTAAGAAAAATCTCTTAACAATTCGGTTATACCAATTTAGGCTGATTACATAATCCTCTCAATTTTATCTTTTCTGTTTGCATCAATTCAAGTATCTTAATTGACATACTGTACATACAAGGTTCTTTGTGTGTTTTGTTATTCTGCTGCTGCTTATCTCGGTTCTCTAAGCTTGGTCTAGCCATTTGTTACATAAGATTTCTTTTGTTTGTCCATTAAAGGCTATTTTTACGGCCCCTTTTTGCCCAATAGTCCTCCAAAAGACAGACAGAGCTGAAACGAGGCAAAGAGCTAAAGAGGGTAGCTTAGCCTTTTGGTTAATAATATCTCATACTGAGTATAAGAAATTAGGTTAAAGATGGGAAAGGCGCTAGAGAACACCTTATTCAATATAAACTTTTCCACATAATTTATTTAACCCCTGCTAGATTGGCTAACATATTCGCCTGCAGATGTAATTATTCCCATGCAGATTTTATTCAAATATTCTTGGATTGTACAGCAATACAACAATTTTGGCTCAATATAGTACAATGTATAAATTCTGTCACAACGTTAAACATAATTCCTTCTGTGGAAATTTGCGTGCTGGGGTTGGTTGACCCCTTGGCCCCTACAAAGGTGATTCAAACTCTCCTAACCTTATTTCTCTATTACGCTAGAAAAAGCATTATCCTTTCTTGGAAAAAATCTCATGCTCCGACCATCACGGCCTGGAATGCTCTAATAAATAAAGCCCTATCTCTTTATAAGGCTACATATGACAGTAGAGGGGTTCCTGGGAAAATTTGACAAAGTGTGGGAAGAATGGGTGAATGATGCATCTACTGCATCTGAGTGAGAACTGTCTCTCTTTGTTATCAACACTGTTACTGCATGTAGCGTTTTATGTTATGATGTGATGGGGTTCGTATCCGTTAGTATAAATTGTGAGTTCCATCTGTGAAGGGTTGATTATACATCTGGATATTGTAGTCGGTTACATATGATATTATTACTAATTGTTTATGTGAAACTGTTGTGGGCTCTTACCCTGATATAGATCCTTATTATCCACTGGGCCATGCTGGCCACTTGTGCTGAAGTGTGACTCACTCTTGTTTTGTGTTTTTTCTTTTTTCCTTTTTTGTGTTCTTAATTGACACGTGTCATGCTTATACTACAGCATATTGAAAGTTTAAATAAAAAGAATTAGAAAAAAAATATGGGAAAGGCAATGGGGTATAAGTGGTGCTCTCTTATCGCTATTTCCTGGGGTTCATTTGCATATCCAGCATTTAGTACATGCAGCATCTAGATACAATTTTTTTTTTTTTGCCATAAAGAATCTAATGCCAGGTAGTTCTTTTCAGTAATTAAAGCAAGTGGAAAATTAACATAAATCTCCACACCACCAACCCCTAATATTAACCTGACCCTTAGGAGGAACCTAGTCTATCACTGACCCTCCCAACACTTAACCCGTAGCCTAACCATGAAAACTTTACTCCTTAAAACTTTACCTGTAACATTTAAAGATGACGATGCTCCAAATAAACTTTGAGCCAGCTAGTGCTGGGACAAGGCTTTCTTGTACCCAAGGCGAAGATGACCAACTGTACCCTCCCTCCAAACTGAGATGAATGTAGCTTGCAGGTTCAAATTAACAGTGACTCAGCTTCTTCAGGGTGCAGAAATGACAACCACTGGCTGCTGGCTCTGGACTTACCCTAAGGAATAAGTGTAGTGGTTGTAGTGAAATTAAATTGACAGAAAATTTGCAGATCTTGCAACATTTTTGTAGGAAGCAGAAACTCTTGTGCTCATTGAGCTGCTTAGGCAAAATAAGCTTGAAAAAAAAATCTACTTTTTTTTCTTCATCTTATAGGGTGTAGAGTTTGTGTGTTTAGGGTAGTTTTTTTTTTACCTTTTATATATTTGAACATTATTTGTTTCTTGCCTCGTTAAATGTTTAATTTCACCTTTTTTAAACTTTATAGCACCCTTTAAAATGACCAAAAACTACCTTAATTTCCTATTCCTATTGTTTCTAATACATTTCACATAAATAACAACATTTTACTAACATCTCCTGATGTTCGCCAACATTTCTGGGCAATGAGAACTTCTGGTTCAAAGACTTTTTTAATGTAGCACTATTAAAAAAATGTATGCAAGCTTTAAAAGTCTACAAATAAATGGCAAGAAAGGCTGGAATGAATAATAAAAACTAATACAGGTTAACTAAGGTTCAAAATGACTTATAAATGAAAACTACAAATGTAGCCTTCATTCATAAATGACACTGAAAGCCCAACCCTGTAGGTTAAACTGGGAGAACCGTTTTACTGTAATCTGCAAGGCAAGGCTGGGCTGTCTTGGAGCATGCAGGAGATGGCTGAGGTCATGCAGAGTTAGGAGATGCTTCCACCCAAGTTTTACCATTACCAACACAGCCCTGAAGCACTTCAGTGTCTCTATAAGTATTACCCACTAGATACCTCAGATCAGTGGCTAACTTTCACCATGGGCCATGGCCTACACCTTCACACATGCTCAGACTGCTCATTTTTTCTCTCTTCATTCAATGAGCTTTGTACATACAGTCAGGTCCATAAATATTGGAACATCAACACAATTCTAATCTTTTTGGCTCTATACACCACCACAATGGATTTGAAATGAAACAAACAAGATGTGCTTTAACTGAAGACTTTCAGCTTTAATGTGAGGGTATTCACATCCAAATCAGGTGAACGGTGTAGGAATTACAACAGTTTGTATATGTGCCTCCCACTTTTTAAGGGACCAAAAGTAATGGGACAATTGGCTGCTCAGCTGTTTCATGGCCAGGTGTCTGTTATTCCGTCATTATGCCATTTACAAGGAGCAGATAAAAGGTCCAGAGTTCATTTCAAGTGTGCTATTTGCATTTAGAATCTGTTGCTGTCAACTCTCAATATGAGATCCAAAGAGCTGTCACTATCAGTGAAGCAAGCGATCATTAGGCTGAAAAGACAAAACAAACCCATCAGAGAGATAGCAAAAACTGTTTAGAATATCCTTAAAAAGAAAGAACGCACCGGTGAGCTCAGCAACACCAAAAGACCCGGAAGACCACGGAAAACAACTGTGGTGGATGACCGAAGAATTCTTTCCGTGTTGAAGAAAACACCCTTCACAACAGTTGGCCAGATCAAGAACACTCTCCAGGAGGTAGGTGTATGTGTGTCAAAGTCAACAATCAAGAGAAGACTTCACCAGAGTGAATACAGAGGGTTCACCACAAGATGTAAACCATCGGTGAGCCTCAAAAACAGGAAGGCCAGATTAGAGTTTGCCAAACAACTTCTAAAAAAGCCTTCACAGTTCTGGAACAACATCCTATGGACAGATGAGACCAAGATCAACTTGTACCAGAGTGATGGGAAGAGAAGAGTATGGAGAAGGAAAGGAACTGCTCATGATCCAAAGCATACCACCTCATCAGTGAAGCATGGTGGTGGTAGTGTCATGGCATGGGCATGTATGGCTGCCAATGGAACTGGTTCTCTTGTATTTATTGATGATGTGACTGCTGACAAAAGCAGTAGGATGAGTTCTGAAGTAAAAAAAAAAGGGGGAACTAATGTGCAAACCACAAGGGAAAAATAAATAATCTAAAACCTAGCAAAGTAGCTGCCAACATAAAAGTGTTCTCACACTGGATAGAAATAAAAAATAGGTAGTAATGTGGCGCTTACTCAAAATGGCAAAAAAACCCTACTAAAAAAGTAATGCATCTTTGGAGATTCCAAAGGGATAAGTTCAAAGGAATAATGTGTCCTTAGATTAATCTCTCATCAGATTGTATAGCCAGAGATTAATAGATGGAGTATTTTGGGATGGTCATTCATTTATTGTCATAGCAATTTGGAATTTCTAAAGATGCATTACTTTTTTAGTAGGGTTTTTTGCCATTTTGAGTAAGTGCCACATTACTACCTATTTTTTATGAATTCTGAAGTGTTTCGGGCAATATTATCTGCTCATATTCAGCAAAATGCTTCAGAAATCATTGGATGGCGCTTCACAGTGCAGATGGACAATGACCCGAAGCATACTGCAAAAGCAACCAAAGAGCTTTTTAAGGGAAAGAAGTGGAATGTTATGCAATGGCCAAGTCAATCACCTGACCTGAATCCGATTGAGCATGCATTTCACAAGACAAAACTGAGGGGAAAATGCCCCAAGAACAAGCAGGAACCGAAGACAGTTGCAGTAGAGGCCTGGCAGAGCATCGCCAGGGATGAAACCCAGCATCTGGTGATGTCAATGCGTTCCAGAATTCAGGCTGTAATTGACTGCAAAGGATTTGCAACCAAGTATTTAAAAGTGAAAGTTTGATGGATGATTTTTAATCTGTCCCATTATTTTTGGTCCCTTAAAAAGTGGGAGGCACATATACAAACTGTTGTAATTCCTACACCGTTCACCTGATTTGGATTTAAATACCCTCAAATTAAAGCTGAAAGTCTGCAGTTAAAGCACATCTTGTTCGTTTCATTTCAAATCCATTGTGGTGTTGTATAAAGCAACCTACTCACAGGCCTGCAATTAGCCTACATGATATTCACAGGTACTAAGTAAAGTATTGGCATTGTGTTGTGCTTTTTCTCATTATTATGAACATAAAATGTATCACCCGGCAGGAGCTTTCCCTGTAGCACTGCTGTCTGGTTTGTTTAAACTGCTATCCTCTGCCTTTTAAATCCTGGCAGCACAGGCTCTGGATGAACTTCTTCATCCACAAGGTGTGTGTATATGAATCCTAAATAAAATACCAGCAAGCCTCTGAACAGTTCCTGCATGGGCTCCACCAAAAGGGTAGGGACGGTAGTTACCACCATTTCTGAAATGTACTTACTTACAGCAATACATTCAGATTCAGAATACTTTATTGTACTTTCAGCGAAGACAACACAAAATCACAATAACGAACAGAAACAAGACACAATAAAAACAATAAAGTTACCAAATAAAGCCATTAATACCAAATAAAACTAAGTGAATACTATACTGTAATAAACTATATCATCCTATTAAATACTTCATAGAATAAATAACACTGATTGAAAAGTAACAGGAAATCAGACCATCAAAATGCAAATATTAAACCACTTTCTCTAACATTACCCAAAAATTAGCTATGCACAGATAACAGTATCGGCATCGGTGCCAATACTAAGCATTTGTACCAGTACTTGTACTCATGCAAATTCTCCATTACTAAAACCGATACCTTCATTTGAGCCGGTTCACATATGTGCAGGCTGGCCGCAGTGCGTTTTAATAAAAGTCTGGGACAATTTGGAGCACGTGAACCACCAAAGTTGCACCGATGGGGGCTGAAATCTCTCTGTCAAAAAATAGGTATCAGTAATTGGTATTGGCTAGTACTTGAGAAAAAATATCGGCACTCGTACTCGGTCTTAAAAAAATTGATATTGGTGTATCCCTACCAAACATGTTACACATACAATTCTGCAGGATGCTCTGTATAGAGAGGCCCCAGTAAAATATAAACTGCAACAAAGCAGCTGTTGACATTGCTTAATGCAAAGATCACATGACCAATCCCAGAAAATGCATTGAGCTGTGTCTACTTTTGCGTTTGGCCAGGACCACTCCACTCAGAATTATCGGGGCATTAGAGGGCCATTAAGATAGGTTTCTGGTCCAAAATTTGTAGGAGGTCCTGTATTTATTAAGCTAAAACGCAAAGAGGGAGGTAGGAACAGTTGCTGAGGCTGAGAAGGAAAGATGGACTATCTCGGTACCGATAAGCACAAATAGACTTTGAATTAAAAAATTATATTTCTTACATGTAAAACACAAACATGATTACATAGAATCAATTCATAAAAGGAAAATGTCAATACAGTATACATATACTTGTAGATTTCAAGGTGAGTTTCTGGTTATGGAAGTTCCTCACAGATTATAAAATCCTCTACAAGTTTCGTGATCAAAGGACCGCTTCGTCAGGAGGATAAATCTATAAGGTAAATAGCATATTTGAAAAACTATAAAAAACATTATAATACATAAGCAAAGACAGGTGAAATATATGTTTACGACAGAAATATATCGAAAAAACGTGTAGTTTACATAAGATTGAATATAACAAAAACAGCAAGGGCCCGAGCACAATCACTTACCTAGGGGTCCAAGGCCATAATATTTTTTGCTATTAAGCTACAACACTGAACTTCACAGTTGTTTTTTAAGTATTATTTGAGAATTTCAAGTTCAGGAATGTGTAAGAAAAGCAATCGGAACAACAAAATCTTCAAATAGGAATGTGATGGCTATCCGGTCTTCACTCTTCAAATTTTTCTACAGCTTCAGTCTCTTCGCTGTCACTCGTTTTGCTTTTCTTATTGACCTGTTCTTCTGAATTTGTTGCAGCTGGAGACACAATGTACAGAACTTAATAATGACAAGTATGAAACGAAAGCAGAGAATGAAAAGCTCAGACTGACAAACAAAGAGATGAGACGAGACCTGGAACGGACTTCTCAGGAGTTACTAACCGCTCAGAGACAGCTGAAGATTCTTCAGGAAGAAGCTTCCCAGCTGCATGAAGAGAGAGAAATGTACATACATCACATTATTATCATTCTCCTCAACAAAGTTATTAGGTTTAATTCTCTGAATGAAATAGTTTATAACAAGAGTTTTTGGTTTAAAGGCATTTGTAAAGGGAATATAAAATGTTTCTGTTTATATTGGTTTCATTATATTATGGACTTAAACACAAATACAATTGAACAAATATTGTTTTGTCAGGTAAAAAATGTAATAATATGGCATATAAACATGTCCTTTTTATTTTTTCAGCCAGACAGTGGAACTGTATGCCCCTTTTTTGCATATTTACCAGGCTAATATTAGCTGCCCTGCTAAAAAGAAAACCTCTTAATAGCTCAAACTGATAGTTATAGGGGAAGTGACACATCTCCCTTCATAAATGTTTTGTATGACTCTGTACAGACTTTCAGCTAAAGAGACCATATGAAAGGAAACAGCTTCTGCTGTGCCCTTTCTTTAGAAATACCATAATGATCTGAGACCTCAATGTCATGGGTACACCCTTTATACTGTAATTATTTTTAAAGGAACTTTTATATATATTTACTGTATATACTCGAGTATAAGTCGAATTTTTCAGCACATTTTTTTGTGCTGAAAGTGCCCCCCTCGACTTATACTGGAGTCAAGCACTTTTCTGCAGCAAAAAATTTCATTTTCCGAACCGATTTTGGGGCCCCGTATCTCAGGGCCACTTGGTTCTAGGAACCCCATATTTGGTGTGCAAACCCAGTGGAACTGGTACCACAACATATCCAAAGCTGAAGTTCCTAGCACCAAGTGGCCCCGAGATACGGAGCCCCAAATTTGGTTCGGAAAATGTCATTCTCTGCTGCAGAAAAGTGCTTGACATTTTCTGAACCAATTTTGGGGCCCCATATCTCAGGGCCACTTGGTGCTAGGAACCCCAAATTTGGTGTGCAAATCCAGTGGAACTAGCACCATAACATATCCAAAGCTGGGGTTCCTAGCACTATGTGGCCCTGAGATACAGGGCCCCAAAACCGGTTCGGAAAAGTGCTTGACATTTTCTGAACTGATATTTGGGGCCCTGTATCTCGGGGCCACTTGGTGCTAGAAACCCCAGCTTTGAAAATTTTATGGTGCTAGTTCCACTGGGTTTGTACACCAAATTTGGGGTTCTTAGCACTAAGTGGCCCCGAGATACGGGGGCCCAAAATCGGTCAACTGTGTCCATCTGCAGCAATGTCATTTCGGGACCCTTTGGGTTCAGAGACCCCAAATTTTGGCTGCAGCTAGGGGGCATCTAGGAACCCTTAACTACCGAGTTTGAAGTTCAGGGGACCTATGGCTGCAAATGGGCACAGTGATGCTGCAAATGGGCATTGTTGACCCTCTTTTCCACTTACAGTAGCTGTGCATTTCTCACCCTCGTCTTATACTCGGGTCAATAAGTTTTTCCTATTTTTTTTGTGGTAAATTAGGGCCACGACTTATACTCGGAACGACTTATACTATATACGGTATATATATATTTATAATTGTAAATTTATATAAAAAGAACATATACATTTCTCTTTTTTTTCTTTGTAATCAAAAAAACAGCAAGCCCATCAGAAAAATACCAGTCTGACATACAAGGGCATATGGTATTCCCATAGCTAAACGGGAACTGTGCTCTTTTACAGATCTCCATATCCTAACCCAAGTATTTTAAAGGATATGTTTCTAGAACATGGTACACCAGTATTTAGGGTGTAACATGTAACATGTACCAGCACCCCCTCTCACCCCATGGTCCCCCCTTCCCATGTGATAGCGGAGGTTCCTCTCCCCTGCATCCACTGTCACATTTAGAATTGTGGCGACTGGGCCTGCACAGCCGCGTCATTCTTTTATAGTGATCTGTGAATGAATCAACTACAAGTCCCGTCTGCCACTGCTGCAGGCAGCTTGTAGTTCTCAATGGACTACGAGTGCACTGATCAGCATGCTTGTAATCCTTTCGCACTTCCTCCAGATTTCTAATTAAAGGCTCACATGGTGGTAGATAGCAGGACAGAAAGATGGAAAGAGACTGCACAGGAGCCTGACATTGCACCTGTAGGAAAAAATAAACTAATGCACCTTTTCCTGCAAAAACTCGTGCATTTATTATTTTTACTTTACAGGTGAACTTAAAAAATTATTTTCTAACTGTTCTTCTGGAAATAGATACAGTATGTGGTCTGATTCTTAGACCAGAAACTCCATAATTTTTGCATTTCAGTAAGGTAAGTTTTTTTTGTACTTTTGGATGAAGTAGTGAGGGGTTAGATCTTCTGTCAATCTTTTGTTCTTTCTCCTGCTGGGGAGATTCGCCCCTCGATTTGTTTTGGTGATGACTCTCAGGATGACAGAAGGTGAGAAACAATTCAAAATTGTCACTAGAGCAAGTGGTGAGGTGATATCATCCAATGGGGATACACAAGGGAATCGGGTGGCTTCAGTAACCAAAACTGCAGTATTTATCCTCCTGACACATCAAAGGAAGCAACCTCATTGCTAACAGAGGACAGAATTAGACTTGGGAAACTTAACATTATTAAATCACCGGGACGGGATGGCTTGCACCCGAGGGTACTTAGGGAACTCAGTCAAGTAATTGCCAGACCATTGTTCCTAATTTTGACTGACAGTCTACTGACTGGAATGGTATCAGCGGATTGTAGAAAAGCCAATGTAGCACCAATAGTTAAAAAGGGTCCAAAATACATCCCTGGGAATTACAGACCAGTTAGCCTAACATCAATAGTATAACTCTTGAAGAGGATGATAAAGGACTATATACAAGATTTTAGTAATGAAAATTGTATCATTAGCAGTAATCAGTATGGATTCATGAAGAATCAGTCTTGCCAAACCAATCTATTAACCTTCTATAAGGATGTAAGTTGGCATCTAGATAAAGGAAGGCCCGTAGATGTGGTGTATCTGGATTTTGCAAAAGCCTTTGACACAGTTCCCCATAAACGTTTACTGTACAATATAAGGTCTGTTGGCATGGACCATAGGGCAAGTACATGGATTGAAAATTGGCTACAAAGGTGAGTTCAGAGGGTGGTGTTAAATGGGGAATACTCTGAATGGTCAGGGGTGGGTAGTGGGGGTCCCACAGGGTTCTGTGCTGGGACCAATCCTAATTAATTTGTTCATAAACGGAGGATGGGGTAAACAGTTCAATCTCTGTATTTGCAGACGATACCAAGCTAAGCAGGGCAATAACTTCTCCGCAGGATGTGGAAACCTTGCAAGAAGATCTGAACAAATTAATGGGATGGGCAACTACATGGCAAATGAGGTTTAATGTAGAAAAATGTAAAATAATGCATTTGGGTGGAAAAAATATGAAAGCAATCTATACACTAGGGGGAGAACCTCTGGGGGAATCTAGGATGGAAAAGGACCTGGGGGTCCTAGGCTCAGCAATGGCATGCAGTGCCAAGCTTCTGCTAACAAAGCAAACAGAATATTGGCATGCATTAAAAAAGGGATTAACTCCAGGGATAAAGCGATAATTCTCCCACTCTACAAGACTCTGGTCCGGCCGCACCTGGAGTATGCTGTCCAGTTCTGGGCACCAGCCCTCAGGAAGGATGTACTGGAAATGGAGAGAGTACACAGAAGGGCATCAAAGCTAATTCAGGGTCTGGAGGACATTAGTTATGAAGAAAGGTTGCGAGCACTGAACTTATTCTCTCTGGAGAAGAGACACTTGAGAGGGAATATGATTTAAATTTACAAATAGCATTCTGGTGACCCCACAATAGAGATAAAAACTTTTTTGCGGAAGGGAGTTTAACAAGACACATGGCCACTCATTAAAATCAGAAGAAAAGAGGCTTAACCATAAACTATGTAGATGGTTCTTTACTGTAAGAGTGGAAAGGATGTGGAATTCCCTTTCACAGGCGGTGGTCTCTGCAGGGGGCATCGATAGTTTCAAAAAACTATTAGATAAACACCTAAACGACCGCAACATAAAGGGATACACGATGTAATACTGACATATAATCACACACATTGGTTGGACTTGATGGACTTGTGTCTTTTTTCAGCCTCACCAACTATGTAACTATGTAACATTCCAGTCACAACTGTCTAAGACAGGAATTGCCCTCATTCTGGTGAGATTCGCTGCCACATCCTGTTGTATCTCCAAGACAGGAAAAGATGGGAGATCTCCCCAGCAAAAATAACCAGGTGGGAATTTAACACTTCACTTCTCTAGAAAAATGAACCAGGTAGGAACTTAACACTTTACTTACTACTCTAACCAAGATTAAAAAAAAAAAAACATTTTGGCTGGAGATTGTTTTGTGGTAAGACAAATTTCCTTTTTAAAGAGTTAGGACCTTTGTGTGTCTACCACTCCATCACATCTCAAAGGCAGGTTTGAATCAGGAACCAAAAATATCTTCTCCCATAAACCAAGACAAGCTCTCCATCCTGCACTTTATACGTCAGTCATCCCAATATAGTAGACACAGACAGGCCATGGCTCCCACTGACCCACAGTCATCAAAGCCAGGGTGAACATACACATCAAATTATTGTGCATTACTAAATTAAGAGATCGCTAATTTTAGCAGCCCTTCTATTTTTTGAAATTGCTACAAAATCCTTTTTAGGGTATATCAAGCCTGAACAGGAATTCCTTCACATAAAAGGTATTTGCCGGAACTAAGGTTCTTTAGATAAGAAATACAGGAGCTGCCACTGCTGACTTGTTTTTGAAGGTGCGTGTTCCTGAGTCATAATCCTCATCCTCTATTCACTACTTAGTGGGTTATTGATGCATTTTGGTGTCCTGACACTTTACTGACTACTTTTTCTGGATCCTTGATGCAACAGGTAGTAAGGAAACCTTTAAAATGACAGCCCTGGACTTTACACCTTTAAAAACAAGCTCAAAAGGAAAGCTTCCATTGTTCCATCTCAACAGGTTCCCTTTAAAAATGCTGAATTGGTTTTATGTTCACTCTTTGACATCCATTGTACCCACCTATGAATCAATTCTCGAGGATTCAGCCATGGCTGGTACTGTTTACTATTCTCTGTTTATTGTTTCCATCACAGGGAAGTATACCGGGTAACAGAGAGCTTACAGAGAGAAAGGACCGCCCTACTCAAACAGCTTGACTTGTTAAGGTATTTATCTGAAGTGAAACGTTGCACAGTTCACAATGCAATTCCCCAGCACTTAGCTCTTCTAATCTCTTTTTAGTCATTGAACTGCAAACTAAAACATTTTTCTGGTATACCGATTCTATCTTGAATCAGGATTTTCACTGGCATCATAATTTAAAAATCTCACTCATTCCTAGTTCCATCCATCACTAATAAAAACCCATTTACCAAGGGTATAACACTTCCCCATGCCATCCAAAACTAGAAAATCTGTTTTGCTGAAGTTCAATTTCAAAATAAAACTAAAGGTCTCAACTGTGTATATTTGCATGTTTGCATTTCCCACACCGCCCTGGAACAAGCTGGCCTTCTTGTACACCTGCAGGTGCCATTAATTGTTAATGGCGCCCCAAAAGCATCTATGAAACTTGTCACATGTTGCTACCACCAAACCGCATTGTACTGCAGTGTGCAGTGTCATGCGTACCCACACCCACAGGCGATCACACGCAGACATGTGTGGATGCCATTGATTCTTACTGGCACCTCCACGCATCGTAAATTGAGGTGTGGGTTTTGGGTGTGTGAAACACAAAGCTCCATGCAGTTCCATGCGGCCGTGTTTTATAAAAAGGGTCAGGAACTTTTTTCTCTGTGGGAAACGCGGGTACAGCGACCTACTCAAATTAATAGGCTGGTGTACTCACACAAACCCGAGCTGCACCACCCGTAATGGTGTGAACCTAGTCTTAAAAGTCGCGCCTGCCATACTTTTTGTGCGTTCCCATGTGTCTGGTAGTCCATTGGTATGGACGGTGTGAACTGGCCCTTAATATTTACAATCTGTGTTAATGTTTCAAAAAATATAATGCATGATTATAAGTCCAATTTCAGGCAAAGCCTTTTATTTTGTTTTTGATAGAGTGGAAAAGGGAGCCTCTGACAGGTGTTTATTGCTCTCTAAGTTGCAGAGATTGGAGAGCATGAAGTAATGGGAAGTCTCCTTGATGGGGGCACAGCCAAAAATGCACATTCCTAACAATAGAAGGGTTGAAGCCTCTGACAATATTTTTTTGTTACCCAAAAAGGCAAAATTTAGGTGCCGTTAAGGTAGAGAGGTAAAGTCCAACTAGACCGCTGTGAGTGCAGGAAGGGACAGGGAGCTTGTCCTAGCTTCAAGCTGCAGCAATGTCAAAGGAAAAGATCCATAAGCTACACATCATGAAGCAGATCCATGTGCATGAAGTGAGATGAATGGCAGCCTCAGCCCGGACGGCAGCCAGGCCACGCTCCCAAAGCATTTCGCTCCACCCCTTAGAGCTTAATCATGATTAAGCTCCAAGGGGCGGAGCGAAATCCTTGTGGTGCATGACCTGGCTGGAGTCCGAGCTGAGGCTGCCATTCATCTCACTTTATGCACATGGAACAGCTTCATGATGTGCGGCATATGGATCTTTTCCTTTGACAATATTATTTTGTTGCTAGCTAGGTCTTCATCTCCAGGTGAAAAGGAGATCTACTATAACTCTAAGAATTTTGGGGAAGAGTAGGAATGCTGGGAACCAGTATTAGATTTAAATTGCTGTATGTGGGTCCCTGGTGGGAAATGTTTTAGGCAAGATTAAAATCACCTTTTTATTACAGTGGAGAACACTTTAAACCTCTGTCAGGCATTTTTTATTGCTGTTTGTGGGTTTCTGTCCTAGTGACACCCATACCCTTCCTTGTATTGATGCCACAGGAGTTGGAGGAATACCCTAATGGTGTCACCGATAGCAACAGTAAGCTAACAGGAGTCCTTACTTTCCCCACTCAATCTAGAACAATGGTTTGGTTGGGCTGTAACGTGTGAATGTCATTATGTACAATACACATCTAAACTTGCATTTTTTTTTTACTTCAGGGAGATGAATAAACACTTACGGGATGAACGGGACAGCTTTATACAGGTAATGCACAAAGAGGATTCTGGCTTTAAGATAAGTATTTCTTATGAATGTCCTATTTCAACTTCCCCAGGTTGCCCTATCATTTATACATTCTCTAATGCCAAGGCTTTCTAGATCTGCAACACACAGTACTGCATTATCGTGCGTTGTTACCAAAAATGTAGCTTGCACTATTATGCCCCGTACACACGGTCGGATTTTCCGACGGAAAATGTGTGATAGGACCTTGTTGTCTGAAATTCCGACCGTGTGTAGGCTTCATCACATCTGATTTTCCGATACACAAAGTTTGAGAGCAGGATATAAAATTTTCCGACAAAAAAATCCGTTGTCGGAAATTCCGATCGTGTGTACACAAATCCGACGGACAAAGTGCCACGCATGCTCAGAATAAATAAAGAGATGAAAGCTATTGGCCACTGCCCCGTTTATAGTCCTGACATACGTGTTTTACGTCACTGCGTTCAGAACGTTTGGATTTTCCGACAATTTTGTGTGTCCGTGTATATGCAAGACAAGTTTGAGCCAAAATCCATCGGAAAAAATCCTAGGATTTTGTTGTCGGAATGTCCGAACAAAGTCCGACCGTGTGTACGGGGCATTAAAGATCGTTGTGGTGCCTCGGACCAACAATTTAAATGAATAGACTGCCTTGCCTTAATGCAATGCATGTGTTAAAAGCACGGCCAATAATCAGATTGGTGTGAATTGGCTCTAAGACCTCATGCACAAAGTCGTCCAGGTGAGGAAAAAACAGCTTGCAAATGCTTTTAGATGCATTTAGACACATCAAGCATTTGGGTGTTCATTCACTCTATTGGCTATTGGAATGAATGAACATTCAAGAGCTAGACGTGTCT
Organism: Lithobates clamitans; assembly: GCA_037952925.1. Classification (NCBI taxonomy): domain Eukaryota; kingdom Metazoa; phylum Chordata; class Amphibia; order Anura; family Ranidae; genus Lithobates; species Lithobates clamitans. Next base: position 1,116,898 of record JBBGZY010002188.1, on the reverse strand, counting down.
AGCGTTTGTTTTGATCAGTTTCATTAATAACCAGAATAGGATAATTTATAGTTATTTAATAACTATTTGAAAGTACATTTTAGTAATCATGAAGAAAATGTTGTTTTTTTTTTATCTAAGCAGAAATCAAAGATTACCTCATCAAAATCGATAAGGAATCAAAGATCTGGATCTATCATTGGAAATTATGTTGAGAGGAAGCCTTCTGTGAAAAGGTAAATACAGTCATTGTCAAGGTAAATGGATATTATACAGCGACCCATGTTTTTATATGGCTTAAAGTGAACTTGTGCTTTGCCCATGTAGGTCAAGGCAACAGGTTCGCTTTAACACTGACCCACACAGTAGTTTATTTTCCTTTTGCTCTTCTGCTACTTGGCTCACAGATGCAAGGCAAAGTTATAAATCTAAAAATTCTGATTGCGGGGTATGACTTGTTCCCCCTACTACGTGGCAACACTAATATTTTGCCTCTACTTTCTGATTTGATCCCAAACAAGCATGTAGCTTGTAAAGTCAGAGAGAAGTAAGAACGGAGTAATTAAAAAAGCGCTTCAGATCAAAATAACAGCCAGACAACAATTATTAAAAAAAGGGACTTAGCTTTGGCAAACTTTATATTTCTCCATACTGATTTCTTTTAATTGTTCTGCAAGACTTTGGTTTGTGAAACCTAGCATCACTGCAAACACCCCCTTCTTGGAAATGCACAACCCTAATTAGGATATATATTCCTCTGACTTTCATCCACAATTGTCCACATCTGAAAGAAAATGGGTGAAGGAATTTGAAGGATTGGCTAGGTTAGGGCTAAATGAGTGGCAGTGATTTAAAGGGACCAGGCAGGACGTCTTCCAGAAGTTGGAAGCTGATTTGCTTCTGCTCTACTGAGCTGCCTGCCGCTTTCTACTTCTGCCAGAACTTTTAACTACATGCCTGTTTTTTTAAAAAGGAAAAACGGATAAAAAAAAACTCCCAACTAGAACTTGCAAAGTACATTGTTCACCCACCCACCTATTTTAATCTTAAAGTGGTTCCTGCTAGCGCTCCATCCCATCCTTTTTACTGCTAGATCTTAAATAGAAGAACTTTAAAGTAGGAACCTTGGGTGACCTCTATGGAAACAAGAAGAAGTGAGAAGGAGTTACAGTTGCAAGTGACATTGAAGGTACAATGAGATAGGTAAGAGGAGAACCAGCAAAGAGTAGAGTCACAGAGGCCAATGGAGTAGAGTTTTTTGAGTAGGAGCGTTTGGTCAACTGTATCAAAAGCAACTGGCCATAGATGGTTCAAAGCTGGCCATAGATAGTTTATTTTTTTGTTCAGCCACAAAGAATAAACAGATTCCTCCATCCACACAAACAAAGAGGATAGGGGAATTCCCCCCCCCCCCCCTGCTGAGCCATTGTATTCTTACAGCAAAAAAAACAAAGTTTTCCAACTTGTCAGTTTGACAGAGGTGAATCTAACGATTAACTTCTGACGAACGAGGACAGCCCCACATGAATCAAAATTCAACTTGCTAAATCGGCTGAATTCCGATCCGTCTATAGCTAGCTTATGTGTACAGGCTCACTGGAGCAAGATGCAGGTCAATCCATACAATAATAACAGATGAGAAAAATGTGTATCAACAATATTAGTATAAACACAGTCCAAAGTGATTTTCCCCTTGCTGGAATATGGACATGATGATACAGTTTAGGTAAGAAAGTCCTGAAATCTGCTTTATTAAAATCAGCAGCCCCAGAACAAACACAGTCTGGTTGCCTGGCCATCTGTTTACTGACTGCTTCACAAGTTCTCTGAGTTGCATTTGTATAATTGGCATCTGGTAGGATATGAACAGCAATAAAAAAAACACAGGTAAACTCTCTTGGAAGATAAAAGAGTTGGCATTTTAGCATAAAATCTTTCACATCTGCCATGCACTGTTCATCCACTTTAATTACATTTCCGCACCAGGAAGTGTAGATGTACACACAGAGCCCCCATCTGAATCTTACACAAATCCCTGGCTCTACCATTACAAAACACATGCAATAGCTTCATTTGGAATGCCATAGTGAAGACAGGTTTCAGTAAAAGCAAGGGCACAGCACTCAAAACACAATCATATATGCTTAATTCTGCACAGCACAACCGCCTGTAGCAATAAATCTGCTATAGGGCGATCGGCAAGCGATTAAGTCACTGTATCTTTGCACAAAGAAGACACAGAGGCATCGTCACACTAAGGACAAACAGGAATAGATAGCAGTGCTTTTATCTAATATTCAAACTTACAAGTTGTCACACTGGAGTTATTTTCCAAACCTGGACAGTGTAAAATCTGGTGTAGCTTCTAACTTCAGCTTGTTCAATGAAAGAGGAACTGCAGTCTGCGCACATAATTTGTAATAAAAACGTCTTTGCCATTCTGAAGCTTTCCTCCAACCACTTTGCATATTATTTTATATATACTGTGATTCTGTACTTGCCAAATATGCTGCAGAAATCTCTCTCCACTTATGCCCCGTACACACGAGCGGAAATTCCACCAGCTAAAGTCCGATGAGAGCTTTTGGTCGGAAATTTCGACCGTGTGTATGCTCCATCTGACTTTTGCTGGCAGAATTCCCGCCAGCAAAAGATTGAGATCAGGCTCTCTATTTTTCATTAGGAAAAAGTTTCGATTGGAAATTCTGATTGTCCGTACCATTTCCGACGCGCAAAATTCCTACGCATGCTCGGAAACAATTCGACGCATGCTCAGAAGCATTGAACTTCATTTTCTCAGCCCGTCATCACCGCGTTCTTGATGGTCGAAAGTTCAGAGAACTTTTGTGTGACCGTGTGTATGCAAGCCAAGCTTGAGCGGAATTCCGTCAGAAAAACCATCCAAGATTTTTCTGATGGAAATTCCACTCGTGTGTACAGGGCATAAGTCTGGCTGCATCCATTTTAACTGTGGGCAGCTGAAGCTGCTGCCTGTTCACTTCCTGGATTTGCACAGGCACACCTCCAGCTCTGCAGCTCTCATTGGCCCTCTTATGACTCATCCCCTCTCCCTTCCTGGCAAACTCTCAGCAGACTAAAAGAGAGAGCTGTGCATGGTGTCATAAGCCTAGGCTAATGACCAGACAAGAAAGAGGAATTGCGCTGTATAAGGTATTTACTGCCAGAAAAATATTTTACTATCCAATGTTAAAACAACAAGGGCAGAAGATTTAATAGATGGAAAGATGAAAAAATGACTGAAGGTCCGCTTTAAGCTTTGACAAAAAACCTGGAAGCTGATTGGTTTTCTATGCAGAGCTGCACCAGATTTTGCACTCTTCAGTTTTAGTAAATCAACTGTAATGTTTTGACTTTTTAACTATAAAGTCAGGCAGATTATTGATGGGTATTGTTAATGTTAACATATGGTTTATACTGCTTTATATTGCAAGGATTTTGGCAAACTTTAGTCTGCATATTTATATCTTGCTCTATTCTGAAGAAACTTTTGCATGTATTGAGATATGGAGGATCATTATCTCAGTGGTAGATGCATTTTAGTGAGTCCACACAAGTCAGAAAGTCTAGTTTAGGGTTGGTGGGCCTAAAGGAAAGTTCATGCATCAGGCTGCCCATGCAGGGATTTTTTTTCAACCAGCAAAACAATTTGCAGCATTTAGTTGCATTGGCCCAGTTGCAGCAATTAGCTGCATCTCAATATGGGATCATCCGGCACCCCAGGCTCTCTCATTCCACTGAGACTCACAGACTTCCTCGATCCCCTGGACTAGCCTAGTGGCCTCAGCTAGACATGTGCACTGCTGAAAAATGTGTTTATTTAATAGTTAGTAATAGTTAAGTTATTATTCAGATTTTCCAACTTTTGGGTTTTTTGAATTTTCGGAATTTCATTCTTATTCTAGGATTTTCGTTCTTTTGAATTTTCGGATTTTCATTCTTATTTTCGGATTTCCGAATTTTCAGATTTTTTAAATTTTGAATTTCTGAAATTACAAATTTTTGGATTTTCGAATTTCCGAACTTCCAAATTTTCGGATTTTCGCATTTCCGAAATTCCGAATTTTTCCATTTCCGAATATTCAGAGAAATTAGGAAATTCGAAAATTCGGATATTTCTGAATGAACGAATTTTTTTAAATTAGTTAAAAAATGAATTTGGAACTAAACGAATTGCACATGTCTAGCCTCAGCTTTCTCAGTCTCCCACAGTCCCTCAGCTGTCCCAACTCTCCCAATCCCGTGGGCAAGGAATCTCTCCAACATGGAGCACTGTCCTTAGTAAATCACCTCTTCTCTCTCCAAACGAGAGCACACAACTGTCTCCTGACAAGGGCACTCAGCTATGGCCAGGCCTCACTTATAACGAGTGTGCACACCTGCATACTCACACAGCTTGCAGGTCTCCAGTAAGACCTGGACACAGGAATGGGGACTTCTTCAGACTTAAATCTCTTTAAAGTCTCAAGCTTCACACCCTGATCTGGGATTAAAAAAACAGGATAGATAGATCAGTTTCCTTACATACACTTGATATGAACTTGGTGCTGTAATAAGAAATGCTGCAGTGTCCGTGTCCCTTTAGAAGTAGACAAGCCAGCTTAGACATTATTTTCCCACAGAATAAACTTCCATTGTAATGATTGTCTGAGATTTGGTTTGAATGGCTGTATAGACTTGAAGGAAAAGCATCAGGCCAATTATACGAGCAGAAAATTTGTTTTTCTGGGCGCATTTAAAACACCAGTGTTGTACAGAATGCCTTTGGTTTACAATATTTTTTAACTAATATTGAAAGTTTTGGAATTTTAGAAAATCACAGCAGCTGCAAGATGACATGGGGATGTCATTTTTGGGTACAGTCAATTACAAAATGGATTGTTTAGCAATTATATATGTTACATGTGTGCTCATAAGTTTACATACCCTGGCAGAATTTATGATTTCTTGGGCATTTTTCAGAGAATATGAATGATAACATAAAAACCTCTCTTTCACTCATGGTTAGTTTTTGGCTGAAGTCATTTATCATCAATCAACTGTGTTTACTCTTTTTAAATCATTATGGCAACAGAAACTACCCAAATGACCCTGATCAAAAGTTTACATACCTTGGTGATTTTGGCCTGATAACATGTACACAAGTTGACACAAAGGGGTTTGAATGGCTATTAAAGGTAAACATCCTCACTTGTGTGTGTGTGTGTGTGTGTATAAAAGGTCAATGAGTTTCTGAACTCCTGACAGACCCTTGCATCTTTCATCGAGTGCTGCACTGACGTTTCTGGATTCTGAGTCATGGGAAAAGCAAATGAATTGTCAAAGGATCTGCGGGAAAATAAAGCTGAACTGTATAAAACAGGAAAGGGATATAAAAAGATATCCAAGGAATTGAGAATGCCAATCAGCAGTGTTCAAGCTCTAATCAAGAAGTGGAAAATGAGAGGTTCCGTTGAAACCAAACCACAGTCAGGTAGACCACTAAAATTTCAGCCACAACTGCCAGGAAAATTGTTCAGGATGCAAAGAAAAACCCACAAATAACTTCAGGTGAAATACGGGACTCTCTGAAAACATGTGGTGTGGCTGTTTCAAGATACACAATAAGGAGGCACTTCAAGAAAGATGGGCTGCATGGTCGAGTTGCCAGAAGAAAGCCAATACTACGCAAATGCCACAAAAGTTGGTTGATAATAAATGGCTTCAGCCAAACACTAACCATGAGTGAAAGAAAAGTTTTTGTGTTATTATTCATATTCTCTGAAAAATGGCCAAGAAATCATAAATTCTGCCAGGGTATGTAAACTTATGAGCACAACTGTGTGTGCAGATTGAGATCTAAGGCACTGCGGCCTCTCCTGACAGGCCTTCATAAATATTGTTATCTGTGTAGCTCAAAACAAGATTAACCGCTTCCCGGCCGGTCAATAGCATATTGACGTCCGGGAAGTGGTTGCGTTATCCTGACTGGGTGTCATATGACGTCCAGCAGGATAACATGCCGGCGCGCTCCCGCAGGGGCGTGCAGCGCGGCGATCAGGAACCGTGTGTGTCCCTCGGACACAGCACTTCCCCGATCACGGTAAACAGCCAATGAATTTCGCTGTTTACCACGTGATTGGCTGTGTCAAAGTCACAGCCGATCACCTGTCACAACAAACTCGGCGGCGCGCTTCGTCGAAGGCATGCAGAGCAGGAATCGAGGAAGGCGAGTGTCCCTTGGACACAGAGCTTCCCCGATCAGGGTAAACAGCCAATGAAATTGGCTGTTTACCATGTGACCGGCTGTGTCCAATCACAGCCGGTCACAAATTCAAACATTGGAGTAGCCGTTACCATCTGATCCCTGCTCTCTCCTCACACACCGATCGTGTGAGGAGAGAGCAGGGATCAGTGAGTGATATCAGTGTCTGTCTGATATTTTATTGTATTGTACTGTGCACAACACGGCCCCCCCAATAAAGAGGACCTATCACACAGCCTAGCCAATCAGCCCATCTGTCAATCAGCCCATCTGTCAACCAGCCCATCTGTTAACCAGCCCATCTGTCACAGGCCCACCGCCATCGGTACTGCCACACAGGCTACCAGTACAGCCATCAGTACCACCACCAGTACCCCCACTAGTACCGCCATCAGGCCCACCATCTATACTGCCACACAGGCCGCTACCAGTATCGCCGCCATCGGTACCACCACCACCTGTACCACCATCAGTACCGCCATCGGTACCACCACCACCCATACCGCCACCTGTACCGCCATCACCACCTGTACCGCCACCACCACCCATACTGCCATTGGTACCACCACCTGTACCGCCATCGGTACCACCACCACCCGTACCGCCACCGATACCGCCATCACCACCTGTACCGCCACCTCCACCTGTACCGCCATCGGTACCACCACCACCCGTACTGCCACCGGTACCGCCACCACCCATACCGCCATCGGTACCACCACCACCCGTACCGCCACCACCACCCGTACCGCCATTGGTACCACCACCTGTACCACCATCGGTACCACCACCACCCGTACCGCCACCAGTACCACCATCACCACCTGTACTGCCACCACCACCTGTACCGCCATCGGTACCACCATCACCCGTACCGCCACCACCACTCATGCCGCCATCGATACCACCACCACCTGTACCGCCATTGGTACCACCACCACCCATACCGCCATCTGTACCACCACACAGGCCCGCCACTAATACCTCAATCGGTACCACTACCACCAGCAGTACCATTACACAGGCCCGCCAATAAGCATTGCCATAATGTCCCAAAGGGTTTACACACCTGAGGAGGCATATGAGATTCTTGCCATGTCGGATGATGAGAGCAGCAGGGAGCTCCCATCATCCGATTCTGGTTCGGAATACGAGCCAGTGGAGGATAGTGGATCAGAGTCCGAGTCTGCGGGGGAACCGTCCCTCCCAAAAGAATGAGATCAGGACCAAGATCAGGAGATCTGCCCACCACCAGCAGCGCCAGACCCCAGGAAGAGGAGCCCAGTACAAGTACTGGAATTACACACCCAACCCGAAGAACCCAGCCCCAGTCCTACCTTCCCAATGCCCTGGCAAACCCCTTATGGTTGCCTGCCAACTCAGGATCCGCTATCATCCCCCCTTTCACCGCACAGCCAGGTGTGCAGCCGGAGACTACAAATTTTTCTCAATTGGATTATTTTTCTTTATTTTTCCCACAAGATTTTCTGCAGAATATGGTGGATCAAACTAATTTGTATGCATCCCAATTTATTGCTGCCAACCCCAATTCTTCCTACGCCCGCATGTTCCAGTGGTGATGTGTCACACTGGATGAATTTAAATTGTTTTTGGGCCTTACTTTCAATATGGGGCTTACAAAAAAGAACGAAGACCATGCATATTGGTCCACCAACCCCATCCAACACATGCCCATATATTCCGCTGTTATGTCCAGGACAAGATACGACACAATTATGCGTTTTCTCCACTTCAATGACAATTCACAGTGCCCTCCCCGAGATCATCCCAACCATGACCAGATACGCCCCCTAATCAATTCCTTTTCCCAGCGATTTAGAGAAGTTTTCATCCCAGACCAAAAAATTTGTGTGGACGAGTCCCTCATACATTTCACTGGCCGACTGCACTTCAAGCAGTATATACCAAACAAGAGAGCCAGGTATGGGCTGGAATTAATTAAATTATGTGATGAAGCCACTGGATACGTCTTCACATTCTGGATCTACGAAGGCAAAGACTCCCAGCTCCAGTCCCGTGACTGCCCCACTTATATTGGAACCAGTGGGAAAATTGTCTGGGAGCTGGCATACCCCCTGTTTGAAAAAGGATACCATTTATATTTCGACAACTATTATACTAGCCTGCCCCTTTTTTGTCATCTTTACAGTAAAAAAACCCCGGCCTGTGGTACCTTAAAAAAAAACCGTAAGGGATTCCCACAAAATCTGTTGACAAAAAAATAGCAAAACTGAGAATCTGCATTCATGAGGAACGAGGAGGTGTTGGCCATGAAGTGAAGGGACAAGAAAGATGTCCACATGCTCTCTACCATCCACAATGACACCGTGGTGGAGATCCAAAGAAGACGCGGCCCCATTGTAAAGCCCCAATGTGTCCATGACTACAATATGTATATTGGGGGGGTGGATTTAAACGATCAGATGCTACAGCCCTATTTATCAACCAGAAAGTCCTGTTACTGGTACAAGAAAGTTACATTTCACCTGTTTCACATGGCCCTTTTTAATTTGTTTGTCTGCTACCAAAAAGCAACTCAAAACCAACACATCACCTACCACAAGTATATTGAAGATATTGTCACTGCCCTCATTTACCAACAAGATCCCGCCCCAGGAAGCATTCGCTCTGATAATGTGAGTCGACTTCACGAGCAACACTTTCTCTATAGCATTCCCACCACAGAATATGGAAGAAGACGCCAAAAGAAATGCAGTGTATGCAGCAGAGGAGGAGTAAGAAGAGATTCCAGCTATTATTGTCCCCAATGTCCCTCCCAACCTGGCCTGTACATCGGAGATTGCTTCAAAAATTCTCATACATCCATCCAATATTAGTTCCCTTTAATATTACCAGACTGCCATTTCCCCATTTGCCTGCTACCATGTTAATTAACTGACCCTGGCCTGTTTACCGACGATGTCTTTGCTTGCTGATTTAAACCACGTTTCTGACTTCCACATGCACCAACCTCAGCCTGTTTACCGACGATGCCTCTGCCTGCCGATTTAAACCACGTTTCTGACTTCCACGTGCACCGACCTTGGCCTGTTAATCGACCATGTTTTTGCCTGCCACTTGGACTGATCTTTTGGCCATCTACTTTAGTACACAGGGGTCTCACATATGTGAGGGGCTTCAGAATAGCATTCTGAATAGAGAAAAACAGTTTTTCGTTTTCTGTGCTTCCAGAACAGGGTCTGGTTGCCCGGAGGCTTCAAAGCGATTTGGGTGGGAGAAGCCTCTACCCCTGTCCCCCAGGCCCTAAGCTTGATGGTCCTTCCTGCTGCCTGGACCAATACTTTGGCTATGCTGACCATATTGCTGCCTGTAATGACCCATGACATTATGGACCATGTTTCTTCCTGCTGTTTGGACCAATACTTTGGCTGTGTTGACCATATATCTGCCTGCTGCCTCTACTGACTTTGGACAGTATTTCTGCCGGGACACCTCTGCCTGCTACCTGGACCTGTGCTTTGGCTGTGCTCTGGCTGTGCTTTGGCTGTGCTCTGGCTGTGCTCTGGCTGTGCTCTGGCTGTGCTGACAGTATCTCTGCCTCTACTAACTATGGACAGTATTCCTGCCTGCTGCCTGGATGATTGCTTTTGCTGTCGCTGACCTCATTCCTGCCTGCTGCCTGGACGGATGCTCTCCTCTGTGGACCACTGCACTTCTAAAACCACAGGTAATCTTTTGTTATTTGGTATGTACCTGCTATTTGTTAGAAATATGAAGGGCCTTCAAAAATGTGATCGTTAGTCAGAAAATGATATGTGTAATTAATGCTGCTAGAATGCCTGGAGGTGCTACTTGGATTTTGGGCCTCTGTATGTGGCCAGGCTGTGTAAAAGTCTCAAACATGTTGTATCGCCATACTTAGGAGGAGTAGCAGAATGTATTTTGGGGTGTAATTTTTGCTTTGTACATGCTATGCGTTATAAATATCTTATAAAGGGACAACTTTGTGTAAAAAAAAAATGCATTTTTATTTTTTTTCCACATTTTCCAAAAACTTCTGGAAAAAAATGAACCATTCAAAAGACTCATTATGCCTCATAGATTATACGTTGGGGTGTTTTGTTTCCAAAATGGGGTAATTCTGTGGACAATTCCATTGTCCTGGGGCTCCAGGGCCTTCAAAATTGTAATAGGTGGTTGAGAAATGAAATGTGCAATTTATGCTTGTAGAACGCCTGAAAGTGCTACTTCAATGTTGGGCCTTTGTAGGTGGCCAGCCAGTGTAAAAGTCTCACACATGTGGTATCGCAATAATCAGGAGGAGTAAAGGAATGCATTTTGGGGTGTCATTTTTGCTATGTACATGCTATGTGTTAGAAATATCTTATAAATTGACAACTTTGTGTAAAAAAAATGCATTTTCATGTTTTTTCCACATTTTCCAAAACCTTCTGGAAAAAAATGAAACATTCAAAAGACTCATTATGCCTCACAGATTATACATTGGGGTGTGTGCTTTCCAAAATGGGTTCATTTTGTGGATAATTCCATTGTTCTGGTGCTCCAGGGCCTTCAAAAATGTAATAGGTGGTTGAAAAAGGATATGTGCAATTTATGCTTGTAAAACGCATAAAAGTGCTTCTTCAATGTATTTTGGAGTGTAGTTGCAATTATGCATATGTTGTGTGAGAGAAATAACCTGTTAATATTACCAGTTTGTGTAAAAAAAAAAAAAAATCTTAATTTTCCGAAGAATTGCGGGAAAAAATTACAACTTCAAAAAACTCACCATGCCTCTTAGTAAATACATTGGACTGTCTACTTTCCAAAAAGGGGTCATTTGGGGGGTATTTGTACTTTCCTGGCTTGTTAGTGTCTCAAGAAATGAGATAGGCCTTCAGGTGTAATCAATTTTCAGTTATTGGAACCATAGATTGTAGAATCTATAACTTTCACAAAGACCAAAATATATACAATAATTTGGGTTATTTTTACCAAAAATATGTAGCAGTATAAATTTTGGCACAAATTTATGAAGAAAAATGACTTATTTGCAAAATTTTACAATAGAAACTAAAAAAAAGTATGCTTTTTTCTAAATTTTCGCAGTTTTTTTGCTTATATCGCAAAAAATAAAAAACCCAGTGGTGATTAAATACCACCAAAAGAAAGCTCTATTTGTGAGAAGAAAATGATAAACATTTTGTTTGGATACAGTGTAGCATGACTGAGTAATTGTCATTCAATATGTGAGAGCGCTGAAAGCTGAAAATTGGTCTGGGCGGGAAGGTGCATAAGTGCCTGGTATTGAAGTGGTTAATTTGTTGAGAGGTATGGTAATGCTGGCAACATTAATGTGGAACTGAAAATGTGACATCACATGTGCACAATACAGATGTCCTTCATCCAGGCAGTAGAGGTTTGTCCATTTTGGCTCTGCTCAGAATTCCTCTGGTGCACTTCCTGAGCCCCACTGCACTTTGACAACCTCTGCCGGGCCCCCTTGCACTGCCAATATCTCTCCAGAGTCTTCACACAGGTATTGGCATCTCCTATATAGACCCAAACTTCCTGTGCACCTTCAGGATGAGACTCTCATATACTGTAGCTTGTTGCAGGGTTCCTTTGCTTGTGTATGTGGCTCTTTCTTTCTCTTAGATTGTCCCCATTCGCTGACCTTGTTTGTCTTGACCTCGCCAGAACTCTGGGTGCCCTGAACTCTACTGTGTTCATAAAATAAATGTTTACATCCCTCTGTACACCACCTCAGCTTTCATTTAGACGTAGTGTGCCTGAAAACCCATGGTTCTCTGGGAATCCTTTGTCATATATTAACAAACAGTTAAAAAACAAAAATTTAAAGCTAAAGTTTAATCTTGCTTTCCCTGGTTCACCCTCCCCCTCAGTTAATATGGTAATGACATTTTTAAATAAAACTATTACGTTTTTATTACATACCCTCATTTAATTTCAGTAATGTCATCTTCGGTTCTCTGTGCTTCTCTATGCATTGCAGGCAGCTCATAGCTGGAGGGGTGCTGTATATACTATAGCTCTCTGAAACTCGGCACTCTGCCTCAGGGCTTTTCACACCAGTGCTCAGTCATATTGCAAGCAGTGGGCAAGCTCTTGAAGGAAGTTATGTCTTGATGGGTTGATGTCAGTCTGGAAGAGTGGGCATTTCTAGGGAGGATGCATTTGCAATACGAAAAAAAATTCAAATGCTTCCTTTGGTAAACTAGAGATCATGTATTGCAGCTGTGTTAATGTGTGGAATAAGTATAAGGCCCCTTTCACACGTGCGGACCGTATGTCCGTATTTCATGCATCCGTTTTCGCATGAAATACGGACATACATGCATCCCTATGGGATAGCGGGTGTCAGCGGATGTACATCCGCTAACACCCGATGTTGTCCGCCTCCGCTCTCGTCCGATTCTGCGGACGGAAGAAAATCCTATTTTTCTATCCGTCTGCAGAGCGGATCGGAGGAACACGGACAGACGGTCCGTGTTCCTCCGATCCCCCATAGGGGAGAGCGGAGATCTGACAGGGCGGTCCCTGCACAGTGTGCGGGTCCCGCCCTGTCATCTGCCTGCTCAGCTGGGGAAAGAGGAGCGATCCCCGCTGAGCAGCGGATAAACACGGGGCGGATCAATACGGATCCGTCCCGTGTGAAAGGGGCCTTATCCCAACCCAGTCACTTAAAAAAAAAAAATAGAAAAAAAAATGGGATAAGGGATAGTAGCAACAATCTAAACGTTATTGACACACATGATACAGAGGTTCTGGGCAAAGACCTTAACCTAAAAATGGTTGCATGGCTGTCTAAGGGTGACAACGTTGTCATGTATCTTTTAATATTTAGATTTGAGTCTTTAACCAGAAACTGTGTGACTTGCTTGTCAATAAAATGTAGATGTTTGTTACTATATCTTAGGCCATTAATTTTTCTGTTTTTTTCTTGAGGCTCCATGTACATGCAGACCATCCTCAGAAATGCCCACATGTGTGTGATGCTGAGCCTCCATGATTGAAAGAAGTGGAATCCAGTGAATAAAAGGGGTAGACCAAGGGTAGTAAGGCAGGGGATCAAAAAGATAAATGCTAGGAAGGCTAAAAAGCTAGGCATCCTCCAGACAGGACATGAGGCAGCACCATGTAAGGGCTTCTCAAATGTTTAGAACAGGGGTCTCCAAACTGCAGCCCAGGGGCCAGGTGGCTGTCTTTTTCCAGGTCTTGGGGCACTATTCATCCCACCGATATGAGACACTATTCTGCCCACTGACACCAATAATTTCATCCACTGACATCAACAATGGGGCACTATTTCTCTCACTATTTCTCGCAGAACTGTCACCTTCGAGGACACGTCATACGGCGGGTGCCTCCCATCAGCGGCAGATCGGGGGCAGCTTGCAGGGTTTTTTTTTTTTTTCGGTCCGTCGGCGGAACGAGAGAAGAAGATAAATGGACTTCGTTGGACATTTTAAATTTTTTATTTTTTAATAAAGGACTTGTCCCAAAGTGTGTCTTGTGGTTTTTTTAAATTTAGACACTTTTTTTGTGAAATAGTACTGGTACAACGTACCTGTTACCATTTCAAACAGGGGGGGCCGGGATCTGGGGGCCCCCTTGTTAAAGGAGGCTTCCAGATTCCGATAAGCCCCCCGCCCGCAGACCCCCACAACCACCGGGCAAGGGTTGTGGGGATGAGGCCCTTGTCCCCATCAACATGAGGACAAGGTGCTTTGGGGGCTACCCCAAAGCACCCTCCCCCTGTTGAGGGCATGTGGCCTGGTAGGGTTCAAGATGGGGGGCGCTCTCTCGTCCCCTCCTCTTTTCCTGTGGCCTGCCAGGTTGCGTGCTCGGATAAGGGTCTGGTATGGATTTTTGGGGGAACCCCCACACCATTTATTTTTTAAATTTTGGCGCGGGATTCCCCTTAAAATCCATATCAGACCTGAAGGGTCTGGTATGGATTTTGAGGGGGACCCCTACGCCAATTTTTTAAAAAAAATTGGCGTAGGGCTCCCCTTAATATCCATACCAGACCTGAAGGGCCTGGTATGGGATTTGGGGGGACCCCCACGCATTTTATTTTTTAAATTTTGGTTCGGGGTTCCCCTTAATGTTCATACCAGACCAAAGGGCCTGGTAATGGACTGTGGGGGATCCCATGCCGTTTTTTTCAATGACTTTTATTTGTATTGCCAGGACCGACAATTCATTATAGCCACTAGTACTTTTAAATGACCTTTTTTCCTTTAGAAATGTCATTTTGTGCAGGGACTGTTCTAAACACGGGATAAATGCGCCACTTTACAGGCATACTATAGACACCCCCCAGGTACGAAAGTTAAAGGAATATTTCACTTTTATTGTTTCACTTTAAGCATTATTAAAATCACTGCTCCCGAAAAAACGGCCGTTTTTAAAACTTTTTTTGCATTGATACATGTCCCCTGGGGCAGGACCCAGGTCCCCAAACACTTTTTATGACAATACCATGCATATAAGACTTTAAAAATTAGAACTTTTGATTTCTCCCATAGACAATTCATTATAGCCGCGAGTAGTTTTAAATGAGGTTTTTTCATTTAGAAATGTCATTTTGGGCAGGGGCTGTTCTAAACACTGGAAAAATGCGCCGCTTTACAGGCATACTATAGACACCCCCCAGGTACGAAATTTAAAGGAATATTTCACTTTTATTGTTTCACTTTAAGCATTATTAAAATCACTGCTCCCGAAAAAACGGCCGTTTTTAAAACTTTTTTTGCATTGATACATGTCCCCTGGGGCAGGACCCAGGTCCCCAAACACTTTTTATGACAATACCATGCATATAAGACTTTAAAAATTAGAACTTTTGATTTCTCCCATAGACAATTCATTATAGCCGCGAGTAGTTTTAAATGAGGTTTTTTCATTTAGAAATGTCATTTTGGGCAGGGGCTGTTCTAAACACTGGAAAAATGCGCCGCTTTACAGGCATACTATAGACACCCCCCAGGTACGAAATTTAAAGGAATATTTCACTTTTAATGTTTCACTTTAAACATTATTAAAATCACTGCTCCCGAAGAAATGACCGTTTAAAAAAAAAAATTTAATTGACACATGTCCCCTGGGGCAGGATCCGGGTCCCCGAACACTTTTTATGACAATAACCTTCATATAAGCCTTTAAAATGAGTACTTTTGATTATTCATGTTCGTGTCCCATAGACTTTAATGGTGTTCGTGTGTTCTGCCAAATTTTTTGCCTGTTCGGTATGTTCTGGTGCAAACCAAACCAGGAGGTGTTCGGCCCATCCCTATTCCCTATGCAGGGGTAGCGTGTTACTTCAATTAAACCCTCAAATCCTAACCTCCTTGATCAAAACAAAACAATAGTAATTATAAGTTCATTGTAAGTATACTGAAAGGTAGATTATGTATTTACATAAGCTTCAAATATTCTCATTGCTTTTCACACTGCATATAAGGCCAATAGCTTGCTATTATCCATGAGGCGGTTTTATCTCAACTGTACTCTGCTAATTTATCTCAAGTGGGTTTTCAAAGTCGTCATTGAAGTCCTTTGTGAACAATACATCATGGTTTATGAAGTCCTTTGCTGCAACGAGTGTCCATCTGAAACCCACCCATATCAAAGCATTACTGGAAATGTGCATATACAGTATTTTACACTTTAGGAAAAACATTATTCTAATTTTCAATTGTACAAAGGATAGTCATTGTATAGATCTCACATATGATTTAGGGACTGCCAGGATTCAAAAATGATTATTGAAAATGGTACAATTAATAAAAAGACCGCTTATTTTTAGACCATCTAATTTTAGGAGGCTCGCCTGGAGACCTCCTAAGTGCTGGGTGGACTATTTTATGTAATAATACATTTCTCACATCAGCAAATTATTTGCTAATTGGAAGGACATCCTCTGAGATATTCTCCATTATTATGCCTCTTCAGGTTTAATTGAATTTGATGAATTATAGCCAGAATCCACACAAAGGCCTAAAACGGCAGTGCACAACGCAGATAGAAAGTGGCTTTAAAGCTAAACTTCAGGCAGATCTAAAGCAAACACCATTTAATTAAGTTGTGCATTCCTTAAAAATTAATTAAATGAATTTTTACATTAAACAAGCAAAAGTTCCTAAGGGCTTTTTCATAGGGCCACAGAGAGCCTTACATAGCAAAAAATGAGTATATTATGTTGCCTTGGAGTCACCTGTGTTTATGTACAGTTGCCTGTACAAATTAAAGGAGAAGTACAGCCAAAGCTTTTTTGTTTTTAGCTAAAGCACGTTGACAGCTGACATCACAAACCCAGTCTAGGCTCTAAAAAGACCTCAACCATATGGTCGGGATCCACTCAGAGGCCTGGACCAGCAGCCAGCTCTGCCTTTCAGAGAGCCACTAAGAGCCTGAGCCAGCCACTCCCATTCCCTCCACAGCCCATTGCTCCAGGGAGCCCTGGAGGGGCAGAGCAGACAACCGGTGATTGACAGTCACTGGCTCCCTGCAGGATAAAGACCCAAGAGCTGAGCGTTCAGAGGTGTTTGAACGCTCAGTTCTTGGTCTTAGAGGTGGCAGGGTACAGATGGAGCTGGGATCGGTGCTGCAGCCATCTAGGTAAGTATGATTGTTTGTTTTTTTCTAATCCAATACTTCTCTTTTAATGACAGGCTGCGGACCTGTGCTGGAAACGCACATCAGAGAGTTTACGCGCATACAGGGATAGATGTTTGCCTCCGAATGTGGGCAGTTTGTGTCCAGGTCCAATCATCTGCCACTGTACTTATGTAAATGCTCAGATGACAGCCACAGCCTGTCATTTAATTTTTACAGGCAGCTGTAGGCAAACACCTGTAAATCCCTGGAGCAGATATACGCTCATTTTTTAATGGCGTATGGCCCTCTGTACTTATGTGTAAGAACCCTAAATCTGCCTTGATATCAGAAACGTATAACTCCCTGCCCAGAGGCACTCAGACTGTGAGGTGGGCCAGTGTTTTGGACTCTGTTGCTTGCACAGGTGTTGACAGGGAACATTCTGTTATGCCCCGTACACACGGACGGACATTGATCGGACATTCCGACAACAAAATCCAAACTTGTCTTGCATACACACGGTCAAACAAAGTTGTCGGAAAATCCGATCATTCTGAACGCGGTGACGTAAAACACGTACATTGGGACTATAAACGGGGCAGTAGCCAATAGCTTTCAACTCTTTATTTATTCTGAGCATGCATGTCACTTTGTGCGTCGGATTTGTGTACACACGATCGGAAATTCCGACAACGAATTTTGTTGTCGGAAAATTTTATAGCCTGCTCTCAAACTTTGTGTGTCGGAAAATCCGATAAAAAATGTGTGATGGAGCCTACACACGGTCGGAATTTCCGACAACAAGGTCCTATCACACATTTTCCGTCGGAAAATCTGACCGAGTGTACGGGGCATTAGGAGGAGAACGCAGAGAGGGCTGAGCTTATGGCTTACTGATGTGTTGCTGTTCCAGTGGGCAGAGAGGTGGCATCACCAAATTCCTTAAAGCTAAACTGGAGCTGTTCTAGGAACACCAGTTGCTACTGGGTTGCATTTCTTTTCATAGGTTAATATGTCTTGTTGTCTTGAGCTGCTCTTTAGAGCATAACTAAAGCCTTAGTTTTTGATAGAGTGGGGAAGACTTATCAAATCCTGTCATGTTTTTACTTCTGTCTGTGCTCCCCCGGTGGAGATTTACCTTCCTTTTGACTTGGTGACCAATTCCACTGGGCCTGAAAGTGAGGGGAAATCCAAACCTTTGAGTTGTCACCAGAAAAACAGGAACTTTTCCTGCTAGGTGACTTGTTTCAGTGGCAGAAATCTAACAGGGGATTTTCCTCACTCGGGCAATTTTTTCTCTCACTTCCTGTTGTGTCTACAGGACAGGACATGAAGTGAAAACTCCCTGGTGCGATACTGATTTGAAAAAAAAAGTTTTGTCTTTACATATACTTCTCATTGGTTTTGTTTGTACATTTATTGTTTTTCTATCTTATATTGCTGTTCACATGTGTGTTTATTGTGCAGTCAGTCATCAGAAGAAGATGATGCGTTCACCTCAAAGCGGAATTCTGTAGCACTAAATGGGGCCTTCTCCTCTATAACAGAACCGGACAGTTCCACAGAAGCTAGACAAAGCAAAGTTCATCCACTGCAAAGGATAATATCCATTGAGGAGGATCATCTTCCCCAGTATTTGGACAGCCAGCAGGAGAGAGCGCTAAATAACTGGCGGGAAGAAGATGAGAAGGAGGCGATCACTGCGGACATGGAGGAGAATGTGTATAAAGTGGAACACATGACAGAGGAAGCATTACCATCTTCCCCAAGAGGGCAGCCTGTTGGAAAAGAGACCCTGTCAAGTGTAAGATTACCAAAACGGTACCTTTTAACTATGGCTAATTTAAAAGGAAACTATTGTCTTATACCAGCATATTTTACATATGTAAAGTATATAACCAAAATGTTATAGACAGCTGTCCATCACACCTACATTTTATGGCCAAACGTATGGACACCTCTCCAAAATATTACGTTTAGATGTTTCTAGTGAAGACTGAAGAATAGTGTTAATGCTACAAAATGCAAAGACATTTTAGATAATTGTGTGCTTCCAACCCTGTGGTAACAGTTTGAAGAAGGACCTTTTCTATTCCAGTATGACTTTGATGATGTATACAAAGCCAGCTAGATAAAGATATAGGGGTTGATTTACTAAAAGCAAATATATTGTGCACTTTGCAAAGTGTAGTTGTACTCTGTAATGGCATTTGTTCCGGAGCCTTTTTTAAATGAGGGGAAGCTCAGCTGACTTCCATCATCCAATCGTGCAAAAATGCAGTTTTTTTATTTTATTTTCCTCGCATGTGATTAGGTATTCTTTGCAAAGTGAAGCTTCACCTCATTTACTAAACTCTGGAGAAAATGCCCTTGCAGAGTACAATACATTTGCAAGCCACACAATCTATTTGCTTTTAGTAAATCAACCCAATAGTTTTAGGAGTGTGACATGAAGGAACTTGAGTGGCCTGCACAGAGCTCTGGAAAGCCTTCCCAGGAGAGTAGAGGCTGTTATAGTCACATAGGGGGACTTCATAGCCACAGTTTATTGCCCATTGTTTTAAAATGTTTGTTTACTTTAAACCTTATTAAAATATATGCTCTGTCCTGAACTGTATTTAAAAAAAAATGTTTATTGCATTACTACATATTTAAAAATAAATTTCAGCCTACCTAAAATTTAGCTTCAGGGAGAAACCCATAAGGCAAGCAGGCCTACCGGTACTCGGTTGCGGCTGGCAGACAGGCAAAGTGGTTCAATGAGAGACCAAGTACAAGGCAGACAAGGTTCAGAATAGTCAGGGTCAATCTGTAGTCAAAAGGCAGACAGAGTTCAGAGAATAGTCTGATATCCAGTCCGAGGTCATCAACATAGAAATCCAAACAGCAGAGCAGGACAGACAAACAGGCAGCTTGAGCACATGTAACCAGTGCTATCACAAGCATAAGACTGCAGGCTTGGCTGGCTTAAATCAGGTTTGGTCTCCACCCAGAGACTGGCTACATCAATCACCTTGCAGGTGGACAGTCAGACAGGATGCCAGAGTCCAGTGGCGTCGCAAGGGGGGTGCGGTCCGCACTGGGTGACACCCGCCAGAGGGGTGACACCCGCGGGCAACGGCACCGCTAACGCCGCACGGTCCTCACCCTCTACCCTGATCTCTCGCATGATCTCTCCAGCTGTCTCCCTGTCTCACACAGCGGAGCAGACCAAAGCCGCCTCCCACATCTACACAGGAAGAGGGAGTCCAAGGGACACACTGCTGTGCCTATCCCGCGCTGTTCTGAGGTCTGTAAAAATGTAATGCAAATGGACATGTGATGAGGGGTGCTATGGGAGGGGAGGGTCTGTACTGGCACTGATGGAGGGGGTGGTCTGCACTGAGGGGGGCCTGCACTGATAGAGGAGGGTCTGCACTGATGGAGGGGGGTCTGCACTGATGGAGGGGGGTCTGCACTGATGGAGGGGGGTCTGCACTAATGGAGGGGGGATCTGCACTGATGGAGGGAGGGTCTGCACTGAGGGGGTCTGCACTGATGAAGGGGGTCTGCACTGAGGGGGGTCTGCACTGATGGAGGGGGGGTCAGCACTGATGGAGGAGGGGTGTCTGCACTGATGGAGGGGGATCTGCACTGATGGGGGAGTCTGCACTGAGGGGGGTCTGCACTGATAGAGAGGGTTCTGCACTGATGGGGCGTCTATACTGATGGAGAGGGTCTATACTGATAGATGGGGGTCCGCACTGAGGGGTCTGTATTGAGGGATAGGGGTCTGTACTGAGGGGGTCTATACTGATGAGGGGGGTCTACACTGAGGGGGTCTAAACTGATGGAGGGGGGTCTGTGCTTAGTGGGGGGGGTCTGTACTAAGGGAGGAGGATCTATGTTGCTGGAGGGGCGGTCTGTACTTAGTGGGGAGGTCTGTACTGAAGGGGGACCATAGTTGGTGGAGGTGGGGTGACACCAACTTTTTTCCGCACCGGGTGACACTAGCTGTAGTGACGCCAATGCCAGAGTCCATCATGAAAGCAGATGGACTCTGACATCATATGGTACTGCAGGCCGATTTCTTCGACTAGTTTCAGGCCTGGTGTCTGCTTATATTTCTGACCAGAGTAAGTAGTATGTAGGGCAGTGTACAGAGGTCAGTAGTATGTAGAGCGATGTACAGAGGTCAGTAGTATGTAGGGTAGTGTACAGAGGCCAGTAGTATGCAGGGCGGTGTACAGGGGTCAGTAGTATGTAGAGCGGTGTACAGGGGTCAATAGTATGTAGGGCGTGCGCAGAGGTCAGTAGTATGTAGGGTGGTGCACAGAGGTCAATAGGATGTAGAGCTGTGCACAGAGGTCAATAGGATGAAGTGTACATAGGTCAGCAGTATGAAGAGCAGTGTATATGGATCAGTAAGGCAGAGGACAGAGGGTAAGCAGGTCAGGGGTTGCAGGGCAGAGGACAGGGGGGTTAGGAGGGCTCAGTACAGGGAGGCCAGGGGGGCACAGCACAGGGGGGGGTAAGGAGGGCATGATACAGGGGGGCTAGGAGGGTACAGTACAGGAGGGTTAGGAGGGTATGGTACAGGGGGGTCAGGAAGACATGGTGCAGGGGGTAAGGAGGGTGCGGTGCAGAGGAGTCAGGAGGGTACGGTGCAGGGGGGTCAGGAAGTCATGGTATTGGGGGGTCAGGAGGGTGCGGTGCAAGGTGGTCAGGAAGACATGGTGCAGGGTGGTTAAGAAGACAGGGGGTGCCTCTGCAGCGTAGAATTGGCCGATGGTGTGCCCAGCCCCTGTAGCCTATACAAAATTACTTTGCCAGAATCTGTTTCCCTTGTTCAGCATTAAGTCCATTAAATAAAAATAACACATAAATAATAATACAAAAATGTAAATATATGTAGGGTATGTGACTTTGTGTATACCTCTTTAGGTATAATACAGACAATATTTTTATGTATAAAATCTTGATATTTTATTAGACATATAGTAAACATTAAAAGATTGGTTAAAATTATATATATATAAATTAGCCATCCAAAGTTGTTTATTCTATGGCCTTAAGATCCGTCTAACAGGTCGATGCGCTTTGCGGGGAATCCCGTTTCATCAGGACCTTGGATCATACTACAAGGTACTGTAATAGTATACATAAACAGATAATTATTAAACAGCTTATCACAAAAACATTAAATGTATTATACTGTACATCTTATAATAATCAAACCATTTAATAATTATAAGATGTATAATACATGTAATGCAAAACGTGTCGACCGGTTAGACGGATCTCAAGGTCATAGAATAAACAACTTTGGATGGCTAATTTATATATTTGATTTTAACCAATCTTTTAATGTTTACTATATGTTTATAAAAATATCAACATTTTATACATAAAAATACTGTCTGTCTGTATTATACCTAAGGAGGTATGCATAAAGTCCCATATCCTTCATTTTTACATGCTCTCTGTAAAAGGTTATAAATATCTGGAAGTGTTAGACCTCCTAATTAATGCCCTTAATGTGAAAAAAAATATCTGTTATATTTTCAGGAAGAACGCGCATTCAGTCCTCCAGACCGATTATTTAAAATTGTTGTGGTGGGAAATTCTAGCGTGGGGAAGACATCATTTCTGAGACGGTTCTGTGAAGACAATTTTTGCGCCGGGACTTCAGCTACAGTGGGTAAGCATTGTTAGGGGTACTTCAGCCACACGGCAAAACGTTTTTATTTCACTTCACTCAGGAAAAAGCATCCCTGCGAAAGGACTTCAATTCATTCTAAAGCCCCATACACACGATAGGACTTTGTACAAACTTTCCCTTGGATTTTTGTACAAAGGGCGTTGGCTAGAAGTTTGTCTTGCATATAGACGACAGGACTTTTCCAGCCAACTTTCACCAAATCACGTGGTTTTTCAGCTCTTTACCACCACCCTTTGGTCAACTTCTGTATTGTTGTCTGATATTGTGTCAATCTCGCCACTTTTATTGGAGAGATTGACACCTTGTGAGCTGGGTTCACACTGGTGCGGGGATCCGACTTGGATCCCCGCCAATGCCAGGCACTGTGTTTGGTATGAATCTTGAGCGGGAACTCCACGCCAAATTTTAAATAAAAAACCGGCATGGGTTCCCCTCCATGGGCATACCAGGCCCTTACGTCTGGTATGGATTTTAAGGAGAACCCCCTAAGCCAAAAAAAACAGCGTGGGGGTCCCCCCCAAATCCATACCAGACCCCTATCTGAGCACGCAGCCTGGCCGGTCAGGAAAGGGGGTTGGGACGAGCGAGCGCCCCCCCTCCTGAGCCATACCAGGCCGCATGCTCTCAACATGGGGGGGTGCCTTGGGGGAGGGCGGCGCCCTGCGGCCCCCCCACCCCAAAGCACCTTGTCCCCATGTTGATGAGGACAAGGGCCTCTTCCCGACAACCCTGGCCGTTGGTTGTCGGGGTCTGCGGGCGGGGGGCTTATTGGAATCCGGGAGCCCCCTTTAATAAGGGGTCCCCTAGATCCCGGCCCCCCCACCCTATGTGAATGAGTATGGGGTACAGCGTACCCCTACCCATTTACCAGGGGGAAAAAGTGTCAATTAAAAAAAACACACTACACAGGTTTTAAAATGAATTTATTAGGCAGCTCCGGGGTCTTCTTCCGTCTTCGGGGGTCTTCTTCCGACTTTGGGCGTCTCTCCGGCGTCTTCTCCCTCTCTCCATAGGATGACATGACCACGCCCCATTATGACCTCACAGTCACAGCATGCCCCAGGACTGTGATGTCATAGGGGGCGGAGTCACCACCTATATAAGTCATAGCAGAGCGCACAGACAGCATTACAGCCGGAGAGAGCGTCGTGTCAACATCTCTGGAAGAGAAGAGGGAAGAAGACGATCCAGATGTCCAGGCTCCTCTGCTAGCAAAAGAGCGGCAAAAGAGCAGAAGATAGCAGAGGAGCACCGGAGAGAGGGAGAAGATGCCGGAGAGACCCCCGAAGTCGGAAGAAGACCCCCGAAGACGGAAGAAGACTCCGGAGCTGCCTAATAAATTAATTTTCAAACCTGTGTAGTGTGTTTTTTTAATTGACACTTTTTCCCCTCGGTGAATGGGTAGGGGTACGCTGTACCCCATACTCATTCACATAGGGTGGGAGGCCGGGATCTGGGGGACCCCTTATTAAAGGGGGCTCCCGGATTCCGATAAGCCCCCTGCCCGCAGACCCCGACAACCAACGGCCAGGGTTGTCGGGAAGAGGCCCTTGTCCTCATCAACATGGGGACAAGGTGCTTTGGGGTGGGAGGGCCGCAGGGCGCCCCCCTCCCCCAAGGCACCCCCCCATGTTGAGGGCATGCGGCCTGGTACGGCTCAGGAGGGGGGGGGGCGCTCGCTCGTCCCCACCCCCTTTCCTGACCGGCCAGTCTGCTTGCTCGGATAGGGGTCTGGTATGGATTTAGGGGAAAAAACGCATTTTTTTCGGCGTAGGGGGTTCCCCTTAAAATCCATACCAGGCCAAAGGGCCTGGTATGCCCCCAGAGGGGAATTCCCTCTCGCGCTTGCCGCAGTAGGAAAATGTGTTTTTCCTATTGCAGCCAGCGCAAGATGTGCAGTACCCTGTCGCCGAGAACCAGCGCGATGGCTTCGCGCTGGAAACATTCTCGCGGCCGCGTACTATAGTTTGTACAAAAGTCTGATGCTTTTGTGTACACACGATCGGACTTTGCTCCATCTGATTTTTTTTGCCGGAAAGTGTACATACGGTCGGATGTTGCTCCAAAACAGCTCATTTGCATGTTTGTTGTCAAAAAGTCAGTTCGTGTGTACGGGCCTTTAGCGTCCATACACACTGGCTTAAAAATCGCTGCTTCTGCAGGACTTTTGTGTTTTGCCTGTTGAAGCAGCTCAATGTTATCCTATGTGTCCATGTACATTAGGACGTTTAGAGGTACGGTGCCTTGAAAAAGTATTCATACCCCTTGCAATTTTCCACATTTTGCCACATTTTGTCATTTGTCATTTTTACAAATAAATATCTAAAAAGCGTGGCGTGCATTTGTATTCAACTTCCTTTTCTCTGATACCCCTAACTGAAATCTAGTGGAACCAATTGTCTTCAGAAGTCACCTAATTAGTAAATAGAGTAAAGTGTGTCATGCATTTGTATTCAGCCCCCCTGAGTCAATACTTTGTAGAACAACCTTTTGCTGCAATTACAGCTGCAAGTATTTTTGGGGATGTCTCTATCAGCTTTGCACATCTAGAGAGTGACATTTTTGCACTTTCTTCTTTGCAAAATAGCTCAAGCTCTGTCAGATTGGATGGAGAGCGTCTGTGAACAGCAATTTTCAAGTCTTGCCAAAGATTCTCAATTGGATTTAGGTCTGGACTTTGATTGGGCCATTCTAACACATGCATATGCTTGGTCTAAACCATTCCATTGTAGCTCTGGCTGTATGTTTAGGGTCGTGTCCTGCTGGAAAGTAAACCTCTGCCCCAGTCTCAATTCTTTTGCAAACTCTTATGCCCCATACACACGATCGGACTTTCTGACAACAAAATCGTGGATTTTTGTTCGAAAGATGTTGGCTCCACACGGACGTTGCATACACACGGTCACACAAATGTTGGCCAACAATTACGAACGCTAGTTTTACAAGATCGAACTATTCCGGCTCGTACTTGATTCCGAGCATGCGTGGGCTTTTGTCCAAAAGGAACTTGTGTACACACAATCGGAAAGTCTGACAACAAACATTTGTTGGCAGAAAATTTGAGAACCTGCTAGCCAACATTTGTTGGCGGAAGTCCGACAACAAATGTCCGATGGAGCAAACACATGGTCGGACTTACCACCAACAAGCTCACATCCAACATTACCTGTTGGTAAATCCAATCGTGTGTACGCGGCATAACAGGTTTTCTTCCAAGATTGTCCTGTATTTGGCTCCATCCATCTTCCCGTCAACTCTTACCAGCTTCCCGGTCCCTGCTGAAAAAAAGCATCCTCACAACATGATGCTGCCACCATCATGTTTCTTGGTGGGGATGGTGTGTTCAGGGTGATGTGCAGTGTTAGTTTTCCGCCACACATAGCGTTTTGTTTTTAGGCCAAAAAGTTCAATTTTGGTCTCATCTGACAAGAGGACTTTCTTGAGCATGTTTGCTGTGTCCCCCACATGGCTTCTCACAAACTGCAAATGGGACTTCTTATGGCTTTCTTTCTACAATGACTTTCTTCTTGTCACTCTTCCATAAAGCCCAGACTTGTGGAGTGTACGACTAATAGTTGTGCTGTGGACAGATTCTCCCACCTGAGCTGTGGATCTCTGCAGCTCCTCCAGAGCTACCATGGGCCTCTTGGCTGCTTCTCTAATGAGTGCTCTCCTTGCCTGGCCTGTCAGTTTAGGTGGACGACCATGTCTTGGTAGGCCATACCTTCATGATGCTGTTTGTTCACTAAGGTTCTCTAACAAACCTCTGGGGGCTTCACAGAACAGTTGTATTTATACTGAGATTAAACAGGTGGACTCTATTTACTAATTAGGTGACTTCTGAAGGCAATTGGTTCAACTAGATTTTAGTTAAGGGTATCAGAGTACAGGGGGCTGATTACAAATGCACACCATATTTATATTTATTTGTAAAAAAAATTGAAAACCATTTATCAATTTCCTTCTACTTCACAATTATGTGCCATTTTGTGTTGGTCTATCACATTAACCACTTCAGCCAAGGAAGGATTTACCCCCTTCCTGACCAAGCCATTTTTGCGATACGGCACTGCGTCGCTTTAACTGACAATTGCGCAGTCGTGCGACGTTATACCCAAACAAAATTCATGTCCTTTCGTTCCCACAAATAGAGCTTTCTTTTGGTGGTATTTGATCACCTCTGCGGTTTTTACTTTTTGCGCTATAAACAAAAGAAAAGCGACAATTTTGAAAAAACACTTTTTTACTTTTTGCTATAATAAACATCCCCAATTAAAAAAAAATAAATTCATCAGTTTAGGCCGATATATATTCTTCTATATATTTTTGGTAAAGAAAATTGCAATAAGCGTATATTCATTGGTTTGCGCAAAAGTTATAGCGTCTACAAAATAGGGGATAGATTTATGGTGGATTGATTGGACACTTTTTTAGAATCATTGACATTTATACGGCGATCAGTGCTATAAAAATGCAGATTACTGTATAAACGTCACTGGCAGGGAAGGGGTTAACACTAGGGGGGCGATCAAAGGGTTAAATGTGTTCCCTCAGTGTGTGTTCTAACTTTGGGGGGGATGAGACTGACTTGGGGAGCAGGCTGATCGTTGTTCCTATGTACTAGGAACACCAGATCAGTCTCCTCACCCCTTACAGA
The DNA here is from genome assembly GCA_037952925.1 of Lithobates clamitans. NCBI lineage: Eukaryota > Metazoa > Chordata > Amphibia > Anura > Ranidae > Lithobates > Lithobates clamitans. The sequence goes on along the minus strand of JBBGZY010002188.1, from coordinate 1,089,691 downwards.
ACGTGGATTTGTGTCTTTACACACACAAATCCCTGTTCTCGCTCTGTCAGGAGCAATCTCGGGTGCCGGCAGCTGCGATGTATCGGCTCCTTAGGGAAGAGGCGGCAATTCTGCCGCCGTTAATCTATGGCAGGCAATTGGCAAACAGTTAAATCCCAATAAAAGACATTTACGTTTTTGGTTGTAACATGACAAAATGTGGAAAATTTCAGGAGGTATGAATACTTTTTCAAGGCACTGTATATTTTAAGCTCAGAATTTTAGGCAGGAAAAAAAACCCTTCTGGTTTGCGTTTTTGGTTGGAGCTTTCTGGCAGAAAAAACTCTAAGCTCTCCTAAACGTGCCTAAAGATGTGTACAAAAATGCTCTATGTGAGTGTTTTGTTTTGCCAGGGAACTGGCATTTTTTAAAGCCCAGTGTACATGAAGCCTAAAAGTCATTTTCTCCTGATAATTTCTGGTGATCTTATTTTCTGAGTGGTGGCATTATGGGGCAGGATGTCTACTTTCTGCTTCCTTCTGACACCGATGCTAATGAGACATTGCAGGGATGTGGAACCTTTATCCATACTTTTAAAATTCCCTCTTACCTTTTTTGCGGTGGGCTGGGCCTGTGTCATTTTCACCTAGGGACACATCGGAAACACTTTTGTGTACATGGCAATCATTCATGGCAGCCAGCAACTTAAAATAATGTGGGCAAAAAAAAAAAAAAATTATAAAAAAACTTAAAAAGAAGAAAAAGAGGTAATGAATTAATTTGAAAACACAGACTTGGCCTTTAATTGTACAAATAAACATATAAAATATTTTCCTAAAGTGTTTTGGCAGTCGTTAACATGTCTTTCATGTATGTTCAGATCTTTGCATACGTTTTTATTTGGGAACTGAATGCCTGCAAGATAAATCTGTTTTTACCAGATATTCCCATCAGGCCAATGGAAAAATTGCAGTCAACAATCTTCATTTTCTTGTCGGGAGCGCTTGTTCATCATGAATATTTCTCTTTATTTATCATGAACATTAGAATTTCTTGCATCCCATAAACATCATTTATATTAAAACACAACATGAAAGGATGTAATTGAAAATCCAGGGTGGTCAATAAACACAGTTTTATTATGATAGGAAGTTGGTGCCAGCAGGGCAGAGGAAATCACATTCTCCTTGTTAAGTAACTTACATCCAAATGTTGACTGCATGAGAAAAGGGTAATGTAAGTTCACATATACTTTTGCCAGAGTACCTGTTTTAGTGCAGCTTTGTAAATTTTTTCCTTATTTTTAATGTCTTCTATCACTGTCTCTCTTTGTTTTATTTTATATTTATGTTTAAAGCTGAACTCATTGCATAGTCTAATAGGTTCTGCTGCACTGAAATTTCTTATGCTGAAGTTTTTGCCTTTTAACTTCCTTTCTTTTAGGGCTCAATCACACTTGTGGCTGGGAGGGGTGGGTGGAGGATAAAAATAGGCAGTCAAGCCATGGGTTTTACTGCCCCCCCCCCCTCCCCGACTGCTCTAGCACATGTCTAGCACAATTTATAGCCTCTTACTCCAACATCCCTATTTGGGTGATGGGAGATTATAACAATGTTATGGATAAGCAGATGGATACATTTTCACCCAGAGCTAGTGGCAATCCTCAGCCGGGGGGTCCTACCCCCTTTGCTCGATTCCTTGCAGAAATAGGGCTGCGAGATGTGTGGAGGGACCAGAATCCTAATGTGAACTGCTTTTCTTGCTACTCAGCATCATACAAATGCCTCTCTTGCATACATATATGTCAGGGACATACTTTGGCACATCAGCTGACTAATTCTGTGATGTACGCTCCACATAACATCTTGGATCACTCTCTCCTACTTGTCCGTGTAGCTGTTTCTCCTAGCCATCAGCATAGGCTGTGGAAGGTCAACTCCTTCTGATTCACAATTGTTCTAGAATCTGATTTGCGCAGCGGTCTTACAAGCGCACTTCTTTTTGGAAAAAATACACTTTTTTGAATTAAAAAATAAGACAACAGTAAAGTTAGCCCAATTTTTTTATATTGTGAAAGATAATCTTATGCAGAGTAAATTGATACCCAACATGTCACGCTTCAAAATTGCGCCCGATCCTGGAATGGCGAAAAACTTTTACCCTTAAAAATCTCCATGGGCGACGTTTAAAAAATTCTACAGGTTGCATGTTTTGAGTTACAGAGGAGGTCTAGGACTATAATTATTGCTCTCACTCAACCAATCATGGTGATACCTAACTTGTGTGGTTTGAACACCGTTTTCATCTGTGGGCACTCACATATGCATTTGCTTCTGCACACAAGCTCATCGGCACGGGGCGCTTTTTAAAAAAACATTTTTTTTTTAATTTATTTTACCTTTTATTTTTTATTTTTACGCCATTTAAAAAAAAAAATGTCACTTTTATTCCTATTACAATGAATGTAAACATCCCTTGTAATAGAAAAAAAGCATGACAGGACCTCTTAAATATGAGATCTGGAGTCAAAAAGACCTCAGATCTCATATTTACACTAAAATGCAATAAAAAAAAAATTGTCATTTAAAAAAATTATTTAATAAAAAATGGCCCTTTAAGAGCTGTGGGCGGAAGTGACGTTTTGATGTCGCTTCCGCCCAGCAATGTTATGGAGACGGGTGGGGGCCATCTCCCCCTCACTCGTCTCCATACCCAGCTAGTGACAGGACACGATCGCCTCCGCCGCTGCCGACGGCTGCGGTAAGCGGCGGAGGGTACCGGAGCGTGGCCGGAGGTCGTCTCCCACCACCGATACAAGAGATCTCGCGGCGAATCCGCTGCAGAGACCACTTTTTTCTTGTAGCAGACCGCCCACTGAATATCCTCCTTCAAACAGCCGACGTAAAACTGAGGCGGTCCGTAAGTGGTTAATCAGGGCACAGCTAGATCTATGGTGGTTTGGGATGCCCTGAAGGCTCATCTACGGGGCGTAATTATCACACAGATTACCGCTATTAAAACTAAAACCAAAATATTATGGAAAAAAAAAAAAAAAAAAAACTAAAACCAAAGAGTGGGAGAATCTGGTAATGAGTGAGGCTGCCAGAGTAGAAGAGTCATACGTTTCTGCCCCCACCTCAGAGTCTGAACATACATGGCAAGAAGCGCAGGCCCTGTATCAGCAGGTTTCTACTACTGCAGCGGAGAACAAGAGATTCTTCCTATAGCAAAGGTACTTTAATGAGGGTGAAAATACAGGACACTTGCTAGCAATGATAGCTAAAGCCCAGCAGGGGACGACCCATATAGAGGCCATCCAAAATGTAGAGGGAGAAACGGTTGTTGACCAGACCCAAATTCCTGAAGTATTCTCACATTTCTTCCGGGATTTGTACACGTCTAATGTGCATCCCACACAGGAGGAGCTGGGTCATTTTTTGGACCAGTGCTCCCTTCCATGTATATCGAGGCATGACCTTGCTGCACTTAATAGCCCACTAACACTTGAGGACTTTTCTTTAGCAATGGCACAGATTGCCAATAATAAATTCACATACGGGAAATATGGGGATACTCTTCTGCCTGCCTTGCTAAAAACACTAAATGATGCCCTTCAGGATGGTGGCTTGCCCGCCTCTATGAATGAGGCTATTATAGTAGTTATCCCAAAGACTGGCAAGGACCCGTTACAGCCTGACTCCTTTAGGCCTAACCCACTGCTCAACGTGGATGTCAAATTACTAGCATGGGTGTTGGCCACTAGACTGTCGGGAATTGTGGCAGACTTGATCCATCACGACCAGTATGGCTTCATTCCTGCCCGATCTACTGCGTTGAATATCCGGAGACTATTCCTAAACACTCAAATCCCAGTAGATAACCTAGGCAACAGAGCTATAGTTTCCCTTGACACTGTCAAAGCTTTTGACAGCGTGGAGTGGAACTATTTGTGGGAGGTTCTGCGTTGATTCGGTCTAGGTGACAGATTCATATCTTGGGTACAACTTTTATATGCTGCCTCTACGGTGAGAATAAGGATTAATGATACCTTATTGGAGCCTTTTCCTCTGTTTCGTGGAACGTGTTAGGGGTGCCCATTGTCGCCCCTGCTCTTTGCCCTTGCATTGGAACCCCTGGCAGCTATGGTGTGGGCCTCCCCCAACATTGAGGGCTTCGGAAGGGGACAGAGAAAGGACAAAATCTCCCTATACGCAGACAACACTCTGTTGTACCTGGGAGATAATGAGGACAGTAATGTGCCTAATCGATCAGTTCGGGCAGTTGTCAGGCTTTGCCATAAATTGGCACAAATCGGCTCTTCTCCTGTTGGATCCTCTTCCAGCACCTTTACCGGAGGATGTATCTCAAATACAGGTGGTTACTTCATTCAGATATTTGGGTATAGTGATAACCAGGGACCCACGGGAATACATAACATTGAATCCGAAACCAATACTTCAAAAGTTCCAATACAAACATGCCAGTTGGTGTAGGTTACCGCTGACAGTAACTGGACGTGTAAATCTCATAAAGATGATTTGGGCCCCGCAACTACTGTACATTCTGCATAATGCCCTGATCTGGATACCACAGTATTGGTTCTGGCGTAAAGACTCGAAGTTCAGGGCTCTTATCTGGAGAGGTAGAGTGGCACGCATTAAGCTTGCCGCTCTGAAACTTCCCAAAGATCAGGGTGGAATGGCTGTACCACATCCACAAATGTACTATTTTGCATCCCAACACTTTACAGGCTGGGATCTTGCGATGGCTACAGACTCTTCTAGGGATCTACTCCTTGGCCCTGATACAGGCTACACAGCCCTATCCCATATGGAAATGGGCCTCCCTATGGTCCCATCTCATTGCCCCACAGTTAAACTATTAATGAAAATCTGAAAAGGGGTCAAGAATACATTGGGACTGACTGGGTTTCTCTATCAAATGCCTATTTGGCAAGAACCGTTTTTTCACAGATTTAGCTAAAGTTGTTAAACACCCATTCTGGGCAAGATTCCTCAATTAAGTACTAAATGACTCTGTCATAAAACCATATATTCAACTTCTGAGAGAATTCCCAGGGCTGAAAGGTCATCATTACCAGTACATACAGCTACAGCATGCCATGTGTTGCCAGCGTAGACACTCTAATCTGAAGTTAGAGGACTCCACATTCTTGGAATCCATATACACTGACCCTGAGAAAAAGAGTCTCATCTCTAGAATTTATACCCATTTACTATCACATACAAGCCCCTGACCTTTTACCCTGCAGGGAGGGATGGGAGCGAGATGTTGGTCCCAATGATGGTGGACAGATCCTTGAAGTGGGACCATTGGTATCGGTGTCTGTGGCGCAGAGGCTGTCACATCTGTTTATATTGCACGGAGTATATCGTACACTGTACAGCTACATAAATGGGGTAGACGAGTGACTTCCATATGTCCAAAATGTCAGGCTCATCCGGGTGACCTTATCCACATACTCTGAAGATGCCCCAAGTTAGTGCGATATTGGAACAGAATTGTCACCAAAATTAACAATGTATACCAGGTTCAGCTGGCGGTGGATCCGTTGACGTTTCTGTTGGGGAGTCTTACTGAAACTGCACCCCCTCTGGTGTACATCGCCCTCACAAGGCTCTTTTACCTAGCTAGGAAGCTGATTGCCCGATTTTGGCTTTCGGCACAAGTCCCGACGGAGGCACAATGGATCCAAATGGTTAATACTATCCTTATCCGAGAAAAAAACACCTACTATCATAGGAAATCGCCTAAACATCTGCCAGAGTTGGTTGAACTCCCCAGAGGTGGCACCCCCGCATCTGGCTCTAGACAGATTACTAATGGGCTAGATGGTTTCCTGCAATGACTTCAGGTGACCATATGAGACTATAAGTGGCCTTTCAGAAGTGATTTGCCTTATCCGATACATGACGTTATCTCTATAACACAGTAACTGCTGTATACTACCAGTTGGACTGACCTTTTCTTTTTATTTATTTATTTTTCCTCTGTTTGACGCGCTGTTAATTTGTTTGCACTTTTCTTTCCAAGAGTGCTTGGAACTCGGGGTATCATACAATGCTTCCCAGTCCTTTGTTAGATAAGTTAGCTATACAGTTACTACCATTCATTTAATGTTATGAGGATTGAAACTCCTGTTTTCTATGGATTGTATATCTATGCAACTGTAATGCCTTGTGTTCTATTCAACAAAAATCTATTTTGCTGATTAAAAAAAAACCATCCCATCATGCCTCTGCCTCTAGGAGTCATGCCTGTGATTGTCAGGGTCTTGCAATGTCTAATGGGACATGTAGATTCACCACAGCTGGGGGGCCGAGGTTGCCTACCCCTGCTGTAGCCTTTAAACCAAATCCAAAATCAGCAGATCCAGTGTGTTTTAATTAAAGCAGAGAAAAAGGTGCTTCTAAGTGCAGTAATAAAACACTTTAATGATAAGGAAGGGTTAAAAACACTTAGAAGAAGGACAGTGTGGCTCTTATCTTATTCCTGGATCAGAGACACAGTGCTTCCCACAGCTGGTCTACTGGAATTTCCACCTGTAGCTGTCTTTATTCCCCAGGAGGCATCCCGCTGGACATTATGGATTCACTGATATGCCTGTTTTTCACTTCCAGTCTTTTTAATCCTTTCTTATTATTAAATTGTTTTATTACTGCACTTAGAAGCGCCTTCTTCTCTGCTTTGTTTTTCCTATAGAGTGTGCTTCCCTCTTCTGTAGTACTGCTGTGGTGCATTAATCACACTTTAAAAGTCAGTCCTGTACTGTTTTTTAAGTCTTCTTGTTATCCAGAACGCTTTATTCTCCACACTCCTTGAACTGAACCCGTGTGTATTAATTGACCAACATACATTTTTAAATATAGACTTGAATAATTGTTATTAATGCTCCCTCAATTTCAACAGCACATTTTTGTTAATGAGATCAAATATTACGCCAAAACTAGTTGAAGCAAACAAACGTGTTTCATTGTGTAGCACCCTCTACCAGAAGGTAGGTGCTAGAATAGGATTTTTCTGGGTTTGAGAGATCAGTGTAGGCAAATTTAGCCAGGCCTGTGCTTTAGGCTGGGCCTGTTTGTTTTGATTTGGGACTGTTCAGTGTAGTGGTGGGTGTGACCACCTGTGCTCTAACCCAGAGGTGCCTCCCCTGTTTTCAGGAAGATCATTCTGGAAGAGAGGTTGGAACTGAGGTTTGAGTGGCTGGCAGCTCATGTGAGGAGCTCTGACCAATTACCTTTAGGTATTGGCAGGGGGCAGGCCTCCCATATAAGCTGGGGTCACATGATGCCAAGGGAGAGTTCTGATCGGGGAGAGGCTGTGTATGTCTCTGGTTTAGTGATTTGCTGAAGCAACACCTTTTTGGTCTGCAAGCTGGGGTTATTCAGAGTGATCCCTTCTTTTTTTAATGGAAGTGAAGCAACAGTAATCTTATGCCGCGTACACACGAGCGGACTTTACGGCGGACTTTGCCCGGCGGACTGGATTTCGTCGGACAATTCGATGTGTGTGGGCTCCAGCGGACTTTGTTTTCTCAAAAGTTGGACGGACTTAGATTTGAAACTTGTTTAAAATTTATCCGTTGAAATCGAGTCCGGTCGAAAAGTCCGCCGTCTGTATGCTAGTTCGACGGACAAAAAGCCACGCTAGGGCAGCTATTGGCTACTGGCTATGAACTTCCTTGTTTTAGTCCGGTCGTACGTCATCACGTACGAATTCGACGGACTTTGGTGGATTGTGTGTAGGCAAGTCCGTTCATTCACAAAGTCCGTCGGAAAGTACGTCGAAAAGTCCGCCGGGCAAAGTCCGCCGTAAAGTCCGCTCGTGTGTACGCGGCATAACAGTTTTGCAGTGGAGGATTTGTACAAGAGGAGCAATATTCTGCATGAGTCAGTGCAGGGGGAGGAGGAGCAATAGTCTGCAGAGAAGATATGCAGAAGAACTAGATTGTGAATGTTAAAGATGCATCATTTCAAGGCTAAAGTTGCTAATCAATGTCTTATCAAAGTGAGGATAATACAATAAGTGCTATGGGCATCTCATATCTTCCTTTACCCCACCCAAGTTGTATCCCGCAATAAATGCAACAAAACTACGCAAATGACTTCTCATTGTCTCAAATGATAGATGGGGGTCTGGCAGCAGGGTGATTGGCGGATTGTTTGTCAAGAGTGCTAACACCATGGCTACAATTGAAATAGCCAATAAGTATCCAAAACATTATCTGAATAAAGCCCATCAAATACAGCTTTATACATCTCTTGGGAAGCTTATATGCTTACCCTTACATGCGCCATTATCCATTCAGGTTTTCCTCTGTGGTCCTTCAAACCTAAAGTCAGATAATTCCCCTGAGTTCGATAAATGTACAAAACGCAGACCGCTGTACATAATTTTACAGGTTGAACTGACAAAATCTAGCAAGAAGCCAGCCATGAATACCTTATTCTCGTAATCGCGCTTGAACAAGAAGAAAAGTTTAAAGAAGGATGTCACTGGGGTAAACCATCAGTAAACCTATATCATTCTTTGTATTTACCACACTTTTTAAGGGCACTTTCATACCAGGGCAGTTTAATATAATCAGGTAAAATATACGCATCAACATGGGTTATGTTGTGCGTTAATGTGTATTGTGTGAACCAATTCATTTCAATGGGTTGCCAAATCATTACAATGGACCTAAAAAAAAAAACTGCACCATTTTTACTGAGACAATGCACCACAACATTTGTTATGGAGACAAAGAGGTGTTGTCTAGTCCAGCAGGGAAGAACTCAAGCAGGACTGACAATATTGCTTGGGTTTTCAGTGAAGCTGAGGCAGCTGTAACAGGAAGTTGGGAGCTCACTCGATTTAGGGTAGGATTAATGTGAATGTTTCCGTTCTTTAGTGTTTTTAAGGGAAATGTGAAATTAGCACAAACTGCAAAGTTGTGCTGATTGTGTTTTTTTTTTTTACCAAGACATGCACTTTAGGATCTAAGAATCATATGACGCAAAGTTTTAAAATTGGTATTTATTTATTAAAGGTATTTATAACGTGCCATCAATTTTTGCACATTGCTTTATATACTGTATAGTGACATCAGTTCCTGCCCTTAAGGAGCTTACCATCTAAGGTCCCTATTTTTTATTCTAAGACTAATTTGGACAGGAGCTAAGTGACCTAATAGCATGTCTTTGGAGTGTAGGAGGGAACCCACACAAGCACAGGAAGAACATGCAAACTCCATGCAGATCATGTCCTGACCAAGATTTAAACCAAAGTTCCCCAGTGGTGCAAGGCAGAAGTGCTAACCACTAAGCCACTATGCAGATATGATCATCTAGTACTAAATACGTGTTTTAAATTATTTGCCAAATGCTGTCCCTTTGGAGAGAGAATTGACCTATCATTGGCTGAGGTGTAAACATTATTGGCAGCTTCTATTTCCTACGTTGTTTTTCTTTTTAAACTCAATCATTGCTGATTATACTTCATTTAATTATGCAGCCATTGCTATTAGTGTTACTTTTGTTTTCTTTTAAAATTAACTTGAAACGAGCGAAGTTGATAAGGGATTAGAAAAATCAATTGGTAAATCAATGGCAGTAATAACAAATAAATACTGACAAATAGAAGCAGTAGGAGTCATTCACAGCTTGTGTTCTATGTATAAATGAATGCCTTTAAAGGATAACTGCATTTTTTAAATTGTATTAGCTCTCAATCATTGTCTGCAGATAAAAAAAGGAACTGAATGTAGAAGTTAAAGGGGAGATGTGAGGATTATTTGTGCTAATATTTATTACAGTTGGAAATCGGGTCTGGTATAGTGGAAGGTTCTTCATTTTAGGCAGCTCTCCAGACAGTAACTGCCATAGGATGGCACATGGATTGGGTAAACACGTATACAAAGTGCCAGACACGTTGGGTAAAGTCTAGAAGATGTATTAAAAGTCACATTTGGTTAAAACCAACGTGTTTCAGTGGTTCAAAAGTGCTCCTTTAGCAGGGCTACAAGAAGACAACACAAATAATATAATAACTTTATAATGTTCTCCCTGTGCTCTTGTGGGTTTCCTCTGGATATGCCGGTCTCCTCCAACACTCAAAAGACATGCCCGTAGGTTAGTTGGCTCCTGTCTAAATTGGCCCTACAATGTGTATGTATGAATCTGAGTTAAGCTGGGTACACACTGCCTGAAAAACACTGGTTCCTGCTGAACCGGCTGACTTTTGATCAGTGTGTACAGCAGTCTGTCTGACAGAAGCTGGTCTAATGACCAGCTTTTGTCGAATGGACATGCTGGAAAATCAGCATCCAATCAATGCTTGCCGCCAATTGCCGCAAGTGCTATTTAGTGTATTCTGGAGAGGGGGGAGTCCCCCTGTCAGAATACAATAGCACAGTGGGGTAGATCGCCACACCAACATCGCTTGTGTTAGTATGGCGATCTGTCAAATTATCTGTGCTATATAAATACCAGTAATAAATAAATATATAATAATGACTGAGAAGGAGTTCTGCAATAGTTACCCCTATATTTTTCCTAGACAGAATAAATAAAACTTTGACTGAAGAATGTATATCATTGCTTAACTTCCGTGTTGCAGCTGACAAGGAATATCTGTGTCAAGACCAAGGCTCCTTTAAAGCCAGATACAAAGTAATAATTCCAAGGAAAGGAAAAGTCCTGCACAGAGCATAAATCTTCTGAAAAGTTTATTTGTAAGTCATGAATTATTAATACATTTTTCAGATGATTTATGCCATGCGCAGGACCTTGCCGGAGAGTATAGGTAATATAAGTGGACTTTAGCAGAGTCAAATTGTTCCTTGAATAGAATTAGCAATTTTGATTGGTTTTACTTGTCACTTAGGGGTCTATTTATAACAAATTTGCTAAATTAATGGCACAAGTATTTGCCCAGTTGTAACAAATTATGACAGTATTTTGTCGGATACATACCTCGATCAGGAAAATACTGCATTATGGCCATGAGATGGAGCTGGCAATCATACGAAATAAACTTTTATTCTAATTCCAGTGATTATACATGATAGCTGGATGGATGCCTGTGACATTCAACCGGCTATTTTTTTTTTTCAGAAATTGACACCTAAGAATTTCTCTTTACATCAAACTTAGTTTTGGATTTTCTTTTGGTGTTGCAGGTGTTGATTACATCGTAAAGACTGTGACAATGGATAACTGCCAGGTAGCATTACAGCTTTGGGACACAGCTGGACAAGAAAGGTCTGTAATTAGATGATCGGATCGGCAACAATACTGCATTGCTATTTTTTTTTTAAATGTTTTCACTAATGTAAATTATTTATTAACCATGTGTATGAAATGGTTCCAAGGCTGTTCCATGGAAATGTTTACAGGGCAGTTCTGAATTCTTTTGTCTATTTAAAGTGGAGATTAAAGTAGTTCTAAATGCAAAAGTTTTTTTACCTTAATGCATTCTCTGCATTTAGGTAAAGAAATTTCCAATACCCGTTTCCCACCCTCCACCCCCTCCCTCCAAACACTTACCTTACTCCTTAATAAATCCAGCACTGCCCTCTCGTTCCCGCTTCAGCCAGTCCAATCCTGTGAGAAGGGAGCGGGGGTCTTGGCAAAGCCATGCTGTGTGTCTATGGATACACACAGCTTGGCTCGGAAGCAAGCCTGCATAGGCGCATTCTTAGTACAGAGCTTGCTGAAGGGGCACTGCTAAAAAGAAAAGGGGACAGCTGGTGAAGGATTCCAGAAGGGGAGGAAAGGGACCATTCTCTACAATAACATTGTCAAGAGCAGGTAAGTATAACATTTTTTTTAAACGAAAAAAAAATGCCCTTAGAATCTCTTTAACTTTGGAAGCTGTGCCCAGAAAATGTAGGCAGAGGACAAACAGCTTGTATTGCCCATGATCTTCCTGCAGCTGATCTTTTCCCCATTACTGACTTAACATATCTGGTTCTGCACTGGGTCTCTGTAAAGAATCAGCCATCTTGGTAGAGGCAGTGCTTTGCTTCCTTATGTCAGAGCCTCCAGCAAGGAGAACAATAAGCAGCACAGTAGTGACATCATCAAATCTCACTCCAAATCTCCTGAGACTAGAAATCTAAGGCAGCAGTGCCTTAGATCTCACACTGTAGATTTACGCCCCATTCACACCTGCAAATGGGACCGACATCAAATACATGAGAGAACCCTAGTGGGGTTCTCTGGCAATTAAATGCGGAGGCAGCCCCACTGAAAGAAATGCAGCGATCACCTGCGAGTGATTGTCCTTGTACTCACACGGTCTGAGCACAATTAACATTTCGAGATGTCCCGTATAAAATAGCAAATTTTTTAAAGTGTGGTTTCACTTTAAGTCAGGCATGTCCAAAGTCCGGCCCGCGGGCCAATTGCTGCCCGCGTTCCGGTTTTGGACGGCCCGCCTGGTAATTTTGACATATATATATCTATGGTGGCCCCCAACAAATCCCCAAGCACCGGGGGGCAGAAAAGATAAATATGCTGGCTGCCTTGGAAGGGGCGGGATGAGTGCCGTGCATACAGGAGGGGAGTATTTCCTGTTTAAACGGTGTCCTGTGTAAAAGGAAGTCCCGTCTCCTGCGCTGCCATTGGACAATTGTGCTGTCCATCATAGGAGGCGGGACTTTCAATTAAAGAGGCCGCCGATAAAAACAGGAGTTTCTCCTGTATGTCTGTTGGCGCTCGTCCCGCCCCCTCCCTGTCTCCTCCAAGGCTGCAGATGAACATGAATCAGGCTGCACTGACGGCAATGGTGAGTCTGCATTCATGTCAATGTGGGTGCGGCATTAATGGCAATGGAGTGGGTGCTGCATTCATGGCAATGGAGTGGGTGCTGCATTAATGGCAATGCAGTGTGTACTGCATTTATGGCAATGGAGTGGGTGCTGCATCCATGGCAATGCAGTGGGTGCTGCATTTATGGCAATGGAGTGGGTGCTGCATCCATGGCAATGGAGTGGGTGCTGCATTCATGGCAATGGAGTGGGTACTGCATTCATGGCAATACGGTGGGTGCTGCATTCATGGCAATACGGTGGGTGCTGCATTCATGGCAATGGGGTGGGTGCACACACAAGAAAAAAGGAAAAAAGACCTCTCCTGCGCTCAGGTGTCCATGAACTGGATAAGTGGTGCAGCCACCTATAGAAGTAATGCCTAGCGTCTTGCAGCCCTCATTTGAACAATGGGTATTCAAGCTAAAAAACACAAAAAAGAAAGAGGGCGCACCAACCTAGTGCATTACCACTGATAAACTTTAATGCAGCATAAAAACAGTAAAAATTATACTCACAAACGAGCTAGTATAAATAGCTTTCAAAAGGGCGCAAAAGCGCTGTTTCTGTGGATCGACACCCCAGGACCTGTTGCCGAGAGGATAAGACCAGCGCAAATGGCTGATGGCTTACGCGTTTCGGGGGAGCACCCCTTTCTTCAGAGCCTAAGCGGGCAATGGTTGGTCTCTCGAGTTGCTCTCTCTATAAATGTATGTATGTGCCTGTGTCTACCCCACCCAATTAGTGACGACGCCCCCTCCCACAGATATTGGGCACCACCCACCCATTCGGGTTAACCCTCCCTATCCCATCCCTCTGAGTGTGATTCCCCATTTGTAGCCAAAATATAGAGGGCAAACATCACTCTATGTTATTGAAAAAATAAATAGATATAAATATAAATATAGAAACACTGGACCAGTAGATCAGTTTCACTCTCACCATAGGCTATGTGCAACAGGGCAGGGGAAGGAGGATTGGGTGCGCCAAAACAAAGACACCTCACCTCCTGCATGCAGCTCTAATTGTGTCCCCATGCCTCTGATCTACTGGGGTGGATGATGCCGGGCTCCTCCGGCTCCCAGAAGCCATATTAGTGCCGCATGCCATGTGTGGAACGCACGCCATTCAAAAGACCAGGAAGTGCGGGCGTACCTGCGTTCCACCCGCAACTTCCGGCCGATCGTGGCGTCATTTCCCCCTCCTCCATAGGCGTCAGAGGTCCCTGTGCGCCAGGAACACGGCCCGGAAGCGTGGGGTGGGTGCTGCATTCATGGCAATGGAGTGGGTGCTGCAATCATGGCAATGGAGTGGGTGCTGCATTAATGGCAATACGGTGGGTGCTGCATTCATGGCAATATGGTGGGGGCTCCATTCATGGCAATACGGTGGGGGCTGCATTCATGGCAACGGAGTGGGGGCTGCATTCATGGCAATGGAGTGGGTGCTGCATTCATAGCAATGGAGTGGGTGCTGCATTCATGGCAATGGAGTGAGTGCTGCATTCATGGCAATGGAGTAGGGGTTTCATTCATGGCAATATGGTGGGTGCTGCATTCATGGCACTTGTGAGGCTGCAGATGGGCACTAATTAGGCTGCATTGATGAGCACTGACCCTTATTTTGCTTCACAGTTCTTTATTTAAAATTTAAGATTTTTTTCCTGAAACTTCCTTTTTAAAGTTAAGGTGCGTGTTATAAGTTGATAAATACGGTATAGCCAAATAACACGCCCAAGCTCATCTATTCACCACACACAGCACAAAAGGCAAGAGAATTCTTGTTGGGCAGTGTATTAGTGCTCGGACGAACACACTTAGACCGAAGTTTAAAGAATGTCAGGCAAAATAGTCGGCCCTCAAGCATGTTCACTTCATCAAATCTGGCCCTCTTTGAAAAAAGTTTGGACACCCCTGCTTTAGGTGACCATCATATGTGAATCATTGTATAAAATCAGTAGTCTTTAATGAAAATGGAGACTAGCTGATTTATGTAAAAGAGTTTCTAATAGCATTAATAGATGCCTATGTGAGCTGTAGGCCCCATGCATACAGTACAAAAGTGGCAGCAAAATCGTGCATAAAAAAACTTGTCTGTACGATGTACATATGTAACATTTGTGCTGCGTTTACATGCGTACATGTACATTATTGGCCATGGCCGCTGCTCAGGGCCAACATATCAAGAGTGTGTAATCAGTAGCTCTTGCGAATTCATGAATGATAGAAAGTCGAATATTCAATGAAAGTGCTGCCGCAGCATAAATGGCTCATGCAAGACCAACATGTGAGTGCCGCTGATTACACTTTGTTCATATTTACATGTCAGCTATGAACAGTTGCCACTGAAAATGTAAATGTAGGCTGGACGCAATTAAACGCTAGCTCAAATGTTTACATGCATACAGCATCAAATACAGTTCTTATACAGGACACAGAACATGGATTTTCCTTGTTTTGGTTTACACAACTATATGCTGTGGGCCATAACAGACCTGTGTGAATGGGCTGAGATACAATAGTGCTGCGTTCAAATCCTTATAAATGACACACTTGATCACAGATAATTGTGCTCCTATGTACAACTTACATAAGACCTAAAGGACGCTGGTGTAGTGAAGAAAACTACAAATTGCTGTGCTTTTTCTTTCCTATCATAGAGCAATATATTACATTAACTTGTATCTTTTATCCTATCATCGTCTTTTTATTAACCTAAATTGATATTAAAATTTTTATAAATTGTTATAGATTTTATGTCTAAACGAGAGTTCTTTAAGAGCCCATAATGTACTGTAATGCAAAGCATGCATTTTCTACCTGCCAGTGTAACACAATGTATAAAAAAGCAGGTCCTGCTTAAGTTTTTTCAGCACTGAGCAATACAGCACACAAAGCACTGAGCATATTTTACGCCAGGGGCGTTGCTAGGGCTCCAAAAGATCTGGGGCTAGAGCCCATAGCAGCGTAGTAAAGAAAGTCATACGCTTGGGTGGGCATACACATGTATATACAGTAATATACATGTGTGTGTGTGTATATATATCCCCAGAGAGCCCCCCACTTACATCAGGGTCCCCAGAGAGCCCCCTTACATCAGGGTCCCCAGAGAGTCCCCCCTTACATCAGGGTCCCCAGAGAGCCTCCTTCTTACATCAGAGTCCTCAGAGAGCCTCCCCCTTTCATCAGGGTACCCAGAGGGCCCCCCATTTACATCAGGGTTCCCAGAGAGCCCCCCTTACATTAGGGTCCCCAGAGAACCTCCCCCTTAAATCTGGGTCCTTAGAGAGCCTCTGCCTTAAAATCAGGGCCCCCAGAGAGCCTCTCCCTTGCATCAGGGTCCCCAGAGAGCCCCCCACTTACATAAGGGTCCCCAGAGAGCCTCCCCTTTGGGGACCCCTGCAGAGACTCGGGGCTATTGGCCCCAGATTCGGGGCTATAGCCCCAAAAGCCACCCCCTAGCGACGCCCCTGTTTTACGCTATAATGCAAGTTCATTACAGTGCACTTTAGATGTGCGTTGGAGTGCAATTAACATTGTAAGATACACCTATTTGGTGTAACTGTGCTTTGAAGTATTTCACATTACAATGTGGGTCATTTTACAATGTGTTGTATGTTTTCAGAAAGGTTAGCAGATCCATGTAATATGTTATTACCATTAAAATTGCTCCAGGGAAGGGGGGTAAAGGGGGTGACCTGGAGTGCCTCCCCCTCCCAACCAAATCATTTTTTTATAATGTTAGCAAAACTTAAAAGCATGCAGACTATTTAAGTGAAAAAGTTCTCAGGTCTTCTATTGGGGACAGGGGGCTACACAAAGTGCTCCTTGTGCTTGGTTATGTGGTCTGTCACATGGCTACGTGCAAAGGAGGCATGGGGCAGCTTCACTTTGCCAGTCCTCGGAAGCTTCACCTTACTTTCTGGAGGATCTTTTATGGGCAGCTGTCTGATGAGCATGCTTGTATATTTCACTAGAAATATAGGACAGTAAACTGTGAGGAATGGGTGTTAGGGAGGGTAGCAACGAGGGCTTTCAGAAAGGGGCCCCATTGCAGACATTGCACCGGGGCTTGTACATATTTAGCCACTATAGGCTTTTGAAGTTTCATTTGCACCCAGCCCAGCATGTTCAACTTTATGTTGCTGTATGGGGACAATAGAAACAAACGTGATCTTTGGTTTGGGCCCGTATGTGTCTTAAAGAGGCTCTACCTTTATTTACTATTTGAGTGAAATTCTTTCCTGCTTTTATGAGATACCTGTATACTTATTTTTATTGTTGATTCCTTTTCTTGATACAGATACCGCAGTATAACAAAACAGTTCTTTAGAAAAGCTGATGGCGTCATTGTAATGTATGACATCACATCCAAGGACACATTTATGGCAGTACGGCAGTGGCTTACCAGTGTAGAGGTATAAACAGAAATCAGCTTTGATGTGTACAAGTTTTATTTCTTTGTGATCTTGCTTTGTTCTTACCAGGCTAGAGCATAACCACAAGTGTTTCTTGGTAAAGGGAATCTGCTTTCAACATACTTTGCCGTACTAGCCTAGCCATAGGCACATTGTGGCAGAGCAGGAAGTGAGTGGAAATCATTTCAAAGAGAAGGAAATTCTTCGTTGACAGCTATCACTAAAAAACGGGTACTTTAATTGGAAAATTTGCTTTTACCTTCTCTTCCAGTGACAGCCAAAAAGCTGTGGATTCCCCTTTAACTTCTGTCACCAAAACAATCAGTTGGGTAATTCCCACAGGAAATAGATAACAACAAAAATGTGGAATTTACAGAAGAAGCCGTAGCCTTAATCATACCAAATATCGGCAAGATTATTTTCCTGGCAGATCTCTGTAATAATCTCCAGTAATCCATAATTCAAATAATAATAAAAATAATAAAGTATTCTGAATAAAAAAAAATATATTTATGGCAACAAAGAACTGCAGTCCACCCTAAGTGTCCGTTCACACTGCTGCGACTTGGGATCCGACTTGTCAGCCCTCAAGTCGCCTCAAGTCGTTTGACATTGGTAATTACATTATAATCAATGAGAGCTGTCTTAATGTACACTACTGAAGTCGCTCCGACTTCAGAAAAGTTCAATGGAATTCAATGGAAGTCGCCTCCAAGTCGGATCCTCATCTATAGTGAAGCGACTTTACAGGAAAAAGAAAAGAGTTTACCCAGGAAGAGTGACCACGATATGCCAGTGCCGTGCTGGCTCGCTCAACGGGAAAGGAAAAACGTGTTTTTTTCCTTTCCTAATGAGCGACAAGCAATACTGACATGTGTTTGGTATGAATCATGAGGGGGAACTCCATGCCAAATTTTAAATAAAAAAACGGCATGGGTTCCCCTCCAAGAGCATACCAGGCCCTTAGGTCTGGTATGGATGTTAAAGGGAACCCCCTACGCCGAAAAAATGGCGTGCCCCCCCCCCCCCAAAATCCATGCCAGACCCTTATCAGAGCACGCAGCCCCGCCGGTCAAGAAAGGAGGTGGGGACAAGCAAGCGACCCCCCCCTCCTGAACCGTACCAGGCCGCATGCCCTCAACATGGGGGGGTGGGTGCTTTGGGGAAGGGATGCGCCCTGCCATGTTGATGAGGACAAGGGCCTCTTCCCGACAACCCTGGCCGTTGGTTGTCAGGGTCTGCGGGCAGGGGGCTTGTCGGAATCCGGGAGCCCCCTTTAATAAGAGGCCCCAGATCCTGGCCCCCCACCCTATGTGAATGAGTATGGGGTACATCGTACCCCTTAGAAGAATACATAAATAAAAATATTTTGAATAAATAAAATAAAATGAAAATGCTTGTAAAAGAGGTGGTGTGTGTAAACAATGCGTAACAAGAGCTAGGGTGTATAAAATATAAACAATACCCCTAGTATATAATACAATAAGGTGCAACGTGCTCCTAAAAATAAAGCATATGCCTTAATCTCAATTTATCAAACGCCCATATGTGTATAAAGAAATGTGCCCACAAATGCAAGGTGTGTAAAATGCAAATGGTGTAATAAAGTGCAACGTGCTCCTAAACAAATATGTAAATGTGCCTTAACCTCAATATATCAAGTTCCATATGTATATGAAGAAATGTGCCCACAGGAGAATGAACAATATGGCAATCAAAACGTGTTATGGAAATCAAGCAAACAATAGCAGCAATAAATAGAAATAATAATTTTTTTTTTTATAGAAAAAATCCCCAACAAGTGTACATAAAAATCGAGAATTTAAAAAATGTGTATAAAAAAATGTGTGAAACATAAATGTCCAAGATCAAAATCCCAAAAATGTGTCCTTTTGGTAAAAAACGTGATCTCAGCTTCAGCAGATATAGTCCCCGTCCTCCACTGCACCCCCACTCGTGCTTGCACTCACCGGACTACCTCACCCCTGCAGGGGTAAAAGGTATATGTGGAGAAATCCCGCGATGGCGAATCCAGGAAGCGTTCCTCCGTCTGAGGGTGTTTTATGCTTAGTAATATCCCCAATAACGAACATCCATATAAAGTAAGGAAAAAGGAAACTTCATAGCGTGAATCCACAAAGATGCGATTTTATTGATAAAAGTCCATGACAATCGTGGTAAAAATTAAATAAAACCAGTTAAAAACAGTTGAAAAATCCCGGAGCTGACAATGCTCCAGAAGCCGGCTCTCAGCTGTTGAGCAGCGTGGTGTGGCATGCGTTCCACCGCCCACAGCTGGAAACCGGAACAAACACAAAGCGGTACTGACGTGTGCGTATCATGAGGCCACGCCTTACGCGTTTCGTCATCAAGACGTCATCTGAGGCGTGGCCATCTTGGTACTCCACACGTCTATATAGGGAAATGGAGGTGCCGCGGAAGCCAATCAGTTGCTCCTAACCCACCCTCGTGACCTCTAATCGAGATCTAGTGGTATACTTGCTGATGGTGAGGCGCCATCATGTGGATAGCATAAATAATAGCATGTTTAGGCGCCTCCATTTAATTTAAAATCACAACATGGGATTAATAACATATTGCATGATCGACAAGGAAATTGACCTGAATCCCAATGACGGCCTGAATGATGCCACCCTCATGGAGGAGTGGTATTCTTTCTTCTCTAAATGTGAGAAGGAACTCCTTGGTAATATCATTAAAAGGAGACAATTGAAAATGAGGATGGTTGAGGTCAGCATCAATGAGATAAAATCACTACTGTTACCATTCAGCAGCCAGAATGACTACAAAGTCAAAGAGAGGGAGCTGCAAGAGCATATCAAAAAATATGATACAAACATCCAGACTAAAAAACAAAAGAAATATAAAAGGGACGTCTTAGATTATACCAACAAGAAGGTTTACAAATGGCAGATGGAGTTGGGTGAAGTAAATACAGACATGGATGAATTATCCTTGGATGATAACTTTACTGATGAGTCTACAGAGGGAGAAACTCAGAACCCGAATACTCCGCGTCATACTAGATTTGAACATACCACACCTAACAGGAGAGAAGAGATCCCCAGAACCCCCAATTTTCCACCCAGACATGTGGAAAATAGGAGGGACGAGTATTATGGAAGATCTCCAGGTACCCCAAGATACCATTAGTAGTAAAGGGAAGATCTTACCTTAGGGATAGCACTCAACTCATTAATGAGTTGAGAACAATCACTGGAACTGATCATTGTCTTCTGGCAACGATTGATGTCAATTCATTGTACACAAGTATCACGCAGAAGGATGGGCTAAGAGGGGTTGAGAAAGCTCTATACGAAGGTTCAGATCTCAAGCAAGAGCAAATACAATTTATTTTGGAAGGCCTGGAATTGGCGATGGGGAGCAACTACTTCTGGTATCAAAGAGATTTCTATGTACAGAAGAAGGGGGTTGCCATGGGTGCCAAGTACGCGCCAAGTGTGGCGAACTTATTTATGGACCTATTGGAAGAGCGCTATATATATGGTATCAGAAGACCCGAGATAAAGTTTTACCGTCGGTATATTGACGATGTAATTATTCTGTGGGAAGGGGACTCTGATTCCTTTGAGAGGTTCCTGGCTGAACTCAACCAGAACGAATATGGCATTTCCTTCACTGGAAAGACTGACTGGGACTCGATAGAATACCTAGACCTACAGATTTTTAAACAGGATGGTGAGTTGTCAACAAGGACTTTCTTTAAACCGACCGACCGTAATGGGTATATACCCATCTCGAGCTGCCACCATCCAAAATGGAAAAAGAACATACCTAAGGGGCAGTTCTTGAGAATACGGAGGAACTGCGGAAACATCGAAGACTATCGGAACCAGACAGATACCTTAATTAAGAAATTTTCAGATAAAGGATACGACTCGGAAGCTCTGGTCAAAATAAGAAATGAGATACAAGGATATGACCGGAACTCCTTGTTAACAAAGGAGGGTAACAACAAGAAGAACTCTCCGCTAGACATCTCCTTTGTCACAGGGTTCAATAACCAATATAGATCTATTGAGCACATTGTAAGGAAATATTGGCCGATCTTAAAATCTGACAGAATTCTTGGGAATTTATTGACAAAAAAAATTCGGTTCATCTATAGGAGAGCACCCACCCTCAGAAACCACCTGGTCCATAACGTTATTGATCCCCCTAAGAATGTGAAATTGTTCTCTGATATGAAGGGATTTTATAGGTGTCAAAAGTGTTTGGCCTGTCGGGTCAGTAAAAGACAACCTAAAAAAAGAACATCTTTTAGGGCCAGGAATGGCAAAGAGTATGAAATTAGGGAGTTGGTCACCTGCAACACCACCCATGTGACCTACATCATCGAATGTCCCTGCCGCCTGCAATATGTGGGCAGGACTACTAGACCCCTCTGTGTACGGATTAGGGAACATATCAATAACATCAAAAAAGGGTTCCCTAAACACAATCTCTCCAGACATTTTGATGAATTCCACCATAGGGACCCGTCTGGGCTGATCTTTTACGGTGTTGATACCATCAAAAATCACTGGAGGGGGGCAGCAAGAGGGTGCTGATATCACAGAATGAAACAAGATGGATACATCGTCTGGACTGCCTTGTGCCCAAGGGTTTGAACGTAGAGATAGACCTTAATTGTTTATTGTCCAACTTCTAGGTGCCTCCCCCATCAGCTATGCCAACCCCACCGTAACCTCTAGACTCCTTTAGCTACATCAATCTTAGACCTAGCTTGTGTTTCTAAGTCTCTACCCTCATTTACACCAACACTTGAATCATCTCTACTATACTTGTTAATTCCTCCTGTACTCCACACATTCCTCTGCAGTTTTACCAGTATTCTATACCGAGGCCTTAGGTGTTGACTGCACAGGCCCCTAGATTTTCATGGATTTTCATTCCTCTTGTCTCTCTTTTTGAACACAGGTCCAATAGCCTGTATCATGTTTGTATCATGTCTTTTATATCTTTTACATTTTTATATTTTATATATATACATGATTTTTCATGTCTCAGTTTGTTGCCCCCAACGCGCATTATGTTACCACCACTTGTAGTCACATCTTTTCCACATATATATTTTTTTTCCTTTCGTTTTATATACACGTATGTATATTTTTTGTATGTATACATTTTTTATATATATACATTTATGTTTCATATATGCATTTCCCAATATATATTTTTTACATAGCACTTTGCGTTTTGGGGCACGCAGTGTGATATGTACTTAGCGGTGTTACAATCTCCTTGTCGATCATGCAATATGTTATTAATCCCATGTTGTGATTTTAAATTAAATGGAGGCGCCTAAACATGCTATTATTTATCTTATCCACATGATGGCGCCTCACCATCAGCAAGTATACCACTAGATCTCGATTAGAGGTCACGAGGGTGGGTTAGGAGCAACTGATTGGCTTCCGCGGCACCTCCATTTCCCTATATAGACGTGTGGAGTACCAAGATGGCCCGCCTCAGATGACGTCTTGATGACGAAACGCGTGAGGCGTGGCCTCGTGATACGCACACGTCAGTACCGCTTTGTGTTTTTTCCGGTTTCCAGCTGTGGGCGGTGGAACGCACGCCACACCACGCTGCTCAACAGCTGAGAGCCGGCTTCTGGAGCATTGTCAGCTCCGGGGTTTTTCAACTGTTTTTAACTGGTTTTATTTAATTTTTACCACGATTGTCATGGACTTTTATCAATAAAATCGCATCTTTGTGGATTCACGCTATGAAGTTTCCTTTTTCCTTACTTTATATGGATGTTCGTTATTGGGGATATTACTAAGGATAAAACACCCTCAGACGGAGGAACGCTTCCTGGATTCGCCAGCGCGGGATTTCTCCACATATTTTACCCCTGCAGGGGTGAGGTAGTCCGGTGAGTGCAAGCACGAGTGGGGGTGCAGTGGAGGACGAGGACTATATCTGCTGAAGCTGAGATCACGTTTTTTACCAAAAGGACACATTTTTGGGATTTTGATCTTCGACATTTATGTTTCACACATTTTTTTATACACATTTTTTAAATTCTCAATTTTTATGTACGCTTGTTGGGGATTTTTTTCTATAAAAAAAAAAAAAAAAGAAAAATTTTTTTTTATTATTTCTATTTTTTGCTGCTATTGTTTGCTTGATTTTCATAACACTGTTTTGATTGCCATATTGTTCATTCTCCTGTGGGAACATTTCTTCATATACATATGGAACTTGATATATTGAGGTTAAGGCACATTTACATATTTGTTTAGGAGCACGTTGCACTTTATTACACCATTTGCATTTTACACACCTTGCATTTGTGGGCACATTTCTTTATACACATATGGGCATTTGATAAATTGAGATTAAGGCATATGCTTTATTTTTAGGAGCACGTTGCACCTTATTGTATTATATACTAGGGGTATTGTTTGTATTTTATACACCCTAGCTCTTGTTACGCATTGTTTACACACACCACCTCTTTTACAAGCATTTTCATTTTATTTTATTTATTCAAAATATTTTTATTTATGTATTCTTTTATGCGCATATAGCCGGACAGCGCCACTCCCCCTGTTTAGAACTTTAACTATTTTTGGATTTCACCTAGGTGATTTTCATTTATAGGGGGGCAGCAGTCCCTTCTACTTGTCTCTTATTCCTAAGCTCGGAATCACTGTCATACATCTACATCGTACCCCTACCCATTCACCTGGGGGAAAAAAAGTGTCAATAAAAAAAACACACTACACAGGTTTTTAAAGTAATTTATTAGGCAGCTCCGGGGGTCTTCTTCCGACTTTGGGGGTCTCTTCCAACTTCTCCGCTCTCTCCCGGCCTCTTCTCCTGGTGTCTGGTTCTTCTCCCGCTCTCTGGTTCTTCTGCCGGGCTCCTCTGTTATCTTCTGCTCTTTTGCCGCCCTCTTGCTAGCTTTGGGCCGGTCTTCTCCATCGTCTTGTTCCCTCTTCTCTTCTTACAATGTTGACAAGACGGTGTCTCCCGCTGTAATGCCGTGTGGGGCGGGGTCACTGGGTGATGTCACCCGGTGACCCCGCCCCTTATGACATCACAGTCCCAGGGCACGATGAGACTTTGACATCATAAGGGGGGGTCACCGGGCGACATCATCTGGTGACCACGCCCCATGCCTATATAAGTCGTTGCGCACCGCGCACACGGCATTACAGCGGGAGAGACCGTCATGTCAAAATCGTAAGAAGTGAAGAGGGAACAAGACAATGGAGAAGACTGGGCCAACGCTAGCAAGAGAAAGGCAAAAGAGCACAAGATAGCGGAGGAGCCCGGCAGAAGAACCAGAGAGCGGGAGAAGAATCGGACAACGGGAGAAGAACTGGACAACGGGAGAAAGCCGGAGAGAGTGGAGAAAAGGCTGGAGAGAGCGGAGAAGTCAGAAGAGACCCCCGAAGTCGGAAGAAGACCCCCGGAGCTGCCTAATAAAATTACTTTAAAAACCTGTGTAGTGTTTTTTTATTGACACTTTTTCCCCCCTAGGTGAATGGGTAGGGGTACGATGTACCCCATACTCATTCACATAGGGCGGAGGGCCGGGATCTGGGGGCCCCCTTATTAAAGGTCACATGCATAAAAATTATTGCGGCGCTGAAAAGTTCAAAAATGAAATTGAAGAGTGGGAGGAATCCAATCACCAAATATATTGTGCAGATGTAGAAGGAGTCACTCGTCACCACGTGGTAATGTAGTCTGCTTACCAGAAGGTGTTAAGGATTAGGCATAGATGATAAATTCTCAATAGTATCCAGCAAATCCAGCCCACTGGAACCCCTCATCAGACCACAACATCCGTGGGATTTCCTTAACATATAAACATCTCCCAATGGTCACTTCAGAATTAGGCATTCAGGCATGTAGTCATCATATATCCGAGAAAAGAAAATGAAGCACCCATAGTGAAGCCCGTAATGATAGATAAAAAAACTTTTATTGTAGTAACTTACAGTTGAAGCTTAAAACAGCATGCATCAATGATAGGAACAAACGGCTGCAGCAATCAGCGTACGGATGTCACCCTTATTAAAGGTGGCTCCCGGATTCTGATAAGCCCCCCGCCTGCAGACCCCGACAACCAACGGCCAGGGTTGTCGGGAAGAGGCCCTTGTCCTCATCAACATGGGGACAAGGTGCTTTGGGATTGGGGGGCCGCAGGGTGACCCCCTTCCCCAAAGCACCTACCCCCCCATGTTGAGGGCATGCGGCCTGATACGGTTCGGTAGGGGGGGGCGCTCGCTCATCCCCACCCCCTTTCCTGACCGGCCGGGCTGCGTGCTTGGATAAGGGTCTGGTATGGATTTTGGGGGGGACTCCCACGCCTTTTTTTGGCGTAGAGGGTTCCCCATACAATCCAGACCTAAGGGCCTGGTATGCTCTTGGAGGGGAATTCTTTCTCGTGCTCACTGCAATAGGGAAATGTGTTTTTCCTATTGCAGCGAGCGCGAGATGTACAGTACCCTGTCGCCGAGAAGAGCTGATTAGCTCTGATTAGCCACAAGCAAAAACGCCTGTCCTGGGGGCGAATTGAAGTCGTGTTGTAAGTCGCTCAAAGTCACGTTGAAGTTAAATTGAAGTCGCCTCCAAGTCGCCTTGCCAAGTCGCACTGTAAGTCGTGTTGCCCCAGTGTGAACCGACCCTAAGACACATACATATATAGAATAATGCATATCAAACCATTTATTAAACAGCAAGTAGTAATATTATAATTTAAAGCATAATCAATCTGTATCTATTAAAGTGTCAAAAAATGGGTTCAGAGTCAAAATACTAAACACAGGGCTGTCCACACTGGAACAGGTACATCAATCAAAAGCATTGGTAGAGTTTCCATCAATAAATATTTTAAAAAGTATTTTTTAGGAAAATCTTTCACAACCACACAAACCCTCAAGGATGCTTTTCATTTTTCTTCTAGGAAGGAGCTGGAGAAAATATACCTATATTAATGTTAGGTAATAAAACAGACATTGAAAAAGAAAGAGAGGTTCCCTGCGGTCTGGGAAAGCAACTTTCAAAGGTAGAGTGTTTATATTTCAACTATTTCAATCTAAAGAGCAGGAGATAGTGAAGCCATTCTGAAGACTAAGCCATTATTTATTTTTATTTAGTATTTGGTGCTCACTGATAGCAGTTAATAGCTGGTTCAGCCAATGGGCCTTGACTATATATTTGCAATATTTTTTCCAATGGTACATACCTTTTTACAGCATTGCAAAATACATAAGGTGATCCTGACTCCTGGTTGGATGTTTAACTGTATCATCAGTGATTACTGATCTCTTGTGAAAGTTAATAGGCTGCATTGTCACTGATGTTACTGCTCTCTAATGACAAGATATGCTGCAAGTTCTGTGATTTCATTGGTCTCTGAATGGATGGGCTGAATTGTTAGTGAAGTCACTGGTCTCTAGCCAACTCTAAGTGATGTCACTAGTCTCTAGTGAAAGGATAGACTGCATTAATAAGCTAAGTACACAAGGACTGAATATCAGCAGGTGTCAGCAGGTTCAACAGGAACCAGGCAACATTTGATCAGTGTGTACAGCTGTCCTCCTGACAGAAGAAGTCTAATGACCAGCTTCTGTTGAAGGGACATGCAGGAAAACCAGCATCAGTGTGTTCTGGCAGGGGGACAGAACACAAAGGCACAGTGGGGGGGGTGGTCAGCGCACTAACATTGTTTAGTTAGTATGGCAACTTCTCATTTTGTTTTCATTCAGCCCATAGAGTCAAATGAAAAGGAAACTTTTTATGCGTGTACCCAGCCTTGGTGATGTCACTGGCCTCAAGTCAATGGATAGGCTACATTATCAGTGATGTAACTGCCCTTTAGTTAATAGATAGGCTGCACTGTAAGTGATGTCACTGGTCTATAGTAAATGGATATATTGCATTCTCAGTGATGTCACATGTCCCTAACAAATGGGCAGGAAAATCTTTCAGTGATGTCACTGGCCTCTCATCAATGGATAGTCTATATTGTTAGTGATGTCACTAGTCTCTAGTGAATTGATAGATTCCATTCTAAGGGATTTCACTGGTCTGTAATTAATGGATAGGTTGCATTCTCAATTATGTCACTGGTCCCTAGTTAATGGATAAGTTGCAATCTCAGTGATGTCACTTGTCTCTAATAAATGGATAGACTGTGTTCTCAGTGGCGTCACATGTCTCTAGCAAATGAACAGGGAAATTTATCAGTGATGTCACTGGCCTCTAGTGAATCAATGGCTGCATTCTCAGTGAAGTCACTTGCATCTAGTCAATGGATAGCCTGAATTGCTAGTGATATCACTGATCTCTAGTGAATGGATAGGTGACATTCTGTCAGGATGTTTGAGTGATTAATTGAGTCAGCTATATTAATCGTTTATTCGATCGATGTATGACAGTGCCTCAAATATAAAAATATTTTATTAAACATAATTAAGCTGACCAATTAATTATTCCTGAGATTCATTGGGATAAGTTCACCTTTACAGAAAATATGTAAGGTGAATTTACACTGGACCCCCTTCCCATCCCCCTGTTCCGCTGTACCAGAGTCCTGCGTTCCCCCGCTGTCAGGCACCAGGACGTCGCTTTACTGGTCCGGGGATTTGAAATCCTCCTGGTTTTCTCTCCTCCAGCGCTGACAGGATGGGCTAGGTGAATTCTAATTGGTCAGCGACGTCCAATGGGCCGGTGCTGACCAATTAGAATGCCTCCTATCCGTACACGCTGAGAGGTACAGATTTCAAATCCCCGGACAGGTAAAGCAGCAAACCGGTGTCTGACAGTGGGGGATCGCAGGACTCAGGTATAGCGGGACCATGGTGGAGGGGGGGGGGGTGTGTCCTGTGTAAGTTCAGCTTACAGATTTTCTGAACAGGTGAACTTACACTTCAAGCACAATAAAATTATGTGAGAGTATGGGCTATGAAACTAGAAAAAAAATATTTAGATTTGTTTTACAATTAAGTCACCTAACAAACACAAATAACAGTAGAATTGATATTGTGACACGGACACTGAGATAATATTCAAAATGAATTCCTAAATTTACCCGCTACAACATAGGTACAGTATCTCACCCCTCACATTTTTGTAAATATTTTATTTTATCTTTTCATGTGAACACTGAAGAAATTACACTTTGCTACAATGTAAAGTAGTGAGAGTACAGCTTGTATAACAGTGTAAATTTGCTGTCCCCTCAAAATAACTCAACACACAGCCATTAATGTCTAAACTGCTGGCGACAAAAGTGAGTACACCTCTACAAACAAGGCCTGGGGAATGCCCAGGAAAAAATTCCAAGCCTACTTACCACCAGCTCGCAGACAACCAAATTACCCTGTCTAACAGTATGCATTAAAAACAGGGGTTTAGTCCGCACGCATTTGCAAACGCATGCGTAAGCCACAGATCCTCGTCACGGCACCCTGATATCTGTGGTCCTAACACTTATCCATATATATATATATAAATTGAACCATTGATGCACCCTTTATTATAATCTTTTCCAAAAGTGAACTCAACAATATCAATGGTCTTGTCTGATAAAATATCAAAAAGTTAAATTGATATCCATTAAGGCTGGGTTCACACTGTGTGCGGATGCAGCTTGCAGCAGGGGTCCAATGCTTCCCTGTTTCAGGTGCAAATCGAGTCTGAATTTTTGCCTGAATTTGGACCTGAAACGGAGCCAAAGACGTACAGGACCCTTTTCCAGTGTGGACCACGGCCACCCAGGAAGTGTGTGAACAGGCTCCATTGAGAGCCGGTCACAGTCTCCTGTCATGCGAATTGAATGCCTTACTCTTCTCTAGCTTAATTTATTTTGTAGCCCATTCTCAGAATGTTTTATTCAATAAACATCTCTTCTGTATCTTCTTGGCTTGTTAAGAGTTTTGTCCGCAAGTGGCACAATGGAGGAAACTGCAAATTGTCTCCTTTAGCTGAATCATTTATTATTTGTTGGTTTCTAAAGGCCTTGTAAACATAAACCAGTTTCAGTTTAATAAGATGTTCTTCACTCTGGATCCAGGTGTGTGAATAAAGCCTCGTACACACGCTTAGATTTTCAGAAGACCGAACGTCCGTTTTTTGTTACATGCTAGTCTCATGTCGAAAGTGAAGAGGTTACTCACAATACGAAAATTTTCGTACCACAGAATACAACATCAGAAGTGATGTAATGTGTTGAATAGTTTTGTATGTATTCTTTTGTTTCTGAGCATGCGTATTCTTGCTCTTATGATTTTTTTCTTATGAAAACTGTACTAATGAAATGAAAATCGGACATTGTTAACATCCGAGAAAAATGTTATAGCCTGCACATCCAGCTTTTGTCTGACGAAAAAGCAAAGCCAGCTGTCGAAAGCACCGTACTAACGATCCGAAAATCGGCAGACAGCTCGTCGTTCAAATTTTTTCATCCGATTTTCGGATCTTGTGTACGGGCCTTTAGAGAACCCCATTCCTCAGAGACCTTGCCACAATTTGGTCTGTAATCAGATTTGTCTGGATAACAAACGATTCAGTTTCTGTCTCTTTGGGATAGTTAAACGTTAATGGGAGAGTGTATCTTGGCCAATTGGAAATCTTTCATTTTGTCACAAACTCTGTTTCATGATTCCAAACCATAGACATCATAAACCCATAATTTTAATTCAGGCTCTGACAATTCCCAGCGATGGTCTCCAGTCAGTGAATAGATAGAATTCTTAATTATTGCACTGGTCTCTGGTGAATGGAAAGGCAGCATTCTCAGATGTTCAGTGCTTGGATTCCCAGTAAGAACACCTCATTCCTAATGACAAATAAAAATCCAATATAAATTCCACTAACAACCACAATATATGGGTAGAGTGCGCTCATCCTTTACATTCTCTAGTTAGATTACTGCAACATTGCAGATAACAAAGAGCTGTGGAAACAAGGAACCTTAGGGTTGGGTTCACATATGTCCGGCTGAGGTTTGCAGTCTGGAGTCCGGTACGTTTTTGTTCACTAGTTCAGGTGCAATTCAAGTGCAAATTTTTAGTTGAATTTGTGCCTTAACCGACCTAAAATCGCACAAGACCCTTTTTAGAAACAGACTGTGGCCGCCTTGGACATCTGTGAATCGGCTAAATTATTTATAAAGCAGTATTAACCCTTTGAGGACCAAGGGACGTATTTGTCCTATGTTTTTAATTGCCTGTATCATCTGATTAAGAACTTAAAATACTTTTTTTTTGGTTTGAGTCAAAATATTAGTTATCAACAAATGGATCTAGCATAATTCCTCCCCCAAAAATGACACAAGTGTGGAAATGGTTTTATTTATTGTTCAAATACATTCTTAAAGGGAAAAAATATAATTATTTTTATATTGATGATGGTACTCTTATGGTCCTCAAAGGGTTAAACCCAAAATGTAAACTGTAATATATTGCAGCGTACAAGTCCTTAAAGTGTATCTAAATCCAAAACCAAAAATGTACTATATACTAGGTTACTAGTAGTCACTGGTGTTGTGGCAGCATGTATCTTTTTTTTCTTTTTTTCTTTTGCCCCCTGGACTGCTTTCCTTCAAACATGTCCATATCCCTTTCTGTCTATTAAATAGGGTGCAGGGCAATTTGTAGTTTACAGAACTAGAACAGAACTAGGAAGGAAGATATTCTTCAATGTAGCTCACAGGAAGCTACAAAGTCATGCATTTTTGGCAAGATCAACAAGTAGTTTCTTTGCTGAAGTAGTTTATGTGCCTAAAATGTTCTAGGCTTGAAAAAAGAAAACAAATGCAGACACCACATCTAAGGATTGTAAGCTGCAATATATTACAGTTTTTGTTCTTGGTTTAGTTATCCTTTAAATTTGGTGGCTGCATTTGTTTTAATGTCATGTGGTGATCTGGCCTTAGGACAGGGCTCAAAATTTCAAGTCCTGAGTTACTAGCCAGGCCTTACTCGCCACCAGTTGCCCCACCCATCTCCTACCCTGCCCCGCCCCTAATTCCACCCCTAAACAAGCCCTCATAAATTATCTCATGAAATGACACTTAAATGTTTTATGCAGAATAAAGTGTCCACCATGCAGCCTACCCGTGTCCACCATGCAGCCGACCCGTGTCCACCATACCGCCTACCCGTGTCCACCATACCACCTACCCGTGTCCACCATACAGCCTACCCGTATCCACTATACAGCCTACCCGTCTCCACCATACAGCCGACCCGTGTCCACCATACAGCCTACCCGTGTTCATCATACAGCCTACCCGTGTCCACCATACAGCCTACCCGTGTCCACCATACAGCCCACCCGTGTTCATCATACAGCCTACCCGTGTCCACCATACAGCCTACCCGTGTCCACCATACAGCCTACCCATGTCCACCATACAGCCTACCCGTGTTCATCATACAGCCTACCCGTGTCCACCATACAGGCTACCCGTGTCCACCATACAGCCTACCCATGTCCATTGTACAGCCTACCCGTGTCCACCATACAGCCTACCCGTGTTCATCATACAGCCTACCCGTGTCCTCCATACAGCCTACCCGTGTCCATCATACAGCCTACCCATGTCCATCATGCAGCCTACCCGTGTCCATCATGCTGCCTACCCGTGTCCATCATGCTGCCTACCCGTGTCCATCTTGCTGCCTACCTGTATCCACCATGTAGTCTTCCTGTGTCCATCATGCAGGGGAACAGAGGAGAGGAAGAGGATTGCCGGCCAGATGATTAGAGCGCCGAGGAACATCACTGGAACAGCTTTCATTTCAATTGCTGTGTTCCCGCCGCTCGGCGTCACATACAGCCCCGTCCCTTGGCCGGGAAGCTTTGATACACGTCACTCATCCCGGGATTGGACCGGTGATCTGTCTATCAAAGTCCCGGGACCAGGGGGCAGGGCTGCGTGTGACAGCGAGTGCGAGGAACACTCTGCTATTGAAATGAAATCCGCTTGTGATGTTCCTCGCGCTCTGATGATTCGGCCGCCTGCTCTCCTCTCTCTTCCCCTCTGCGAGCGCTGGGAGAAGGACTCCCATCCAACCCACCTGCCAGCGGTGCTTGCTCCAAGGCAGCCGTAGCTCGCCAGCCCTCAAAATCCCCTCGCAAGATGCGAGCAGGCGAGTGGAATTTTTGAGGCCTGCCTTAGGATGTCTCCACTCTGGATGCACCATTTGACAGCAGCATTGTTAATCTTGGCAAAGAATAGTATTAGATGATTGGATCAGATTTAGATAAACTTGACTAACAAATTAAATCCTGAACTCCAGCCAACACTGTATAAGCAGTTATAGTTAAAAAAAAATCCTTTACGAATAAAGGTTTTGCTTAAATGAATAAAAGCTGATCATTGTAAGCACACGCATTTAATAATTGGCAATCTTCAATATAATAAAAAAAAAATATGTTTGATACTGCTCTAAAGTACAGTATCTCACAAAGTGAGTACACCCTTCACATTTTTGTAAATATTTTATTATATCTTTTCATGTGACAACACAGAGGAAATGACACTTTGCTACAATGTAGCAAAGTAGTAAGTAGTAAGTGTACAGTTTGTAATACAGTGTAAATTTGCCGTCTCCTCAAAATAACTCAACACACAGCCATTAATGTCTACACCGCTGGCAACAAAAGTGAGTACACCCCTAAGTAAAAATGTCCAAATTGGGCTGAATTAGCCATTTTCCCTCCCCCGTGCCATGTGACTCGTTAGTGTTACAAGGTCCCAGGTGTGAATGGGGAGCAGGTGTGTTAAATTTGGTGTTATCACTCTCACTCTCTCATACTGGTCACTGGAAGGTTAACCTCATGGCAAAGAACTCTATGAGGATCTATGAGGATCTGATAAAATTAATTGTTGCTCTACATGAAGATGGCCTAGGCTATAAGATAATTGCCAAGACCCTAAAACTGAGCTGCAGCACGGTGGCCAAGACCATAAAGCCGTTTAACAGGACAGGTTCCACTCATAACAGGTCTCACCATGGTCGACTAAAGAAGTTGAGTGCACATGCTCAGTATCATATCCAGAAGTTGTCTTTGGGAAATAGACATATGAGTGCTGTCAGCATTGCTGCAGAGGTTGAAGGGGTGGGGGGTCAGCCTGTCAGTGCTCAGACCATACGCCAAACACTGCATCAAATTGGTCTGCATGGCTGTCATCCCAGAAGGAAGCCTCTTCTAAAGAAGATGCACAAGAAATCCCGCAAACAGTTTGCTGAAGACAAGCAGACTAAGGACATGGATTACTGGAACCATGTCCTGTGGTGTGATGAGACCAAGATAAACTTATTTGGTTCAGATGGTGTCAAGCATATGTGGTGACAACCAGGTGAGGAGTACAAAGACATGTGTGTCTTGCCTACAGTCAAGCATGTTGGTGGGAGTGTCATACTCTGGGACTGCATGAGTGCTGCTGGCACTGAGGAGCTACATTTCATTGAGGGAACCTAAAAAGCCAACATGTACTGTGACATACTGAAGCAGAGCATGATCCCCTCCCTTCAGGGACTGGGCCGCAGGGCAGTATTCCAACATGATAACGACCCCAAACACACTTCCAAGATGACCACTGCCTTGCTAAAGAAGCTGAGGGTAAAGGTGATGGACTGGCCAAGCATGTCTCCAGACCTAAACCCTATTGAGCATCTGTGGCGCAAACTCAAATGGATGGAGGAGCGCAATGTCTCTAACATCCACCAGCTCTGTGATGTCATCATGGAGGAGTGGAAGAGGACTTCAGTGGCAACCTGTGAAGCTCTGGTGAACTCTATGCCCAAGAGGGTTAAGGCAGTGCTGGAAAATAATGGTGGCCACACAAAATATTGACACTTTGGACCCAATTTGGACATTTTCACTTAGGGGTGTACTCACTTTTGTTGCCAGCGGTTTAGACATTAATGGCTGTGTGTTGAATTATTTTGAGGGGACAGCAAATTTACACTGTTATACAAGCTGTACACTCACTACATGCATTGTAGCAAAGTGTCATTTCCTCAGTGTTGTCACATGAAAATATATAATAAAATATTTACAAAAATGTGAGGGGTGTACTCACTTTTGTGAGATACTGTATGCCTAGTTTTAATATATAGTAAAGAGGCTGAGAAAACACACTTTTTTGTCTTATAAGCTTCTTACACAGCGATCTGTCCAGTACCTTCATAATCGGATGAACCTAGTATCTGGCTGCTTTGCCCAGCGGCTTTTAAGGAGCTGATGATTATTTTAGTGTGAGCAACCTAGGGCAGTGATGGCGAACCTTGGCACCCCAGATGTTTCGGAACTACATTTCCCATGATGCTCACCTACACTGCAGAGTGCATGAGCATCATGGGAAATGTAGTTCCAAAACAGCTAGGGTGCCAAGGTTCGCCATCACTGACCTAGGTGCTTGGCTGGCCATAGATGGACTGGAGGACCTCTGCTATGAGGAGTGCCAAAACGTTTTCTCCCTGGGGAAGAGACACTTAGGCTGGGTTCACACTTCAATGTGGATTGGATGCAGGTTTCCTTGCATCCAATTCGCATGACAGGAGATTGTGAGCCGGTTCAAACATCTCCGGAGTGGCTGCAGAGTGAATTGCACAGGAGACCTGTGCGTATTTGGCTCAGTTTTAGATCTAAATTAAGGCAAAAATTGATTGCTGATTTGTCCCTGAAACGGAGAACAGGGATGCACCGGACCCCTGCTGCGAGCCGCATCTGGGATAAGTGTGAACCCAGCCTTAAAGTGGAACTTAAAGTGGTAGTAAAGTGTTTTTTTGGACTTGTACCTACAGGTAAGGCTTATCTGTAGGTACATTGAATATCTCCTAAACGTGTGGTGTTTAGCAGATATTCCCACTGGATGCAGCCGGTGACATCACCATGCGCAGGCGCTCTGCATACCATGCCGGACCTTCAGAACTTTGTGCTGCAGCCGATGGCTTCCACGCTAGATCACTTCAGATCATGTAAAACATGCCTATACTGTTTAAAATCCAATAACACACTGTCTTATCCTGCTCTGCACATAATCAGTTGCTCTCTTTTTTTGTTTTTTGCACTGTGCCAAAAATCAGAGCCACTATAGGCCGATCTGCTGACAGCCTAAATATTTACTGCTGCTCAGGGGCTCTGGGCTTCAGCAAAATGATGCTGGAGACAATTTACAGCACACACTAATTTTGGTAGCATAAAATGTATTTTCCTTGCTAAAGATTAGTATTATTGATCAAGTTGTTATGGGTAAAGATCCGCTTTAACAAAGATCTTTAGTTCTCTCCCTAAAAAAATAAAAGTCAGCAGCTACAAATACTAAAACCTGTCCAGGGATCCAGCGCTGTCCTCACTAGGGCCAGTTAATTGGCGGTCTTTGGGTCCCTGGCGCAACCATGTTTAATGTGGGAAGCTGGTTGTGACTCCTTACGGCGAGAGTCGCACTGCGCTTTGCAAATAAACCCGCAGCCCCCTGGTACCTGTTATGTGTCTCAGAAGGCTGCAGGCAAAGATAGGGGGGGGACACACTCCCCCCCCCCCCAAAAAAAAAAGTGTCCGAAAGTGGGAGGAGGTGAAAATGCAGAACCTCCGCTTTTAGGTGAAGTTCCGTTCTAAGAGGAGATTCGATTGCAATATATAAATATTTAAATGGAGATTCTAGCTTAGGGAGAAAACTCTTGAGTTTCAAGTCACTTAAAGAGGAAGTAAACCGTGATGTGTTTTACTTCCTCATTTTCTCGCTGCTGCAGCCTGCAAATGAAAAACATAAATACTAGCCCATTATGTGCCACTTACCTGCAAAAGAATTCAGTGATGTCCCAGGTGTGGGCTGCGTCCATCTTCTTTCCAGGCCGCGGACTCTGGCTCTGTGATTCGCTGGAGCCGCGTGACGTCACTCCCGCATATGCGCACGGGTGCCGTGACTAATGGCATAAGCTAGGGAAGAAACGTCACTTAGTTTTGTTTCTTCCCGTGCATGTGCTGTTGGAATTTCTGGCGGACTACAAGTGAAATATCTCCCAAACGGCGCACGTTTAGGAGATATTTCCACTACCTATAGGTAAGCCTTATTCTAGGCTTACCTATAGGTAAAAGTACAAAAAGTGGGTTTACAACCACTTTAAAAGGAACATACCGCCACTCTGTGAAGTTGGATAAGAAGCGATATAATCTTAAACTGCATAAAGGTTTTTTTATGTTATAGCGTTAAGGATGTGGAACTCCCTTCAACAGTTGGTGATGTCGATAGTTTCAGATGGACGAGTTAGCAAACGCAATATACAGGGATATGGTAGTGACATAAACACGCACACACGCTAACAAAGGTTGGACTTAATGGACCGGAACCTTAACAACTATGTATCTACTGTATGCCCCACAGGCCGATTTGATATGTTTTTGCATATTTAAATCTGTATCATGATAGTATTGTTAAGTACATATACCTTTTAAAGTTAAACTCCAGGTATGGATTTTATGCATAGTTACAGCTTGGGACAATTTAGGTATGTATGGTCCATACCTGTGGAAGTGGAGAATCACTGTAGTAGTAACTACTACAGTGATCGTTGCTGTCCAATCTCTACCTCTTCAAATCAGAGAATACTTTACATTCATTGAGAAAAATGCAAGGTATTCTTTGGATGTCAGCCGTGCCAAACAAGTGACCCCCCGGGTGTTCTTTAGATGTCAGCCGTGCCAAACAAGTGACCCCCTGGGTGTTCTTTAGATGTCAGCCGTGCCAAACAAGTGACCCCCTGGGTGTTCTTTAGATGTCAGCCGTGCCAAACAAGTTACCCCCTGTGGTTACAATGCAGCAGGGCAGCAGCTTGGCATGGGACCTGGAAAACAGCGGCACCCACTGCAGTAGCCATTACTACAACAGTGATTCTCCGCTCCCACAGGAATGCCATATGCATACTTATATTGGTTAGAAAAGTAATTTTCATGACATTTATTAAAAATAAATATTTGATATCGTCAGTTTCACTTTTTTGTATCTTATAGGACTGTAACTTGATTTTCTATGAATGCAGTGCCTCTAGTGGACATAATGCTAAAGAACCTGTTCTGCATTTAGCAAGGTGAGTCATTTACTGAGTATCAGCCCCTAGTAATATTACTAACGTGTTTCTACCTGTTTTCAATAGATGAGTGTGCAGTTTCTTTTATGCTTGTACCAGACCAATAAATCAAATTGCTGTTTGTTTTTGTAGTTCATCTGTCTCCAAACTTTCTAAGGAAAGGGACAGTTTACTGTCCTTCAGGCTTTAGGGGGGCCAGGCTGTGGCCAATGGGAGTAGAAAATGCCCTGGCATCAGTGCTTCATCATTGGTTTTAATGGGAGACAGAGGGTGTTATTTACGAAAGGCAAATCACTTTGCACTACAAGTTCAATCGACAAGTGCAAAGTGCACTTGCAATTGCACTGAAAGTGCACTTGGAAGTGCAGTCACTGTACATCCGAGGGGTAGATCTGAAATGAGGGGAAGCTCTGTTGATTTTATCATCCAATCATGTGCAAGCTAAAATGCTGTTTTTTATTTTCCTTGCATGTCCCCCTCAGATCTACAGTGACTGCACTTCCAAGTGCACTTTCAGTGCAATTTCAAGTGCACTTTGCCTTTGTAGTGCAAAGTTGGATTTGCCTTTAGTAAATAACCCCCATAGTGCTCTATTGTTGCTATCAAAAGGAAGAATAGTGACCCATTGATGGCGTCAGTAAGGGGAATGTTGCCCCATCATTAGTATCAGTGGGTGGAATAGTGCCCTAAGAGCCAGATAAAGGCATGCAAAGGGCCATATCCGCCCCGGACCGCAGTTTGGAGACCACTGTTCTAGTTAAAACTTTCCACTCAAACTGACACTAAAATGGTTTTAAAAAAGAAAATTCTATTCAAATATATATTCCTAACTGAAAAAGTACCTTCTATTACTCTCAGCCTCCTCCAAATCTCCAAATCCCCTTTTATTTTTGAATCCCAGTAAGAGGGTGGCTACATTCATTCTCTATGTAGGAATGTAGCCACACTCATTTGCTTGCTTCTGCGATAGACTATGGACTATGGGATGTGTAGTGTGCATAAAGCAGTACACATGACTGCAACTTATGTGCAGTGCTCGTTCCAAACAAAGGGAAGTGAGAGGGAAAAGCAGAGGTTAAGGAGCTTGCAGAGGACTTTACAAGGAGGAAGGGAAACACAGTAATGGATGAGTCAAGTATCTGGCTGGAATGTCAAGAGGCTGTCTGCGTTCAGGACTGTGCACTGTGTCATCTGACATCTGCCACCTCATAGAGAACAATGGGTGGACCGATCGTGTTCGCCTGAAAAACGGTGGACCGTTCGCATGAAAAGGGCCTTAGGTGTTAACGCAATCACATCCCTCAAACACCTAGGAATTCAGTTTTTATTTGATTTCAGACTCTTGTAAATCCTTTGTAATGCAGCTCTCAGACTGGAAGAGGGTGGGACAGCACTTATGGCCAGCTAGGTTCCTGCAGTGTACATGTGCTGATAAGGAAAACAATGACTGGAGAAGAAATCAAAGAGATGATCTAATCTGACAGTTGCTTCTCTTTTCCTGTCCAATCACAGACTGGGGGCAGTGGGGCCACCTGGCTGTGCTGTGTGGCAGGACTGTGCAAATGTCAGGGCAGGTTGGACAAAACTATAAATCCTTGAGCTGGTAAAATAGTTCCTCTAAATGGATATTATCGGATAAACTGTCACGATCAGCTCTCGAAAGCTGCGTACTAACGATCAGATTATCGTACGATCGCTTTGAAATTGGTATTTTCTGTAGGATTGTCTGATCATGTATATCAGCCTTGAATGTGTTTTGACTTTATATTTTGCTGCTTTACCCAAAATTGTTTTACCAGTTTGTCATTTTTACTTTTTTTCACTTGTATTGTTAAGGATATTGAAAGAACAAGAAGATAAAGTGAAAGAAAAGACAGTGCGGCTGCTGGACTCTCCCAAGAAGAAAAGCTGCTGTTCCAGGCAGTAGCCAATGATATTTAATGTCTCATTTGATGCATACACTACTGTTCTATGACCAGATGTCTTTAGTTGTATATTTTTGTAGTATAATTCTACCAATCAACATAATATTTATTGTTAAATTGCTACAAACGTTTTTTTTTTCCTGATATGTAATTCAGGAAAATGTTCCTTATACTGCTATACAGAACACTGAAAGAGTAAAAATTCTAAGATTTATTTTTTAAAGTAAACCTGAGTAATTCAAACTGAACATACTGTATAATGAAAATTTTCCAAGTACAGATTATTTTCAGAAAAAACCCCACATTGAAATGATTAGTAGATCCAGAGATACGGTGAAAAAGATATTGTGTGTCACCAGCAGGGGGCAGAAGGCTATCGCCAAGCACAAATTGGTAACTAAGTGACACTTTTTGGGGACCAGTGACACCAATAGAGTAATCAGTGCTAAATAAATGCACTGTTACTGTACTAATGACACTGGCAGGGAAGGAGTTAACATCAGGGGCAATCAAGGGGTTAAGCAGTGGCAGCTGGTGGCTTTTTGTTTGGGAGGGGCGACAAACAACCCCCCCCCCCCACTGTCTGCCGGTACACCGGCACATACCCCATCTAGGCGGAGGGCACATTGGGCAGCGGTGGAGAATGGGGCATCAGTGGACATCAGGCTGCGGCGGGCATTGGCTCCTGTGTCTCCTCCCCTCCTCCTAGGCATCCAACAGGATCACCTGTCCTTTCAGCCAATTGGGTGACGGGTATCCCGATTGACCGGGAGGAGAATCACTGTTGCAACAGCAAATATTCATTTGCTGTTGCAACACACCTGGGTGGACTCCAGACGTAATGCTCTTCGTCCCGCGCCCACCCTATTTTGAATCCGGCGCGCATGCCTGCCCCAGACCCCATGGAGGAAACAACGTACAGGTACATTGTTTTTCGTGCAGCCAGGCCGCCCTGCCACAGAATCTTGTGATGTGCACAAGAATGTGGTGCGATTCCTGGGAAAATTACATGAGGTGTTCCAATCGCACCAATGTGAACCAAGGCTCAATATAAGCACTACTAATTTGGGTTAGGTGCGCAGCTGCAGTGTAACCATGCTACAGTGCTGAATATTGTCCAGCAGATGGCAGAGGTGAGCATCTAAACACAGCAGATTTGTGCACCTCGGGAGACTGCAAGAGATACACAGCTGCAGGTGGACAGTTGCATATAGGCAGCTGAATGTATATATAAATGTCACACTTTCCTGTTAAACTCAATCATGGCCCTGCTCCTGCCCACTTCTGTGCCTTACTATAGTTCCTTAAATGTGATAGGGGGACAGGCTCATGTCAGACCTTTACAGTAACAGTCAACACTTTGTGTATTGCTTCAGCTGCCTGTATCTTTGGTTCCACTGATAATTCTGATGTGCGGTTTTAGCTAAAGATAATCTCTGTGTACATATTTTTCATTGTGTGCTCAGTTTGAATTGCCTAGGTTTGGGACAAGTTTACTTTAACAAAAATAGGCAAAAATAAAATTCTGCTTTCATGTGAAAGAACGTACATATTGTTGGTTTGATGTTTAGTCTTCTATGAAACCAAACACTTGCCTCTGTTTAGAGAGGAAGCAAACTTTTTTTTTTTCTGTTGTGCCCCTGTCTTATCAGCTTATGTTGCTGCTAAAATGTTTTTGAATAAAGGAGTCTGAAATGGAAATTCAATATAGAGCCACGTAGCACCATAATAAATGCCCCTGGGCTCCATATCAAATGGGCCTCAGGAAGACTGCTGGGAAGGGAAACTAAGGAAGGCCATACATGGAGCAAATTTCTTTCCTGCAACCACAAGCTGCAGGAAAGAAATTTGCTTGATTCCCCCCATCAACACAGACAGTGTGGATGCAGGAATCTTTCCTGCTGGGCCATTGGCTTCTCCCAGCAGGGGAGACCCCACCGGGAGAAGACAGTGATTGTTGCTAGCGCCTATAGAACCCGCTAGCGATAATCACAAGTAAAGCCTAGCATGCTGATTGTACCGAAGCTGATTGATTGATCATCTTGGTTCATTCAGCCTGCCCATACACGGTTGGAATCTCGGCTGGTTCCTGCTGAACCAGCTGAGATTCCAACAGTGTATGGCCTGCCTAAATTGTTGGCATTCAGGTACAGGTTCTTATTACTGAGTGTACAAAGAGTCTTACTTCTGCTGTTAGAAGCATTGTAGAAAATGTTTACTCTTAGGACAAAAATCATAGTGAATGCTAACTGGGTGTAGCTGAGAACCTAGGTAGAAATATTTTTTCCGTTAGAACCCCCCAAAAAAGCAAATATGTGGCTCAACCAACAAGCATCTACCCAAACTGAAAATCCATTTAAGTAGACTGGCACAGTAAATGTGACATAGCTGACCATCAGAGTTGCATGATGTAGGTCATTGGTCTTTACACCCACATTCAAATGGCTAACTTGCTATTCCATTGAGTTGAATCAGATGTCTTGCAATATTAGGCTGAAAACCAGCCGTTGGCATTAGTTTGACATCAGTTTGAGACTCTTATGCGATCCTTCAGAAATCATTGACAGCTGCATTTGACTTGCAGCTGACCTTTTTCTAACCTGCATTTTTGCTGCTTCAAACAGGTTCTTCATTCCCGTAGAGCTGTGTGAGAATGCTAAACCCCATCCAAGGTGACTGCCCATTAACACAGAACCTAAGACTCAGCAAAAGCCATCTTGTGTGACCTAAAAACATTTCTGTTCATGGTTGAAGCTCTTCCAGCAATCAAGCTTGTATAACAAAGAGTTCCTATTTCATGAGCCCCAATTTCTAAGTGCAGTTTAACCCAGTTAGTATTTGCCTCATTCAGATATATTCTGATTGGCCGCAATGTGTTAGCACACTTTGAAAGTTATCAATTTAAAATTAGGAATTGATTTTGAATAAGGCTGTCAGTGTTACTTTCACGTGTGACCATTGTGTTTACCTATGCCCAACATTATTAATTAGGAAAATTTTCCAAAAAGAGATTTGTTTCCTCTAGTAACTGGTCAATTTGCTTTCTTTCCACCATGCTGTATTGGCAAAAATGTATGAGAAAGTCTGATAGGTTGCTACAGGTACCAAGAACACCAAGATAAAATATGGCTCTTTCAGAGTTAAGGTTGGGGTGGGCCAAGGGATAGGTAGAAGAGGCAGCTGCCTTAGAAGCTTCAGTAGGAAGGGGGTGCAAAAAAGTGCAGGACCTGCAATCTATGCTGCTGAAGTAGCGTATAGTTTATTGGGGAAAGGGACACTCTTTGGTCATTTTGCTTTAACCTAAAGATCTTCATCTTGGCACTGCTTATAAACATGACAGGAGTCACCCAATTTCATTATTTTAATGGAAGCCCCTGATGCTGTTTATATAATTTCTTTCCCTTTTATTCCTTTTATTGCCGAAGAGCAAAGTGATATCCTTGGTACTTTCTAAGTATTTATGGGTTTTAAGTATTGGGGAGCATATGATTTACTTTTTCCGATCTGGCAACGCTGGTACCCTTTACTTTTAGGATGACGCTTTGTGATACTGTGCTCAGAGTATGCTTGCAGGTCTGGCCATATCTATGGCCAGCTTTAGTCAACAAGGCAAAAATGTGCAAACCAGCACATCAGAATTCATTTTTCATTGATCTGACTTTAGTAAACTGAAATCTAATTGGTTGCTACAGTTTAAAGGGCTTTGCACACTGCCCATGTTGCACTCTTGTACCGATTAAGAATGATAGTCTTTTGACATTGCACATAAAAACGTTACTGTTTGTAAAATTTGTTTTGCATCTGTGTATGTGGAGGAATAGCAAATAATGATGCCCATTGCAAACAAACAGCTGTTTTCTATTAGTCTTTTAAAAGAGACTTCATGGAAAACTGGTAATTCACAAAGAGAAGTCAGCAGTTGGCTCTTGGGTTTCG
Source organism: Lithobates clamitans (assembly GCA_037952925.1). Taxonomy (NCBI): domain Eukaryota; kingdom Metazoa; phylum Chordata; class Amphibia; order Anura; family Ranidae; genus Lithobates; species Lithobates clamitans. Next base: position 1,046,503 of record JBBGZY010002188.1, on the reverse strand, counting down.
TCTAAACCCCTGGTGCCCAACCTGCCACCCAAGGGCTGCATGGAGCCCTTTCGTATATGATATGCAGTCCTCGGACCTCAGCAGTTTGCAGTGGGAACATTGATTAGAGTAATAACATTGATCTCTACTAGCCTCATGTTACATTTTCCCAGTTTCATATTGTCTTCTGTAGGATATCCCCAGTCAAAAATGTAGCACATCCACACTCTCTGACCCAGAGGCGTAACTAGAACCTTCAGGGCCCTGGTGCAGGAAACCATATAAGGCCCCCCTTACCCCCAGCCAGGGCCCCCCACAGTGGCGGAACGCTAGGGCCCAGTCAGAAGTGCAATTTTTGCGACCCTGGTAGTTTCACCACTGGTGTCAGTAGACTTTTTTTTTGAAATTTCTATTATTTTTTTACCATTTTGTTAAATTTATTTTACAATTTCTTTTTTATATTTATTTTAGGAGTGACGTTGTCAGACTTTGAGAAAATAGCATCTAAACAGACATTTAAGACAGAAAAAGAAGATTAAGGACACAGCCCTGAATCTCCATCTCTGCAGCTTCAGTAGCACGGGATAAATGGCCAGGAATAGCTCTGCACAGATCTTCCTGTTAATTCACAAACTGAAGCATAGTGAACACAGTTTACTGTGCCTCTTTTATGAATAAGGAGTCCGTGATCGGTATGGATCACTGACTCTATTCAGTAAGACAATAAAGGGGCCGGTAAATGACACATTTACCTGCCCCTTCCATGCTCTCCATCCTGACAGATCCCCTGCAGCAGCCGGCGGAAAAGAGGAGGAGGGAGATTGGCAGCACTGCGAGGGATGTGGGAAGGGGGTGTCAGGGGATTACACAGAGGCCCGGGGCAGCAGGAGGTGGGTAGGAGGGGTGGCGGTGCAGCATGTAGAGAAACCTATCCCTTCCATTTTCCTGAAGGAGAAAAATAGGGGATCAGTTGCTTCTCCATGCCACCCACCACTCCTCCTATCCAGGTGTACAGGTCGCTACATGGGCCCCCTGGAGCATGGGGTCAGACCCAATTGTGATGCCTGTGGCCCCTGTATGGATGCCCCTGCTCTGCCCCCTATTCCCTATAGTAGGTCCCTATAGTAGGTCTTCAGTTTATGACAGTCCTCTTAAGCATTACATATATTGAACACTATGCGCAACCCTTTTGGTAATACCAGGGGCTGCATTTGAGGCCCCCTTTAGCTCATAAGTTGACAACTGCTGATCTAATCAAAGTGCTGTCATTTCTAGACATAGTTACATAGTTAGGTTGAAAAAAGACACAAGTCCATCCAGTTCAACCATCACATACATACTGCTGGTGAAATGTGGCAGTGCATGCTAAACAATTTTTCAATTTCTTTGTTGACCTTTTTTCCTTCATTTGTTAATAGTAAAAATAGCATTGGGGGTTCCAGCGTTCTTTAAAGAAGCTAAAAATGTACAACTCTTATGTTTTACTGTCAAGAAAGGTCACAGGAAAACAGGGACATTCTAACTAGACTGAGAAAATAAGTTGAATCTGATTGTTTGTTATGGGCAACACATCTTTTCTACATATATACTTTTCTCACTGTTTGTTGTAAAATATTTGTTGCTGAGGCTAGATTTGGACAGACTACTGTCTTTAGATCTGAATGAATACAAGTTATTGGTCAAAAAGAATTAATAAGTTATTAATTTTAAATACTTTTGGATTGTCACTGTTGTCCTAGAAAGATGCTTATTTTTTGAAATGTTGATCAGCTTTTTTAAATGATATTGTATTATTTAATGTTAAATGTATAAATAAATGTATTCTGAATTTAATGAGAACGTGAATCATTCTTTTCAAAGATAAGTTTTTTTTTCAAATGATATTTTAATCTCTTATATTGAAAACTCCACACCAGTAACAATATATTGCTCTGATCAAAGTGTGTTAAAAAAAAAAAAAAAATTTTTTTTCGTACTGTCACCAGTCAGTGTCCCTGATCATTTCCACACCCATTATATGATGACACTGTACTGCACTAGTGACAGTATGTAAAAAAATAAAATAAAAAATGATTTCTTCATTTTCATTTTCCAAAAACTTATGACAAAAAATGCCACGCCACTTACTAAATACCTTGGACTGTCTACTTTCCAAAAAGGGGGCTTTTTGTGGGATATCTCTACTGTCCTGACATTTTTAGGCCTCAAGAAATTACATAGGACATCAGTACATCAGGACTGATCAATTTTCAGATATACTGTATACCAGGGATCCTCAAACTACGGCCCTCCAGCTGTTGCGGAACTACACATGAGCCATTGTAAAACTCTGACATTCACAGACATGACTAGGAATGATGGGAATTGTAGTTTCTGAACAACTGGAGGGCCATAGTTTGAAGACCCCTGCTGTATACCATAGTTTGTGGACTCTATAACTTACACCTACAGACTAAATAATATACACTGATTTATGTTATTTTAAGAAATGCAGCAGAATAAATATGGGCCGAAATTCATGAAGAAAGATTATTTATTTCCAAAATTTATAACAGAAACAATGGAAATTGTGTTTTTTTTAAATGTTTTTTTTTTTCAAATTTTTTTTTTTTCCAGATTGTTATTTATTGTAAATAAAAAGTCATAGTACACTATAGTGATACAGATTGATAACATACAAGGAGTATTATAATGCAGTAGTATAGAGTGCTACATACAGAAATCATCCTTATTGTATTAGCTGCTCTGAATAATGCAACTTAGGTACTGAAGTACGGTATAACAGTAAGTAATTAATGATAAACAAGTAATGAACCGTCAAACACTGGTATCTATATCTTGAATTAATATAGTGAGTACAGCGTATTAACTGGGGTCTTTGTAGGGTTTTGTGTGTTTAATGGCGAAACCTAATGTAATGGTGTGTTCTATAGTGTTTGTCTGACTTCATGTTTTTGAATCAGTAATCTTTCTACTGCTGTAGTGAAAGATCTGGGATCTCCTGGTGTTATATCTATAGTTGAGACAGTGTGTAGGATCATTTAGTCGTAAGCTAAATTGACTTTCGTTTGTTTGGGCTCAGTGTGTTATCTGTGAGAGGAGTTCTGTTGATGATGTGGAGTTGCCTCTAAATAGGTTAATGTGTGATAGGATTGCGGTCACCGGACCACTAGCAATCCTTTAAGAGGCTTATCATAAAGGCATAAAAATGATTTAGAGTGGGATACGGAAATTGTGGGCTTGGGACGAGTAGATACAGTGAGAAGGTCCATAGTGGGCAGGCGGGAGTGGACGTGTCATCTTTGGCTTCGTGTAGCAACCCTATGGATGGGGAAGGGGCGAATCGAAGGGTAGGATAGAGGGAATAGTGAGGGTATAGGAGTTAGAAGAGTAGTATAGATTTTGATGTTTCCTCCTCCGACTAAGCTCGGAAAGACAGTGTGAGCCTTTAAGACATTAGATCAGCGTATTCGTCTGTTGTTTGGAAATGATGCCAGCACGACCAGGTATTCCTGAATTTGGATGGTGTATCTTTGGCTTGGTGGATCAGTTCCTCCATTTCAGCTACTCTAGTTATTCGTTTGAGCCAATCAGCTATAGTAGGGGGTTTGGATGACTTCCAGAGCGTCGGTATGCACATTTTTGCCGCGTTTATCAGGTGTAGAGCAAGAGAGCGATGGTATTCCTTTTTTGGGATGGAGGAGTGGTGAAGCAGCATTTGGGCTGGGGTGAATTCGATTGGATAGGTGGTTATGTTAGAGGTGATGCGATGGACCTCTTTCCAGAAAGGTTGAATGGATGGGCAGGACCACCATATGTGGAGAAGGGAACCTTCTCCCTCTGAGCATCTCCAACAAGTGGAGGGGACTTTGGGGGAAATTTTGTGAAGTTTAAGTGGGGTCTTGTACCACTTAGAGAATACTTTGAAGCCATTTTCTTGCGTCGACACGTTAATAGATCCCTTGTGGATATAGGTGTATATGTTTTCCCATTCTTCTTCTGATAGGTCCAATTCCAATTCGCTTTCCCAACTGCGAGTGGCTATGTTAGATTTAGGATTGTGGTCAGAGAATAGGAGAGCATATATCTCTGAGATCACATGTCGTTGTGGCTCCGTCTGGGTACACAATGTTTCAAAAGGTGTGAGTGGTCTGGAATAGTTAGAGCTCTCGAGAGAGTGATTAATAAAGTGACGTATTTGAAAGTATGTCCATAACGGGAAGGGACGTCCAGATGTATGCGTGGGTAGATTAGGAATGGTTCGAAAGGTTCTTCCGGAGAAGAAATGTTCCGCACGCGGATCAGTGTGGGGCCAATAGTCCGCAAGGAATGTAGCCGAGAGACCCGCTGGGAAATCTGGGTTGTTTCGGAGTGGTGTCATTGGGCCTGGAGTGGAGGAAACGTGATGTTTACGGCACGTTATTTTAAAGGAATTTAGAGTGGTGGAGATCAGGGGATGTTGGTTGCAGGCCAGAGGTATCTTTGTCTGGGAAATCCAAGGTAGTTGTCGGATAGGGATTGGGGAGAATTCATTTTCAATTTGTATCCAGGCTTTTGTGTGGGTGTGGACATTCCAGTCGACAATTCTTGATAGTTGGCAGGCCCAGTGATATTTAGTAATGTCGGGGAGGGCTATGCCTCCTTTCAATTTGGGTAATGTTAACCTAGCAAAGCTGAGTCTAGGGCGATCCTTGCCCCATATGAAGCTGCTGCATGCCTTGCGGTATGAGGCAAAGAAGGCTTGTGGTAATTTTATGGGGACTGTTTGCAGGACATATAATATTCTCGGCAGAATGTTCATTTTAATTACCGATGCCCTCCCAAACCAAGAAAACATTCCTGATGACCAGGACTTTAGGTCTTTTTGAATATGTTGGAGAATCGGTAAGTAATTTTTGGAATAGAGGTCCGATAGGTGAGCCGGTAAGCGGATCCCGAGATATGTGATTGCATCTCGGTTCCATCTGAAGGGGAAGTTAGATTGACAGGTTGTAAGGGTCTCTTTTTGTAAAGAAATGTTTAGGGCTTCCGATTTTGCAAAGTTAATCTGTAGGTTGGTCAGAGAATTGAAAGTGGCAAAATCCTTAAGTAAGTTGGGTAATGTAATGTGTGGATCTGTCAGGAATAGGAGGATGTCATCTGCGAAGGCAGACAGCTTGTATGTATTATTGGAGACGGACACTCCTTTGATGTCTGGATTAGACCTTAGTCGCTGGAGGAGTGGTTCCAGCGTGAGGACAAATATTAAGGGTGAAAGTGGACATCCCTGGCGCGTCCCGTTTGATATGGAGAAGGCATTCGACAGGTGACCATTGACCCGGACCTGTGCCGTTGGGGCCGCGTATAGTGCCATTATAAATTGCAGCATGCGGTCTCGTATTCCAATTGTTTTAAGCACTTCCGACATGTAATCCCATGCCAACCTGTCGAATGCCTTCTCCGCATCCAGAGATAGAAAAAACCCTTGTTGTTGGGTAGAAGTTAACCATTTATGAATGTTGATTGCCTTGATCGTGTTGTCTCTCGCCTCTCTACCAGGTATAAAGCCTACCTGGTCTAATGAGATGAGTTTGGGCAATAGGGGCAAGAGACGGTTAGCCAAGATCTTGGCATAGATTTTCAGGTCCACGTTTAGCAAAGAGATTGGGCGGTAATTAGTGACAATGGATGTATCTTTTTTAGGCTTAGGTATTACCGTTATGTGTGCTGATAGTAAGTCTCTAGGTGGGGGGTTGTCAGGAGATAGTGAGTTGAACGCAGTCAGGAAGTGTGGTCTGAGAATGTCAATGAACGTTTTATAATAACCTGTTGTCAATCCGTCTGGACCGGGGCTTTTGCCTGGTTTCAGATGTTTGAGTACAATGTCCATTTCAGCTGATGAAATAGGCTGTTCTAGGTCGGTCGCCGCTTCAGTAGATAGGGGTTCGGGGCTGTATTGCGTGAGAAAGTCTCTGATGTTTTTTGTTCTATGAGAATTGTCCTTTTGTATGTTATTGGGGTGTATATTGTACAACTGTGTATAGTAGTGTACAAACTGGTCTGCTATTTGCTCATTAGATACTATTTTTTTTCCTGTAGCATCCGTTATGGAGTGGATTGTTGTGGATGCTCTTTTGGCTCGGAGCGCTCTAGCTAAGATTTTACCCGACTTATTGCCGTATTCGTAGAATACTTTTTGGGATAGTATGTAGTTTCGTTTAGTTTGTTTGTTTAGTACCTCTAGTAGGTCAGTCCTGGCTTGGAGTAATTCTGGAAGGGATGTTAGTGCATGGGAATTTTTATGGGCCCTTTCCAGTGCTTGAATACGGGAGGTTAATTTAGTAATGTGTGCCTGTCTTTCTTTCCTTTTTTTCGCCGAAATTGCTATTAGTTCTCCCCGGATGGTGCTTTTATGGGCCTCCCATTGTATCATGGGTGAAACGTCCGGGGAGTTATTTTCCTGGAAGTAAAGCGAGAGGCGTTTATGTACGTCAGTCGTTACGGCGGCATCTGTGAGGAGTGAAGGGTCCAGGCGCCAAATTCGTGATCTGGGATGGGCGGCAGTGCATTTAAGGGTCATGGATATAGGGTGGTGATCCGAAAGAAACATGGGGTCAATGGTGGCTTTGATTAACATCGGTAGGTCCCTTTGAGATAGGAATAGGTAGTCGAGTCTAGAGTATCGGTTATGGGGAGCCGAGTAGAATGTGAAATCCTTCTCATTCGGGTGAAGTGTGCGCCAGGAGTCATGTAATGACAGCTCCTTTAGTTGTGTTTTAATGGCTCTTAACGCGCTATATGGCATGGTTGTGGTCCCTGCAGAGGTATCGTGTAGGGGATTTAGAGGGACGTTGAAATCTCCTCCTAGGACAAGAAGGCCTTCTTGGAAGGAGGAGAGTTTTTGTAAAGTGGATTTGAAGAAAGGGACCTGTTTCGTGTTGGGCGCGTATATATTGGCTAGGGTAAAGCGTGTACCATTTAGCGTGCCTTTCACAAAAAGGTAGCGTGCTTCCTCATCTACGCAGGTGTCTTTGATCTGAAATGGGCAGTTTTTTGCGAACAGAATAGAGACTCCTTTGGTTTTTGTAGATTGATTAGGAGCGTGAGTGGCTGTAGGGAATCGGTAGTTGGAGAGTTTTGGGATAGAGCCTGTTCTGAAGTGGGTCTCCTGAAGAAAGACAATGTCTGCATTATTTCTTTGTAAAGATAGTAGTAATTGAGAGCGTTTTTCTGGTAGGTTAAGTCCCCGTACATTGAGGGATGTTATTTTGATTGTTTTATGTTTAGTGCCTGGCAATTGCGGCATATTGTAGGTATGGTTCAGGTCTTGCAGTGTTGGCAAATAGATAGAGGAGGTTGGCGTATCGCTGTGTTTGTCTGTCGGAGGAGGAAAGAAGAAGTAAGGAAGTGGAGACTAGATTATAAAGGATTTGTGTCCTGTGTAGGAATGTTACGCTATCTGGTAGAGGAGTAGGGCAAGGAGAGGGGTTGGGGGGGGGAAGTTGTGTAAGTGTATCACTCTTTAGTCAGGGGATGACTGTGGACAAAGGTACGGAAATGTGCCCGTGTGTGTGGGCTTTCTTTTCCGGTGAATAGCGAGAGCCTGCTCGCTAGTTCGCAGGGAGTATAAACCTGTTATCAGGTATACCCGGAGTGGTTCAGTGGCGTGAGGACAGGTCAGATGTATGTGTATTTATCAAGTTTTGTGAAGTGGAACGCCACTGAGTGGGGGAGTAGCTGAAGTCGGTGGTAACAGGTGAGTTTCGTATAGGAGGTGCTGTCTGCTAGACAGAGAGGAAAGTGGTATGAGCAAGATGAGGAGGTCAACAAAGTTAGCAGACTAGTGTTGAGGTGTAGTCTGGAAGCCTCGGGGTGAGGTGCTCGGTTTATATGTAGCAGGTTGGGGAGTAGGTGATGTGTAAGTAGTGTGAGGTGAAGTATGTATGGGGTGGAGGATTCAGTTTGGATTTGGAGTGAATTCTGTGCGACCCGTTGTCAAACATGTTCGGTGTAGGAGTCAATTCGGGGTCTCCTATAGGCCTCTTTATAGTCCAACAGTAATATTGCAGGCCTTGTAGAGTGTTTAACCATAGAATGTACTAGAACGTCTTAAATAACCCTTAACAACATCTAGGGACTAACATGCTATGCAAAACGTCACTCAACATGTTGGTAACTTATAAAAGATTTGCGCTTGTTGATGTCCTACCGAATAGTGCTTGATATAGGTAATCCTCTTAATCATGAGGTATGTGAGTAAGGGTCCTGTGTCCTGTCCTGCAGAGGATCAAAAAGCGGTTAGGGTATCTGAGGCTGAGTAGGCCTATTTTCCCTTCGGTATTGGGTAGGAAGGCACTGGAGCGAGAGCTTTGATGTGGGAGAGTGGGTGTGCCACCTACTAAGCACATCAGGCTCTTCTCGGGCGTAGCTTTACGCAATTTGAGCAGGCAGGGTGCAGCTGGGGTATCTATCCGCTAACCGGACATTTTGGTATTAGCTGGTATAGGAGAATGCAGTGTGTGACATGGATCTGTGTCGGAGACTTCATGTTGTAACATCTACCTACCATTTCAATCCATACCAGCAGAGTGTGTGCATAGACTCTCTTTTTAACGCGAGAGAAGCTGTTGGGGGGCCGCTTTGTCAGAATAAATAAAATTTTTACTTCCCATCCTTTTGCAGGGGGAGTAGCAAGAGGAGGGCTCCCTTCTACTGGGGTGCGCTCTGTGTAGTGGAATTGGTCTACACATCAGACACCCATATAGAGTATCAACGTGGGGCGGCGAGCCCCAGTATAATTGGGAGGTTTCTAAATGGAGTTAGAAACCTAGGGGGCGATTTATTGCTGTCGTAAGGGTGCAATCCCAATTGTGTGTAAATGGCGCAGCGGAGGATATGGGAGTTGTGTACCCCATATCGTCGCCCCCGTCGTGTGGAGATATAGGTGTATTGAGGTAGTCACATATCTGTAGGTGAGGATATACTTTAAATTTGAGCTTGAAGCTAGTAACCTCTACGTCCAGTCCAGAAGCATGCATTGACCCATACAATATCACAGACGGTGGTGGTGATGAAGACCCGCAGGGGCTAAACCTCCCCAACTATGGACTAGGGAGTGGCTATGTGCGATTAGGGGTTGGGATGAATGCCTCGTTTAGGTGTGTATACACTCATGTTAATAGATTTTTGCGTGAGGACAGCTACTGACATCCAGTCAACCCATGCCTTACCGGGATTGTGTGTGTCTGTCTACAGGCACTGTTACGTCCTGAATCGGGGTTTTGAGATATTGCGTAAGGAGCCCTGTATTCCTGCGGATCTCCATCCCCCCCACCGTCCACCATGCAGTGCTTGATCACTAGAAAATAAAAGAGGAAAAAAAAAACTGGAAAAAATAGTACCATTAGATAAAATCTTACAATAGTGATCCCTTCCTTCATTCTTGAGGAGGGGTAGGTAGGGGGTAAGAATAAGGTAGGATAAGTGTTCAGCACATAGGATTCTATGGCGAGTGTCCCGAAAAGCGTAAGGGGGTCTGTCTGTTATTTTGTAGTGATCAGTACCTGTGGAAAGAACATCAATGAAGCGTGTTGCTCTCCTGTGTATGGTATCAGGTCATCGGTCAGTATCCTGCTCCATGTGGAAGGGCGGACTTTCCAGGGCTTGTGGCTCTTCATGCCGTGCATTAGGCAGAGGTGAGATCAGAGTATGAAGGGAGGCCATGTTAACAGTCTGTGTGATGATCGAGCGGGATCGGTAACCAGGAGGACCTTTGAAGATGGGACAGGTAGGATTGCGGGGAAGCTGAGAGTTAGGTCAGTATTGCAGAAGCAGTGCCGTTCAGCGGTCTCGTCGCGCTCTTCTGGATTGCGGGGTTTTCGAAGGGCTCTGGTTCGATCCTGTCGCTGGATGAGTTGGTCGAGATTCAGACGGGGAGCGTTGTCTCCTGTAGCGGTGCGTTTGGGTCTCCATGGGTTCGCTGTTAGGAGGGGAGTTTCGTGAGGCTGGAGGACGGAATTCCGCGTACCACTCGGGCACTTCTGTGAATGGTTTGTCAAGGGTTTCGCAGAAATACCTCAGGTCCTCTGGCACTCTGAGGAGTGCGGAGCGGCCTTGTGATGAAGCTGACAGGCAGAAGGGGAACTTCCATCTGTATTGAATCCCCTTGGTGTGCAGGACTGCCAGAAGGGGGCGCAATTCTCTTCGGCGCTGTAGTGTTATGGTAGAGAGGTCTTGGAACAGGCGAATGTCCGCCCCGTCATGTGATATCTGAGGAGTATTGCGGGCCTTTCTCAGAATCTCCTCTTTCAGCTGGTAATCAATAATATTGCAAATCACATCCCTAGGTGGGTCTGATTCTCTGCCCCGTGGACGCAGGGCGCGGTGAATTCGTTCCATCCCTATAGGAGTTGTAGGGGGTGTTTCCAATAGGTTGTTGAATAAACGGGTCACTTCTATGTGCAGCCGGTCCGCCTCGATCGTTTCTGGTAGGCCGCGTACACGGAGATTGTGGCGCCTGCCGCGGTTGTCCAAATCTTCGATGTGACGATTGAGGTCTCTGAGCTGCAGGGTGTGGGTGTCTAAGACCTGACAGGTACGGCGCAACACAGTTGAGTGGGTTGTGGTAGTCTTTTCCACATCTTGAACCCTGCCTGCAATCGATTGTATATCGAACCTGAGGTCTGTAATTGCGGCTGTTAGTGCCGCCGTGAGGGTGTTTTTGATATCAGCTGCTACTGAATGGAGATCGTGTAGGCTGGGATGTGAGTGCGGTGTGAGGATTACCGCGCCATTGTCTGGGGAGGTGTCAGTTCCTGCCGTCAGGCCTGCAGACTGAGGGGGGCCTCGTGTGGGCGCCATGTTGCCGGATTGTGACCGGAACATTTCGGGGATATTTTGGCTGATCCTGCCTGTTAGATCTCGGGGGGATCTGGAGCGAGATGCAGACGAGCTGCGGGAAGAGGTCCCCATGATTCTTAAGTGGGAAGGCAAGTGAAATACCTCCGTTATAGGCAGATTATCCTCTCTGTCAGCAGGAGCAGAGACTTCAAGCTGCCATCTTCTCCCGAGGTCAGGCCACGCCCCCTTTTTCAAATTTTTTATTTATAACAGGGACAAGACCCACACTGGCCGACATGTAACAGGGTACAACATTTATCAATAATACATCACACTTAGAGATCAAGAAAACAGTATCTATAGTAATATTTCTGAATAACCCCTATAAGTAAAGTGTGGTGTCGAAGGCCATGTTTGTCCAATCCCATCATTTAATCTTTTCTTATAGAAGGTCCCCGTATTTATGGGGGACATAGGTCAGAAAGAGTAGCATGGGTAAAATTGAAAAAAGGTAAGAAGGAGATGGAGATAGACAAAGGGTTAAAAGAGGGAGGGGAAGAAAAAAGGGGGGGGGGGTGGGGAGGTGGGGGGGCAGTAGGGTCCCTCAAACATGGAGTGTCGGAGGGATTCACTTGTCATGCATTTACAGTGGTCTGCATCTATGCTGATACAGATCAAGAGGAGGGGGGTGTCCAGAGTAGTGTATATTTACACAGCAGCGGCGGGTTCTCTCAGTGCTTGACCCTTTTCAAATTTTTTACATTTATTTAGCAAAAAATAAAGAACCCAGTGGTGATTAAATATCCCCAAAACAAAGCTCTATTTGTGTTTACAAAATAATAAAAATTTTGTTTGGGTACAGTGTTGCTCGACCGCGCAATTGTCATTCAAAGTGTGACAGCGTAGAAAAGCAGAAAATTGGCCTGGGCAGGTAGAGGGTAAAAGTGCTTAGTATTGAAGTGGTTAAAACAGCCCCCATTTAAATACACCCATTCGCTACAACAATGTTTGCCAGGCAACGCAAACCTGTAATAGAAGTAAAAAAAATACTTACATCTCCTGCTATGCGCACAGTCAAATACCACTCTAATATTGAGATCACATTTGCCAAAGCCCAAAGAGAAAATTACACTTCCTGGAGAGTCAACCTCCTGGGAAGTGGAGCTTCTTATTGGCCTTCTCGCCATTATAAGAAAGAGTAATGACGTTGAAGTAACCAGGTGGAAGCAGTGATAGCTTTCTATGCCTGCACAATAAAGTCCAGTAGACTTTAGGTTATGTTGCCCCAAGAGTACAGGTACACCCAAATCAAGTCCATGGGAAGTTACTGCACAGATGAGGGTAGCACAGGGATGTAAACAATGTGGGAGTGCCTCTATCATAGGCATCTAAGTGGGGGGGGGGGGATAGTTTAAGGGACTGGGCAAGGGGGTGACTGGTTAGAGGCATTAAGTTAAAGGGTAGTTTGTGTTTTAAATAATTCACTGTGGAAATATTAGACACACGGGGCGTGTACTGTTTTCAGTGAGTCAGCCAGCCCATAGACTTGCATTGTGATAAAGAGCTGTAAAGCACAACCATTCTAAATTTACCATTTAAACCTATACAAAGATACAAGGTTTAAAGCTGAGTTCCACCCAAAAATGCAACTTCCGCTGTTCGGATTCCTCCCCCACTCCGGTGTCACATTTGGCACCTTTCAGGGGGGAGCAGATACCTGTCAAATCCAGGTATTTTTCTCCCACTTCCGGGAACGTCCGGCAAATCCTCACCCCCCCCCCCCCGGTCTTCTGGGAGACGCACAGGTCCCAGAAGACAGCAGTTACTAATCAGACTCGCACATGCGCAGTAGGGAACCAGGAGTGACGCCAAAAGTCTTCACTGCCTGGTTCCCTTACCAGGAATAGCAGCGGCAGCACCTGGGAGTCGATCCGTAGATCGGCTGGAGTGCCAGCATCACGGGCTCCCTGGATAGGTAAGTGTCCTAATATTAAAGGTCAGCAGCTACAGTATTTGTAGCTGCTGACTCTTAATTTAAGAGTCATAGAATGCATTAAGGTGAAAAACCTTAAGGCTGGGTTCACACTGGAGAATAGAGCGGCTCACAGCAGGAGTCCGGTGCGTCTCCATTCACCATTTCAGGTCAGGTTTCAGCCTGAATTTTGGGCTGACTTCTGACCTGAAATGGACCAAAAGATGCACAGGGCTCCTCTGCAATTCACCTCGGAGGCGCTGCAGAGATTTGTGAACTGGCTTCATAGAGAGCCAGTCCCAATCTCCTGCTATGCGAATTGGATGCAGGAAAATCTGCATCCAATTCGCAGTAATGGATGAAAGCTTTTTTGGCTTTACTTCTTCTATGGATCATAGGACTGCAGTTCTTTCTGTACTCCTGTGACCCATTTCCAGCCAACAGTGGGCTAAAGTCTGTTGTTGTCACTGACCCGGTCCAGGCTCTGGATGGATTCCGACTTTACATATCATACTTACCTCCTCTGTGCAGTTGGTTTTGCAGAGTGGCCCCGATCCTTCTCTTCTCTTCTAAGCGGCGCTGCTGGCTCCTCCTCTTCTTGAGTACCCCGTCGAAGAAGCTCTCCCCCTCGGGACACCCGTGCCCTGCTGCCGCGTCCATTGACACAGACAGCAGGACTCGGCCCCGCATCATTGGATTTGATTGACAGCAGCGGGAGCCAATGGCTGCGCTTCTATCAATCATTCCAATCAGGACCCAATCAATGGCTGCGCTGCTATCAATCATGCCAATCAGGACCCGAGGTGAAAAACCGCAAGGGTTTACAACCCCTTAAGTTGTAGACTGCGATGTTCCATAACGCTCATACCATATTACCATTCTCAGTGGCTTAGCTGTCAGGCATGAAATAGTTATATTAGTTGATGGATGAATCTTTTATTCAAGGTGAACATGAAGCTTGAGGGTCGCCCTTTGCACTCCAGTCTTACAGCTAGAAAAGAAATCAAAACACTTGAAGACTAACAATGATGTAAACACTCTTGTTTTTTTTAGCTGTAGCATAAAGATTCTAAATTTTATAGTATATACCAAGTTATTGCCAAAATACAAGCACTGGTACGTCAAATCAAGCATCCTCTTTACAAACTAAAGACTTTAATTTCCCAAAACAGCAATTTCTACCTTAGATCACAATTAACCAGTGAACACAATATACAGTGCATCCGGAAAGTATTCACAGCGCTTCACTTTTTCCACATTTTGTTATGTTACAGCCTTATTCCAAAATAAATTAAATTCATTGTTTTCCTCCAAATTCTACAAACCATACCCCATAATGATAACATGATAGAAGTTTGTTTGAAATATTTGCAAATTTAAAAAAAAATAAAAAACAAAAAATCACATGTACTGTATATAAGTATTCACGGCCTTTGTGCAATACTTTGTTGAAGCACCTTTGGCACCAATTACAGCTTCAAGTCTTTTTAAGTATGACGCTACAAGCTTGTCACACCTATTTTTGGCCAGTTTCTCCCATTCTTCTTTGCAGGACCTCTTAAGCTCCATCAGGTTGATATTCAATCAGGTTCAAGTCTGGGCTCAGGCTGAACCACTCAAGTGCATTCACTGTTGTCTCGTAGCCACTTCTTTTTTATCTTGGCTGTGTGGTTCGTTGACCTTTTTGAAGATGAACCTTCACCTCAGTCTGAGGCCCAGAGTGCTTTGGAGCAGGTTTTCATCAGGGATGTCTTCGTCTATTGCTGCATTAATCTTTCCCTCGATCCTGACTAGTCTCCCAGTTTCTGCGGCTGAAAAACATCCCCACAGCATGATGCTGCCACCAACATGCTTCACAGTGGGAATGGTATTGGCCAGGTGATGAGCGGTACCTGGTTTCCTTCCGATATGCCGCTTGCCATTCAGGCCAAAGAGTTCAATCTTTGTTTCATCAGACCAGAGATGTTTTGTTTCTCATGGTCTGAGAGTCCTTCAGGTGCCTTTTAGCAAACTCCAGGCAGGCTGCCATGTGCCTTTTACTGAGGAGTGGCTTCTATCTGGCCACTCTACAATACAGGCTTGATTGGTGGAGTGCTGCAGAAATGGTTGTTCTTCTGGAAGGTTCTCTTCTCTCCACAGAGAAACGCTGGCTGCCAGAGTGACCATTGGGTTCTTGGTCACCTCCCTGACTTAGGCCCTTCTCCTCCAATTGCTCAGTTTAGCTGGTCGGCCTGCTTTGGGAAGAGTCCTGGTGGTTCCAAACTTCTTCTATTTACGGATGATGGAGGCCACAGTGCTCATTAGGACCTTCAATGCTGCAGAAATTTTTCTGTACCCTTTCCCAGATCTGTGCCTCAATACAATCCTGTCTCGGAGGTCTACAGACAATTCTTTGGACTTCGTGGCTTGGTTTGTGCTCTGACATGCACTGTTAACTGTGGGATCTTATATAGACAGGTGTGTGCCTTTCCAAATCATGTCCAATCAACTGAATTTACCACAGGTGGACTCCTTTTAAGTTGTAGAAACATCTCAAGGATAATCAGTGGAAACAGGATGCACCTGAGCTCAATTTTGAGTGCCGTGGCAAAGACGGTGGGTATTTATGTACATGTGATTTTTTTGAGTTTTATTTTTAATAAATTTGCAATTATTTAAAAAAAAAAAAATTTCATGCTGTCATTATGGGATATTGAAAATAATGAATTTAATCCATTTTGGAATACGTCAAATTGACATTTTATTCAATTTGTTTCATCCCTTATTCATTGCCAGAAGTTAGTCATCGCCGTGAAGCTTCTAAA
This sequence comes from Lithobates clamitans, assembly GCA_037952925.1. NCBI lineage: Eukaryota > Metazoa > Chordata > Amphibia > Anura > Ranidae > Lithobates > Lithobates clamitans. The sequence goes on along the minus strand of JBBGZY010002188.1, from coordinate 1,030,930 downwards.
GAGCCCAGTGGCTTCAAGTATGGCAGGTAGAGGGTTAGTGTAACGTTTTGTAGTCGTGAGATATGGTGGCTTTACACAGCTGGCTTTTGAAATCCAGTTCTACTGTGGAATCCAGATCATTCTGAAATGAATGGCAATTATGTTAGGCTAGCCGGATCCATGAGCCCTTAACCACTTGCCGACTGGCGGCAGGTTGTCACATTCCCGCAAATCGCTGTAGGTATACGTCAGCTCTTTTAATCACTTGACCACTGGGCACTTAAACCCCCTTCCTAACCAGACCAATTTTCAGCTTTCAACGCTCTCACACTTTGAATGACAATTACTCAGTCATGCAACACTGTACCCATATGAAATTTTTGTCCTTTTTTTTCACACAAAATAAAGCTTTCTTTTGGTGGTATTTAATCACTGCTGGGTTTTTTATTTTTTAAGCTATAAATCAAAAAATACTGAAAATTATGTAAAAAAAAAAAAAAAAAAAATTTGTTTCTGTTAAAATTTAGCAAATTATAAGTTGGAAAGCGTTTAAAAAGACGTGGAGATACGTCGAAGTACTAACCTAATAGTAGAAGGGGGATAAATGGTTAAAATGGGTGAAAATAAAAGTTAACTTGTCTGTTCCCTAAGCATGAGGTAGGGTGTGGGTGGGCGGGGAGGGGTCAGAACTACGAAAAATGCCATGTTAAATGAAAGACGCCAGTAAATATGTGTTTTATATTATTGTACTATGACATTTTTTATAAAATAAAGAATAATAAAAAAAAAAAATTAGCAAATTATAATTTTTCTTCATAACTTTTGGCCAAAATTTATACTGCTACATATCATTGTCCACAAGCTATGGTGCCAATCTCTGAAAATTACTGACGGCCTATCTCATTTCTTGAGACCCTAACGAGCCAGGAAAGTACAAATACCCCCCAAATGACCCCTTTTTGGAAAGTAGACATTCCAAGGTATTTAGAAAGAGGCACGGTGAGGTTTTTGAAGTTGTAATTTTTTCCCCACAATTCTTTGCAAAATCAAGTTATTTATTTTTTTGTTCACAAAATTGTCACATTATCAGGTTATTTCTCACACACAGCATATGCATACCACAAATTACACCCCAAAATACATTCTGCTACTCCTCCTTAGTATGGCAATACCACATGTGCGAGACTTTTACACAGCGTGGCCACATACAGAGGCTTGCTGCTGCAGGGAGCAAGCAGTCTAGGGGCATAAATTTCAAGTCTACACTTTGAGGCATTGTAGTAGCATGGATGCGAACTGATGTGGCATGGATGAGCCGTGGATGGCTGGGTATGGATGGGATGGCTGAGTATGGCTGGGTGGGTATGGCTGAGTGTGGGTGGGATGACTGGGTATGGCTGAGTATAGCTGGGTATGGCTGAGTATGGATGGATGAGTATTGCAGTGTATGGATGAATATTGCAGAGTATGGATGGATGGATGAGTATTGCAGAGTATAGATGGATGTATGAGTATTGCATAGTAAGGAGGAGTACTTCGGAGTATGGATAGATGGATGAGTATTGCAGAGTATTGCAGAATGTATTGCAGAGTATTGCAGAAAATATTGGCAGAGTATTGCAGAGTATGGATGTGGCTGGAATAGACACTGAGCAGCGCTGTGGGCACTACACATCCAGCCCACAGCTCTGCTGTAAACGTTCTCTCCCCCTCTTCGCTCACACTGTACCGATCAGTACAGAGGGGAGAGAGGAATCGGACGCGACACCGGTTTGTTGTTGTGATCGCTCCGTCATTTGACAGAGCGATCACTAGGTAAATGGCTATCAGCGGCCATTTACTGTAATACGCCGGGTCTTCCGGACCCGGCAGTCACGGATATTTCTGGGTGCGTGCTCCATGGACGCCCTCCCAGAATAAGCCGACCGCGCTGTAGCCGTCTTTCGGCTATGGCCCGTTCGGCATGTGGTTAAGGAGCCATAGCAGGCACGCGTATCTGCTGTACGGCAAGGGACTCGATGCGACGTCCGCCGGCCACCCGTGATCGCGGGAACGAGAACCAGAATGGGGATCTGTCAATGTAAACAGACAGATCCCCGTTCTGACAGGGGAGTTAGAGAGAGAGAGAGCTGCTATTCCTAGTGATTAGGAACAGCGATCTCTCTCCTCCTCCAGTCAGCCCAGCTCCCATACAGCTGGAAACACATTTAACCCCTTGATCGCCCCCTAGTGTTAACCCCTTCCCTGCCAGTGACATTTATACAGTAATCTGTGGCTATTTTTAGCTCTGATCACTGTATAAATGTCAATGGTCCCAAAAAAGTGTCAAAGGTGTTGGATCTGTCCGCCGCAAGGTCACAGTCCCGCTAAAAATCGCACATCACTGCCATTGCGATTTTTTTACCAAAAATATGTAGACGAATACATATTGGCTAGGGGTTGGCTAGGGATATTGGCCGAAAATTGTGTTTTCGGCACATTGCCAAAAGAAAAAAATTGCTGAAATTGCGCATGCGCAGTAGTGGTGGGCGCACTGATGGGTGACGTCACTCGCTGTGTGGACGGCGTGCACGTTTCTCATGGTTAAGACACTGGACTCGTGAGCATGTTCCCTGTGGTTGAGACGCTGGAGTTGGGAGCACTTTCCTCTTGGACGTTCCTCGTGGTTGAGACGCAGTTGGGACTTGGGAGACGGGAGCATACAGGGCTGCATTGGAGAGTGGGCACCATCCTTCCTGGATGGGTACTATTACTACTATTCGCCGGTGAGCATTGTCGCTTTCCTCTTAAACTGACAGTCCAACTAGTACTATAAACTAGTACTATAAATACAAAACATTGATTGCATGCTATTTAGAAAGAGATATTCAATTGTATGTACCGTATATACTCGAGTATAATTCGAGGCCCTAATTTACCACAAAAAAGTGGGAAAAACTTATTGACCCTAGTATAAGACGAGGGTGAGAAATGCACAGCTACTGTAAGTGGAAAAGAGGGTCAACAATGCCCATTTGCAGCCTCACTGTGCCCATTTGCAGCCATAGGTCCCCCGAACTTCAAACTCGGTAGTTAAGGGTTCCTAGATGCCCCCTAGCTGTAGCCAAAAAATTGGGGTCTCTGAAACCAAAGGGTCCCAAAATGACATTGATGCAGATGGACACAGTTGACCGAATTTGGGGCCCCGTATCTACCCCAAATTTGGTGTGCAAACCCCGAGATACAGGGTCCCAAAAATCGGTTCAGAAAATGTCAAGCACTTTTCTGTAGCAGAGAATGACATTTTCCGAACTGATTTTGGGGCCCCGTATCTCAGGGCCACTTGGTGCTAGGAACTCCATCTTTGGATATGTTATGGTACCAGTTCCACTGGGTTTGCACACCAACTTTGGGGTTCTTAGCACCAAGTGGCCCCGAGATACAGGGCCCCAAAAATCGGTTCAGAAAATGTCAAGCACTTTTCTGTAGCAGAGAATGACATTTTCCGAACCGATTTTGGGGCCCCGTATCTTGGGGCCACTTAGTGCTAGGAACTCCATATTTGGATATGTTTTGGTACCAGTTCCACTGGGTTTGCACACCAAATTTGGGGTTCTATTCTAGAGCTAGTAGGTGGAGGTTAGGAGGAACTGTCTTCAATATTTATGGAGCCTCATCCAATCCCCAGGAGCTCTGCTGGAAGAGGGGTGAGACCACTCCAGAAATAGACAAGGGTCATTCCAGCAGGGCAGTCAGGTGGAAAATGGAGATACAGTGCTGAGGAGGCTGTTGGTGGCCCTGAGGGGTGCCCCCTAGTCCGGGGGGGGCGATGGGTGTCCTACCTTGGGCTCAGGTGCTGAAAGGATCTTGCCACACCTTTCCTAGAAGCACGGCAGTGAGAGAGGACAGTGTTAGTAGATCAGCACTGCAGGGGACATACAAAGGGGTGACTGCCACATGTAGCCAGTTCTCCCTGAAGACAGCGGTGTGCTTATATCTTTATCCGTCCCCAGGAGAACTCCTGAGAGTCAGCTAGGTGGGCTGAAGAGTTGGTCTGGAGAACTGGTGTGGAGAAGTTAGCCTGGAAGGATGGTGAAAGGGGCCGCTGATCGTGGCTGTTTACCATGTCGTCGCTCCGTCAAATGACGGAGCGATCACATGTAAACAAACCGGCGTCATTTCATGACGCCGGTTCCTCTCCTCCCCTCTCTGTACCGATCGATACACTGTATTGCCATCCATCCATGCTCAGCCATCCCTAATGCCCTGCAATACCCCACAATACTGTGCAATACTCTGCAATACCCCACAACACTGTGCAATACTCTGCAATAACCTGAAATACTCTGCAATACCATGCAATACTCTGCAATACCAAACAACACTGTGCAATACTCTGCAATACCCTGAAATAATCTGCAATACCCCGCAATACTCTGCAATACCCCACAACACTGTGCAATACTCTGCAATACCCTGAAATACTCTGCAATACCCCACAACACTGTGCAATACCCCACAATACTGTGCAATACCCCACAATACTGTGCAATACTCTGCAATACCCAACAACACTGTGCAAAACCCCGCAATACCCCACAATACCGTGCAATACCCCATAACACTGTGCAATACTCTGCAATACCCTGAAATACTCTGCAATACCCCACAACACTGTGCAATACTCTGCAATACCCCGCAATACCCTGCAATACCCCGCAATACTCTGCCATACTTGGCGATACCCTGCAATACCATGCCATACTCAGCCATACTCGGTGATACCCTGCCATACTCTGCAATACCCCGCCATACTCAGCAATACTCGGTGATACCCAGCCATACTCTGCCATACCCAGCCATGCTCGACCATACCCAGCCATGCTCAGCCATACTCGGCTATACTTGGCCTCTGTATGTGGCCAGGCTGTGGAAGTCTCACACATGTGGTATCGCCGTACTTAGGAGGAGTAGGAGAATCTATTTTGGGCTGTCATTTTGGTATGTACATGCTATGTGATAGAAATATTGTATAAATGGACAACTACATATGAAAACGGTGTTCAAGTCCACACATGTGAGGTATCACTGCGATCGGTAGAGCAAGAGCAATGATTTTGGCCCTAGACCTCCTCTGTAACTCAAAACATGTAACCAGCAAAAAATTTTTAAAGCGTCGCCTATGGGGATTTTTAAGAAGCGAAGTTTGGCGCCATTCCACAAGCGCGTGCAATTTTGAAAGGTGACATGTTGGGTATCTATTTACTCGGCGTAACTTCATCTTTCACATTATGCAAACACATTGGGCTAACTTTACTGTTTTGTTTTTTTTTAAAGCACAAAACAGTTTTTTCTTTCCAAAAAAACGCGTTCGAAAAATTGCTGCGCAAATACCGTGCGAGATAAAAAGTTGCAATGACCGCCATTGTATTCTCTATGGTCTTTGCTAAAAAAAATATATATAATGTTTTGGGGTTCTATGTAATTTTCTAGCAAATAAATGATGACTTTTACATGTAGGAGAGAAATGTCAGCATTGGCCTGGGCACTCCAGAACACCTGAAGGTGCTCCCCTGCATGTTAGGCCTCTGTATGTGGCTACGCTGTGTAAAAGTCTCACACATGTGGTATCGCCATACTCAGGAGTAATAGCAGAATGTGTTTTGGGGTGTAATTTGTGGTATGCATATGCTGTGTGTGAGAAATAACCTGCTAATATGACAATTTTGTGAAAAAAACAACAACTTGATTTTGCAAAGAATTGTGGGAAAAAATGACAACTTCAAAAAACTCACCATGCATCTTTCTAAATACCTTGGAATGTCTTCTTTCCAAAAAGGGGTCATTTAGGGGGTATTTGTACTTTTCTGAAATGGGACAGGAAACAGACACTCCCAGTTCCAGAATTCTCAGAAAGAAAGAACTACTTTCTGCAAGGAATGATGGGACACATAGAGATCATCACCTCATGTCTGTCACTTCCTGTGCAGAATATTTAGTGACACTGCTGGAAGGAAATTCAATGATCAGAATCCAGCTATTGATAACCAATTTATGTGATTTAGAGTTGCTGTTCCCACCACCAAAGTCTACTGAGAGAGTGCCTGGTAAGAAAAGATATCACACATTGACATTCCAATCATAGTCTGATCCAGGAGAACCCTGCAGACCAGGGGTGGACTGACAACTCATGGGGCCCCCGGGCAATAGGAGAAGATTATGGGGCCCCCGGGCAATAGAAGATTATGGGACCCCAGGCAATAGAAGATTATGGGGCCCCCAGGCAATAGATTATGGGGCCACACAGTATACACACACACACATACAGTATACACACACAGACACACAATATACACACACAGAATACACATACACACACATTTTTACATACTGTCCCTGGTTTTATTGAGGCTGGCAACCCTGATGGGGCCCCTTAGTGGCATGGGGCCCTCGGCCAGTGCCCGAATGGTCAGTCCGCCCCTGCTGCAGACTCATCTATTATCTACTGAAATACATAGGCCTACAGGAACATCAGTCAGGAGTATCTCCCTTCCTCAGGGCCAAGAGACACGATTGACCTCTGCCCAGAGGAGCACTCAGCACAGATAACCATGGGGCGCAACCCAATGTGTGTAGACAGAAAAAAAAAAACATGTAGGGCTTCAGGGCCAGATACACCCAAGTAGGGCCAAAACTATCTTTTTTTTTTTAATCATGCAATTTTTATTCAAAAAATATTTTTTTTATACATCTTTCACATTCACATTTAACATACACAATTTATTTATACAATACACTACGGTTCATTTTTCCCTGTCTGTCGAAATAATATCCTATTTTTATTTATCCACAATATCATTCTATACTTAAAAAGAGAGAGAGAGAGAATTGAGTGAAAATAGTAACTCCCAGTTGGCTCTACATTGATGACGTGTGTGTGTGTGTGTGTGTGTGTGTGTGTGGTGTTTATAGCATTGCCTATGGAAAATGTAGGGTACCAAAATGTAATTGTTTTACAAGAGCATGCAACTTTAGAGTTTGACATGTTGGGTATTTATTTATATCTTTCTAAAGATTGTGTAATTTTTTACTGAAAATTTGCCCTTGATAAACGATTATATAAAGTTAATACTGTGTAATATAAAAAATTGAAACTACCACAATTTTATTCTCCAAGATCTCTGCTCTCACAAAATAGATGTCGTTTGGAGGTTCTATGTAGTCCTCAGGCCTAAAATATTTTTTTTAAACCTGTGCAAAAAAAGGGCTCTGGCAGTGAAAGGGTTAAAAGCTATCTCTGTGTATTGTTCAATGATGTACTCATGCTGATGTGTATTCCACCAATCCCGACACATGGAGCCATATCCTATCTCCAGGCCACAGGGCCATCATTTCCTGTCCAGGGGTCCGGCTGTATCTGCCTGATCATTATTTGCCCAGGGACCAGTCTCCCCACACTGACTGTAAGGTGAAGAGAAGAGGAGCGTTCCACCAACCGCAGAGAGCGATGTGACAACATTACCGCTTCACACACCTATGGGGAGTGGGCACAGCCTGGAGTTATTTCACCATATTTGTATCAGAGTACATAGGTTGTATATTATGGGACTTATTGCCTTATGTAGGTTGTATACTATATGATATCATTTAGTATATAGGTTGTATTATTCAGGGTATATTATGATCTATAGATACAGTATATTACCATGTACAATACTATGTGATGTGGGGCTTTCACCTCTCCGACTCGGCTGATCATAAAAACATGTTTGTTGTAAAAAATGGGGTTAAAACAGATGACGAGAAAGCATTGCATCGCTTCCTCACCGCCCTGTCAGTAGCCTCTGGTGCGCAATCCTAACGCGGATCAGGCTCCAGAGGCAAGGGAGATTTAGATGCATGACTAAGGGCTCTCTCACACCATCTGCAGAGACCTGTAGGACTCTGCAGGACACACAAAAACAAATTTTTCTATGTGTCTTGTTCACGTCAAAACGCAGGTGTGATTTTTCAGTGTGTCTGCATTTTTCCTCACAGCTCGACACTGGAACACAGACAAAATGGACAGCCCCACTCTGCATGACCCGTGTGACAGAAAATGGGAGGAACAGCGGAGCGGTGGTCTGTGTCTATACTCCAACCTACTTTCCCACAAATCGGATCTTGGCTGGGATAACACTGCCAGGTATGTCTAGTGCAAGGGGGAATATTGTTGGGCACTGATGGTGTAGGACAGAATGGTGGCAAAGATGAGGGGCAAAGAATGGCAGAACAGATGGTGGCACAGATGAGGAAGAACGAACTGATTTAAACTCTGTCTCTGCAAGTGAAATCTGCATGGTTTTTCCATTAGTTTTCCATTCCATTAGTTTTTATGTATGTATGGTTTGAACGAGGCCTTATGAGATGTATAGTATATAAGATGTATTGTATACTAGGGGCATGCATTGTATTATACAGATATTATGGAATATCTCACCTCCCAGACATCCTACAGGCACTCCAGCAAAGCCAAGTTGTTGGTCCAGGTGATCTTTGGGCACAGGTAGCTGAGGCCTCCCCCTCAATCAGGCAGAGGCGGGGCAGTCTGGAGATGTGTGGGCAGCAGAAGTGGCATTATGGGGGTCCCCCGCTTGGGCCCCCCCAGAACAGCAGTCAGGCCCGCCAGCAGGCAACACAGGAGCCGTACATGTCCTCTAGCTGCCATCTTGGAGAGAAGCAGTCATGGTGGGCCTGGGGAAAACTGTAGCGTGCGCATCACCACACCGACCCGGCTAAATAATCACAGCTGCCGGCCATTGCCCTCATCCACCATTACGGTCTGTCTGAGACTCCATACAATATCACAGAAGAAACGTGTTTGTGAAGAATAAAGTTTGAATTGTTTGGTATGAGGCAGGGGAGGGTCAAAGTATTTTATATCTGTGTGCCACTGGGGAGATTTCGCTACACTTCCTGTCCTAGAGACGAAAGCAGGCGTGAGAGGAAATCTCCTCAGACAGATCCCTCATACGATGAGATGAACACAGATGTCTACAGAGCCCACATGAGGTGTTCGGCCCGTCCTCCCCCGGTGGTTGTCCTTAAACGGTTTCCATCTACTAAACAGAAATAAAATGATGAAAAATAATAATCTTCCCACACTGCAGGTTCTCTATAGGAACTCAAAAATACTAAAAAATGTTTATTCCAGTCACAATAGTGAATGCAGCTTATTGTGGATATAGGGCACCATGGTGAATCTGTCCGTCTGTCCGTCACTCCCATCTGTAGATTTTCACCTTCTTTTCTGTCAGGGTGGCCAGCAGGTTGGTCTGGTTCACCTTCATAGGGCAGATGTCCAACACCGGTTGGTCAGCTGGTAGTTTCTGAATAAGACTGCCACTCTTGGCATGCCAGAGCTGGAATGAAGAAGAGACAAATGCCGGAATTGGTAGGCATTTCGATGTTTTATGAATCTGGGGCTGGTACAATGACAATAGCAGCTTCATATCACATGGAGAACCATTGGTACAGATCACCTTTACCCACTTGTAAAATTAACTACCTTATCAAATCCCAGCTTACAGCTCATCGGTCATTCAGAGCCCACAGTCTGCTTAATCCAACTTTACAGCATTGACCCCTGGTGCCTACCCTATGGCCCTCACACCACAACAGACAGTGTGTTCGCTGTCAAAGGTCCTACTCACACTTGAGCATCACATCGCCTAAACAGCATAAAAAGAAGTGCTTAAATCCAAAGCAAACGAAGCAGCACCACTGTCTAATCCTTCCTTTCATCAAACGTTATTCCATAGGGAACTGTGCATTGCAAACAAATGCCATCCACCAAACCCTGCTCCTTTAACACGGAGGGGCTTAATTTCGGACCCTCAAGATTAAGTTTCTCCCTGGGTGAACACACTGGAGCAGGAGCAGGGTCTACTGAACTGTGTTATTTGTAATGCATGGTTCCCTATATGATAAAGTGTATTGAAAAAGAAAATAAGGATTTGGCAGTGGTGCAGCTTCTTTCAGTTTATGCATTTGGGACGAGGATGGGTCCCCTGTAGTCTTGGCACCAGCAGGAGGAGGTGGAGTTTAAAGTTCACCCTAAGTGGTACCTCTTCCTTTTGCATACAGGAAGAGAAGGGTTCCTAACTATGGCTCTGCATCGTGTGACTTCATGAAAGCCTTGAACACCTGTGCGTTTCCTCTAATAAAGTGGTGGAGAAAGTGCTCACTATTGCACTGTATGTGAACTACAAGAACAGCTACAGGTATTCCCATGAGGAGGCACAAATGTGGGGGCGTTGATCTATAAAGTGATGTAATGGCAGTAATTTCTAGCAGTTAGGGCTCATTTACACTTGCTTGGACTTCAACACACATTAAAGTGCCTACCACTTCAACATGCTTTTTAGATGTGTTTTTGATGCTTCTGCTAAGATTCGGTGGTGCTTCGATGATGCTTCGGTGGTGCTTTTTTGAAGCTTAGCAGATGCCCTGTGTGTGTGTGGATATCTCATACCTGCAGTTTCTCCAAAACAAAGCGAAGCTAAAACTGAATAAAAGCCTCTCAAAAGCTTTAGGTGCTTCAAGCGAGCTTTGTCAAAGACTTCTATAGAGGCTTTGAAGACACTTTGAGTATGCTTTGAAGCACCATTAAAGAGACATGAGTTATAATTTTTGAGGTGAAGCAAAGCAAACGCAAGGTATAAACAGGATTGTGAGCTAACCATTTTAATTTATGGCAGGAGGTTTGACTCAGAAAGCTTTAAAAAAGCGTGTCCGCAGCCATGGTTTGAAGCAAGTGTAAACGAGCCCTTAGTGTTGCACCAATACTGGTATCAGTGCCGATACTAAACATTTGCATGAGTACTTGTACTTGTGAAAATGTGCTGATACTAAAACCTTGTGGGTTGGTGTGCAGTGCGACTTCAAAGTCCGGTCTGGTGTGATTTTGTTCAGCGGTTCAGGTGCGATTCCAGTGCTAACTGTATGTGATTAGAAACTGCACTTGAACTGGACTGAAATTGCACAGGACTCTTTTTCAAATCGCACTGTGACCGGACCACACATATGTGAACAGGCTGTAAAAAAAACTCACTGAAATGCACATGGAAACTAATGTGAAACTGATGTCTCTGCAAATGAAACCTGTGCGGTTTTCCTATCAGTTTTCATGCATGTATATATGGGGTGAACGAGCCCTAAAAAAAAAAAAAAAACTGTCACAACACTAAAAATAGAGTAACTGGTATCAACGAATACTTGAGAAAAATAATCTGTACTTTTACATGGCCTTAAAAAATAGGATTTTTTCTACAGCTTACCTGTAAAATCCTTTTCTTGGAATACATCACGGGACACAGAGCAGCCATAATAACTAACTGGGTTATACACCACCTATAGGTGAATGGGCACTGGCAAACCGAAAAAAGAAAGACAGGAAGTTCTCCCCTATATAACCCCTCCTACACAGGAAGTACCTCAGTTTTGTAGCAAGCAGTAGACTTCCCAGATAAGAGGGGAGGGATCTCTGTGTCCCATGATGTACTCCAAGAAAAGGATTTTACAGAAAAAATCCTATTTTCTTTATTGTACATCACGGGACACAGAGCAGGAATAATAACTAACTGGGATGTCCCCAAGTAGTGCTTTTTGAGGGGAGGGAACCCATTATGACCAAAGAAAGCATCAACAGAACAACAGGGTCTATATTGCTGCCTGCAGTACACTGCGTCCAAATGCAATATCCTCCTGAGACCTAACATTCACTTGATAAAATCTAGTCAATGTATGCACCGAAGACCAAGTAGCAGCCTTGCAAATCTGAGTCATCGAAGCTTGATGATGAACTGCCCATGAAGCCCTCATTCTTCTGGTAGAGTGTGCCCTTACTTGGAAAGGCGAAACTTTGTCCTTTAATCCATACGCCTGAACAATCACCTGGCAGATCCATTGAGAAATAGTTGACTTAGATGCTGCCTGTCCCCTCTTGGGACCTTCTGGTAATATAAACAAGACATCAGTCTTCCGCATCTGAGCCCACATTCTTAGATAGATTCTGATATCCCGTACTATGTCAAGAGAACTAAATAATTTTTTCTCTGCAGACTGTGGACTCGAAAAAAGGAAGGTAGGATAATATGCTGATTCAGATGAAAACTGGACACTACCTTGGGTAAAAATTCTGGTTTTGGTCACAAAACCGCCCTATCCTGGTGTAAGATCAGATAAGGTTCCTTACAAGACAGAGCTGCCAACTCTGACACCCTCCTGGCTGATGTTGCTGCCACCAAGAAAACTAACTTTCTTGTCAGGAGGACCAGAGGAATCTGCCGGATAGGCTCAAAAGGCTGCCTCTGTAAAACCCCCAGGACTAAATCCCAAGGACACAGAGGTGGCCTTACTGGCGTAAGCACCCGAATCATCCCCTGTACGAAAGTTCGTACTAAGACGTGAGAAGCAATAGGCCTCTGAAAAAAGATTGCCAAGGCCAAAATTTGACCCTTAATTGTGCTTAAGGCCAGATTCATATCTACCCCTTTTTGCAGAAAAGCCAAAACTCTCCTGATGACATACCTTCGGGGGTGCCAGCTCCTGGCCTCACACCAGGCAATATAGGATCTCCAGACTCTATAGTAGATATTTCTAGAAACTTGCTTTCTAGCATTCAACATGGTAGACAATACTGAGCCAGAAATAACTCGGTCCTTTAAGATCCTGGTTTCAACAGCCAAACCGTTAAACCTAGAGACCATAAAGCAGGGTGGAATATTGGACCCTGTGAGAGCAGATCCGGATGGAGCAGAAGAACCCAGGATTCTCCCACCGCCAGTCTTACAATCTGTGCGTACCAAGTCCTTCTAGGCCAGGCTGGAGCCACTAGGATTACCGGTCTTCTCTCCACCCGGATCCTGCATAGTAGTCTTGGTAACAGCCGGATCGCAGGGAAAACTGATCCCACCGGATTATCAGAGCATCTGCCCCTAATGAAAGTTTCTGGACACAAAGCTGTCTAGCTTCCTGTTAAAACTGGATGCCAAAAGGTCCCCATCGGCGGCAGATTGATGCAAAAAACTCGGGAATTTATGGACCATTCCCCTGGTAACATCTGCTGGCGACTCAAAGTCTGCCTGCCAATTCTCTACTCCCAGAATAAACACCGCTGATAGGAATGGAACAGGAAGGAACACACCGCTGATAGGAATGGAACAATTTTTTCTGCCCAGGTCAGCATGCGATCCACTTCCTTCTGGGCTGTCTGACTCCTGGTACCTCCCTGGTGATTGATGTATGCCACAGCAGTGGCATTGTCCGACTGGACCCTCACAGGATATCCCTGCACTCCTCCAGGACTGCCCCCCATCCATAAAAACTGGCATCTGTCGATACCACCCTCCAGACCACAGGCAAAAAGGATTTTCCTTTTACCAGATTCTTGATTATCATCCACCAACTGAGACTCTGACGCGCCTTCAACCAAAGAGACATGTGCCAGTCCAGGGTCTGGACCGTCTTGTTCCAGACAGACAGAATGTTGTTCTGGACTGGACTGGAGTGGAACTGTGCATAAGGGACTGCTTCGAATGAAGATACTATCTTACCCAGTAGCTTCATACATAGGCGAATGGAGGGATAGCTTTTCCTCTTTATGACCTGGACAAGGTTTTTCATGCTTCTGACCTTCTATGGTGGCAAATATACCTTTGCTTTGACTCTGTCTAGTATTAGTCCTAGATACTCTAGTTGTTGAACCGGCTGCAGGGCCGATTTTGACCAATTCAGAACCCGACCCAGGCGCTCCAAGAATTTAACCGCCCAAGCTACAGGTCTGGAATCGTTTGATCTAACAAAAGTAGCTCGTCCAGGTATCCTGCCACTGATATCCCCTGAGAACTGCCAATACCGGAGCTAATATCTTTGTGAACACCCAAGGCGCCGTGGCTAACCCGAAGGGCAGTGCTACAAACTGAAAATGTTGATCGCCCACAGAAATCTTTGATGGGACCTGTATATTGGCACGTGTAGTTACGCGTCCTTGATGTCTATGGACGCCAAGAATTCCTTTCTGTGTAAGGAAGCTACCACTGAATGAATTGTTTCCATTCGGAACGAACGAATGATCAGAAACTGATTCAGAGCCTTGAGGTCCAGAATAGGCCTTACATCCCCATTTGACTTTGGGATTATGAAAAGATTTGAGTAAAACCTCTCAAATCTTTTGATGCTTGGAATTTCTAAAATCACTCCTTGTGACTTTAGTGGATTTATTGCCTGAAGAAAAGACCTCTTCCTTACTGGGTCTGGGGGGACTTTGGACCTTAAGAATCGAGAGCGGGGAAGCCCCCGGAATTCTATTTTGTACCCCTGAGACACGGTAGAAATAACCCACCTGTCGCGGATCACTTCTTCCCAGGCGCTTGAAAATTCGAATAGCCTCCCCCCCACTCATATGAGTGGGGGCGCCCCTTTATAAGGGGGTCTCTGGAACCAAGGTTTTTTCTGCCCCTGGCCTTGAGGCCAGGGACAGAAAAGCTGAGGCCGTCGATACTGCCTGAAATTATAAGTACTGGGAACTGAAGCACTAGACCCCTTAAAGAAAGGTCGTCTGCTCCTCTTCTTGACTGGTAGAAATGTAGGTTGAGACAGAAGCATTGGTGGTTGCTACAATGCCTGACAACCATAATGGCTCAGACTGGCCAGTTGCCCCAGGTCTTTCAGGAGAGTTAAACACAGCAGATGTAAGACTAGCATCCTCTAATACATATGGCGGTGCATTTGCACCCTTTCCTGCTGTGCCTCCCCCACTCCTCCTCCGGGAAGACATGCCTGAGACAAACTTGTAGTAACGAAAAACCCACCTTTCTGTACTTCACCGCTCTGCATAAAACTATATCAGCCTTTGCAGTACCCAGCTCTTACAGGACCTGTGGTGCCTTGGTCCATCCACCCACAGTGACTCACGTGCCCAGCAGACGCTGCTACTGTGTCCCCATCAGCCTGCTTACAGAAGCTTAGGCTGAACTGGCTCCTAATATAGCTGCTTCCGCCCCTATTGCGCATGTCCAGCGCGCACGCTCCACGTACATGCACATAGCATCCTACGCGCGTTTGTCCCACGTGCACACTCGTAGCGTCCTGCGCGTGTTTGTCCCACGTGCACACTCGTAGCGTCCTGCGCGCGTTCGTCCCACGTGCACGTTCGTCGTCCGCACACTTTCGCGCCATTCTCGCGCACGCGCCCATGCGGGTCCCCTCACCACATAAACAGCGGCAGGAGGGGGCCACTGAAGGTGCTGACGTAGGGACTAGTGCACAGAGGCGGGAGGACCTGGAGAACTGTCCACCCTCTGCTAGAAACAGCTCTGCTGGCAGTTCCACAGAGCAGTGCCGCCATCCGCAGCACCACTGCTCCTGGTGGAAAAAACAATTATGGCACCTGGCAACAAAAAACCCCCACAGGTAAGAGACTGTAAGTACATCATACGGTTTTTAACAAGTGCAAAAAAATCTTTAAAACACTTACCAGTCCAGCCGCAGGTTTCTGCTAAAAAGCAAGATTCCAATCTTCTCCCATCACGGCGGGTCTCTGTCCCTTGGACCTTCAAGGATCGGGTCCCCTTAATATGGGGCCACTCCCCTGGAACTGTAAAGCACCCTGCTGGATCTCCTTAGGAGTCTTTTAATCTTACCAAGGATCTGGATTTCCCAGGGTCCAGTCCCCAAAGGGTCACATTACAGGCAATACCTCGTAATCCTCTTGCATGAACGAGGTTCGGGTATCATCCATTTTAGTGTATCACTATTTGGATGGATCCAATTATATAGTCCTTTAAATCCTTCAGGATCTGTTCCAGGACCATCTTCTTAGCTAGCTCATGGAGAGCTTCTCCAGACCATGACCATCAACTTTACAATACACTGGTGAAAAAACTGAGGTACTTCCTGTGTAGGAGGGGTTATATATGGGAGGACTTCCTGTCTTTCTTTGTTGGCTTGCCAGTGTTCATTTACCTATAGGTGGTGTATAACCCAGTTAGTTATAATGGCTGCTGTGTCCCGTGATGTACTATAAAGAAAATTGGTATTGGTGCATCCCTACTAGCAGTCTCTTTTAACACGTGCACATGCACAGCCTCCACCTACACTTGCAACAAGTTCACAATATCTGACAATCTTCTCTAGTGTTACATATTCTAAATGTAGATCTAAAAACTGTGGCACTTTGGTGATATCACGGGTCACCTAAAGTTGCATGTAGCTAGCAGGGTTGCACATTTCTTACCATGGCAGAGTTGGTGGATTCGTCTCCAATACACACCAGTATATCGCAGCCAAGGTCTGGATTCTGGAATATGGCGTTCTTGGTCAGAAGTCTACAGGTGGTCCCCCCCTTGAAGGTCTGTACTTGGCAACAGGAACATTTGTACTTATCTGCAGAATCTGGCAGGCTGTTTTTGGTGAGTTTCGTCATCTCACAGAGCACGTAGTTACGGGTATGATCTGTCAATAGAGCATGTACAAGTCACAGAGGATAAAAATTTAAAAACAAAAGCTCTCCTTTTTCCAATCATACTTGGTCAATTTACTCTCCTTTCCTAAAACAAGCCATACACTCTACAATCTGATTGTACAACCTACTTTAGATCTACCAACAAGAAGTACAAAGTCCTGTTTGATTGTCTTGAAATGTAGTGCATGGTTTTGGTACAATTACATTTGGTAAATTTAAAGTGCAACTACAGGCAAAACTTTTATTTTATTTGTTTTGGATCGAGTGGAGAGGGATTAGATTATGTCAGCTCTTATTGCTGTCTTTGCCCCCATTAGGAAATTCACTCTCTCCATTTGTCCTGCTTACCGTTATCAGCAAGTGAAAGAAAATCTTACATTTTGGGTTGACACCAGAACAGTAATAGAAGGGAAATCTTCCAATGGGGACGCTACTTCTGGTGACACCCTGAGATTCCCTCTCTTTCGGAGGGAGTTTTTTTTCACTTCCTGTTTGGCTATGGGTCAGAAAGTGAAGGGAAATCTCCCTAATGGGAGACAGTTAGCAAAACAAAAATCTGACCAAAAAAAAAAGTATCAGAGCTTAGTGACATTATGCAATTTATATTCAGTTATTGTTAGGACCTTATTTAACAATAATATTCAGTAGGCAGTTCTAATTGGTTTACATGCACTTTCACAAGCAGTACAATAAAGAAAGAAGAAACGACACAATTCCAGGTCACAGAGTGTCATTTGGAAATTCATATGCATTCGTTAAAAGCTGCAAACCAACAGCTAGTTTACAAATTGGTAAAGTGCACCAGATTTAGATAGAAAGGTCATCTGGGTGCTACATTTGAAACAGCCATGTACTCACCTGGCCGGTAAGTGACCAGGCATTGCCTCGTGTTGCTCTCTGTCTGGATGTCAGTACATCCACCGGAATCCAGGGGCAGTACGTGTGCATCGTACTTGGCATCCTTCATCTCCCAAAAACACACTCCTTTTAGGTTCCCCACCAACAATCCTCCACAGGGGAAGGCATCAGAGGTGGCACGAGGCATGTAGGAGAGAGTAATCACCGGAGCACTTGAGGGAGAGATGACAGATCAGAGATTACAAGTATGACAAAACAAGCAAGTCTGTACTCTGAGCAAGAGCATTTTCATATCAAATTCTTTACCCCTTCATGACAAAGGTAAAACTAATCCTAACACTTGGACGCAGTTTTCCAACATTGGCATGTGTTAGTAAAACTGTACATTTCATCACAGCTACTTAGGCCCCTTTTACACATGCAGACCGTTTCATCAGTTCAGTCACATTTTTTCAAAGAAAATAACAGATGAAGTTTACATCAGTTTTTCATCAGTTTGTCATCCATTTTTTACATCCCGCCAGCTCGAGTCCTTAACCACGTGAGTCCCAGAGCCATTTTTTCATGTAAAAACGGACCGTTTGTCCATTTGCATTCATTTTTTGTTCCATCCACTTTCTTAACGGAAGAAAAATAGGGTTTTGATCCATTGCAAAAAACGGACATTGACGGAAGTGGAAGTAAACGGACGTCCATTTATATCCATTTATATCCGTTTTTCATCCATCAACATTAAGATTCATTAACTAGTTAAAGACCGGGCCTATTTTTCAGACTTGGTGTTTACAAGTTCAAATAATTTTTTTTTGCTAGAAAATTACTTAGAAGCTCCAAACATTAAATTTTTACCCAGACACCCTAGAGAATAAAAAGTGAAAAATATATATGTACTTCGTGCCTATATATATTGGTAAAATTGGTGTAGACTACAAAAAGTAAATAATATATAAAAACAGCTGCTGCCCCTAACTAAGGTAAGTATGCTACTTTAGGTATATGTGAATTGGATATAGAGGGCGCTCTGACACCCAGTAGAATTACTACTGTGCAATAATGAATAATGAGGTGCCTAAGGAAACACACTTAAGTACTCACATTAACCACTTGCCGACCGCCTCACAACGATATACGTCATCAGAATGGCACGGGCAGGCAGAGAAACGTATATATACATTACCGGGCGGGGGCGCGATCACGCCCCCCCGGAGCCTGAGGCAGTCAGCTTCGGTTCAGGAGCGATACGCCCTGAGGGGGAGGCCACTGATTTATGGCCTGCCCCTCACGATCGCTTCTGACCAATGGAATGCTTCCCTCGTCTGTGAACTGTAAACACAGACAAGGGAAGTGATGTCACCGCTCCTCGTGCTGCCTTTTTGTTGCAGACCGAGAAGAGCAAGACATCTAATAGTAAGCACCAAAAGTACACTGACACTAGTACACATAGGCACACATTTCAACCCCCGATCACCCCCCCCCCCCAGTTAACCCCTGCACTCCCTGTTGCAGTGTTAATTTTTTTTACTGATCACTGCAATGGTGTCATTTGTGACAGTAAACAGTGTTAGGGCAATTAGTGGTTGGCCCTGTTAGGTCTAGGGTACCCCCTAATAAAGGTTTCACCCCTTGATCGCCCCCTAGTTGACCCTTTCACCCCGTTGCCAGTGTCACTAATAGATCTTTTTTCTGATCGCCTTATTGGTGTCACGGGTGACGCTAGTTAGCCGGTTAGTTATTTAGGTTCACCGTCAGGTTTTTATAGCGATAGGTACCCCCATATACTACCTAATAAAGGTTTTAACCCCCTGATTGCCCCCTAGTTAACCCTTTCACCCCCCCCGTCACCAATGATCACCGTAAGTGTTACGGGTGACGCTGGTTAGTTTATTTTTTTATAGCGTCGGGTCACCCGCCGTTTATTACCCAATGAAGGTTTAACCCCCTGATCGCCCAGGGGGTGATATCAGTTAGGTTTTAGGGTCAGTTAGGGTCTGCATCGTCCCAGGCAGCGTTAGATTAGTGCAAGTAGCACTAACACCCACGCACGCACCATACACCTCCGTTAGTAGTATAGTATGTGAACGGATCAATATCTGATCCGATCAGATCTATACTAGCGTCCCCAGCAGTTTAGGGTTCCCAAAAACGCAGTGTTAGCGGGATCAGCCCAGATACCTGCTAGCACCTGCGTTTTGCCCCTTCGCCCAGCCCACCCAAGTGCAGTATCGATCACTGTCCCTTACAAAACACTAAACACATAACTGCAGCATTTGCAGAGTCAGGCCTGATCCCTGCGATCACTAACAGTTTTTCTGGTAGCGTTTGATACAGTTGCTGACTAGTGTACCAGTAAATTTAGAGACCAAAATGGCAAATCGAAGGTACACTAGTGAAGAGGCCTACACGTTTCTGAGCATGACAGATAGTGAAAAGGAAGTCACTCATCTGTCAGATTCAGGCTCAGAATATGATCCTGTACAAGGCAGCAGCTCCCTGACAGATAGCTCTGACGACGGAGTTGTGTTCCCTGCCAAGGTCAGGCGTACTCGACCCTAACCTTCTTCCGCTGTTGTTGAGGTGCAAGAACCGCGGGGCTCTCGTATGGAGCAGAGAGCCAGTACTAGTGCTGCTCATCCTTCTGATGAACTGGCAAGCACCAGCTGCCTAGTACACCCTGGTCGTAGTCAAACCAGCACTGCAATATCACGTGGTGACGTGGCGAGTCCCATAAGTGCAGTTCCAGCTGGTGAGGTGGCTAGCACATCTAGTGTCCCGCTGCCACCAAGAAGACAAAGACAGGCCCTTTGTGCCCATAGTGCCATTCCTGCAGAATTTGCCAATCCTAATTGGGAGCCCACCACTTCTGCAGCACCCGTACTTCCCCCATTCACTGGCCAACCCAGAATTCAGGTGGAAACAGTTGATTTTATGTCACTTGAATTTTATTCGCTGTTTTTCACAGAAGATCTCTATAGATCTATTGTGGACCACAGCAATTTGTATGTTGGTTAATTTATCGCCGCTAATCCCCAGTTGTCCTCCCTTGCCAGAGATTGGAAACCAATTACGGTTTCCGAATTTAAGACCTTTCTGGGCCTATCCCTCCTCATGGGCATAAATAAAAAGGTTGAGATGCGGTCATATTGGTCCACTAACCCAATTCACCATATGCCCCTGTTCTCTGCCTCCATGGCCAGGGCACGATATAAGCAGATCTTACGGTTCATGCACTTCAACGACAATGAACTCTGTCGACTTCGGGGAGACCCTGGATACGATCGGCTCTACAAAATTCGGCCCCTCGTAAACCACTTCAACGAATGTTTTGCAGCCTTGTTTAGTCCCGATCAAGTTGTCTGCCTTGACGAGTCCCTGATTAAATTTTCTGGCCGCTTGTCTTTCAAACAGTATCTTCCCAGCAAGCGTGCCAGATATGGGGTCAATATGTATAAACTCTGTGACAGGGCAACAGGCTATACATGGAGTTTTATGGTTTATGAGGGAAGAGATAGTTACGTAGAGCCGGAGAACTGCCCAGACTACATAGGGAGCGCTGGCAAGATTGTGTGGGACTTGGTGTCACCCTTATTCAGAAAGGGGTACCAATTGTATGTGGTCAATTATTACATGAGCGTGCCACTTTTTAGTCACTTGTTTGATAATCAAATTGGCGCATGTGGCACTGTGCGATCTAATCACTGGGGCTTACAGCAGCGGCTTGTAGATTCCCGTCTTAGGCCTGGGGAGAGAGCCTGCTTGAAGTGTAATAATTTGCTTACTGTGAAGTGGAGGGATAATAAGAATTTTTCGTTCTGTCCTCCCTTCACGCAGACATGACGGTCCAAATTCCTACGTCGACTGGTGTTGTGGAGAAAAAACCCTCTGTGTCCATGAATATAACCTTAATATGGGAGGGGTGGACCTCAACGACCAGTTGTTGGCGCCGTACCTAGTTGCCCGTAAGTGTCTGTATACTTATTTCAATTGGCTTTGCTGAACACTCATGTGCTTTACAGAGCTTCAGGATGGACTGGATCCTTCCTTAAATTCCAGGAAGAGATCGTCAGAGCCCTTCTGTTTCAAAAAGGTGCTGCACCCCACCTTCCCAACGCAAATGCAGTAAGCCGGCTGCATGAGAGGCATTTTCCGTATGTCCTCCCTGATACCCCTACCCAACGAGCCCCCCAAAGAAGATGTCGCGTCTGTAGCAAGCGTGGATATAGGTGTGATACCCGCTATTATTGTCCCTCCTGTCCTGACAATCCTGGTCTTTGCATTGGTGAAGGTTTTGAATGCTACCATACACTAGTGGAGTATTAGCGTAGGGTACAACACTAAATAGTCCTAGGCACCCTTACACAGGGTCTCCCAAGATGCCATTGCATTTTGAGAGACCCGAACCGTTACAGTTACAAATAAAAGTGTAAAAAGAAGAAAAAGGAAAAAAAAACCAAAACACACTATTCTCTTTTCTATCGTTCCGCTCTTTTTTACTGTATTCTATGCTTAACTGCAATGCAACAGCAACAGTGTTTGCTCCCAGGATACATAAAGCCGTGACTCCAGTGCTGTAGAAGGTGATTTCACCACCACAGTTAAAAAAAAAAAGAGCATATATGCCGAAGCATGGGGGCAGGGGTGGAGGAGCGATTTGCTCCTAAATTTTAGGCACAGACTGCGTTAAAAAATGTTTTATTTTTTACTATGTTTTTTTGTATTTGCTTTGCAGTTATGGTATGTCTTACTGTTATACTGTAATGTAACTTTGTTTTATTGTTAACCATCATTTGCTTAGCAGGTACGCCATTCAGCTGCAGCACTGATTTATCTTGACAGCAACAGCGTTTGCTCCCACGATACATAAATCAGCGACTTCAGCGCTGTAGAAGGTGATTTCACCACCACAGTTAAAAAAAAAAAGGTGCATGTATGCCCATCATTAGAAGTGGGTGGATGAAGGGAGATATTCTAATGGTGGGCATACCCACTGATCAATCTCTTTTTTTCGTTCAGCCCACAGGCTGCATGGAAAAAAAAAAAAATACAATATATGCCCAACAAGGACCAGCAACGTACTGGTATGTTGCTGGACTTTGAGTGGTTATACCAGAATGATGCCTGCGGGTTTAGGTATCATTCTTTTAAGCCAGCGGTCGGCTTTCATGTAAAAAGCAATCCCTATCGGCTACTTAGCCTCTAGACTGCTTTTACAAGCAGTGGGAGGGAACGTCCCCCCCTCACCACCATCTTCCAAGGTTTTCTCTGGCTCTCCTGTCCCAACAGGGAACCTGAGACTGCAGACGGTGGTTCCGCCAGCTGACCATAGAGCTGATCAGAGACCAGAATGGCTCCAATCATCTCTATGGCCTAAGAAACCAGAAGCTACGAGCATTTCATGACTTAGATTTCGCCGCATATAAACAGTGCCATTGGGAAATTGGGAAAGCATTTTATCACACTGATCTTGGTGTGCTCAGATGCTTTGAGGGCAGGGGAGACATCTAGGGTCTAATAGACCCCATTTTTTTCTAAAAAGAGTACCTGTCACTACCTATTGCTATCATAGGGGATATTTACATTCCCTGAGATAACAATAACAATGATAAAAAAAAAATGAAAGGAACAGTGTAAAAATTAAATAAAAAAGCAAAATAAATAATTAAAAAAAAAAAAAGCATCCCTCTCCCCCCCTGCTCTCGCGCAAAAGCGAACTCAAGCATCGGTCTGGCGTCATATGTAAACAGCAATTGCACCATGCATGTGAGGTATCACCGCGAAGGTCAGATCGAGGGCAGTAATTTTAGCCTCCTCTGTAAATCTAAAGTGGTAACCTTTAACCAGTTGCTTACTGGGCACTTAAACCCCCCTCCTGCCCAGACCAATTTTGAGCTTTCAGCGCTGTCGCACTTTGAATGACAATTGCGCGGTCATACAACACTGTACCCAAATGAAATTTTTATCATTTTTTCCCCACAAATAGAGCTTTCTTTTGGTGGTATTTAATCACAGCTGGAGTTTTTATTTTTTGCTAAACAAACAAAAAAAGATGGAAAATTTTGAAAAAAAAAAAAATCATGTTTAATAGTTTGTTATAAAATTTTGCAAACAGGTCATTTTTCTCCTTCATTGATATGCACTGATGAGGCGGCACTGGTGGGCACTGATAGGCTGCACTGATGGGCACGGATAGGCACAGATAAGGCGGCACTGATAGGCACAGTTAAGGCGGCACTGATAGGCACAGTTAAGGCGGCACTGATAGGCACAATTAAGGCGGCACTGATGGGGACAGATAAGGCGGTACTGATGGGCACAGATAAGGCGGCACTGATGGCCACGGATGGGCGGCACGGATAGGTGGCACGGATAGGTGGCACAGATAGGTGGCACAGATAGGTGGCACAGATAGGTGGCACAGATAGGTGGCACAGATAGGTGGCACAGATAGGGGGCACTGATGGGGGGCACTGATGGGGGGCACTGATGGGCGGCACTGATGGGCGGCACTGATGGGGGGCACTGATGGGCACTTATGGGCACTGGTAGGTGACACTGATAGGTTGCACTGATGTGGGTGCTGATGGGTGGCACTGATGTGGGTGCTGATGGGTGGCACTGTGGGCACTGATGGGTGGCACTGTGGGCACTGATGGGTGGCACTGTGGGCACTGATGGGTGGCGCTGATTGATGGCACTGTGGGCACTGATGGGTTAATCTGGTGGGCACTGGTAGGCAGCACTGCTGTGTTACAAGATCGCCGTGATCGGGACTGATGTCCCGATCACGGCCGCCGGTGATCGGGTTTTTTTTTTCCTCCTCACGCTGTCAGCGCGAGGAGGAAAATAGCCGATTACCGGCTCTGTTTACATCACATGATCAGCTGTCATTGGCTGACAGCTGATCATGTGGTAAGGGGTTGGGACCAACCCCTTACTCTGATCTGTGATCAGGCGAGTCTCATAGACTCGCTGATCACCGGGCGCGCAGGCCGCTCGTGCACGGGACGACGTCAATGGACGTAGTCCCGGCAATTAAGATCCGCGCTGTTGCCGTCATTTGGCAATGGCCCGGATCTGAAGCAGTTAAAGGCTTTTAAAAATGTATGTAGTTTGTCGCTGCTACACATTTGTGCGCAATTTTAAAGCAAGTCGTATTTGGGATCCATGTATCCTGCCTAAGATCATCTTTCTTATTTCATCAAACATTTGGGCAATATAGTGTGTTTTAGTGCATTAAAATTAAAAAAAGTGTGTTTTTTCCAAAAAAAATGCGTTTGAAAAATCGCTGTGCAAATACTGTGTGAAAAAAAAATGCAACACCCCCCATTTTAATCTGTAGGGCCTTTGCTTTAAAAAAAATATAATGTTTCAAAGTAATTTTCTTGCATAAAATAAATATTTTTTTTATGTAAACAAAAAGTGTCAGAAAAGGCTTTGTCTTCAAGTGGTTAGAAGAGTGGGTGATGTGTGACATAAGCTTCTAAATGTTGTGCATAAAATGCCAGGACAGTTCAAACCCCCCCCCCCCCCAAATGACCCAATTTTGGAAAGTAGACATCCCAAGCTATTTGCTGAGAGGCATGTTGAGTCCATGAAATATTTTATATTTTGACAAAAGTTGCAGGAAAAATACAATTTTTTTTTTCTTTTGCACAAAGTTGTCACTAAATGATATATTGATCAAACATGCCATGGGCATATGTGGAATTACACTCCAAAATGCATTCTGCTGCTTCTCCTGAGTACGGGGATACCACATGTGTGAGACTTTTTGGGAGCCTAGCCACGTACGGGACCCCGAAAACCAATCACCGTCTTCAGGCTTTCTAAGGGTGTAAATTTTTGATTTCACTCCTCACTGCCTATCACAGTCCATGGAATACCCAGATGGCACAACCCCCCCCCCAAAATTACCCCATTTTGGAAAGTAGACACCCCAAGCTATTTGTTGAGAGGTATGTTGAGTATTTTGCTGATCTCGCTTTTTGTTGCAAAGTTTTGAAAATTGAAAAAAGAAAAAAAAATACAAATGAGAGCTGCAAAATACTCACCATGCCTCTCAGCAAATACCTTGGGTGTCTACTTTCTAAAATGGGGTCATTTGAGGGGGCGGGGGTTTGTGCTATCTGGACATTTCAGGGCCTCCTTAACTGTGATAGGTAGTGTTGCCTTATAAGTTTATGTGAAATCTCCATTAATAGCTGTAAAATACTGTAATTGTGAATATACTTAATTTAGCTGTTGTACACACACTCACTCGCGGCACACCATTTGACTACCCGACACGCATACAGCCTCAGTGCCGAGCTAAGGCACCACACATGAAAGCAGTCATTCGGCATTGTTTGTATTGCTTTTTTTAAATGAACAGGATTACACTATTGGTTCCTTTTATACTCTTTTCACATATCCCATCTATGATCTTTGTCGGAGGAAGGGGTTTTTATGCTTCTACAGTCTCCACCATTATAGCAAGTATTATCTTGCCAAAAGCATCTTTGACCTGCTTTTTAAGTAAAGGGGTCACCATCATCTGGTAAGCAGAACCCACTTATGGAGCACTTTGGGTGTAACTTGCTCAGCTGGTGAAGGATAACTCATTGTTGACAGTATTCAGAAGATTTTTCAGCACAGAAGAGTCACAACTGCTAGGACTTTGATTGATTATCAAATCTTTGCAATTCACATCTATTTAAGTTGTATGTGTCACTTTGCACTTTAATATGAGTACTTAAGTGTGTTTCCTTAGGCACCTCATTATTCATTATTGCACAGTAGTAATTTTACGTGCTGTCAGAGCGCCCTCTATATCCAATTCATCCTAGAGAACAAAGTGACGGTCATTGCAATACTTTATGTCACGCCGTTTTTCCTAGAGGTCTTACAAGTGCAATTTTTTGGGGAAAAAAATACACTTTTTTAAATTAAAAAATAAGACAACAGTAAAAGGTAGCCCAATTTTTTTTTTATATTGTGAAAGATAAGGTTACGCAGAGTAAATTGATACCCAACATGTCACGCTTCAAAATTGCTCCAGCTTAAGTTACAGAGAAGGTCTAGTGCTAAAACTATTGCTCTCGCTCTAACGATCGCGGCAATACCTCACATGTGTGGTTTGAATACCATTTTCATATGTGGCCGCGACTTACGTATGCGTTCGCTTCTGCACGCGAGCTCAGCGGGACGGAGTGCTTTACATTTTTTCTTTTTTTTCTTATTTATTTTACTTTTTATTTTTACACAGTCTTTTTTTAAAAAAAATTGGTCACTTTTATTCCTATTACAAGGAATGTAACCATCCCTTATAATAGAAAAGACCTCAGATCTCACATTTACACGAAAATGCATAAAAAAAAAAAAAAAAAAAATGAAATGTCATTTTTTTTGCAAAACAAAAATATCCCCTTTAAGACCGTTGGGCGGAAGTGACGTCGCTTCCGCCATCAAATGGTGTGGAGCCGAGCGGGGCCATCTATTCCTCAATCAGCATCCAGCCTGTGAGGGGAGAGGGCACGATCGTCTCCGCCGATACCGATGGCTCCCTTAAGCGGCAGAGACGACCAGAGCGCGGCGGGAGGGGCACCTCTCTCGCCTCCGATAAAAGTGATCTTGCGGCGAATCTGCCGCTGAGGCTACGTTTATCTGAAAGCAGACCGCCCGCTGTTGAGAAGGATACCGGGGTTATGGCAACTAGCTGCTGCCATAACAACAGTATTCCCCTTCAAACAGCTGATGTACAACTGCGGCGAGCGGTTCGCAAGTGGTTAAAGTGTATTTTTTCCAAAAAAATTGGGTTTGAAAAACCTCTGCACAAATATTGTGCCACATAAAATATGCAACACCAACCATTCTATTCTCTAGGGCCTCTGCTTAAAAATATATACTGTATTTATTGGCGTATAACGCTCACTTTTTCACCATGAAAATCGTGTGCAAATAGCGTGTGCGTGTTATACGCCAATACTTCAATTTTAGCTGCCTCGGAGGGGACAGGGAGGGGGGCGGGACGAGCGCCATCAGATTACATACAGTGAGAATCTCCTGTTTACTCTGTAATAGGAAGTCCCGTCTCCTGGGAAGCCATTGGACCACTGTTCTGTCTATCATAGGAGATTCTCACTGTATGTAATCTGTCGGCACTCGTCCCGCCCCCTCCCTGTCCCATCTAGGCTGCAGATAGGCATCGACCAGGCTGCACTGATGGCAATGGTGAGGATGCTGCGTTGATGGCAATGGTAAGGGTGCTGCATTGATGGCAATGGTGAGGCTGCAGATGGGCGCTGACCCTTATTTTGCTTCAAAGTTCCTTATTTAAAATTACATTTTTTTCCCTGAAACTTCCCTCTTAAAATGAATGTGCGTGTTATACACCTGTGCGTGTTATACGCCGATAAATACGGTATATATATTTTGGGGGGTTCTAAGTCGTTTTCTAGCAAAAAAAAAATTGCTGATTTTTACATCTAGGAGAGCAATTTCAGAATTGGCCTGGTCTGGAACTGGTTAACAAGTATAAGTACAAGTAGTTGTGTTTTGTGCTTTTTTTGTGAATTATTGATTTTCAGTTAGATTCTGTTGCTACAGAGAGTTATATAGACCTCGCTTTGCAGCCACATGTTACCATGATTGAGCCAAAGGGACATTGCTGTGAAGAGCCCATTGTTTTGCAGCTTTCATAATCTTATTTGTATTATTTTCATCCATTTTTTATATCCGCCAGCTGGAGTCCTTAACTACATGAGTCTGGGAGCCATTTTTTTAATGCAAAAATTGACCGTTTGTCTGTTTACATCCAATCCGATTTTTTAATGGAAGAAAAATAAGGCTTTGATTCTTTCTAAAAAACTGATGTTGACAGAAGTGGATATAAACTGATGTAAATGGATGATAATCCGTTCTACATCCTTTTTTCCATAGAGATGCATTGATGTCCTTTCTTTCATCCTTTAATAGATGGATGAAAATGGACAAATGGTCCGAATGTGTGAAAGGGGCCTTAGAGTTGGTATGTTTTACGTACCACTAAAAAAAATGCTTTTTCTTTAATCCTACCTAAAATACACTGGTCTAACACAGACCTAGATCAATTTTCTCCTTTAGTATACAATGTATCTTTTTCTCCATTCAAGAGAATAAAACAACACAGGGTAGGCTGTACAGTGACTGATCACTCTGATCGTCAATCATAGGCTTTAACAGCGATCATGCACTGATTCCCAATTGTTCGTATGAGACCTAGAGCTCTTAGCGTCAGCTCGGTTATTTTGCTATAAGTGCGCTGTGTACTGCCCTCTCAGAACAAGCTCAGTAGAGCATATATGAGACCTCAAGGATAAAGACCCAATTCTGTGAGGCCACATATGCATATGCCCATCAGGAAGGGGTTAAAAAGAAAAAAAAAATGATAGTCAAGAAATAAATTAGTAGCTTCAAATTACAGAGATTCTCCTAAGATTCATAGATGGAGGAGAAGCAAGCAAACCCTAAACTACACATTGCTCCCATAAACATCAACTGGGGTTCCCTGTCAACAGGGTGTGTGCAGTGAGGGTCACAGAGGATAGATAACACCAGATTGGAAGCAAGCATCATGCACATCATTAGGGTGCAACTCCAGCCACAACTTTTTTCATTGCTTAGTGGGAGAGAGTAACAGCAACAGTTGGGGGGGAAGTCTACTTTCTTCTTTTCGGTAAAATTTACATTTTCCCACACAGGTTGGTTTTGAAGCTATAACATTGAGGTTTTCATGATATCTTAGATTAGACATCACTAAATGGCAGGCCTATCCAGACCCATCACTGACAGTCCTCCTATCCCAATTACTATCCGAATGACCCCTTCCCCCAGACCCGCACAGCAGGGCAGAGAGTGGAAATTCTGGACAGACGATGGGAGCTACCCAACTTTTCAAGTTAACAAGTGGATGATGTGGGGAGGTCCCAGCAACCAATCACACACTGTGATATGACAGAGGGAAAAAGTGACCTAAGAGGGGTAATGTGTGGTGTGTAGGGGGCAAGGGGGTGACTTGGGACAGTGATGTAAAGGGGGAATGTGATGTGGTGGGGCTGTGGTGTGATTAGGGAGGAGGGACTGAGGACACTGATGTAAAGAGGCAGGAAAACCCAAAATTCATTAGTGTACGTTTTACATACAAGTCAAAGATTAATATATAGTATAAATTTGTCAGCAATCAACAGATGCAGAGTTACTGTAAAAAGTAAAAATAGATTACAGCATATACCTCCACAAGTAAAATAAAAGGTCACAAAAGTTATACCATATCACAGCAGCGGGCCAAGTCCTCCTTGGGAAAGGGGTAATTTTGTACCCTGAAATATTGGGTCATAAGATGTCATTACACAGCTGAATGCTATACTTTGGGTCATCTTTTATATGTTAATCACAGATGTATATACTGTAATGCTTTGTGCTCTAACTGTGCATTTGTTCTACTGATTGAGACCTATAATGTATACATCCTTGACCTGGATACACAATTGGCATTCATGAAACTTGGGTGTGCTTCCTTCTTAGTTTTGTTGTGTTCTAAGACACGGTGCATCCCCATTCCGTACCTTAGCACCACATCCTGCCAATGGCAGCCTATCCCGTGCTGGATAGAGCCCTTGCCTGTGTCAGGTGGTAACAGCTGTCCTGACAGTTACTCTTCATTACATTCACTAAATTGTAGTCCAGACTCAGTCTTCTAGTTGTCAACACATCTATGTGCGTAGAAACAGACTGTTCTGAAAATAGCTACATGGCCAATAGACTATGCATTAGAATTTTTTATAGTCATATTTGATAAGTGACAGGTCCTCTGTAATCTTGACATCTCCCACTTTTACAAGGCTCCTCCAGTAATAAAAGTTCCTTGTCTACCTTTATCTCTTCCTCCTGCTATATGTTTATTGATGCAAAACAGGTTTTTTTTATGCACTCACCGAAAGTCCCACAGCCTCAATTTTTGCACGTATTTGCTTGTGTTCCTCAGGTCGTAAACCAGCACCGAGCCGGTAATCAGACCGGCATAAACATAGTTGAAATCATCAGAGCACCAGCAGCAGCTCCATAACGGCTGCTCGGCTTTGCAGGTCTGCACCACGGAGTTCGATAGAAGGCTGCAAGAGGGACAGACAATGTCAGAGGGGGTTTAAGCTCCCATCATGCTCTTCTTCAATAATACATTCCCCAACAGCTACCACTAAGTAACCGGTAAAGTGATGTCCAGCCCAAACCCTTTACTATTTATTGTTAACGGCAACCTTGTCAACCATGTCCAGCAGCAGATATACTAAAGCTACTCAGTTACAGATGGAGGCTAAAAAAACAAATGCATGTCAGTGAGGCAAATCTGCTACTCTCTCTCTGGAACAAAGACTGAAGAGACTCCAATCTACTAGGGCTGTCTGCCCATTTATATTCAGGAACATGCAGCACTCACCTGGTCAGCTTCAATGTGCAGTCCATAGAAGCGGAGAGGAGGAGGCCGTCAGAGCGCGAGTTGAAGGCCAGACCACGGATCTGTTTGGAATGGACGGGAATGTATTGCCCGCTCTCCATAGTGGCCACATTTAGCTTATTCACACCACACCCTGGAAAGAGAGAACCAGAAGACTTATAGGGGAGAAATGAGGGAAGGAACTTGGAGATTAACAGGGGAGCAATGAGAGAGAAAAAGAGAAAAAAGAGGGAGAGAGAGAGAGAGAGAGAGAGAGAGAGAGAGAGAGAGAGAGAGAGAGGGAGAGAGAGAGAGAGATGAGATTTACAGAAGATCAATCACAAAAATTCAGAAGATTTAAAGGGGAGCAATAAGATAGAGAAAGAGAGAGAGAAAGAGAGAAAGAGAGAGAGAGAGAGAGAGAGAGAGAGAGAGAGAGAGAGCGCGCCCTGGGAGATTTACAGGGAAGCAATGAAAAAGAGACATGAGATTTACAAGGGAGGAATGAGAGGGAGAGAGAGAGAGAGAGAGAGCCCAGGGAGATTTACAAGGGAGGAATTAAGGAAAGAGAGTCCAGGGATATTTACAAAGGAGTGAGAAAGAGATTTACAAGGGAGGAGAGAGAGTGAGAGAGAGAGAGAGAGCCCAGGAAGATTTACAAGGGAGTGTCAAAATGTTTATACTGAAATATTAAAATAATATAATATTTATGGAATTATGCAAACATCTATGTTTCAGGAGATTTTTACATTTTTCCACAAATACAATCAAGTAATTCAAGTTCGTTTATTCGTGCTATTTTGAGGACAAGTGACAACAATGATATGCTAAAAATATATATTTTATTAACTAAAAATTCAGTTTAAAATAATATCAAAAACTGTCTAAAATCTGCCATTCTCTCTAGCCATCTCCACTCCTCTTGAAATATATTTGTTAGAGATAATATCCCCACACAATTAAACTAGTGTTCTAAATTCCTTAAGACTCAGATCATTGGAATTTAACCCTGTGTATGATTTCACAAATACAACTTCTAATACTTTCAAACTTTTCATAGGATCTCATATTTGTAACCCTTATTATAATAATATATATGTATTAATGGTTTATGAATACCCACATAATACATTATAAAAATATTATGACAGAAAAATTATTATTAAAATACATAAACCAATATATGTGACATTATTCGCTTAATACATATATATATATATACAGGGAAATCAACCAGCGCAAACCAAAACCTAGCTCAACAGCAGCTGTGACACTGAGGGTTAAATTTACCAAATCCCATATAAACATAAAGAAAAAAGCAGTACAGCGCTTAAAATAAAATAATATATACTAAATTAAGAGTCCAACATGAACCAATAACAAATAAATGTCCAGTGATTCCTCCGGTGATTCAGGTGACAAAGGTAAACGAGAAGTGACTAAAGTGACAAAAATGGACCTCCACCTTCAGTGACACCAGCCGCTCACCTCAATGGATGGACCCCTGAGTATATCAGTCAGGTCAGAAACAGCTGATTCCCTCACAGGGGAAATAACACAGACAGATAGCGACAGCAGCAGCAGCAGCCTGGAGATGTCAGCTCTCAGTGGTCAGCATACAGGCAGATGATCACATGTAAAAATTCAAGAAAGGATCTAGTGCTCTCCGTATCATAATAAACCAATTTATTAAAAATATAAGAAAGACAGTCACATTATAAAGCACTGTGCCCCAGTGCGAAGGATGTAAGCATAAACGGAGCGGATGTCCCAATGTAGGATGAACGAGCGGAGAGCGCGGGTGACGTCACGATCATAGCACGTGGATGCCGTACGCGTTACGTCCCTCAAAGTGGGCGGGACTTCATCAGCGGCAACGGCTGAGCGCAGGGACGCCACCTAAATGCAAATCCGCTCTTCCTAATCAACCAATGGGCACGACTGTGTATTCTTCTCTATGGTAACCCAATCTGACTGCTCATAACCAGGAACAGGAAGTGGTTTAATGAGCTCCTCCCAAACTACCAATAAGCTTGAATGCGCCCGTCACCATAGTAACCAGGGTCAGACAAACAAACCAGGAAGTCACTATCTTCATGGAATAGTTGTGGGTGTAAATATAAAAAAGCTAATGTTAAAGGACAATGATACATTGCCACAGAAACATAACTAAATAACTAAAACAATATAAAATGTGTAAATTATATACGAATGTATAATTATAAAGGCAATCAATGTTAACCCAATGCCTCCGCTCAACATCCCGGGTAGTCCACTCCATTAATGCAAATTACATGAATTTAACGAGAGTTAAATGAAAAACAAAGATTGCATAAAAAACATTACATAAAAAACATTAATAAAAAATCTTTTAAAACAAGTTGCTAACGATCGGAAATAAAACAGTTGACATCAAATTCGACGTTCAACCCCCCTGGAACAAGAACCTTAGTCTCGTGAATCCAGTGAGATTCTCTGCGACTTATTTGGCGCAGAAAGTTGCCCCCCCTCCAATGTTTGTCAACTCTCTCTATACCCCAAAAGCTTAGACCCCTGGGGTTTTGATTATGTACCAGTTTAAAATGTTTTGAAACGTTGTGTGTTTTTATCCCTTTTTTGATATTGTTGACATGTTCCCCTAGGCGGACATGTAAAGGGCGGGATGTCCTACCAATATACTGTAAGCCACACTCGCACTGTAACATATAGACAACCCCAACCGTGGTGCACGTTATGAGTTGATCTATTTTGTATTCTTTACCGGTGGAGGTGGCCTTAAAGCTTTTTCGTTTTTTATTGTTACACTTGGAGTGCCTGCAGGCTGTGCACCGCCCACAGGCATAGAATCCTGACAGAAAGGAAAAAAGTCTGCTTTCAGAATGTACTGGAGGATCCACTACACCGGGGGCTAAACGATCACGTAGAGATGGGGCCTTTTTATAAATGAACGACGGATGGGGTGGCAGCAGGGGACCCAGCACACGGTCCTGTTTGAGAATTGACCAATTTTTTGATACAAGTTTTTCAAATTGCTTGTGCTGGATGTTAAAATTCAGAACCATTTTTTTTTCAGAACCGTTCTTAAAATTATCTACCGACCTTGGGAATAAACTGACAAAATGGGATCTTGAGGCTCAAAACAAGAAAAAGAAAAAATATATGAGAGACTCGGATGATTTTAGGAGTGGGAATATTTTTAAATGGCAGGCTGCTCCTCCCCCTCCTCCTCCCCCTCCTAATCCATCCGGGACCAACTCTCAAACCATTCCCTACCATTCAATCAGTACTCCAGGCCCACCCCCTGCCATACCCAACTCTCGTAGTCATCCCCCACCTGTCCCCCCTACTAGAGGGGGTCGGGGAAATAGAGCCAACTCCAAAAGAGGTGGAGGCAGAGGAAGGGGCCCCCCATATATCCCCAATAGAGAGGACCATGACCATCCGTATTATCAGCAGGATTATGGATCACCCCGGGGATGGGAATATCAGAAACATGGTTCATATTCTCATAATAATGAGGCTAGAAGAGACCCACCCCATTATGTGCATGGGAGTCAATTACCCTTATCTAATAGATTTGCACCATTGCAGCAAGTCAATAAAGAGGGAGGGGATTTTTTAGGGGTTCAGAATGGACCGGGGAGAGGGTCGCAGCCTTACCAGCCCAATCCAGGAGATTGGTGGGATTACCGACCACAGACCCCGCCCCCATTAATGACGGGCCCACCTCGAAAAAGAAAAGAGAGAGAGGAACTAGAGGGGGTAGGCGACTACAAAAAACAAAGACCCTATTAGGAACAGGGATATACAACTTGAGCAGTGCTGTTTTAAGTGAGAACGAGATTCGGGTTCTGGATAAGGGGCTGAAATTTGCCCCTGTTCGGAATTTGAATAAGTTTGACACTTATGTGAATATTCATAAATTTGTCCGACACCTTAATATGAAAAAGTATTTTTTGTCTAATTCAAGCAGACCAGCTACTATGTTAGGAGGTCATCACTCCAATTTACGTAACAAATCGACTTTCAATCCCCTCAATACCGATAACAAATATCTTGAAGTATTCAAGAACATGCTGTTTAATGACCTGGATAAAATGAGAGTCAGAAAGGCTGTTGACCCACTACCTATTAGGCAGGGTATCAAATCCTTGGAAACAAGGAATGATATCATCATCCGCCCTGCGGATAAAGGAGGGGGTCTGGTGATCTTAGACAAGTCTAAATACATGGAAGAACTCAATAGACTACTGGCAGATCGTGATACCTATCAGATTTTGAATAGGGACCCTATGCTGACATATAAGGATGAGCTTCACTGGCTAATTGAGGAAGGAAAAAAGGATAATGTTCTCAATAAAAAGGAGGCTTCCTATTTTTGTAGAACCCTCATCATTTACTGCCTCCCAAAAATCCATAAGGATTTAACAAATCCCCCAGGGAGGCCCATAGTAAATGGTATAGATTCCATATCCTCTAGGTTGGGTCAATATATTGACCACTTCCTTCAGCCCCTGGTCTTTAAAACGGAAGCCTTCCTTAAGGACACAAAACATGTCATTCAAATTATGGAATCTGTCAGTTGCTCTCCTTCTAGTATCTTGATCACAGCTGATGTAGGGTCCCTTTACACTATAATTGGCCATGAGGATGCCCTTGCCTCTGTCCAATGGGCCCTATCCACTTTCTCTGATCTCCCCGAAAAGCATAAAAAATTCTTGTTGGAAAGTTTGGCCTTTTGTCTGGCTAAGAACTATTTTTGGTTCAACCGTCAATTTTTCCTTCAAAAAAGAGGCGTTGCGATGGGCGCTCGTTTTGCTCCCAGTGTGGCCAATCTGTTCATGGCCCACTGGGAGGAAGACGTAGTGTTCAGGGAACGCCCCCCTGAGCTAGTGTGCTATAAACGTTACATAGACGACCTTATCATGATCTGGGATGGGGATCAATCAGGTTTGGATTCTTTCATCCATAAACTTAATAACACCAAGAATATCCAGCTGTCATGGAACTTTAGTAAAGAAAAAATAGTATTTCTTGACCTTGAAATCTGGAAAGATGATGAAGGGTTCAGATTGTGTAACTATCTCAAACCTACAGACCGTAATTCTTATATTCCCCTGGGGAGTTGTCATCATAAATCATGGCTTTGCAACATCCCCAGGGGACAATTTGTTAGACTTAGACGGAACTGTACACGAGATAGCGATTTTCTCACTCAGTCTGCCTTACTTTCATCAAGGTTTGTAGACAAAGGATATGACAAACACTTATTAAGTGATGAGGTTAAGAGGGTTATGGCCATGGATAGGACCACTCTGATATCCGATAAGATCAAGAACACTGGTTCAGAGGTCTCGAATTTTAAAATGGTTCTGAATTTTAACATCCAGCACAAGCAATTTGAAAAACTTGTATCAAAAAATTGGTCAATTCTCAAACAGGACCGTGTGCTGGGTCCCCTGCTGCCACCCCATCCGTCGTTCATTTATAAAAAGGCCCCATCTCTACGTGATCGTTTAGCCCCCGGTGTAGTGGATCCTCCAGTACATTCTGAAAGCAGACTTTTTTTCCTTTCTGTCAGGATTCTATGCCTGTGGGCGGTGCACAGCCTGCAGGCACTCCAAGTGTAACAATAAAAAACGAAAAAGCTTTAAGGCCACCTCCACCGGTAAAGAATACAAAATAGATCAACTCATAACGTGCACCACGGTTGGGGTTGTCTATATGTTACAGTGCGAGTGTGGCTTACAGTATATTGGTAGGACATCCCGCCCTTTACATGTCCGCCTAGGGGAACATGTCAACAATATCAAAAAAGGGATAAAAACACACAACGTTTCAAAACATTTTAAACTGGTACATAATCAAAACCCCAGGGGTCTAAGCTTTTGGGGTATAGAGAGAGTTGACAAACATTGGAGGGGGGGCAACTTTCTGCGCCAAATAAGTCGCAGAGAATCTCACTGGATTCACGAGACTAAGGTTCTTGTTCCAGGGGGGTTGAACGTCGAATTTGATGTCAACTGTTTTATTTCCGATCGTTAGCAACTTGTTTTAAAAGATTTTTTATTAATGTTTTTTATGTAATGTTTTTTATGCAATCTTTGTTTTTCATTTAACTCTCGTTAAATTCATGTAATTTGCATTAATGGAGTGGACTACCCGGGATGTTGAGCGGAGGCATTGGGTTAACATTGATTGCCTTTATAATTATACATTCGTATATAATTTACACATTTTATATTGTTTTAGTTATTTAGTTATGTTTCTGTGGCAATGTATCATTGTCCTTTAACATTAGCTTTTTTATATTTACACCCACAACTATTCCATGAAGATAGTGACTTCCTGGTTTGTTTGTCTGACCCTGGTTACTATGGTGACGGGCGCATTCAAGCTTATTGGTAGTTTGGGAGGAGCTCATTAAACCACTTCCTGTTCCTGGTTATGAGCAGTCAGATTGGGTTACCATAGAGAAGAATACACAGTCGTGCCCATTGGTTGATTAGGAAGAGCGGATTTGCATTTAGGTGGCGTCCCTGCGCTCAGCCGTTGCCGCTGATGAAGTCCCGCCCACTTTGAGGGACGTAACGCGTACGGCATCCACGTGCTATGATCGTGACGTCACCCGCGCTCTCCGCTCGTTCATCCTACATTGGGACATCCGCTCCGTTTATGCTTACATCCTTCGCACTGGGGCACAGTGCTTTATAATGTGAGTGTCTTTCTTATATTTTTAATAAATTGGTTTATTATGATACGGAGAGCACTAGATCCTTTCTTGAATTTTTACATGTGATCATCTGCCTGTATGCTGACCACTGAGAGCTGACATCTCCAGGCTGCTGCTGCTGCTGTCGCTATCTGTCTGTGTTATTTCCCCTGTGAGGGAATCAGCTGTTTCTGACCTGACTGATATACTCAGGGGTCCATCCATTGAGGTGAGCGGCTGGTGTCACTGAAGGTGGAGGTCCATTTTTGTCACTTTAGTCACTTCTCGTTTACCTTTGTCACCTGAATCACCGGAGGAATCACTGGACATTTATTTGTTATTGGTTCATGTTGGACTCTTAATTTAGTATATATTATTTTATTTTAAGCGCTGTACTGCTTTTTTCTTTATATATATATATATATATATATATATATATACACTTCAATTTAATAATACCACGTAACTTTGGTTAATATGATTCTTGTACTTGTACTTGAGTATACAAGACACTTTTTAATCACTGTTTAAAGAGGAGGGCCCATTAAAAAAAAAAAAAAAAAGTCAGCAGCTACAAATACTGCAGCTGCTGACTTTTAATTGGAAACTTACCTGTCCCAGGGTCCAGCGATGCGGGGGATCGAAGCCCCTCTCGTCTTCCCCTCCGTTCGGCGGCGCCGGCATTGCAAATGTGGGCGCCGGGCTGTGGCTTCACAGCCAGGCACCCACTGCGCATGCGCGAGCGGCGCCGCACGCCGTGATTGGCCGCTCAGTCACCTGGGACCCAGGTGATTGACAAGAGGGAGGGAGCAGAGCCGAGTCCTTCTTGTGCCGAGGGGGAAGTGATGTCACCAGCCCAGGCACTGAAAGAGGCAGACTACGAGGGACCCCCTAGCAACAGGCATTTAGAGGGGAGTTAAAAAAAAATTCCAAATGTTTTTTTTTAATTTTTTTTTAGAAATTTTCATGTATTTTTTTTTGGGTGGAACACCACTTTAAATACATCTCTTCCCTTACTTCAGTTTAAGAAAAATAAAAAAATGTCCCCTTTAGGGTCAGTGGTGATATCTGAGACAACTCCTTATCTTGTTTATTTTACAAAGTGTCCAGACCTTAAATTTACACTTAAACTGATGTGTAAGGAGTAAAAAAAAAAATCTTTCTCTAAAGACAGTAAACTTAACTTAACCTCTTTAAAAAAGATATATATATTTTCAAACAAGATGGCTTCGGGTTTGCTCATAGCATATATATGAAAATATATATAATATACGGGCCTTCTATATTCTTTTAAAACCCAATAGTCCTGACAGGAGGAATGAGAGAGAGAGAGCCCAGGGAGATTTACAATGGAGGAATGAGAGAGAGAGAGCCCAGGGAGATTTACAGAAGAGAAATGAAAAAGAGAGAGACGGGAGATTTACAGGGGAGCAATGAAAAAGAGAGAGATGGAAGATTTACAGGGGAGCAATGGCGGCACCATGGCCCAAAGTGTATTTTATTTGTTTATCTGCATTTCATTATTATCTATTATTACTATTTGGGTGTTAGATTTATAAAGAAAATATGTATCATATTCATAGAGGGGAGCCCCCTTCTAATTACAGTTTATTAAGGAGAGAACAAATACTAAATGAGATAAAACCAGTTAGTGCTCCAAAAAGTATTTACAGAGGGATGACCACAGGTGAGCAGTACTCAGCAGTAAGCAGAGGCTTTGTATGGAATATATCAATATGGTTGCCCCATGTCTATATGTATTTCCAAATAGTAACAGTAAGCCTTCTAATAGCCTATATACTTTGCATTGCTGAATACATGACTTGGATGAGAGCCCTCAAACCAGTGCTTTGGGTGTGGGGGGGAGCATGTGACCTCCTCCCAAAATGTAGTACAGTTGTATAGTGACCGATGGCATGCACACCTGTAGATTTTTTTTCCCTTTAAGATGACTTACCAGAAAGGACGGCTCCGTGAGCGGGCTGTTGTGACACCATGAGGCAGCCCAACCACTCAGAGCAGGCCATGACATGGCAGTTCTCCATCTGAGACATAGCCTTCTGAAAGTTGTACTTTTGTGGAATTAGGCTGGAGGACAGTTGGGAAGAGCTGGTGCCATACTGAGCAAGCAACATCTTTAGTTCCTTATGAAGAAAAGAAACTCAGGTGTAAGTGACATGGGCACCAAACAATAGTGGTGGGAGCGACACGGACACCAGAGACAGAGCAGGGGGGGAGCGACACAGGCACCAGACATGAGCAGGGTAGAGACACAGACATCAAACATGAGATGTATAAAGCAAGGTTACACGGACCACAGAAAGATCTAGTGTACTGTATACACAGCACTACAAAGAAGGAAGCAGTGCCCTGAATATGTAATCACTTCCCCCCACATGTACATATATTATTGCAAACTATACATGGACACAAAAATTACGCCCCAACATTCATCAATGAACTTGCTACAGTCTGGCTATTCAGCTTCCTAGAAGACTAACAGCTGCTAGCCAGTAAAATGAACAGATTTCTGCAAGTGACTGGTCTGTGAACTGTCATAAGCAAGCCTCTCAATGACTGTGACTTTTAGGGGAAGATTTTCTAAAACTGGAGCACTCAGAATTTGCTGCAGATGTGCATGGTAGCCAATCAGCTTCTAACTTCAGATTGTTCAATTAAGCTTTGACAATAAAACCTGGAAGCTTGCTTCTATGCAGAGCTGCATCAGATTTTGCACCATGCAGTTTTAGTAACCAACCCCCTTAGAGTCTAAAAACATTTTATCCCACCAGAAATAATGTGGGGCATTTTAGATATGCAGCAAGTGATGGTTCAAAGTGTACAGCTAATAAAATAGGTCTTCTTTGAATCTGCACACAGTATAAATATAAAGGTTAACCACTTTGCGCCCAAGTCAATTCTGACACTTCACTCCTACATGTAAAGATCATAATTTATTTTCTAGAAAATTACTCAGAACCCCCAAACATTATATATGTTTTTTTAGCAAGGGAATACAATGGCAGTCGTTGCAACTTTTTATGGGATGCGGTCTTTGCGCAGCGATTTTTCAAATATGTTTTTTTTGGGGGGAAGAAAAACTGTTTAATGACTTAAAAAAATAAAGAAGTAAAAAAAATGTAAAAATAGCCCAATTTTTTTTGTAAAATAAGAAAGACGATGTTATGCCGAGTAAATAGATACCTAACATGTCACGCTTTAAAATTGCGCACGTTCATGGAATGGCGCCAAACTTTGGTACTTAAAAATCTCCATAGGCGGCGCTTTCATTTTTTTTACAGGTTACCTGTTTAGAGTTACAGAGGAGAACTTGGGATGGAATTATTACTCTCGCTCTAACGTTTGCGCTGATACCTCACATGTGTGATTTGAACGTAATTTACATTTGCGGGCGCGATATATGTATGCGTTCTTTTCTGCGGGGACGGGGGCACTTTGATTATTTTTTTTTTATTATTGTTTATCTTATTTACATTTTTTTTTTCACACTTCCCTCTTAAAAAAAATAAATTTGATCACTTTTATTCCTATTACAAGGAATGTAAACATCCCTTGTAATAGGAATAGTGCGTGACAGGTCCTCTTTATGGAGAGATGTGGAGTCTATAAGTCCCCACATCTCTCCTCCAGGCAGGAAAGGCCGAGATCAAAAAATAAATGAGTCCCCGGCATTGTTTACTTCCGCCGGCCCGGACGTGACATAATAAAGTACGTCATAAAGTTGCGCCCGGGCCTTCGAGAGTCATAGACATTACCGGGGACCATCTGTCCCTCAGGTTTCTTTATGACATTCTTCCAGCGCATTCCTTCTCCAGGTCACTGATCACACGGGAGAGCCCAGAGAAGCACCGGAGGGCGGCGGAACATCCCCTCCCACGGCCTGTAAGAACATGCGCTATGATTGTTCTTATGGTGCACAGAATCACTGGCTGAAAAAGACGATATCTGGATGATGCCTGTAGCGGCAAGCATCATTCAGATATCCCCACTCAAAGTCAATGACCACATATAACGTACTGTGGGCGTGAGGTGTTTATTCTGCCTAAATTTATTTTTTCTTCCCTGGATCCACCCTCCCCAAAATGCTAATGACATTTTTAAATAAGACCTTTTCATTTTATTAGATATTTTGTATTATACTCAGTGGTGTTATCACTAGGCCTCTGTGTTTCTCGATGCAATGCCAAGAGATCATGGCTGGAGGGAGGGACTGGCAGGGTGCCATAGCTTCCTAAAAACTACAGCACACTGCCTCAGTACTCCTCTCATAAGCCCTGATGCAAGCAGTGGGCTGGCCCTTGTGAGGAGTTATGAAAATATTAAAATGCCTTGATGGGTGGGTGTCAGTCTGGAGAAGTGGGTGTTCCTGAGCAGGCTCTATTTGCATGCAATCTGCCCTAGGTCAAATAAATGAAAGAGGTGGGCCAGGGACAGTCAGGCTAGGGAGGAAAGGGCTAGATGATACTGTGTGTTGTAATGTGGCTGCAGATCAAGCTGAGGAGCTAGCGGGGAAATTTCATTTCCAGCAGCAAGAAAAAGGAAACCCAGAGGACAAATATGGTCCCACACGGTGAGTGTTTACATGCGGACGCTTGTTCGGTCTTTTTTTCAGCCACTGATCAATGCACTTAAAGGATACTTCACCTTTGGAACATGTAACATGATCCAGCTCCTGCCTTCTCTCCCCCCTGATCCCCCCTCCCTGTGACAGCAGGCCAGGGATCCTCTCCCCACACCCGCTATCACAATTTAAGCAAGTACTATCTGCCATTGCGGATGGTGGCTTGTAGTTCTCAATGGACTTTAAGAGTGTTGGCGAGTGCTCTCATAGTCCAATGATTCTTCCTGCCATTCAGTAGCTGCGAGGTACAAGGTACAGGCAGACAGCTTACCGAGTGTCTGCAGGATCCAGACATCCGCTGATTGCGGGTGCAGTGCCTTACAGACTGCCGTGTAAAAAAATAATAAAAATGCACATTTTTTTTTTCAACCTGCAAAAAAAGTGCATTTATTATTTTTTGTAAAGTGTGAATATAATCCTTGAGCCGAGGTTCACATTGATGCAATTTGGCAGGCGATTGGACATGTCCAATCGCCTGCCAAATTGGCGGCTATTGCCGGAAATGGCACCGTCCGAATCGGTGTAACGCCAACTCCGCACTGATTCTCAAAAGTAGTTTCTGTGCTACCTCTGGTGACTTCGAGGTGCGCAGGAACCCGGACAGAAGTCTCTGAAATCACCCCCGAAGTCGGGCTGACATATGGCGGGTATGAAATCATGTGTAGCTGAACTTGTGCGATTTCAATCCTGCTGTCAGTGTGAACCTGGGCTTAAAGCCAAAAAGATGTCTGCATCGTAGTGCAGACAGCAGGTGCTGGCCAGCATTGGTCCACTGCTCTAAGCAGATGAGGCAAGTGTCCTCCTCTTCTATTGCCAGAGCGCCCCCTGCAGGCTTTACAGGTGATCGCTGCAGAAGACACAGAACTATTATTTCCTCTTTGGTTACAGAACTCTAAACTACAGAGGGAACATTGAGGAAGGGAACTGCTACTGCCTGGTCCTGAAATAAGTCAAACTATCTGCAAACTGCTGGGAGCTCTAGCATCCTTACAGGCTTTGTTTATAATAGGGAAAAACAAAGCCTCGTGGCAGCTCACATTTCCTTCATTCTACTGTGAAAAACCCAAAAAAATGGCTATTGTCAACAAATGTAATTCCCTCCCTCCCCTCTCTTTTCCTACAATTGTCACTCCTTTAGCTCTTATTTAGATTTGAAGCCAAAATCCCGGCAGAAAAATCAAAATATATTCCTGGATATTATAACGGATACATATTAACTAATGCCACTGAAAACCCAGATATTACCTTATAAAAATAGAAGTGACACCATCACTGTATTACACATAGCCTGTGCAATGCTGTGGGAGAGACCCAACAGGCTCCTCTCACTAAAGGATGACTGTAGAAATCTACAGGAGGGGGTGGAGACAAGACCAGTCACTCTGCACAAGGAGAGAGCAGCAGTGAGCAGTCTTTATTACAGGAAGTCTCACACTGGATTACTGCACAGACCTGGAAGAAATATACAAAGAACACTGTGATTCAAGAAGAATGCACAGGACCAATGGATTTTATATCCCGGTGTGCAGCTTTAATGTCCCAGGAATCTTTCTATTGGTATTCTCTTGATCATCAGATGCACCTCTTTTCTATCTTAGAGAAGTACAATGTGAGGACCTTGTTACAGCTCCTCATAGACTCACTGTGGACTGTCAGTCACCTGTTGGGTTAGGCGTTCCGATGATGATGTCGCTGCGGCTCTTGGATCTACAAATCAAAAACATAACAGGATCCATAAATGTAACAACCTGCAAAGACAGCTGGAGGAAAGTAACCCAGCAGAGGTCTACATCAAATTTCCAATGGGACACCGGATCATAAACAGGCCATCCTTTACATCGGTGTTCATTTTGGCAGCAAATTTCGATTTGGTTTTAGTCTTAGGGACTAAAATGGCATTTTAGTTTTTGTCATATTTTAGTCTTCTGCAAAGTATTATTGTATTGTAAAGCATTAGTTAACATTTCTCTACAATTTCCAAACTCATCATATACTGCTGGAGTGAAAAATCGAATGTTATTATTTATGGTATTAAGGTATGAACATGCACTACAGACCAGTAGTCTTCTGAATAAAATGCCATTTTAGTTTTAGTTGTATTTTAGTAATCTCAATTGTTTTTGTTTTAGTCGTATTTTAGTCGACTAAAATAGTATTCATTTAGTTGACTAAAATGTTTTAGTCGTTTTAGTCAACAAAATTAACAGCTTTACATACAGTATTCTGCAATGTCACAACTGTGGGACAACCACTGCATTTCTACACTTGCTTGGCCACCCTATAAGCT
Source organism: Lithobates clamitans (assembly GCA_037952925.1). NCBI lineage: Eukaryota > Metazoa > Chordata > Amphibia > Anura > Ranidae > Lithobates > Lithobates clamitans. Next base: position 986,525 of record JBBGZY010002188.1, on the reverse strand, counting down.
GCCGTCCTGTCCAAGAAATTTTTTCAGTGCTGTGATACTTTGACTGACAATTACTTTGTCATGCAACACTGTACCCAAACAAATTTGATAGCAAAGGGGTGAATGGTTGAACATTATTTGTTGCTGCTGCCATGATCGGTACAGTGCTCATGAACTAAAGAATTATTCATTCTCATGTCCCACAATTGAGAAAGGGGGAAGGTTCACAGATGTAAACACTACATGGTTTACGTCGGTCATGACTATGAGAACAGTTCATTTTATGGGCATTAATGGGTGGAATGGCAGCCCAATGTTGTATTATCCCGTGTCGTTTGTAAACGACACAGGTTAAATAACAGTCTATCACTTTGCTGTTTTTAGACATACCAAAGGTTTAACCACTTCAGCTCCGAAAGGTTTACCCCTCTTCATGACCAAGCCATTTTTTGCATTACGACACTGCATTACTTTAACTGACAATTGTGCGGTCGTGCAACACTGTACATATGAATATACCGGTAATTTATGTCCTTTTTTCCCACAAATAGAGCTTTCTTTTGGTGGTATGTGATCACCTCTGCGGGTTTTATTTTTTGCGCTACAAACAAAAAAGTCTGACAATTTTAAAAAAAGAAAAAACAATATTTCTTACATTCTGCTATAAAACATATCCAAAAAAAATGTAAAAAAATCAAATTTCTTCATCAGTTTAGGCCGATATGTATTCTGCTACATATTTTTGGTAAAAAAAATCCCAATAAGCGTATATTGATTGGTTCGCACAAAAGTTATAGCGTCTACAAACCACGGGATAGATTTATGTGATTTTTTTTTTACTAGTAATGGCGGCGATCAGCAATTTTTAGCAGGACTGCGACATTGGGGCTGACATATCTGACAGTAAGTGACACTTTTTGGGGACCAGTGACACCAATACAGTGATCAGTGCTAAAAAATATGCACTGTTAACGTACTAATGACACTGGCAGGGAAGGGGTTAACAGGGGCGATCAAAGGGTTAAATGTGTCCCTAAGGAGTGCTTGCTAACTGTGGGGAATGTGCTTGTACTGTTAGAAGACAGAGATCCATGTTCTTGCTTAGGAGATGGGCTCGGGTATGTAAACAAGGCAGATCTCGTGGTTCTGCTAAGCAGGAATAGAGACATTTCCCGGTTCGCAGCTGCACAGATCGGGAAATGTCTGTGATTAGCGCTGTGCAGTGTGAGCTTCCTGGCGGGATCGGGCATGTGGGATTTTGAACACGACTGAGCCCATCTCTATTCCTGCTTAGCAGAACCATGAGGTCTGCCTTGTTTACAAACCACTGTTCTGCTTATGTCGGGAATGATCGGAGGGTCCGCCTGGCCTGCTGATTGGCTGCAGCTGTGTCCAATTACAGCAGGAGCTGGTCACCGGTGGCACACGTGCGCGCCCCAGACCCGGAAGAGGGGATCACATACCTGTATGTGATTTTGCCTGTAGGAGCTGCCTCCCCGGCAGTTTATGTAGGTGGAGCGGTTGGTGGGTGGTTAAATTACATGTAAACCCAATCACCGAAATCTAATACAAACTTCAGACATTCCATCTCTAAAATTGGTTTTAATCTAGTTAATTCGGCAACTTTCATTTACAATAATCCCTGGGGATCCTGCTATTAGGGTCCTTGCTCAGGCACTTCCTGTAATAGGACAATGCTCTGTACCCATCTCCCAATTTTGCTCCTGCGTTATATTTCCTTGTGTGAGAAACTGCAATCAGCCTTGCCGGTGTCTTGCCGAGAAAGTTCCCTCGGCGGATAAGTTCCCCCCCTGTACTGCGCAGGCGCAGCGCCTGCGCAGTACGTACTACTGTCAGCCGCCGGAGATAGCGGAAGCTCAAACGCTTCCATCAGCTGTACACAGCGCCTGCGCTCTGGGTCCAGGTTCCTTCCCCACCATCCAAGTGGACCTAGAGGGGGAATCTAAAAGTGGCGAGCGCAGCGAGGCCGTGCCCGAAGCGTGGCGAGCGAAGCGAGCCCGCGGGGGGCCCTCTTACAGGCGCCGTGTACAGCTGATTTTCAGCTGTTCCGCTTCGGCTATTTCCGCCGGATCCTACTGCGCAGGCGCAGTAGAGGGGGGAACTTATCCGCCAAGCGGAACTTTCTCGGCAGAACACCGGCACACACTGTGCAGACGTGGTCCACCATTGTCCACACCAAGAAGATGAAATGAGTGAAGCCACCCTTGAGTGAGTGCATGTGGACAGGAAGTGGCTGAAAAGGGATGCTGGAAATCAACAATAGCACTGAGATGGGATGAAAACTGGATTAAAAAAAAATACAACAATCGGGCTTCTCAGATGCAGCAATATCAAGGAAGTACAGTCCAAGGATACTAATTGGAAACTGGAACCATCATGAATAGGGCCAATTCACACCAGATGCAGTTAGTTACAGTTTGAAGGACTTTTTACTGCAATCCAACTACACTGACAGTCCAATATCCTGGTTATCCTATGGGCATAGTTCACACCAGTGCAGTGCAAAAAAAACTTTGGCATGCTGCATTTTTCTGCATTGCAAACACATAAAAACACGCACAAACGCATTTACATGCTTGCAAATGCACTGCAATCCATTGCAGTGCACATAAAAGCTCAAAGAAAAAAAAAGTGACCTCACAGAGATAGAAAAACACACGTCAACTGCATGTAAACGCACATAAAAATATGTAACAAATGCATGCAAATGCACAAGAAAAAAATGCGCAGTAGAGGTGCAGTTTCTGGTATAAATGGGCCCTAAACAAGAGGCAGGGGTCTATGACAGCTGCACTCACTAGGGTTGGTTATGGCCTGAGAACACTAGGAGGTGAAATAGAAATAAACACACAGATGCGTTTCGGCACAAGCTTTGTTCACACACAGCACATAACATTATATATATATATATATATATATATATATATATATATATATATATATATATATTATATATATATTTACACACACACACTCACACAGGAAGATGGTAAAGTTTATTCCCTCCAATCAGGTGGTATCATCAATCAGAGTGGATAAGCAATGTCATTGCATGTGTATATTTCCTGAAAGGTGCAATACATATTGTTTTCTAAAAACAGAAAAGCATATGTATATAATCAATAAGAGAATCTATGAAGCAAAAAAAATCTGAAGTCTTTAAACATTGGAAATTGAAATATAGACCTACAATGATTTTTATCTTCATGGACAACATTAACCACTTGTTGACCGCGCTATAGCGAATGACGGTTACAATGCGGGCGTCTAGCTCTGGGACGCCATCACGGGATTAAGTCCTCCGGACACTGCTGATCATAGGTTGAGGTAAAGAGCCAATCAGCAGCGCTTTACCACATGATCAGTGTCCAATCAAAGCTGACCATGGAGGTAAAGGATTGCCGATTATTGGCACTCCTTTCCGCATGCTGACAGCATGAGGAGAGGAGAAGAGAGCTGATAACCGGCTTCTCTAAAAGGGACATCTACACTGAGAATCATGGCACTAATTGTCAGTGTCCTGATTATCAGTGCTGCAAATCTGTGCACACCAGGGCTGCCAGTGCCCGTCAGTGCTGCCAATCAGTGCCTCTTTATTAGTGTCACCTATCAATGTTGCCTACGAGCGTCGCTCATCAGTGCCACCTATCAGTTCCCATCAGTGCCCACCAGTGTAACCTATTATTGCCCATCAATGCCGCCTCATCAGTGCCCATCAGTGCAGCAGCCTCATCAGCACACATCAGTGAAAGAGCAAAATTACCTGTTTGCTCAATTTTTTAACAAACTATGAAAAAGATTTTTTTTCAATATTTTCAGTCTGTTTTCATTTATTTAGCAAAAAAATAAAAAACCCAGTGCTGATTAAATATCACAAAAGAAAGCTCCATTTGTGTACAGTGTTACATGACCGCACAATTGTCATTTAAAGTGCGACAGCGCTGAAAGTTGAAAATTGGCCTGAGCAGGAAAGGGGTAAAAGTGCCCAGTAGGCAAGTGGTTAATGATAGACATTATTAAATAGTAAACTTTTGACATAGGACTATATATGTTTCAGTCCAGACTTAAGATTTGGCCACAGTCCAACAGTGCCATCCGTTAAATGAAAAATGCTAAATCTTAATATTACTGAAACTTTTAAAGGGTAGGTCTCTACCTGGACGGGTGGGATGAAGTGGTGGCATCTCAAAGTGTATATACAATCAGGACACAGCTTTATCTCTCTCTCTATCTCTGGGCGCACAATGGAACATAAGGATGTCAGCGTAAAGTAAAACTATTATTTCTTTAACTTTGTCTGTAGCATTCTTTTCCTGTAACTGACCCTCTCCATTAGTAACATTTGTATTTCCATTTGTAAATTTCATTCATTTTAAGTTATACCATTTACTTTATTTTTGTTATACTTGATTAAGAGCAAACATTCCTTTCTGTTTTAAATAAATTAGATCTATATTTATTAGAACTGCTTTGATCATTTGTTTTAATAATCTAATTATAAGGGATGTAGAAAGGCTTGATTAAAGAGGTTGTAAAGTCAGCAGGTTTTTCGCCTTAATGCATTCTATGCATTGAGGTGAAAAACCTTCCATGCTGCAGCTGCCCCCAGAGCCCCCATTTTTTCTTACCCGAGTCCGTCCGTTCCAGCGATGTGCACGAGCCCAAGGACTCCAGCCCCTGTCTCCATCCTCATTGGATAGATGGCTATCCAATGAGGATGGCCATTGGCTCCTGTTGCTGTCAATCAAATCCAGTGACACGGGAGCGGGGGGCGGGGCCGAGTCCTGCTGTCTGAGTAAAAAGGATGCAGCAGCGACACTCGTGAGTCTCATAAGTGCCCCCATGGAAAACGGCTCTCCATATATGTTTGTTATTTAAAAAAAAAAATCTTTACAAATCACTTTAAGACATAGTCAAAAGGTGGTATTCGCGTATTAGGTTTATCATCAATATGATAAGTGAGGTTGTATTTCAGCCAAAACATTTGGTGGCCCTTCTGTGATGAAATCTGACCGTTTAGATGAATGTTAAGCCAAGTCATACACTATTCAAATCTTGACTTGTGCAGCAGGAACCAGCTGAGATTCGAACCATACAGAAGCAGGGTGATTGTACCCAACTCAATCCATCAATTGACTTGGGTACAACCAGCATGTCGGATTTTTAGGGTGCAATCATTGCCAGTGGCTATAGCCGTTTGCAAAAATCACTGTATTCTCCCAGCAGCAACAGCGAGTGAACACAATAGCTCTGCTGAAGACATTCATCTTCTGGACCAGTAAACTTTGTTTAAACCTTCTTTTTTTAACCTTTTGTCTGTACTAATACTTTAATGAGACTGAGTATTAAAATAAAATTATACTGAGAGTGTATGAGAAACATAGAAAAGTGACGGGAGAAAAAGACTCAGTAGTCCATCAAGTCTGCCCTTTTTTTCTGGGGTATTTTTTTTGGGGGGGGGGGGTTATTGTTTTTTTTTTTTAAGTTAACCTATGTTTGTCCAAAGCATTTGGAAGTCATTTACTGTTGACTGTCTTACTACCTCTGCTGGAAGTTTATTCCATGCATCAACTGCCCTTTCAGTAAAATAATGCTTTCTAAAACTAGTTTTCAACTTTCCTCCACTTAGTTTGAGATCATGTCTCCGTGATCTTGATTCTGGTTTGTTGATGTTGAAAAAACTGCCCTCCTGAACCTTATTCACCTCCTTGATGTATTTAAAAGTTTCAATCATATCTCCCTTTTCCCTTCTTTCCTCCAGACTGTACAGTAAAACACAGAACTGCTTGGTTGCACTTATTGCAGCAGGGTGTGAGTGTAAATGAAGGGACTCTGACTGGAGGCAGTGAAAAAAAAAAAAACTAAGATCAGTGCCTGACGAAAAAAACAATTAACCCTGGAATTAGATTAGGTCAAGAAACTCCTTTGTTATTGAAATGCACCTGTAGGCCTAAATCACATAGAATAATCTTGTTGTGTATGATCTGTCCTCATTGTAATTTACTAATGGGGTTTAACCACTTCCCGCCCAGCCTATAGCAAAATGACAGCCAGGCAGTGGTTCAATTATCCTGACTGGGCTCAAAAATCGTGAAAAGGATGCTTTCGCGCTACTTAGGACAAATAAAGAATAAGTGGACTTGGACTTTATATGTTATTATTTCTCCACCTCATTTACTATTTAAAGTTAATCTACATTGAGCACAGCCACAATAGGATAATAACTTCATCCATATAATTGATGTCTCCACTGGATCATATGTATATTTTCATGATGGTTGCCAATGTATAAAAAACACTGTGACTTTACACCAGGGCTACCATTATTACAATATTTTTAGTTTAGAATTATAGAGAGACACTGAATGTATCACGTATGTTTACTTGCACGTTAATAATTTAATTACTCTCCAGAATTATGCAAATGTATTGATTTGATACTATTGACTAATAGAATTTGCGCGAAATCACCTTATCAATTCCCTATCCTGACTGGGCGTCATATGACGTTCAGCAGGATTAGCCGTGATCGTGCGCGCTCGTGGGGGCATGCAGCGCGGCGATCGGTGGTGCGGTGTGTCAGTCTTTTACACCGCTACACTGATCTCGGTAAAGAGCCTCTGACAAAGGCTCTTTATCACGTGATCAGCCATGTCCAATCACAGCTGATCACAGTGTAAACAGGAAAAGCCATTTATCAGCTTTTCCTCACTCGTGTCTGACAGGCGCGAATAGAGGAGAGCCGATCGGCAGCTCTCCTGACAGGGGGGGTCTGTGCTGATTGTTTATCCCCATACTGGACCACCAGGGAAAACAGCCACACATGGATGAGCAGGTATGCCCCCCATGGCCACCAGGGATGCCAGTCAGTGTCCCAAAAGATGGCAATCAGTGCACACAAATGTAGCCAGTCAGTGCCCACTGTGAATGCCTGCCAGATGTCTCCCTGTCAGTGCCGCCCATCAGTGCCACCCATAAGTAATCATCAGTGCAGCCTTTCAGTGCCACCTATGAGTTCCCATCAGTGTCACCTAGGAGTGCCCATCAGTGCCACATTCCAGTGCTACCTATCAGTGCCACATACCAGTGCCAACTATCAGTGCCGCCTATCAGTGCCCATCATCAGTGCCACCTCATCAGTGCCCATCAGTGAAGGAGAAAACGTACTTATTTACAACATTTTATAACAGAAACAAAGAAAAAACTTTTTTTTTCTAAATTTTCAGTCATTTTTTTATTTGTTGCACAAAAATAAAAACCCCAGCAGTGATCAAATACCACCAAAAGAAAGTTCTATTTGATAAAATGATACAAAAATTTGTTTGGGTACAGTGTAGCATGATTGTGCAAATGTAATTCAAAGTGCGACAGAGCTGAAAGCTAAAAATTGGCCTGGGCAGGAAGGGGGTGTAAGTGCCTGGTATTGAAGTGGTTAAGCTTGTAGCATAGACCAGCGAACACTTGTTACATTGTAGCTGCTACTGTCTGCTTGACTCCATGCACTCATATTTTTGATCATCTAAGTTTGCCCTAATTCTTCTTGAAATAATAGGAGCATTAGTTCTATTTTAAGCAATTTTGCAGAATACCTCGGAAAAGCTCATGAGGGGGATTTGAACTCAAGTTTGGGAGGTCCTTAGGCCGCTTGAAGGGCTACAGCCAGAACAGGAAAGAATGAAAAGTTTGTTCTAACAAGTAGTAAAACACTCAATGATGATAGGGGCAGTACCTGTCAACCCAATCACTGGCCAGAGATTAGCTACTGCTGGGGACAACCACATATGGTTGGGGAATTATTTCATGGTCTGATATCCTTAAAGTGACACTAAAGGTTCTTTTTTTTTTTTTTAAATAACAAACATGTCATACTTACCTCCACTGTGCAGTTCGTTTTGCACAGAGCGGCCCCGATCCACTTGTTCTGGGGTCCCACAGTGGCTCTCGCGGCTCTTCCCCGCATTAGATAACCCCCTCTGGGAAGTGCTCTCCCGAGGGGGTTACCCTGCAGTCGCTCTCCTGTGTCATTCATTCGGCGTCCAGAGCCGCCGAATGTATGACTCGCCCCGGCCCCCGGATCACTGGATTTGATTGACAGCAGCGGGAGCCAATGGATTTGCTGCTATCAGTCTATCCAATCAAGAGCTGGGAACCCGTGGAGAGAGCGACAGCGGGGGCGTGCACACGGAAATTCGGGGCTCAGGAAAAATCAGTCCAAATGTCACTTAGCTATAGAGATAAATGAGAACAGCCATAAGAGTGAAAATCCCACAGAAGTTGCAAGGGGAGGATGAGGAATCATCAGGATTGGGGCCTAAGGCAGTGGCTCAGCCCTTGGCGAAAAGCTCAAACTAATTTTCAACTTTCAGCAGCTGAAAAAAGGAAGGTCACAAAATGCTGCCAATTTTGATACTCCAGTTATAACCCCAGATGAATCACAGAGGCACAAGAACAAAAGGAGAGAGAGCAGCAAGGCAGGGGAAGGTCATGTTTGAGTTAAAGTGGATGTAAACCCGAATTTATATTATATTATATATATATATATATATATATATATATATATATATATATATATCATACTGTATAGTATAAGATTTCCTATCATTTGAGCCCAGTCTTGCCACACAGAGTTAATCCATCTCTGAGCAATCCTCTTTTATTGTTCAGTGAGAAAAAACTTGACAAAAACAGAAAAACTTTGTCAAATCCTCCCCCTTGCTGCGAGTGACAGGTGATTTACACATCTTGTGCACTAGCCTAAGACACATGCATTGTTTTTTAATTCCCTCCCCCACTCCTTTCTTTAGCAGCTCTGCAAGGATTGGCTGTTCCACACCTCAGCATGATTTGGCATGCTGAAGTCATGTGGTTACTTTCCTGTCTTTTCACTGGATGTTAGAGATCATAGCAGAAGTTCAGTGTTAGAAATACACAGGAGAAATTCATATTGATAAGGGGAGTGTAGAGGTGGGCGGGGAGTGTAGAGGTGGGCGGGGAGTCTACTGACATCACAACTCCACCCACCGAGCTCCAGACAACAGACCCACCCACAGAATCTGCAGTTTTTGGGTCTCATAACAGACAGAGGGGAGACATTTGACAGGTAAAGATACATGCAGGAGGCATGTATAGCCTTATAGATAACCCCTATGGCAGTAGTTTAGAAAGGATGACATTGGGTTTACATCCACTTTAAGAGAGAAAAGTCTCCCAAGTACCAATGATATGAAATATAAGCTTAGTGGGCAATGTCAGGGAAAGACTCTGCTAATCTTTTGCTGCCTGTTGGATGGCTAAGCAAAATGAACACTTAAAGTTGCAAATTGAATCCCTAAAGGAGGCACTTGCGATAACAAAATAAGTAGTTTCAAAGTTTGTGACAAATTCTGATGCTAGCCACTAGCAGCTAACAAGGGAGAAACATAAGATGTACTCACCACACCGGGGAACGTGGCCCAGGTGTAATAGCAAAAGTCTAGATTGTGGGTCCCATTCCAAAATATTAACCTCCTGAAGACCACCTAACGTACAAATACGTTGCAGATTTCAAGTGGTATACCAGGAGCCTGCAGCTACAGGCATCATACCAGTACTGTTTCTTTCAGGAGGCGATCAGCTTTTTTTGTAAAAGCCATCCTAGCAGCTAATTAGCCTCTGGATAGCTTTTACAGTCGTTGGGAGGAGTCAAACCTCCCTCACTGCTGCTTCTCTAGGCTCTAGAAACAATGTCAAAATAAGAAAAAAATCTGAAAAATATAAAATAAAATAAAAATTAAAGCGCACCGTCCCCTGTGCTCATTCGCAAAGGCATTTGTTGGTCATACGTAACAGCGATCGCACCACGCATACATATCCATCTAAACTGAGGAAAAAAAATTTTTTTTTGGGGGGGGGGGGGATATTTATTATAGCAAAAAGTAAAAAATATTGTTTTTTTTTTTTTTTTTTAAATTGTCGGTATTTTTTTGTTTATAGCGCAACAAAATAAAAACTGCAGAGGTGATCAAATAGCACCAAAAGAAAGCTCTATTTGTGGGGGAAAAAAAGGACATAACTTTTGTTTGGGTATAACATTGCACGTTCTCGCAAATGTCAGTTAAAGTGACACAGTGCTGTATCGCAAAAAATGGCCCGGTCCTTAAGTGGTTAAAATCTTACTCTTCAAAAGGGGTATACTCATGCTGAGCACTGTGTGTGTGTGTATATATACATACACACACATACATACATACACACATATACAGCATCTCACAAAAGTGAGACACCCCTCACATTTTTGTAAATATTTTATATCTTTTCATGTGACAACACTGAAGAAATGACACTTTCTACAATGTAAAGTAATGTATAGCTTGTATAACAGTGTAAATTTACTGTTCCCTCAAAATAACTCAACACACAGACGTTAATGTCCAAACCGCTGGCAACAAAAGAGAGTACACCCCTAGGTGAAAATGTCCAAATTGGGCCCAAAGTGTCAATAATGTGTGTGTCCACCATTAATTTTCCAGCACTGCCTTAACACTCTTGGTCATAGAGTTCACCAAAGCTTCATAGGTTGCCACTGGAGTCCTCTTCCACTCCTCCATAATGACATCACGGAGCTAGTGGATGTTAGAGACCTTGCGATCCTCCACCTTACATTTGAGGATGCCCCACATATGCTCAATAGGGTTTAGGTCCGGAGACATGCTTGGCCCGTCCATCACCTTTACCCTCAGCTTCTTTAGCAAGGCAGTGGTTGTCTTGGAGGTTTGTTTTCGGTCGTCATCATGTTGGAATACTGCCCTGCGGCCCAGTCTCCAAAGGGAGGGGGACCATGCTCTGCATCAGTATGTTACAGTACATGTTGGCATTCATGGTTCCCTCAATGAACTGTAGCTCCCAGTGCCGGAAGCACTCATGCAGCCCCAGACCATGACATTCCCACCACCACTTGTCTTTGTACTCCTCACCTGGTTGCCGCCACACACACTTGACACCATCTGAACCAAATAAGTTTATCTTGGTCTCAACAAACCATAGGACATGGTTCCAGTAATTCATGTCCTTAAGCCTCATACACACGATCAGATTTTCATCGGAAAAAGCGTAGGACTTTTGTCCAAAGAGCGTTGGCCAGGAACTTGTCTTGCATACAAACGGCAAAGAATTGTTGGCCAACAAACACGAAACTACGTGGTTTTTCAGCTCTTTAGCGCCATCCTTTGGGCAACTTCTGCTAATGTTGTGTTATGGTGAGCATTGCTTCCAAGCATGTGTGTTTGTACTTTGGAGTTTTGTCTGACGGACTTGTGTGCACACGCTCCAACAATCCGACAACACACAATTGTTGGTGGAAAATTTTAGAGCATGCTATCCCACATTTGTCTATGGAAAATCCGACAATTGTCTGATGGAACATGCAAACAGTCGGATTTTCCGCCAACAGCCTGTCATCACACAATTCCTGTCGGATAATCCGATAGTATGTATGAGGCTTTAGTCTACGTGTCTCCAGCAAAGTGTTTGCGGGCTTTCTAGTGCAGCATCTTTAGAAGAGGCTTCCTTCTGGGATGACAGCCATGCAGACCAATTTGATGCAGTGTGCAGCGTATGGTCTGAGCACTGACAGGCTGACCCCCCTACCCCTTCAATCTCAGCGGCAATGCTGGCAGCACTCATATGACTATTTCCCAAAGACAACCTCTGGATATGACGCTGAGCACGTGCACTCAACTTCTTTGGTTGACCATGGCGAGCCTGTTCTGAGTGGAATCTGTCCTGTTAAACCGCTGTATGGTCTTGGCCACCGTGCTGCAGTTTCAGGGTCTTGGCAATCTTCTTATAGCCTAGGCTATCTTTATGTAGAGCAACAACTCTTTTTTTCAGATCCTCCGAGAGTTCTTTGTCATGAGGTGCCATGTTGAACTTCCAGTGAGCATTATGAGAGTGTGAAAGTGATAACACCAAATTTAACACACCCGCTCCCTATTTACACCTGAGACCTTGTAACACTAATGAGTCACATGATACCGGAGAGGGACAATGGCTAATTGGGCCCAATTTGGGCATTATCACTTAGGGGAGTACTCACTTTTGTTGCCAGCGGTTTAGGACATTAATGGCTGTGTTTCAAGTTATTTTGAGGGGACAGCAATTTTACACTGTTATACAAGCAAGCTGTACACTCACTACTTTACATTGTAGCAAAGTGTCATTTCTTCAGTGTTGTCATATGAAAAGATATAATAAAATGATTACAAAAATGTGAGGGGTGTACTCACTTTTGTGAAATACACTATATATATATATATATATATATATATATATATATATATATATATATATATATATATATATATATATATTTTTATTTTTTTTTTATTTTTCTTTTATTATATGTTCGGGCGTTAAAGTCATTTTTTTAGCAAAAAAATACTGATTTCTACATGAAAACAAAAAGTGTCAGAAAAGGCCTGGTCTTAAAGCGGTAGTGAAGTGCAGAATGGCAGCCTTACCTGAAAATGAGGCCCTCCAGCAGCACGCTGTCACCACTGTGGGCACTTCTATCTTCACCCGTTCTTTATTCCAGGTTTGTGAACTTTGGCGATATGAATGGCTGAGCCATGATGCTGTCACTGTTTACGGCACAGGGCTCTGAAGGAACGGCACGGATATGTCCATCCAGTTCAACATGTGTAGGTGTATGAGTGTCAATGTCGATAATCAGTTCCCATATCCCTGTATGTTGTGTTCACTAAGATGCATGACCAAAAGTCTTTAAAAACGATCAATCTTCCCCACTGACACCAATTGTAATGTAAAAAAAAAAAAAAAAAGAGAGAACCCTAAATGATATACAGTTAGAGGAAAATTAAGTTATAGTTTTGATTTCTGTTTTGTTTTAGGGAGAGGCCTCTGAAGTGCAGTCAGGTTTAACTAAATGCTAAAAGTTTTGAAGTAACAGTTTATTACTCTTTCCTTTTTAACTACTTCCATACCAGGCCTATTCTGGCACTACATGTAAAAATCATATTTTTTTTGCTAGAAAATTACTCAGAACCCCCAAATATTATATATATAACTATAGATATAGGATATAGATATAGATAGATATAGATATATATATCTAGTTATATAGATACATATATATCTATATAAATATATAGATATATACATTTGTTTTTAGCAGGGACCCTGGGGAATAAAATGGCCGCCATCGCAACTTTTTATGTGAAAAAAAACAGTTTCAAGAATAAAAAAAAAAAAAACACTAAAGTTAGCCCAGTTTTTTTGTATAATGTGATGTTATGCCAAGTAAATAGATACCTAACATGTCACACTTTAAAATTGCGCACACTCGTGGAATGGCGCCAAACTTCGGTACCTGAAAATCTCCATAGGCGACACTTTAAAAATGCTTACAGGTTACCAGTTTAGCGTTACAGAAGAGGTCTTGGGCTAGAATTGTTGCTCTTGCTCGAACGTTATACCTCACATGTGTAGTTTAAACGCCATTTACAAATGTGGGCACAACGTACATATGTGTTCGCTTCTGCGTGCGAGCACACGGGGAAGGTGGCGCTTTAAAAAAATTTTTATTGTTTATTTTATTTTTACACTTTACCTTTAAACTTTTTTTTTTGTATCACTTTTATTCCTATTACAAGGAATGTAAACATCCCTTGTAAAAGGAATAAGGCATGAAAGGTCCTCTTTATGGAGAGAGGGTCTATAAGACCCCACATTGCTCCTCTAGCCTGGAAAGACCAAGATAAAAAAAAAGCGATCTCAGCTTTTTCAGTCAAGTACACAGAAGTGTTTGCATCTGCCAGGCCGGCCATCACGTCATAACGTCACGCCCGGGACTCCGAAGGTCATAGAGATTCTCTATGGTAAACTTCCGCGGCCGGCAGATTCCGTCTATGGCTCGCTGATAGCACGGGCAAGCCGTTAGAAGCACCGGAGGGCGGCGGGGGGGACGCACCCTCCCGCAGCCTGTAAAAACAATCAAGCGGCTGAACAGTCGCTATGATTGCTCTTACGGTGCAGCATAGAAAAAAATGAAGATATCTGAATGATGCCTGTAGCTGCAGTCATTATTCAGATATCACCACTCAAAGACCAGGACCTCATATGACGGCCTTGGGTGGGACGTGGTTAATATTTGTTTACCTGACTTAAATCATAAAGGGATTTATTCACCTGTTCATCTTTAGTGTGGGAGAGGAAAAGCCCTGCAGCAGCTGTAATGTTTTTTTTCTAAAGTACTGAAAAGTTGCCCAGTTTTCTGAGCAACTATGTATTGTTTTTTTTTTTTTTTTAAACTGAATACAGATCCAATGCTCTTTTACAACTTAAAGTGAAATGTGCAAGCCAAAAAATTATTGTTAAAGCAGCATTAAATCAGTACCTTTTTATTCTGGCTTGTTTTTATTATCATTCTCTCTCTTTTCTTGTTAATATTCTTGTCTTTAATTACTTTAACTGCTTGCCACCCTCTCACAGTAGTTTTACTGCGGGCGAGCGGCACAGGCAGGCCAGACAGCGTACCTGTATGTTGTTGGCTTGCTTCTGGGTCCAATCACACAGAGTTCTGTGTGTTTCTCCTTCCTGAAAAGCAGGGAGAAAAAACAGCATTGCTAGGCACACAGTTAACTGCTTGATTACCCCTAGATGTTAACCCGTTCCCAGGCAGTGTCAGTGTACAATATTATCACTGATCACTGTATTAGTGTCAGTTAGTGCCAGATTGTCCACCACCATATCACAGCTCTACTATAAGTTGCTCATCACCGCCATTGCCAGTATAACATCATAGCTGTGTACATTCCAGTATATATACACCATAGTTTGTAGATGTTTTAACTTTCGCATAAACCAATAATACACTTATGGGAATTTTTTTTTTTTTTTAACCAAAGACATGTAGCAGAATACATTTTGGCCTAAATTTATGAAGACATTTGATTTTTTTTTATAGGATATATTTTATAACAGGGAGTAGAAAATATTTGTTTTTCAAAATGTTCTGCCTTTTTTGTTATATAATAAGAGAATAAAAAAAAAACAGTGGCGAATAAATACTACCAAAAAGAAAGCTTTTTGTGTAAAAAATAAAAGATATATAAAAATGTTATTTGCGTACAGTGTTGCATGACAGTGCAATTGCCAGTTAAAGTGTTACTAATCCCAGTAATACAAAAAAAATTGTTCATCTGCGCCCCCCCCCCCCCTCGTTTTACATTAAAATATTTACCTTTTTCGCTGATCTGTATACCACCGTCATTGAAAAACTGCACAGTTTCACCAGTGCTGAGAGTTCAGGAAGGAGGAGATTTACACTGCAGCCTGTATACACGCCCACATGTGTGATGCCAATATCATGTGACCTGGCTACCGATGAGAATAGGTAAAGAATACGTAACTGTTCTCTCCAGCATAAAAGACACAACTGAGCATGTGCAGGTTGGCTACTGGCTTTCCCAAGATCGACAATGCAAGAAGGGAAGGATCTGTGCATACATGATAAAAGAGCCTTTTTACACAATGCAGAGGATTAACCCCTAAAGTTCCACAGTGAGTATAACAAGCTGCATATACAGACAGATTTTACTGTTGTGGGTTTAGTAACACTTTAAAGTAGCACAGTGCTGAATAACAAAAAAATGCTCTGTTCGTGAAGGGGGTAAAATCTTCCAGAGGTCAAGTGGTTAGGTAGCACAATGACTATTTGGCTAACCTCTCTTCAGTCAGCCTACTGCTTCAATATGAGCCCCATGAGCAGGTAGGGTGAACCCAGGAACTGCAACCAGGTAATAGCATGCAGCTTCTTGCTAATAAACTTTACTCTTTCCAGGTAAAAAATTGCCTTTTTTTCTTACTTGTATACAGCCATTTTAACTGTGGGCAAATAAAGCCCTGACTGCTCTATTCCGCCTACCAACAATATTGTTTTTTAGCTCTTTTGTGTAATATAATGTTTTTGTTTTATTCATTTAAAGTGTTTATGTGAATGAATTCAATTTGAACATATTTAATTACAAAAATGTATTTATATTGTTTTATTAATATAAAGGGATAAATAACATATATACAGAACAAGATAATGTAATCTTGATATTTATTATATAAAGTATACTAACAGTGTGAGACTCTTAGAGGGGCCTTGCGCACATATTGTAAGTTTCGGGACTTCATTAGGCAGATTGTGCGTATTTTCTTTTGCTTTTCAAACAGGGTGGCAGGGTTCTGGAGTGTGCAACACACAGAGTGTAATGTTCAGTACAGCTTTACGCACACACTGCAGTGTTCAGGATAGCTTTATGCACAGAGTGCAAAGTTCAGTACAGCTTTGCACACACTGCAGGGTTTTATAGAGCTTTACGGACAGAGTGCAGGGTCCAGTTAAGCTTTAGGCACAGAGTGCATGTTTAAGTATTTTACTGCAAAGATTGCCGGATACAGTATAGCTTTACATAGAGACTGCACAGTGCATTAATGCTATATGCACAGAGTGCTGGGTTCAGTATAGTTGCACTCACTTTCCTTGGAGTTAGCCCAGATTCACACTGGGCTGCGGGCACTCCCGCTGGCAGTCCCGATTTCGGCCGCGATTACAGAGACATGTGTGCAGGTTTCGCACCGATTAGGACGGTGTCATTGCCGGCAATTCCGGCCGATTTGACATGTCAAATCGCAGCAGTGTGAACCAGGGCTTAAGGTCTTTTCATCATGCGCACGCAAGTTTTTTCCTTGTACTTGATTGGGTACTCTGCTTGCTGACCGTATACTGTATACAGTATAATACACGGTGGCAAGGCGGCTCTCCTGGGCAGGATGACGTACCTAGTACATGATCCTGCACTCCTAGGTCTGGGGCGTGCACGTGTGCCACCAGCGACCCGCTCCCGCTGTGATTGGACACAGTGGGAGCCAATCAGCGGGTCCGGCAGGTGCAATGTCCACCATGACCCACCAATCTTTTGGGACATAGGCAGAACAGCAGTCTGCCCATGTAAACAAGGCAGATTGCCGTTCTGTGAAGAAGGGAAAGCCGTGTTCCTGTGATCTTGCGAAGCAGGAACACGGATCACTGCCCGCCCATAGTACAAGCACAGGTAAGGCTGTTAACTCTTTAATCACCCCCGACGTTAACCCCTTCCCAGCCAATGTCATTAGTACAGTGGCAGTGCACTGTATTAGTGTCACTGGTCCCTAAAAAGTGTCACTTAGTGTCCGATTTGTCCGCCGCAATATCGCAGTCCCGGTCTAAGTCGCTGATCGCCACTATTACATACGTTTATTCTATAGTTTGTAGACGCTATAACCAATCAATATACACTTATTGGGATTTTTTTTCTTTTACTAAAAATATGTAGCAGAATGCATATTGGCCTGATGAAGAAATTCGATTTTTTTTCCATTCTTTTATTGGATGTGTTTTATTGCTGAAAGTAATATTGTTTTTTTTTTAATTCTCTGTCTTTTTTTTTGTTTATAGCACAAAAATTAAAAACTGCAGAGGTGATCAAATACCACCAAAAGAAAGCTCTATTTGTGGGAAAAAAGGGACACAAATTTTATTTGGGTACAGCGTCCCACAACTATGCAATTGTCAGTTAAAATAACTATAAAGTGCCATATCGCAAAAATGGCCTGGTCATAAAGGGGGGTAAACCTTCTGGAGCTCAAGTGGTTAAAAAGTGAAGCTTTACAACATTTACACTTATTAAGGAAAATAAGTGCAACGGCATTTGCAGAGTATTTGTCTTTAGTAAATCCACACCATAGGGTGTTGCTTATGTTGAAATCTGCTCATGTACTTCTGAAGAACTGGGTGAGCAAATATCTTTAATTTCCCTGCTAAATAAGTACACATCTTTATTGATTTAGTCATACCCATTTTCACAAAAACCATAATGTAAATAGATATATAAATATATAGATAAAAAACACACAATACTTTGTTAAACCAATATCGTTTATTTGTATGTTAAACTTTATGATGATTACTGTAATATTTTAAATGAAATAGCCATTCACAATAAAAAAAAAAAAAAAAAAAAAGCAATTTCAGGCAATTACCTACAATGAGATAGAGATTAGGGAGGAAAAGAAAGTTACCGAGAGATATCGATCGAGAGCGCATTTAAAATGTTACTTCAAAAAATAAAAAATAAAAAAATATATATATATATACACACACAATATAAAAGATATAACACCACCAGACACCCTTTACCGCTCCCACCTGGTTCCTGTTGCACTTACCTCTGGGGTAGCAGAGTTGTCAGCACCCCCTACACTCACTGCATCAGTGAAGGGATTTTGAAATCACTGCTGTTCTTTCTTTTTTCTGTCTGTGCATTCAGGGTGGACAAAATGGAATCTAATTGGTGCTGACTAATCAAAAACTAACTGGTCCATTCTAGACAAGTGCAGACAGAGAAGATGAGCAGGGGTTTCAAATCCCTGGACCGATGGAGTGATACTAAAAAAAAAAAAAAATAGTAAATGCACATTTTTTAACTGCAAAAAAAGAAAAGAAAATGTGCATATTTAATTTTTTTTTTAAGGTGAACTTAACCTTTATCGAAACAGACAGCAGAGCTTGATTTGGCTGCTCAGCATGCGCTTGTTCTGAGCACACAAGTGCTTCCGTGTGTGAGTGTAACCTGAAGGAAAATAGTTTTTCTCTCATTGGAGCCGGCACCTCATTTACTCACTCAGCAGATGTGCTTCTGCTGAGCGTTAAGAGAGCCTGACATTCCCCTTTCCTGACGAGCACCCAAATCGGGTTAACCCACTTCCTGACCAGGTCATTTTTTGCGATACGGCACTGTGTTGCTTTAACTGACAATTGCGCAGTTGTGCGACGCTGTACCCAAACAAAATTGATGTCCTCCCCCCCCCCCCCACAAATAGAGCTTTCTTTTGGTGGTATTTGATCACCTGTAGATTTTATTTTTTGCGCTATAAACAAAAAAAAGACCGTCAATTTTGAATAAAAAAACAATATTTTTTACTTTCTGCTATAAAACATTCCCAATACAAAAAAAAAAATTCTTTATCAATTTAGGCCAATATGTATTCTGCTACATATTTTTGGTAAAAAAACATCCCAATAAGTGTATATTGATTGGTTTGCGCAAAAGTTATAGCTTCCGCAAACTATGGAATAGATTTAGGGACTTATTGTTTTTACTAGTAATAGCGGCGTTCAGCTTTTTTTTTTGCGGGACTGCGACTTTGTGGAGGAGAAATTGGACAATAAGTGACACTTTTTGGGGATCAGTGACATCAACACAGTATAAATGACACTGGCAGGGAAGAGGTTAACACCAGGGGCGATCAAAGTGTTAAGTGTGTCCCTGTGAGGTACTGTGTGAGGGACAAATACACTGGAGCAAAAGAGAGTTTCAGTGTGTTCGGTGTTTCAGCTTAGCTTACTTGTTTACATAGGCAGACCACTGCTCCGTCTCTCCACTGAACGATCGGCGGGTCGTGGCGGCCATAGTGGCTGCCGGACCCGCTGATTGGCTCCCGCTGTGTCCAATCAGAGCGGGAGCGGTACTCCAGGGGTCGCACGTGCGCCCCCTACACCATGTGCACAAATTCACGCACAGGTACGTAATTTTGCGTAGTATATATGAGGTGGTTAAAGGGTGTGTCTCTACCTGGATGGGTGAGATTAAGTGGTGGTATCTCAAAGTGTATATATAATTATGACACAACTCTATCCTCTCTCTCTGGGTGCATAATGGAACATAAGGATGTCAGCATAAAGTAACACCATTATTTAGTTACCTTTGTTTGTAACTTTCTTTTCCTCTAACTGTTCCTTTCCATTAGTAACATATGGTATTCCCATTTGTAAATTTTATTAATTTTAAGTTATATGATTTACTTTATTTTTGTTATACTTGATTAAGAACAAACATTCCTTTCTGTTTTGAATACATTAGATCTAAATTTATTAGCACTGCTTTTATTATTTGTTTAATAATCTCATTACAAAAAATCTCAGTAAAAAAAATTGCAATATGCATATATTGATTGGTTTGCGCAAGTTATAGCGTCTACAAAATAGGGGATAGTTTGATGGCAATTTATTCTTAATTTTTTTAATTAGTAATGGCGGCGATCTGCAATTTTTATCGTGACTGTGACATTGCAGCGGACACATCGGACACTTTTGACACTATTTTGGGACCATTGTCATTTATACAGCGATCAGTGCTATAAAAATGCACTTATTACTGTGTAAATTACACTGGTAGGGAAGGGGTTAACACTAGGGGGCGATCAAGGGGTTAAGTGTACCATAGGGAATGATTCTAATTGTAGGGGGGATGGTCTCATGCCTCCATGACAAGGTGCAGTAGATCCCTGTCATGTTGGTAGGCAGAACAGGGAAATGTTAAAAGAAAAACTGTGCTATTTCACCTAAAAAAAACAAGCTGCAACCCAAAAGTGATATACACACCAACAGAGATAATAACATAAGAAGATGCGCTAATAATGAATCATAGAATGTGTTTACAAGTGAAATAAACAACTAGATAATAATATTAACGAATTAATGTGATAAACACAACGAATAAAAAATAACAAAAAAAAGTCTCTTTCTCATGTGTATTCAAGAACAAATGCTACAACACCCTGTGACAGGTCTTCAATGAATCATCAAATGTGTTTACAAGTGAAATAAAACAACTAGATAATAAATTAGTGTAATAAACATAACGGATAAAAAATAACAAAAAAAGTCTCTTTCATGCGTATTCAAGAAGAATAAACGCTGCAACACCCTGTGACAGGTCTTCAATAGGCAAGGGACACTGTGAATCCACCACCACACAGAATGAAGGCTTACCAGCTATACAAGCTGTAATGGCTTGTCGCTTAGGCCTCATGCACACAGGCTGTTAAAATAACGTTATGAAAATGCCAGTATCTTTGCAGTGATTTTTTAAAACTTTTTTCATCTTTTTTCAACGTTTTTGCAATAGCGTGTTTTAGTGTTTTTCCGCGTTAGCGTTTTTTAGCATTTTTTTTTTTTCAAAATTTTTTCTTTTCTTTTTTCAATGGATCAAAAGCGTTAAAAAACGTTGGTGAACGACGTTTTTGAGCGTTTATCAGCGTTAGAGCGTTTTTACAGCTGAAAAACGTCTCTCAGAACCCACTGGTCCTGGGGTTTTTTTACAGCTTAAAAACGCCTAGGTGGGCATGAAGCCATAGACTAACATAGACAGGCCTTTTTAAGCTGCAAAAAAAGCTCAAAAAAGGGGCTGTAAAAACGCCCGTAAGCATGAGGCCTTATACCCAGCCTGGGTTGTTACGACCCTCCCACCCCAGCAAATGGCTAGGAAGCCTTGCGTTCCTGGAGCTCCAGCCTGGGTCCTCTGATGGTCCCAAAGTGTCAGAAACAGCTAAACGCCGGATGTTACTGGAGACTTGATGTTAAACCAGCAAAGAAAAGTGGCAGCGGACATGGCCTCAATGGATGGATGCGACCAAGGGAAGAAAGCAAAAAAAAAAGGCCGTCATCGGTAAAACCAGATGATAATTTATTGTAACTACCATCAGACTCAAAGCATCATTAAGAACAAACAAAAGCCAGCCGGCAAATAGTAAAAAGCATGCCCGTGTAAGGCGGAATGTGGAAAAAGCGTGGTGACGTTAGTACGTCACTCACCCTACGCGTTTCGTCACACAAAGGACATCGTCTCTTGTGCCCGAGACGTCATTTGTGTGATGAAACGCGTAGGGTGAGCGACGTGCTGCCGTCATTGCGCTTTTTCCACGTTCCGCCTTACACGGGCGTGCTTTTTACTATTTGTTTGTTCTTAATGATACTTCGAGTCTGATGGTAGTACAGACCTTTTTCACAATAAATTATCATGTGGTTTTACCGATTGTGGCCTTTTTTTGCTTTCTTCCTTTGGTCACATCCATCCATTGAGGACAACTCCCCTGCCACTTTTCCTTGCTGATTTAACATCAAGTCTCCAGTAACATCCGGCGTTTAGCCGTTTCTGACACTTTGGGATGATCAGAGGACCCAGGCTGGAGCTCCAGGAACGCAAGGCTTGCTAGCCATTTGCTGCGGTGGGAGGATCATAACAACCCAGGCTGGGTATAAGTGACAAGCCAATACAGCTTGTATAGCTGGTAAGCCTTCATTCTGTGTGGTGGTGGATTCACAGTGTCCCTTGCCTATTGAAGACCTGTCACAGGGTGTTGCAGCGTTTATTCTTCTCGAATACACATGAAAGAGACTTTTTTTGTCATTTTTTATTTATTTTATTTTATAAATATTTATTTATTTATTGTGTTTATTACACTAAGTTATTATCTAGTTGTTTTATTTCACTTGTGAACACATTTGATGATTCATTGAAGAACTGTCACAGGGTGTTGTAGCATTTGTTCTTCTTGAATACACATGAAAGAGACATTTTTTTTTTCATTGTGTTTATCACAGTAATTACTTATTATTGCTATCTAGTTGTTTATTTCACTTGTAAACACATTCTATGATTCATTATTAGTGCAGCTTCTTATGTTATTAGAACAGGGAAATGCCTTGTTTACATTCTGCCTCTCCATGCCACAATCGCGGAACACCGGCAGACATCGAGTCCGTGGGACCCGTGGGCAAGGTCACGCAGTACGTGGCGGGCACGCACGTGCCCACCAGCCTGCAAATTAAAGGGGACGTACATGTACGCCCATTTGCCCACTGCTGCCATTGTGCTGACATATATCTGTGTGCAGTGGTCGGCAAGTGATTAAAGAAAAGGCTTGAAACTGACAGTTTCATTCGGGCCTGGCTATGTCGTGGCATTTAAATTTTATATCCATTGAGTTTCCAGTTGTAGCAGCAATCGATCTATTTTTTTTTTTTAAATCAATTTTTGTCTTCAATATTTCAGCACCTGAAAAAATCCCCTCAAAAAACATCTCTGTATCTAATATATATTTTTTACTTTGTTATAAAACATACCCAATAAAAAAATAATAATAAATATCAAATTTCTTCATAAATTTAGGCTAAAATGTATTCTGCTACATGTCTTCGGTTAAAAAAACAAAACAAAAATAAAACTCAACAACTGTATATTAATTGGTTTGCGTGAAGGTTATTGCATCTACAAACTATGGGATATATACTAGTAATGGCGGGGATGAGCGACTTATAGTAGGGCTGTGATAGTGCGAAAGTCAATCTGACACTGACACTTTGTGGGAACTGGCTAACTGCCACTAATACAGTGATCGGTGCTAACAATATACACTGACACTAATGACAC
The DNA here is from genome assembly GCA_037952925.1 of Lithobates clamitans. Classification (NCBI taxonomy): domain Eukaryota; kingdom Metazoa; phylum Chordata; class Amphibia; order Anura; family Ranidae; genus Lithobates; species Lithobates clamitans. The sequence goes on along the minus strand of JBBGZY010002188.1, from coordinate 963,228 downwards.
TGGCTGGGAAGGAGTTAACATCTGGGGCAATCAAAGGGTTAAGCGTGTGCCTAGTATTGTGTAACGTGTGTACTGTGTGCTGCTTTTACTGAGGAATGTGCCGGTTTTATTCCCTTTGCAGGGAAACAAAAACCGCCACATCTATGCTGTCAGTAGAGAGCTCTGTGTTGTTTACATACACAGAGCTCTCTCCTGACACCCGCTCCACCAGGAATTATTGTCTGGGACCCACTGATAGGCTTGTGCTGGAGCCACTGGCAGCACCTATCCCCAGAAATGCAGAATCACGTAAATATACGTGATTCTGCACAGCTGGCCCGCACTGTAGCAATAAAGCTACAGTGTGCGGTAAGCAATTGGTGAAGGCATAGACAAAAGGTGGTATTCAATTATTGGATTTATCATCAAGAGAATAAAGCTGGCCATAGATGGTGTGATTTTCTTTCCTGTAACCACGAGAACTATTATGAATCCCTTCCATGGAGTTATTGGCGGGGGAGAAGGTGCAGGGAGCCGTCTCTGCTGGGAGAACACATTATTATTGCTAGCTGCTATAGGCACTGGCTATAATCACTTGAAAAATCTAAAATGCTGGTTGCACTCAAGTTAATCGATCGACAATCAGCCTGCCCATACATGGCTTGAATCTCGGCTGGTCCCTGCTGAACTGACCAAAATATGAACCATCTATGGCTGGCTTAATTGGGTTGTGATTCAGCTAAAAAATGGGCAATCTGCTCAGATATACCTGGCTCTGCAGCATATTCGACATCCTCATCATCTGTGGAGCTGTCCCCTTTCTCATCTCCTAGCAACACCGGCTTATCAGAACTGTTGCCCAAGTCCACAAGTCCACTCTGAGAGCTGAAAAAACAGAACACAAAGAATCTTAAACTGCCAGCCAGAGTGGAGAGCTATGGATGACATTAGGCGGCTGCTTCCTGGCATTCTTCCTCTGGGTTTGATGCGTTGATGAGTTCAGCTCAGTGGCTTGCCGCAATTGCTCTAGCACCCGTTACAGCCTCTGTAGTGTGTTAGAAGTATGCGACTAGACAGGTGGAGACTTGTGCAACAACAGGTCCTCGCCCCTGTCCAGCACAAGTCCAGAGCTGGTGCCAGCATAGGGCTGGGATTGGGGGGGGGGGCACGTGGGAAGTAAAATACACCTTTCCCTATGCAGACAGATCCAGGCGATCCATGTCCCGGACTCTGTGCACCATTCGCCACTTCCATCCACCCATTACCACTCACATTCCTCTAGTTACACAGGGATCTCAAACTGGTGGCCCTCCAGCTGTTGCGGAACTACAAGTCCCATCATGCCTGTAAATACCAAGTCTTGCAAATGCCTCATGGGACTTGTAGTTTTGCAACAGCTGGAGGGCCGCCAGTTTGAGAACCCTGCTCTAGTTCCTCTTCCTCTCCCCACTCATCCCCAGTGTTTTGCCCTCTCTCCTTCCCCAAAACTCTGCCTCATCCCCTCCCTCAGCCCGGATTTTTCATGCTGTCTGGGGGCTTGGTGCTGTTGTCGCTCATTGTCGGACTAACGGCTGTGCAGGGGCTCCCAGCAGGATTAAAGCGCTGCCCTGTGGGGACACCATTCCTCATATCCAGGGTTGCCAACCCTCAGCGCCTTTTTGACAAAACATGAAGAATTTACTGACAGCACATTTTTTTACAGGCAACCTGAAAATGACATCTATTTAAGATACATTAATAATTGAGTTTATTCAGCATGAAATGGAGCTTAGTTATGTAGCATGAAGCTGTATATTCTGCAATATGTACATTTTGTGGTAAACTCATCCTTTGCACTTCAAAGTATTAAGATCGCCGTTTTCGGCGATTCTGAATACTGTATATTTTTTTAAAACTGGCACAATTGGCAGCCGAGTAAACGGGAAGTAACGTCACTTCCGTGTTTACGATTAGGAGGCTGGAACGAAGCTGCTTACGGTTTCGTTCCGGACTGTCACTCGCCGCCGGGGGCGGCGGATTGGTGATCGGGAGGCCCCATAAGAGAGGCGGGAGGGGGGGGTGGACGACGGACATCCCCTTCCGCTCCTCCGGTATAACAGCCGAGCGGCTTTTAGCCGCATCGGTTGTTATACCTGGAAAACCGATCGCCGGCTCGAAAAAAAAACAGTACCCGGATGATGCCTGCAGCTGCAGGCATCATTCCGATATAACCCCCGAAAGCCAAGTACGCACATCTGCGTACGCTCGGCGGGAAGGGGTTAATGTTGATAAATGTAAATTACGCACTTGGGGGCTAAGACTATGCATGCATCATACATACTAGGGGGACTACAACTGGGGGGGATCCGTAGTGGAGAAGGATCTGGGGGTTTTGGTAGATCATAAGCTCAATAATAGCATGCAATGCCAAGCTGTGGTTTCCAAAGTGAGCAAAAACCTTTCTTGTATTAAGAGAGATATGGACTCCAGAGAGAGAGATATCATTTTGCCCTCTACAAATCATTAGTAAGACCTCATTTGGAATATGCAGTTCAGTTTTGGGCACCAGTTCACAAAAAGGATATCGGGGAACTGGAGAAAGTGCAGAGAAACCAAACTGATATGAGGGATGGAGTAGCTCAGCTATGAGGGTAGATTAGAGGAACTGAATTTATTCGCTCTTGAGAAGAGGAGATTAAGGGGGGATATGATCAACATGTACAAATATATAAGGGGTCCATATAGTGAAGTTGGTGTTGAGTTATTCACTTTACAGTCAACAGAGGACAAGGGGGCACGCTTTACGCCTAGAGCAGTGGTTCTCAACTCCTGTCCTCAGGACTCACTAGCAGGCCAGATTTTAAGTATTATCTTGGGGAGATGCAGACTAGAAAACTGCAATCACTGAGCAGCAAATGATCTCACCTGTGATGTATATCTGTTATCTTGCAAACCTGGCCTGTTAGTGGGTCCTGATGACAGGAGTTGAGAACCACTAGCCTAGAGGAAAAGAGATTTCATCTCCAAATACGGAAAGGTTTCTTCACAGTAAGAGCTGTGAACATGTGAAATAGACTCCCTCCAGAGGTGGTTCAGGCCAGCTCAGTAGATTGCTTTAGGAAAAGCCTGGTTCTTTCCTAAATGTACATAATATAACTGGGTACTGACATTTATAGGTAAAGTTGATCCAGGGAGAATCCGATTGCCTCTCAGGGGATCAGGAAGGAGTTTTTTCCCCTGCTGTAGCAATTGGTTCTTGCTTTGCTGGGATTTTTCGCCTTTCTCTGGATCAACTGTAGGTATAGGATTGTGTATATACAACCCCTGGCAAAAATTATGGAATCACCAGTCCCTGAGGATGTTCCTTCAGTTGTTTATTGTTGTAGAAAAAAAGCAGATCACAGACATGGCCAAAAACTAAAGGCATTTCAAATGGCAACTTTCTGGCTTTAAGAAACACTAAAAGAAATCAAGAAAAATAATTGTGGTGGCCAGTAACAGTTAGATTTATAGAACAAGCACAGGGAATAAATTATGGAATCACTCAATTCTGAGGAAAAAATTATGGAATCACCCTGTAAATTTTCATTACAAACACTAACACCTGCATCAGATTAAATCTGCTTGTTAGTATGTAGGTAAAGAGGGTAAATCATCACGCAGTGTTGCACAAGACGTTGGTTGTTCACAGTCGGCTGTGTCTAAAACATGGACCAAATACAAACAACATGGGAAGGTGGTTAAAGGCAAGCATACTGGTAGACCAAGGAAGACATCAAAGCGTCAAGGCAGAAAACTTAAAGCAATATGCCTTGAAAACAGAAAATGTACAACAAAACAAATAAGGAACAAATGGAAGGAAACTGGAGTCAACATCTGTGACCGAACTGTAAGAAACCGCCTAAAGGAAATGGGATTTACATACAGAAAAGCTAAAAGAAAGCCATCTCTAACACCTAAACAAGGTTACAATGGGCTAAGGAAAGGCAATCGTGGACTGTGGATGATTGGATGAAAGTCATATTCAGTGATGAATCTGGAATCTGCATTGGGCAAAGTGATGATGCTGGAACTTTTGTTTGGTGCCGTTCCAATGAGATTTATGCAGACAACTGTCTGAAGAAAACATGCAAATTTCCACAGTTAATTATGATATGGGGCTGCATGTCAGGTAAAGGCACTGGGGAGATGGCTGTCATTAAATCTTCAATAAATTTTCTTATCCCATCTATTGAAGGATGTTTGGGGATGATGAAATCATTTATCAAGATGATAATGCATCTTGTCATAGAGCAAAAACTGTGAAAAAATTCCTTAAAGAAAGACACAAGGTCAATGTCATGGCCTGCAAACAGTCCGGATCTCAATCCAATTGAAAATCTGTGGTGGAAGTTAAAGAAAATGGTCCATGACAAGGCTCCAACCTGCAAAGATGATTTGGCAACAGCAATCAGAGAAGGCTGGAGCCAGATTGATGAAGAGTACTGTTTATCACTCATTAAGTCAATGCCTCAGAGACTGCAAGCAGTTATAAAAGCCAGAGGTGGTGCAACAAAGTACTAGTGATGTGTTGGAGTGTTATTTTGTTTGTTTGTTTTTCATGATTCCATAATTTTTTCCTCAGAATTGAGTGATTCCATAATTTATTCCCTGTGCTTGTTCTATAAATCTAACTGTTACTGGCCACCAAAATTATTTTTCTTGATTTCTTTTAGTGTTTCTTAAAGCCAGAAAGTTGCTATTTGAAATGCCTTTAGTTTTTGGCCATGTCTGTGATGTTCTTTTTTTCTACAACAATAAACAACTGAAGGAACATCCTCAGGGACTGGTGATTCCATAATTTTTGCCAGGGGTTGTAGTATTGTATGATATTTTTTGATTTATTTTTATGGTTGAACTAGATAGACTGGTGTCTTTTTTCAACCTAACTATATAACTCAATTGATAATTGATGCATTTTATGATATCTACTATTGTTTGGCAACTGGTATAAGGTGTAGCAGAGCTGTATAAATAATATACGTGAACACAAATAAATATATCAATTAAAATATCATAAAATAAAAGTCCAAAAAAGCATGAAACAAATGTATTCCACGTTGTGCAAAAGATAACTTGTGTGGTGAATCTTCAAAACAAACTCAGAGGAAAAAGTGATCCCATGACTACATAAATTTCTTGCTCACCTCCTTGAAGTGACCCTAAAAGGGTCAAACACGCCTTGCACTCTGTGCGTACATCCCCTCCAAGGGATCGTCAGAACAAAGGGGAATCAACAGCAGGTATGTACTCCTTTCGCAATAAGGAGGCAGCCACGTGAGAAGGTGGCGAAACTAGTCGAGGTGGAGCCTGGCGGTGGATTCCCTACTATTGAGGGAGACTGTCATGTCTTATATATGCCTATATTATCCTTCATAAATGTGAGTTTAATGCTAGCTTGGGGCAGAGTGGTTTATTGTTAATCCCTCGGATGCTGCACTATAGGAGGCACTTTCTTTCGTATTTTACATGTATTGCTGCATTGCCGGTAGTCACTGAGGATCTAAAGCAGGGGTCTCAAACTGGCGGCCCTCCAGCTGTTGTGAAACTACAAGTCCCACGAGGCATTGCAAGACTCACAGTTACAAGCATGACTCCCACAGGCAGAGGCATGCTGGGACTTGTAGTTTTGCAACAGCTGGAGGGCCGCCAGTTTGAGACCCCTGATCTAAAGTTTGGAGTTATTATTGCGGAAGGAGTACATACCTGCTGTTGATTCCCCTTTGTTCTGACGATCCCTTGGAGGAGATGTACGCACAGAGTGCAAGGCGTGTTTGACCCTTTTAGGGTCACTTCAAGGAGGTGAGCAAGCAATTTATGTGGTGGTGGGATCACTTTTTCCTCGAAGTTTGTTTTGAAGTTTCACCACACAAGTCATCTTTTGCACAACGTGGAATACATCTTTTTTGGACATTTTTTGATATACCGTATATACTCGAGTATAAGTCGTTCCGAGTATAAGTCGAGGCCCTAATTTACCACAAAAAAATGGGAAAAACTTATTGACCCGAGTATAAGACGAGGGTGAGAAATGCACAGCTACTGTAAGTGGAAAAAGAGGGTCAACAATGCCCATTTGCAGCCTCACTGTGCCCATTTGCAGCCTCACTGTGCCCATTTGCAGCCATAGGTCCCCTGAACTTCAAACTCGGTAGTTAAGGGTTCCTAGATGCCCCCTAGCTGCAGCCAAAATTTGGGGTCTCTGAACCCAAAGGGTCCCGAAATGACATTGCAGCAGATGGACACAGTTGACCAAATTTGGGGCCCTGTATCTCAGGGCCACTTAGTGCTAAGAACCCCAAATTTGGTGTGCAAACCCAGTGGAACTAGCACCATAAAATTTCCAAAGTTGGGGTTTCTAGCACCAAGTGGCCCCGAGATACAGGGCCCCAAAAATCAGTTCAGAAAATGTCAAGCACTTTTCTACAGCAGAGAATGACATTTTCCGAACCAGTTTGGGGGCCCCGTATCTCAGGGCCACTTAGTGCTAGGAACTTCAGCTTTGGATATGTTGTGGTACCAGTTCCACTGGGTTTGCACACCATATTTGGGGTTCCTAGCACCAAGTGGCCCTGAGATATGGGGCCCCAAATTCGGTTCAGAAAATGTCAAGCACTTTTCTACAGCAGAGAATGACATTTTCCGAACCAATTTTGGGGCCCCGTATCTCGGGGCCACTTAGTGCTAGGAACTTCAGCTTTGGATATGTTGTGGTATCAGGTCCACTGGGTTTGCACACCAAATTTGGAGTTCCTAGCACCAAGTGGCCCTGAGATACGGGGCCCCAAAGTCGGTTCGGAAAATGAATTTTTTTGCTGCAGAAAAGTGCTTGACTCGAGTATAAGTCGAGGGGGGCACTTTCAGCACTAAAAAATGTGCTGAAAAATTCGACTTATACTCGAGTATATACGGTATTTATTTGTGTTCACGTATATTATTTACACAACGCTGCTACACCTTATACCAGTTTACATTGATTGTTGTGGGAGCACAATAGTAGCAGATGCAGTATTTTATACACAGGAATTCTTCTGTATTGCAAAGTTTATTATCACAAGGTGTTATTCATAGAAGTTTATCAGTAAATAATTTATTAATCCATATTACCACAACTGTAATAGCGCGCAACTACCACAACTCACATCTGTACTATTGTTTGGCGTTTCCTTGGGCACTATTTGTTTGTATTTTCGTAGTTACAATCCCCCTCCACCCATAATTGGGATAATCCGTGTTTTAGGTCATGGATAATATTAGTATGAAGGAACACTGGCTGTGAGATGACTGGTATGGTGGGGGGGGGGGGGGGGGTGGGGGGGTGATGGCGACCAGTATGGTGGTGAGGGGGTATGACCTGTATGGCGGAGGGGGATGATGATGACCGGTATGGTCATGGTGAGGGGGGTGTGATGACGACTGGTATGTTTGGGGGGGTGATGATGGGTATGGGGGGTGTTAATGAGCGGTATGGTGGAGGGGGGGGTGGTGATTACCGGTATAGCGGGAGATGAACTGTATGGTGAGTGGGAGTAATGACCGGTATGGTGGGGGGATGGAGACCTGTATGGTGGGGGGTGATGATGAATGACCTGTATGGTGGGGGGGTGGTGATGAGCAGTATGGTGGAAGGGGGGGGGTGGTGATGAGCGGTATGGAGGGGGGGGGGGATGAAGTGCATGGTGGGTGGGAGTAATGACTGGTATGGTAGGGGGGGTGATGACGACTGGTATGGTGGAGGGGGGGGGGGAATGAACTGTATGGTGGCTGCGAGTAATGACTGGTATGGTAGGGGGGTGATGATGGGTGTGGTGGTCGGGGGGGCTGGTGATAAACTGTATGGTGGGTGAGAATAATGACTGGTATGGTGGAGGGATGCAGACCTGTATGGTGGGGGGGATGATGACCTGTATGGTGGGGGGAGTAATGACTGACCTGTATGGTGGGGAGTGGTGATGATCGTCTTGGTGGTGGTGGGGGGGTGATGACCGGTATTATGGGGGTGTTGATGAACTGTATGGTGGCAGTGAGTGATGACTGGTATGGTAGGGGGGTGATGATGGGTATGGTGGGTGGGAGTAATGACTGGTATGGTGGGGGGTGATGATGGGTATGGTTGGGGAGGGGGGCTGGTGATGAACTGTATGGTGGGTGGAAGTAATGACAGGTATGGTAGGGGGGGTGATGATGGGTATGGTGGGTGGGAGTAATGACTGGTATGGTGGGGGAGGGGGGCTGGTGATGAACTGTATGGTGGTTGGGAGTAATGACTGGTATGGTAGGGGGGTGATGATGGGTATGGTGGGTGGGAGTAATGACTGGTATGGTGGGGGGGTGATGATGAGTATGGTGGGGGGGTGATGATGAGTATGGTGGGGGGGTGATGATGAGTATGGTGGGGGGGGGGGGTGATCATGGGTATGGTGGGTAGTGTCAGTTATGATGACAATGCTGGGTGTTGTAGCTCCCCAATAGCAGTAGGGAAGTCCTTTGTTCCTATACCATGAAATGGACAGCCGGTCTGGGAGCCCCCCTCCCCCGGGATGATAACACGGATACACCAGGGAGCGGGTCCTCACCTATGGGGTGTGGCCGTCCTAATCTCTGTCCGGGAATCAGGAACAGGCCAGTCTACAGTCCAGTCTACAGTCCAGTCCGAAGAGTAAGACTCCATTCTCCACTACCAGCACACTCGAGCTCCGCGCCGTTGGCACCTGGGCGGGGCGAGAGGAGTAGAAGTTGGAACTTGTCAATAGTGGAGAATTCTACCGGCTTCAGAATTGCACATGGGCAGTTTCAAAGCGGACCGTAGTTATTCCGGGTGTAGCATGATGAAATTCGGCATCCAATTAAATTCCCCTGTTGAAAGTGCGCATGCGCAGACAGTGAAGTTCTTAGGGAAATAAGCCGAGTGCCGAACTCGAGCGGAAGACTTCCCTGAAAGCATACATGTTTTTCTGAGAGTGGTCTGGCTGCAGAGTGGAGCCCCACAGATGACAGGAAGCACGTGGCCTCCACTCCACTTCTTTTTTTTTCTTTTTTTCTGAACTTTATTGTGAACATCTGCAGCTGGAGCTCCACTACAGGAAGTGGAGGTCACACGATTCTTGTGTAGTGGAGCTCCAGTGACTGCAGCCTGCAGCACATACTGAGCCATTCTGTTGTTACTATTAACAAAGCATGAGATTTGCACAAATACAAGAAGATATTTTTGGTAGGTTTTGTACTTTCTGTTAAAGTGCTCTCCTTGTAAATGCAATAGTTTATTATTTACCAATTATTTATTTTTTTTGTAATGATGGAAGTTCATGTTTATGTTGGAAGAAGAATACAATCCATGTCTCTAATCACAACCTCATTGTCCTTTTTTGCCCCACCTTCATGACAACTAACAGGGCCAAGAATGAGACACACATTGATCTCCACGTAAAAAATGTTTTACGGTACAATGGAATGTCGGCATTAAACCTCATCTTGAAAATCATACATGTTCTGGTGCAAATATTATCCACTTAACGACCGCCTGTCCACATTGTACTGAGGACGGGGGGCGCTGTAGGCAAAGCGATGTGCTGGTACGACTCTGCCTACTCCCAGGTTTAGGACGCACGCATGTTCCCCACCCTACCCTGCTACGGCTGTGATTGTACGCAGCGTCCCGGCCAATGATTTACACCCGGGACCTGCAGATCGGCTGTGTCCAATCACAGCCCAGAGGTCTGTGTTGAAATTCAACATAGAGCTCTGTACACTGTGCACATATTACACCTAGGTAAGGAACATATTTAACCTCTTCCCAGCCAGTGTCATATTTCTAGCACTGATCACTGTATTAGTGTCACTGGTGATGTCAGTTCCCCCCAGCGGCAGTCAGTGTCAGATTGCACTATCACAGTCCGACTATAAGTCGTTTATCTCCGCCATTTGTAGTACAAAACAAATAAAACATCGGGTACGTATCCCATAGTTTGTAGATGCTATAACTTTCAAGCAAACCAATACACTTACTGGGATTTTTTTTTCTGTATCAAAAACATGTAGCAGAATATATTTAGGACAATATTTATGAATAATTTTTTTTTTTTGTTATTTTTTTAGCAGAAAGGTTTTTGTTTTTTTCACAAGAGATAGTGAGGAAGATTTTAAGGTTTAAGTCTACAAATGTGCACACTGAGAAAGTTGTATGAATTTCTTATATTTTTTACTTGCAGTTTATTAATATGTTATTTCTATTACAGACAAAATCTTATGCCGGTGAAGCCTTCCGTGTCAGCCAGTGGGACAAGAACAATTATATGCAGGGTGGATATGGAAAGACATTTATTGTTGTGTAAAGTTTCTGCAGTGCCGAAATCACCACCCCCTGCACCGTCTCCAGTGCAGATCCCATCAACCACTGCACCCTCTCCAGTACCGATCCCATCATCCACTGCACCCTCTCCAGTACCGATCCCATCATCCACTGCACCCTCTCCAGTACCGATCCCATCATCCACTGCACCCTCTCCAGTACCGATCCCATCATCCACTGCACCCTCTCCAGTACCGATCCCATCATCCACTGCACCCTCTCCAGTACTGATCCCATCATCCACTGTACCCTCTCCAGTGCGGATCCCATAATCCACTGCACCCTCTCCAGTGCTGATACCACCACCCACAGCACCCTCTCCAGTGGCGATCCTATCATCCACTGCACCCTCTCCAGTACCGATCCCATCATCCACTGCACCCTCTCCAGTGCCGATTCCTTCATCCACTGCACCCTCTCCAGTGCCAATCCCATCATCCACAGCACCCTCTCCAGTGCCGATCCCATAATCCGCTGCACCCTCTCCAGTGCCAAACCCATCATCCGCTGCACCCTCTCCAGTGCCAAACCCATCATCCGCTGCACCCTCTCCAGTGCCGATTCCATCATCTACTGCACCCTCTCCAGTGCTGACACCACCACCCGCAGCACCCTCTCCAGTGCCGAAACCACCATCCACAGCACCCTCTCCAGTGCCGAAACCACCATCCACAGCACCCTCTCCAGTGCTGATATCACCATCCGCAGCACCCTTTCCAGTGCTGATACCACCACAGTGGATGATGGGATCGGTACTGGAGAGGGTGCAGTGAATGATGGGATCAGCACTGGAGAGGGTGCAGCGGATGATGGGATCGGTACTGGAGAGTGTGTAGTGGATGATGGGATCAGTACTGGAGAGGGTGCAGTGGATGATAGGATCGGCACTGGAGAGGGTGCAGTGGATGATGGGATCGGCACTGGAGAGGGTGCAGTGAATGATGGGATCGGCACTGGAGAGGGTGCAGTGGATGATGGGATCGGCACTGGAGAGGGTAAAGGGAGTGCTCATTTCGGCACTGCAGATACTTCACACAACAATAAATGTCTTTCCATATACACCCTGCATATAATTGTTCTTTTACAAAGGTGGCGGTGATAATGTCCTACTGGCCGGCACGGAAGCTTGCACCGCCATAAGATTTTGTCTGCAATAGAAATAACATATTAATAAACTGCAAATAAAATGTAAGCAATGCATACAACTTTCTCAGTGTGCACATTTGTAGACTTGGGGGGGCTTTTATAGACATTTGTAGACTTAGGTCATGGACTTGTTCCCTCATGTCCATGAGTCTCAATCGTTTCACGATTAAGAATGCTTATCCCATTCCGTTGATTACAGAGTTATTTGACCGCCTCAAGGGAGCAACGGTTTTCAGGAAGCTTGATTTGAGAGGGGCATACAACTTCGTCAGGATTAAGGAGGACGATGAGTGGAAAACTGCGCTTAATACCAGATCAGGTCATTATGAGTATCTCATAATGCCTTTTGGCCTTTGTAATGCTCCGGCAGTTTTCCAGGAGTTCATTAACGATGTCCTCCGAGATTTGTTGCAGTTATGTGTGGTGGTTTATCTCAACGATATCCTCATATTTTCCCTGTCCCTGGAGAGCCACCACACAGATGTCTGTCGTGTGCTTCAGAGACTAAGAGAGAACAATCTCTATTGTAAATTGGAAAAGTGCGAATTCCATTGTGAACAGGTTAAATTCCTGAGCTATGTCATTTCCACTGCTGGATGAACCCAGAGAAACTTTCAGCAGTCCTACAGTGGCCTCAACCCATGGGTTTACGTCCTCTGCAGCGTTTTCTTGGCTTTGCCAACTAATATCGGAAGTTTATTCGTAACTTCTCGTCTCTGGTCAAGCCCCTGACTAATATGACCAGGAAAGACGGCAACCCACAGAGTTGGTCTCCGGAGTCCATTAAGGTCTTTGAGAGTCTCAAGGTTGCCTTTGTTTTTGCTCCTGTGTTGGCACACCCTGATCCTACGTTTCCTTTTATCCTAGAAGTTGATGCTTCTGAGACTGGAGTTGGCGCCCTTCTGTCTCAACGTCCTAACTCTGAGTGCGCTATGCGTCCGTGTGGCTACTTTTCCAAGAGATTGTCACCGGCAGAGTGCAATTACGAGATTGATGACAGAGAGCTGTTGGTGATCATTTTAGCCCTGAAAGAATGGAGACATCTCCTTGAAGGCATCACTGTGCCGGTTCTCAATCTAACTGACCATAAGAATCTCACATTCTTGCCTTAGGCTAAGCGCCTCTCTCCCAGAAAGGCACGATGGGCTCTTTTCTTGTCGAGTTTTAATTACATTGTCTCATTCTTACCCAGTACTAAGAATGTAAGGGCTGACGCCTTGTCACGACAATTTTCCTCCACTTCCAAGATGGAGTCGCACCAGTCTTACTTCTCTTTTGGGTGACAAAATTCTTGCTGCTCAGGACGATGCTCCTCCTGAGAAACCTTGTGACCGCTGCTTTGTTCCCGAGAGTCTCCGTACTGCTGTGCTCCAGGCTTAACATTCTCCCAAGGCTGCTGGTCACCCTGGCAAGAATCAACTCTTTTGGGCCATTTCCCAACAATTCTGGTGGCCTAGTCTACATGCTGATGTAACCGCCTTTATAGCTGCCTGTTCCATGTGTGCTTAGAGTAAGACTCCACGACACCTTCCAGTGGGCCTCCTACAACCCATACCCAATGAAGAGAGGCCCTGGACCCACCTGTCTATGGATTTCATTGTGGAGTTACCCAACTCCCAGGGCAACACAGTTATCCTTATGGTGGTTGACCGGTTCTCGAAAATGTTGCATTGTATTCCACTCAGGAAGTTGCCTACTTCTAAGGAACTGGCTTTTATTCTTGCTCGGGAGATCTTCCGCTTACATGGGCTACCCAAGGTGATTGTCTCAGACAGGGGTAGTCAGTTTGTGTCCTGGTTCCAGCAAGCCTTTTGTGCACATTTGGGTATTCAGCTTGCTTTCTCCTCTGCGTATCACCTGCAGTCTAATGGGGCCGCTTAACGAGCCAATCAGTCTTTGGAGCAATTTCTATGATTCTATATTTCTGACCATCAACATAACAACTGGTCAGACCTCCTACCATGGGCGGAGTTTGCCCACAATAGTGCCTTGAATTCAGCTTCCAATTTGTCCCCGTTTAGGGCAAACTATGGTTTCCAATCTTTCGTGTTGCCTGCCTTGTTTGTTCTGCAGAGTATTCCTGCGTTAGAGGAGCATCTCCGTGGCCTTCGTTCCACTTGGGCCCAAGTCCAGGAGGCTTTGCGACATGCTAACAATAGGTAGAGACTCCGTGCTGACCGCAAACGCCTGCCTGCGCCTTCCTACCAGGTTGGGGACAGAGTCTGGCTGTCGTCTCGCAACCTCCGACTTCGGGTTCCTTCTTTGAAGTTCGCACCTCGGTTTATTGGGCCTTTCTGTATCCTTCGCAGGATTAACCCAGTGGCTTACGCGTTGGACCTTCCTCCTAGTATGCGCATCTCTAATGTGTTTCATGTCTCCTTATTGAAACCTTTGGTCTGCAACCACTTTACCACCTCTGTGCCACGTCCTTACCCTGTACAGGTTGAGAACCATGAGGAGTATGAAGTACAATCCATTGTTGACTCCCGTAGGTTCCCGTGGGCGCATATAGTGCCTAGTTCATTGGAAGGGGTACGGTCCGGGGTACTGTCAGGGCTGGGCTCAGCCCTTCCTTCTCTGAGCTGGCCGCTCAGCTGTCGGCTAATTGCCAGCTCCTTTCTCTCCACAGTGACTCAGCTGTTGATGATCTGCTCGTCAGTCCTGGCTACTTAAAGCCGTCCAGCTCACTTCATCTCTGCCTTCGCCTTTGGTCACATCTCAGAGACTTCTCCTGCGTTCCTGTTGAAGACTTGCTCAGCTGATGTCCCTTCTGGCTCCTGATCCTGCTTGCTGTACTACTACGTTGATCTCTGGCTCTCTGACATTGGCATTGGCTGACTACCTGATCTGGTTACTGAACTCTGGCTATGTATTGACTACGCTTACTCTGTTTACCTTTTTATTATTATTAAAACAAGTGTGATAAACTGTACTTCTGTCTCGGTCTGATTCATGGTTTCTGACAAATACTTAATATAGATTTTATCCATTTATTTTAGATCTTGTGGCAGTTCTCATTATCCCCCTATCATTGTGGCGCATGATTTAGAGTGGCTACTTTCTCTTTGGGAAGCTCTGTGCAGTGCGCCCCAGTTACACGCGGCTCCACTATACCCCAGCTTCCGGGATGGACACCTTCTTGTTGGCCCTGGTCCCACATCCAACACACCCCCATCATCTACTTTTTACATGTAAGTACCCAGGACTGGCATATATGCCTCTTCCTGATATTCTTAGTGATACATTAGATTTAATGCATTCCAATCTTTTTAGATATTTGGGAGCATCCGCCCCTGATGAGTGTGCAAACACGAGGCGCATTGGGCAATCTAAGATGCCAACACACTCCATGATCAGAACCAATTAAGTCTATCGTCCCAAAAGCAATCATGATTTTATCCATCTACACTATGCCACTTTATTGCACTGTGCCGCCTTAAGAACCGTGTACATATATGGATTCATGGGAACTGCTCACCGATTTTCGTTACTGTCATGTTCTTCTAAGGTAATATCCTTTTGTATCCTTGATGTACCATGTTATATATATGTATTCGCCATATTGTCATGCGTTTCCAAGTTGATATGATTGTATTTCTCTGATGTCCATGATATATATGTATTTTCATGTGCAGTCACAATCCTATGACCCAGATATTTATACTTATTTATCTTCCATGTTAATAAACATGTGATTTCTTTTTTTTTTTTGGTCGGAGAGGGACGGAGGAGGGGAGGTTTTTAGGATAGGATGTGTGGGTTTATTGTATTGGTATAAGATTAAATGTGATTTTTTCTTTTGTATGGATATTTAAAACTTAAATAAAGATTTAAAAAAAACAAAACAAAAAAAAACATGTGATTCTTTTAAACACACCGCCACCATGTCTAGAACCTCATTCAAAGTCCCAAATCCCCTTTTCTACTATTTTGTACCAGGGATGGAGGCACACAGGGCATGTGCCTCATTCAAAGTCCCACCTGTGTTTTCACACAGCCCCCCTTTTTCTTTAGCAGTAGTGGGGGGAGCGGAGGTCGAGAAAATTTATAGAGCACGGTGTTCACGACCAGCTGGCGTACATGCGCAGATAGGTGATAGAGGGATTTTTTTTTTTTTTCAGAACCTTTCCTCAACGGTGCACTGGGTAACTCTGCTGGCAGCTGGGAAGGATGTAGGACAGGGTTCAGTGTTGGAGCTTGTTCCGCTACCACACCTCCAAAAAGCTAGTGGCGATTCTGCTACAACATCTGTATGCTCCCCTCCCTCCTCTTCTTCTTCCTCTATGGCCTCTTCTTCAGAATTGTCCTCTAAACCAGCAGTGCTTCCTAAACGCTCAAGGGGCTATGCAAGCTGTCAGGCAAAAAGATGTCATGTGGTGCTTGAGTTGGTCTGCCTAGGGGACAGAAGCCACATTGGGACAGAGATTCTGTCAGCTCTGCAGGGGCAGGCTCAGTGGTGGTTGACGCCACACCAGCTTCACCAACCTTCTCTCTGCCCTTCGATGGGGACACTTGACCCGTGTTCCATGTTTAGTACACGTCCTGAATTTGGTGGTGCACGTTTCTTGACCAGGTACCCAGGCTTACAAGATCTCCTGAGGCAGGCCAAAAAAGTCTGTGGTAATTTCCGCCGGTCATACAATGCCAGTGCTCGGCTGGCTGACATTCAAAGGGAATGCAACCTCACCCATCAACCACCTCATTTGTGACATGCCCACCAGGTGAAACTCAACATTGGCAATGCTGCAGCGGCTGCACACACAGCAGAGGGCATTTAATGAGCACCTATGTGAGTATGGCACAAGGACAGGATCAGGGGAGCTTGGCTTCTTTTCGCTTTGGCTACTGATCAAGGATGCATGCACTGTCCTGTCACCATTTGAGGAGGCCACAAGCATGGTGAGCAGTGACAGTGCATGCATCAGTGACACTGTCCCTCTAGTCTTCCTGCTGGAGCACATGCTTCCTGGAATCATGGACAGGGCCATTGAGGCAGATCAGCAGAAACAGAAAGAAGAATAGGAGAAGGATTGTGTCAGAATGGATGTCGAGGATAACACACAGCAGTCTTCAAGGGATGGTTTTCAGTCCCCAGAAACCCAAGGAGTTGTACGTGGCTGGGAGGTGGTAGTTATGGATTATGTGATCCTTAGTGACCCAGAGGACTCAGAATCAAATGCCTTTGCAAACTTATGCTGCATGGCCTCCCTGATTCTGCAAAGTCTGTGAAAAGACCCTAGGATTTGTGGTATTAAGGAGAGGGATCATTACTGGATGGCAACCCTTCTTGATCCACGTTACAAGGGTAAGGTTGCAGAACTCATTCTGCCTTTGCAGAGGGAGCAGAGGATGAAACATCTTCAGGAGGCCTTAAAGAAAAGTTTGTGTAATGCACCTCCAGATCATGGGAGGTTACCATTTCCTGGTGCTGGACAAAGTGTTTCTGAGGCTTCGTTTGGTCAGAGGAAGAACGGTGGAGAAGGTGGCCGGCTGACCGATGCCTTTAAACAATTTTTCAGTCCTCGGCCCCAAGGTCTGATAGGTTCCAGCAACCATCGCCAGCATCTGCATTATATGATACAGGAATATCTAGGGGCAAGAGCAGACTTGGAAACCTTTCCAACAGAGCATCCACTGAGTTACAGGGTCTTGAGGTTGGACCACTGGCCAGAACTTGCTCAATATGCAATTGAGATACTGGCCTGTCCTGCATCCAGCGTGCTTTCTGAATAACCATTCAGTGCTGCTGGAGGGTTTGTAATGGATCAAAGAGTGCACCTGTCCACAGACTCTGTTGATAGGCTCACATTCATAAAAATGAATCAGTCCTGGATCAGCAGCTAATCAAGCACCTGATGCTGATGTAACTGATTGAATTTGCTATGGATCTGGGATCCCTTGAAGACTGCCTATGCTGCCTATCCTATTCATTCTCAATCATGATGATGCTAGCTTCCAACAATATTTTTGGTTTGGGGCACCACCACCACCCAAGGCCCAATTTTTCTGCCCCTGTTTAACATGGGCATGTAATTAAAATTTTTGAAAAAATATTTAACAGCAGGGCCCGTTCCTGCGCCCAACGAGAGTAACTGTGAGGGGTTACCGTTTTACCTAAGGCCCAAATTTTCAGCAGAGTATATAGTGCAGTCAGTGTAATGTTCATATATAATACAGTGCAAGGTATTTAGTGCAGTGTACAATATATAATATAGTGTATTGAAGTAGTTAAGGGGAGCCCTATGACAGAATTAAGAAAAAAACGGCATGGTTTCCCCCGTCTATACCAGGCCCTTTTGAGTCTGGTATGGATTTTGGAGGGGACCCCTACACCATTTTAAAAAAAAACGGGGGGGGGGGTGTTCGGTGGCTCATCCCTAGTGGGGAGTGGTGGTTGGTGGTGGGAGTGTGGCAGTGGGGAGCAGTAGTTGGACAGCACAAATATCAGCTCCCACCACTCCCAGCTACTTCTCCCCACTGCCAGACTCCCACCACCCCCAACTACTGCTCCCACCATTCCCAACTACTGCTTTCCATTGCCAGACTCCCAACTGCTCCCCACTGCCAGACTCCCACCACTCCCAACTACTGCTCCCCACTGCCAGACCCCCACCACCCCCAACTACTGCTCCCCCCTGCCAGAACCCCACCACCCCCAACTACTGCTCCCCACTGCCAGAACCCCACCATCCCCAGCTACTGTTGCTTACTGCCAGACACCCATCACTCCCAACTACTGCCCCGCCGCTGAAATCCCCGGGATTAAGTACTCAATATTCGGCATTCGTGTGGTTAATTCCGCCTGTGTGTCATCTGCTCTAGCTTGTGCATGTGTGTCCCACCGAGCTCTCAGCATGTATTTACAGGGCTGCAGTGTTCTAAAAATAATAATAATTTTGCCTATTACCTATCTGTGCATACACACCAGCTGATTGTGACTGGACCTATTGTGTTCTATAATTTTTCTCAACCTCCACTCCTCCCACTGCTGCTATAGCACCGCTCAATCTCCCCCTTCCACTTTCCTTCTGTAGAGGTTAGCAGATCCACCTAGGGGGCGTGTCTGCACGCCGCTCAAGTCTAACATTTTTCTGTCAGTGAGAGGAGGGGGAGCTAGTTGAGGCAGAGGGTGGTAGTTAGAGAGGTGAGGGTCTGTAATTGGGAGCCGGAGGAGGGAGCAGTAGTTGGGGGTTGGAGTTTCCTAATTGGAGAAGGAGGTGGTAGTTGGGGGGGTGGGGGGTCTGTAATTGGGGGAGGGGGCAATAATTGGGGTTCGTGGTGTATTCGTTGGTGGAGGGGTGGTAGTTGGGGGGTGCGGATCTGTAATTGGGAGCCAGGGTTTGTCAGTGTGGGGAAGGGGTGGTAGTATGGGGGATCTTTCAGTGGTAGTTGGGGGGAGGCTGTCAGTGAGGAAAGGAGACAATAGTTGGAGGGTGGTGGTCTGTCAGTTGAGGGAGGGGTGGTAGTTGGGGGGGTCTGTAAATGGAAGCAGGGGTTTGTCAGTGGGAGGAGGGGGCGGTAGTTGTTGGGGGGAGGGGGTCTGTAATTGGGTGAGGGGTCTGTCAGTGGGGGAGGAGGCAATAGTTGTGGTTGGTGGTCTGTTAGTTGGGGCAGAGGGTGGTAGTTGGAGAGGAGAGGGTCTGTAATTGGGGGCAGTAGTTGGGGGTTGAGGTTTCCTAGTTGGAGAAGTAAGTAGTAGTTGGGGGGTGGGGGTCTGTAATTGGGTGAGGGGTTTGTCAGTGGGGAAGGGGGCAATAGTTGGGGTTGGTAGTCTATTAGTTGGTGGAGGATTGGTAGTTGGGGGGGTGGGGATCTGTAATTGGGAGCGGGGGTTTGTCAGTGTGAGGAAGGGGTGCTAGTGTGGGGGATCTGTCAGTGGTAGTTGGGGGGAGTCTGTCAGTGAGGAAAGGAGGCAATAGTTGGGGGGTGGTGGTCTGTTAGTTGGGGGAGGGGTGGGTCTGTAAATGAAAGCGGGGGTTTGTCAGTGGGAGGAAGGGGTGGTAGTTGGGGGAGTGGGGGACTGTAATTGGGTGAGGGATCTGTCAGTGGGGTAAAGAGGTGGTAGTCTTGTGATCTTGTGTTATCTTTGTTGAGTGTGGTATGTGTTGCAATAATTTCCCTTTGGGAATAATTAAGTATTCTGAGTCAATAGTACAGTGACAGTGCATTTTTTTAGCACTGATCACTATTAGTGTCACTGGTTCCCACAAAGTGTCAGTTAGTGTCCAGTTGGCTGCCGCAATATCACACTCTTGCTATATATATATATATATATATATATATATATATCGCTGATCGCTGTCATTACTAATATAAAACTAGTTATACTAGTATACTAGTATAAAAAAATAAATAAATAAGAATTCCAGTATATACCATAGTTTGTAGACACTATAACCAATCAATATACGCATATTGGGATTTTTTTATTTTATCACAAATATGTAGCAGAATACATTTTTCAGTAAAAAAAAATATAGTTTTTTTTTTTTTTTTTTCAAAACAGTCAGTCTTTTCATGCTTATAGCGCAATAAATTAAAAATGCAGTGGTGATCGAATACCACCAAAAGAAAGCTCTATTTGTGGGGAAAAAAGGACTTAAATTTTATTTGGGTACAGTGTTGCATGATCGTGCAATTGTCAGTTAAAGTAACACAGTGCCGTATCGCAAATAATGGCGTGGTCATGAAGGGGGGTAAATCTTCCGGAGGTCAAGTGGTTAACACAGCTTTTTGTTTTCCAAATGCTATGTACAGCACCCTGCAGGCCCCTCCCACAAGCCATGACTTGCCAGTATTTCATAGAAAAGCATGGAGACCTAGTGATGATGTCACTGTGCCTAAAATAAGGTATAAAATGAAAACAGGTTTTATTTAATAATATTGTTCGCATGTCAATGAAGGAAATGGAGTGGGAGGAACAGGGAAAGCAAAATATACGCAGATAACATTTTAGCATTAAGAAAACTGTATATATCGAGATATGACATATGTTGATATGATATGACAGATATACCGAAAAATAGCTATGGATTTACAGTACATAAACTTCAAATATTTTCACACTGCATATAAGGCCAATAGCTTGGTATTATCCATGAGGCGGTTTAAGCGCAACTCTACTCTGCTAATTTATCTCAAGTGGGTTTTCGAAGACGTCATTGAAGTCCTTTGTGAACAATACATTGTGGTTTAAAGAGTTCTTTGTTGCAACGAGTGTCCATCTGAAACCCACCCATATCAAAGCATTACTGGAAATGTGCATATACAGTATCTTATACTTTAGGAAAATCATTATTCTAATTTTCAATTGTACAAAGGCTGGTCATTGTATAGATCTCACATATGACAGAGGGACGCTAGGATTCAAAAATGATTATTGAAAACGGTACGATTAATAAAAAGGCCGCTTCTTTTTTAGACCATCTAATTTTAGGAGACTCGCCTGGAGCCCCAATTACCTCCAAGTGCTGGGTGGACTATTTTATGTAATAATACATTCTCACATCAGCTAATTATTTGCTAATTGGAAGAACATCCTCCGAGACATTGTGCATTATTATGCCTCTTCAGGATTAATTGAATTTGAAGAATTATAGCCAGAATCCACACAAAGGCCTGAAACGCCACTGTACAACGAAGGCAGAAAGTGGCTTTAAATCTAAAAGTCAAGCAGATCTCAAACAAACACCATGTAATGAAGTTGTGCATTCCTTTAAAAGTAATTAAATATATTTATACATTTGACAAGCATAAGTTCCTAAGAAATCATTCACATGGGCACTGTGAGCTGTACACTGTAAAAAAAAAAAAAAAGCGCATATTATTGACCCTGGAAGTTTACAGATGTTTGTGTACAAATCATTGACAGGCTGCGGCTGTGTGCTGGAAACCACACGTCTGAGCATTAACATGCAAACGGGGATGGATGTGAGCCCCTGGATGCAGACAGTTAGGGGTTGATTTACTAAAACTGGAGCGTGCAAATCAAACCAAAAATGATGTTCTAGCAGTCTGATAAAGTGGATTTAACTTATCTTCATAGATCCCTTGAGGGATCTTGTTGATAAATATTTCTGTCCCAAGTAAAGGAGCCTCTCCAACCCAGTCTGCAGGAGGCCACCATATTCCCTCTGACCATTACCCTGTACAAGATTAATATTACACCTTTCCATCAACTCTGGAAGGGAGCTTTATTGTCCTTAATCAGAGAATTAATCCAAGCCATGCTCTCAGCATTCATCAAGTTGTTCTCTATGATCATAGAATCATCTGCTCTCTTCATGGGCTATAATCAGTGGGTAGGAGGCTTGCCCCTTGTCCTCTGCAAAAGCCCCTGCCCTGGTTGGGTCTGTCACACATGCACATGCGTGTAGTTCTGAGCAAAGACTTCAATACAGAATGGACATTAGCACGAATGCGCAAACATATTTGCATGTGCATAAGACGGAATATGTGCATGCGTGTGGGCACTGGTGCTAATCGGCCTATTTTGGCATAAACAGCTTGCTAAGTGGTCTTTAAACTAGTTTCTGTTTAACCTGCGCCTCGACCTGCTATATCTGCCTACCCATGCACGACCTGGCTTGCCCTTGACCAATCTCTGCATTTCTACCTGCCTACTGTCATACCTCCCAACTTTTTTAGATGGGAATGAGGGACACCTATCAGCAAAAATATGCAGGCATAGGACACACCCCCTGTCACGCCCACTTAAAAAAACAAGATTGGTTAAACCCACAAGGGCTTTTTTTACCACTACTATTGCTTTATATTGGCTTTTGGAATTTACAAATGCAGCAATTTAGAAATCAGATGAAAGGTTTAGCACTGGGAAACACTTTTTGATAAAAAGTGCATTTTATGTACAACTATATAGATCAGGCCAAAATGAGGGACAAATGAGGAGGAAAGAGGGACAGAGGGACATTGCTCCAAATCAGGGACAGTCCCTCGAAATCAGGGACAGTTGGGAGCTATGCTACTGTGACCTTGTACACTCACTCTACTCCTATCTTGTGCTTCTGTATCTCGCTGCCTGTCTGTGTACTGACCCAGGCCTGTATCTTGACTCTGCCTCCATTTGATGTTCCTGTACTTTCACTTCCCAGCTGTTGATGACCTTTTGGCTTTTGTCTTGGCTACCCTCCTGCCTGCTGTTCAAGCTTCACCGTGTTCCAGTTCCTGGTTCCTGCCTGGTGATCCTTGGTCATCTGATTTCTGTGACTCTCAGCTGGCACTGCCTGTTGGCCCTTGTGCCATTCTGTGTCCTCACACCTCCTGTCATCAGTACCAGGAGTGTTGGACAAGAGGTGCAAGAGAAGCCCCTCTACAGCTCGATCTCCACCAGGTACGTTACAGCCTGTGTCATTTTTACCTAGGGACACATAGGGAAACTTTTGTATACAAATCATTAATGACAACCAGCAACTTTATATAAAGTGGGCAAATAAAGTGATACAAAAACTTGAAAAAGAGGTTAATGTAATAAATTTGAAAACACAGACTTGGCCTTTAAATTTATATATATAGTATTTTCCTAAAGTGTTTTGGCTGTCGATGACACATCTCATGTATTTTCAGATCTGTGCATAAGGTTTTTATTTGAGAACTGATAGCCTGCAAGATAAATGTACCCAAGAATGCACATGTGTGTATACCAGATATTCCCATCGGGCCAATGGAAAAATTGCAGTCAACAATCTACAGGTTTTTTTTGGGGGGGAGCAGCTGGTATATCATGAATATTTCTCTTGATTTATCATGAACATTAGAATTTCTTCCATCCCATCAGCATCATTTATATTAAAAAAAACAGCATGAAAGGATGTAATTGAAAATCCAGGGTGGTCAATAAACACAGTTTTATTATGATAGGAAGTTGGTGCCAGCAGGGCAGAGGAAATCACATTCTACTTGTTAAGCAACTTACATCCAATTGTTGATTGCATGGGAAAGGGTAATGTAAGTTCATATATAATTTTGTCGGAGTGCCTGTTTCAATACAAGTTTTTTTCCTTCTTTTTTTACGTTTTCTATGGCTATCTTGCTTTTTTATTTATTTTAACCCCTTCACGCCTAAGGGTAAAACAAAACCTAATGCCTAAGCACAATTTTGCAACTTTGATGTGTGTTAGTAAAACCGTACATTTCATCACAACTACTTTGTGCATCCAGTTGGATGATACCTTGTTTTTTTTCAGGACAAACTGGGCTTTCATTTGGTAGTAAATGGTTTTGGATATGTCCTGATTTTTTTTAGTATCAAAGGAAAACTGGCCTAAAATAGTAAAAAAAGTTACATTTAAATTTAGCTGAAAATTTCTTGTTACTACCATAACCTACCACCAAAGAACAACCCAAAATAAATTCTCCTGCTCCTGATGATCGCAGCGATACCGAATATGTGTATGTTTTTTATTGTTTGTACCAATAGTAGGGCCCAGAAGCAATAGTGTGCATTTTCCTTATTTATTTTTTTTGTCCTACTTAAAACCCACTGACACTAATAACATTTTTTTTTAAATCCTGCTCAAAATATACTTACCTTTGACCCTGACCTTTGACCCTGAACTTGACCTAAACATTAACCCTGGCACTAATCTAGATAAAACCTTGATTTAAAGGGGTTGCAAAGGTTCCTGTTTTTTTTGCATAAAAATAACAAACATGTTATATTTACCTAAAATAAGTAAAAGCAAACAGGGTCACTTATCCAGCGCTCAAGATAAGAGGTGAGAGCACACGGCTGTCTGCACTGGGGATTTGTTCCGAGTCTCTCCCGGGAACCACTATGAATGATCTGTTTCTTTCTGAGGTGGTGAGATTATCGGAACTGCTTTCACCAGCAGTGTATATTATACCTGAATGCTGTTTTAGATATACCTTTGTGTAAGTGCAATAGCTTGCAGTTTCATACTATGAGGATTCCTTTTCCTTCTATATGCTTGAGTGGAATAAGAGGATTGCGGAATGTTCAGGATCAGGGCGCCATATCTCTGTCGATTTGATCGTTACTGAAATCGCACACTAATGTCCTCTAATTGCTGAGATAAAGCTGGATTGATTCACTAAGGCGATTGATAATTAGGAGTCCGGTGAGTGCAATTCCTATAGGGAGTGGAATCACAAGGTGTGGTGACGGTGGAACATTTCTGCAATGATATGAACTGTCTCATGAGAAATTACTCAACACCTGGACTGTCACAATTTTTATATTTTTAGAGGGCTGGTTGCTCATATGCATTTTTTAACTTTATTTATGTGTTTTGTTTTTTTTTTAGCGCTGTTTAAGCAGGAAAGAACCTATTTCTTTGGAACTTTTTTGCTTTCTCCTTAATGTTATACTTACCTGCTCTGTGCAAGGGTCTTTCACAGAGCAGCCCCGATCCTCCTCTTCTGGGGTGCCCCGCTGGGGCTTCAGGCCCCTTCCTCTCCATCGGGTGCCCCCACTGAGAGACGCTTTCCCTGGGGGCACCCGTGTGGGTGCACTCCCGAGTCCCACTGCTGCCTCCATTGACACAGACAGCATGATTCGGCCCCGCCCCACGCTTCCGTGTCACTGGATTTGACTGATAGCAGTGGGAGCCAATGGCTCCCGCTGTCCAATGATGAGAGAGACAGCGGCTGAAGCTCGTGCCCATCGCTGGAACGAATCAGGCTCAGGTAAGTAAAAGGGGGGTTCTGGGGAGCAGCTGCAGCAAAAAAAAAAAAGATTTGAGACTTTACAACCCCTTTAAGTATTTTTTCTTCTTTTTTTTTCTTTATTTCTTTTTTACACACACTTTTTCCCCCTCTGCAAGGAAAGAGAAAGATACATTGTATCTTTCCTCTGCATTCACAGAGAGAGAGAGAGAGAAACAGGGATGGGCTATACAGTGTCTGATCACTGTGGTAGCCAATCAGAGGCTACCACAGCGATCAGGTGACCCAGAATCAAGAGTTCCCTATCATTAGTACGGGGCCCAGGGCTCTCAGTGAGACCTTGGTCTCTGTGCTGGCAGTGCACTGTTACGTTGGTGGGAAGGGGTTAATTTATATTTATGTGTAAAGGTGACCTACTTTCAGTCTTGCAAAATTTAGCACGCTCTCCTGTACCGAGATTGCTTACTTTGGTGTTTCTGCCTTTTAACTTTCTTTTCTCTAGGGCTCAATTACACTTGTGGCCAGGGGGTGTCACGCCTATCCCTAGAGTTGATGGTCAGGCAGTATAGCTGGCTCTGTGTTCTTCAACTATGGCAGCCCCTGTTCCCAAAAGGCAAGCAGGCCTCCTGGTACTCGGTTGCCCTCAGGTCTTATACACAATGCTATAGTACCTGGCTACCACGTCGGGGCAGGCGTAAGCTAAGCACAGCAAGCAGGTACTTTTTCCATCTTCTCCTCTTGCTCTCTCCCCTCAACTTCCATCTACTTTATCCATTTCTCTTGTCTACCTCCTCTTCCTTTCTATTTACTCCTTTTGCTCTCTCCTTTCACTTTCCATCACTGTGAAATGAAAGATTTTTTCGTAAAACTTCAGTTTCCATCATATTTCCAATTAGCCCAGATTTATTCTGAAAATATGACGCATTTAGGAATAAAAAAATGCTGCCCGTCACAGATGAAATGGGTCCCATACCTGTAGGCTATAAACCCAGACTAAAAATCAGCAAATCCGTTGTGTATTAAATGACCAACACACATTTCTAAATGTAGACCTGAATAATTGTTATTAATGCTCCCTCAATTTCACCAGCACATTTCTAATTGGGGAGGGTGGGGATGTGAGGGTAGTTGCCAAGGCTGACCCATACACATAGACACCCACAGAAATTGAATGGACTTTCTCGGTACTGATATAACAACAAGATTAATTTGATAAAATACAAATTTTATTCTGTAACAATGTACAAGCAGTATATAAAAAGAAGGGGAATGTATCCTTTCTTCCTTCCTTGTGTTTTCCTTTTCTTTTATCACACATGCACACTTTATTGGTTTCCTTATTACCACACCTCATCACTGATTAGTACCTTCATGTTCATAATTATTTATAACTTATACCTTGTATATTGATGTTGATTATCCATCATTCTAATTAGAGATGGTCCTTTGCACTACCCCTTGTCCGCGGTGGGGGAATTCTGTCTTTGGCCACGTCCTGGTCCATCTGGGTGAGCAGATCCTCTTGCACTTATACCTGTTGTTATGCCTTGCAATTATTGTTTCTCCTTGCACTGTTCTTCGTTTAATTATTGTTCTTCCGTAGACCTCCTATCCTCCTGAAGAAGCGGTTGTACCGCGAAACCTGTAGAGGAATACCTATACCCCACCTTAACAGAAACTGTACCGGGGAAACCTGCTATTAGTTAGTTTTGTGTGGTGTATACTATATTTTATATTCTGTTTTGTATACATTCCCCTTCTTTTAATCTACTGCTTGTACATTGTTACAGAATAAAATGTGTATTTTATCAAATTAATCTTGTTGTTATATCAGTACCGAGAAAGTCCATTCAATTTCTTTGGGTGTCTATGTGTATGGGTCAGCCTTGGCAACTACCCTCACATCCCCACCCTCCCCAATTATATATGTTAATCTAGATGATGGTACTCCTTTATCGTATTTAATTGAATGATATGTGAGGCCATACTCAACGTTTGACCAGCACATTTCTGTTAAAGAGGAACTGCAGTCTGCTCACATAATTTGTAATAAAAATATCTTTGCCACTCTGAAGCTTCCCTCCAACCACTTTGCATATTATTCTATATATACTTTGATTCTGTACTTGCCAAATATGCTGCAGAAATCTCCCTCCACTAAGTCTGGCTACATCCATTTTAACTGTGGGCAGCTGAAGCTGCTGCCTGTTCACTTCCTGGATTTACACAGACACACAGAAGCACACCTCCAGCTCTGCAGCTCTCATTGGCCCTCTTATGACTCATCCCCCTTCCCTTCCTGGCAAACTCTCACAAGAGTAAGAGAGGGAGCTGTGCATGATGTCATAAGCCTAGGCTTTTTACCAGAGAAGAAACAGGAAGTGGGCTCTATAAGGTATTTACTGGCAGAAAAAACAGTTTTACTATCCAAAGTTAAAACAATAAGGGCAGAAGATTTAATAGATGGAAAGTTGAAAAAATGACTGAAGGCCTGTTTTAATTAGATCAAATGTTAGGTCAAAACTAGATGAAGCAAACAAACGTGTTTTAGCGACATAGCTAATAACAGGTGTCAGAAAATCTTATCTGAATAGAGCTCATCTAGTACAGCTTTATACATCTCTTAGGAAGCTTATACGCTTCCCCTTTCATGCTCCATTACCCATTCAGGGTTCCTTGCTCCGGTCCTTCAAACCTAAAGTCAGATAATTCCCCTGAATTCGTACAATGTGGGAAACTCATACCCCTTTACATCATTTTACAGTTGCACTGACAAAAAACTAGCAAGAAGCCAGCCATGCATACCTTATTCTCTCGTAACCATGCTGAAATGCCATCACAAATTAGCTCAACGACCTTGCACTTTGTTGGCTAAATATCTTCTGCTAGAGGCAAACCTACAGTGGGTATAGAAAAGAATCACACCCCTTTCAAAGAATCACATTTTGTTGCGTTGCAGCCTGAAATGAAGACAGACACAGTTTTTGTTTTATCCAGCTGTCTTTACTCAGCAAAATATGAGATTCAAATGAATGCTATAACACCAACATGTCAGAAAAAAAAAATCAAAAACAGAATCACTGAGTTGGAAAAAGGATCACCCTTATGTCAGTATTTTGTTGGACCACCTTTTGCTATAATAACAGCCTTTAGTCTGTTGGGGTATGTCTCTACTAACTTTGCCAACTCTTCTTTGCAGAACTGCTCAAGTTCTGTTAAATTTGATGGTGACTGTTTGTGGACTGCATTTTTCAAGTCATTCCACAGATTTTCAATGGGGTTTAAGTCTGGGCTCTGACTAGGCCATGCAAGGACTTTCACCTTTTTCTCCTTCTCCTTTGTGGTAATTTTTGCTGTGTGCTTTGGGTCATTGTCATGTTGGAGGGTAAACCTTCTTCATATTGCCAACTTTCTGGCAGAGGGCAGCAGATTTTCCTCAAGAATTAGATGGTATTTTGCCCCATCCATTTCATTCTATCCTGACAAGTGCTCCAGTCCCTGCTGCAGAGAAACACCTCCATAATAGGATATTACCCCCTCCATGCTTTACCGTAGGAATGATGTTATTTGGATGGTGAGCTGTATTGGATTTCCACCAGACCTATTGTTTGGTGTTGAGGCTAAATAATTCAATCTTAGTCTCATCTGACTATAGCAACTTTTTCCTTGTGGCCTCAGAATCTTCAAGGTACGTTTTGGCAAAGCTCATTCATAAATTCATGTGGCCTTTCGTGTGGAGTGGCTTTTTGCTTGTAACCCTCCCATGCAAGCCACATTTGTGGAGAATTTGTGATGTTGTCACATGCACACAATAACCACTCTTTGTCATAAATTCCTGTAACTGCTTGCTGTAGGCCTCTTGGTAGTCCCTCTGATCAATAAATCAAAAATAAATCCTAAGTGCCACACACAGGTTACTCTACTCAGTTTTCACAGGACACAGGAGCGATCTTGCTCACTGTGTCCATTTCAAAAAAGGCAGGGGCTGGTAAATGACCGGTCCGTTCCGCTGCTCACCATCTTGACAGATCCCCACAGCTGGCGGGAGAGGAGAGGAGGGAAGCTGGCTGCTGGGGACAAGGGGGGGCAGAGGAGAAGGATACAGGGAGTTGCAGAAGAAGGGGGGGTGGGTGAAGGACACAGCGGGGAGCTGAGGAGGAGGATACAGAGAACAGCCGGTGATGATCGGTGCAGCAGGGAGGACAGCTGTGATCACCGATCTCCCTGTATAGCTTTTTAGCCAAGGGTTGCGGGAGGGAGAGAAGGAGAAGCGGATGTCAGCTATACAGGGAGATCGGTGTTGACAGCTGTCCCTCCTGCTGCACCTATCATCCCCGACTGTGAACCAGGGGACAATCCAGGATCAGCCCCGCAGCTAGGATATTTGGCAGCACTTACGGGTGTCCGGGAGCCGCACCCGAAATGCGGGAGGCTCCCGCACCTCGCGGGAGACTTGGGATGTCTGATAAAGTCCCCACAATGTAAGTGCTTGATAAAAAGTATTCAAAATGAATCCACTCCTTTGTGCTCAAAAAGGATCCAGCATGTGTATCACCACAGGTGCTCCCTCCTGCAGGAATAATCTCACCTGGATCAGTGTGACCACTACAGCTAAGTAGGGTCAAAAACAGCTTTCCTGACGCCAACATGGCAGCATACATATGATAAAGCTCTGCCCCTATATCCACCCACAGGACCTGTTTAACTCTATAAAAGTCTGACTGAGAGCTACCTCCCCCATTCTCCTTTTTGTCCTCAAAGATCTACACCTACAGACCGTTACACTCAGGATAAGCCCTTACCTGCCGACTACGTCTGGGTTCAAGCCTCTCCCAGCATGCAGTCCCACATCTTAGGCTGCTAAACGCACCAACAGGGTGGGGAGCCCCTTCTGGTGGTCTTTTGGGGCCGAGGTGTTCTCTAATCAGAGACGATATCCCTCTTGTGGCATGCCCGCTGTGAGGTCCAGATTCAGTAGCTGGGACTGCATGATGTCTTCTCTCCTATGGAACTCTTTCCAGGTCTGTGAGTTTTATATAAAACGTTTTTTTCTTTTTCTTGCTCTCATGTCTCTAAGACCCCATACACACATGCAGCTTTTGTTGTCTAATTTCCTTTGGATTTGCCGGGACCATGTAGTGCAGGGGCCTGCCTGATTGCATACAAATTGAGGCCCTTAAGGTTTGGCCTCATATTGTGTGGTTTTGGTAGATCTGGAAAGGAGAAAATCTGCAGAGGATTGTATAGTGTGTATCCAGCTTAAGGGTGTCCTTTTGTGTAGATGAGTGTTGGCTTCCCTCCAGTTGTACTGGCCCTCTTTTGATTAGAACAGAGGCGGGGGAAGGCTGCGTCTCTCTCTCAGGTGCTCTATTTAAAGGGCACAAATGGCCAGGTAATGGATGCCTTTGCGATTCAGGCATCCAGAGAGGCAGCATCTCATTCTGAGAAACAGTCAATGACAGGTAAGTCTTGCTATTCTAGTAATGGGGGAGGGCAAGGAAGAACGTATTACTAGGGGATGGGGGGGGGGGGGGGGGCAGATTTATTTTATTTAAATTTGTTTCTCTTTGGCACAAAAAAAGAGTATATATATATATTTTTTCCTCTTTCGCCATGCAGTCCCCTTTGCACCTTTTGGTTCTTCCACCAGCATGAGCCTAACACCACATTTAGCACCAATATTTAAAAAGGGCCCAAAAAACATCCCTGGGAATTACAGACCAGTTAGCCTAACATCAATAGTATGTAAACTCTTGGAGGGGATGATAAGGGACTATATACAAGATTTTAGTAATAAGAATGATATCATTAGCAGTAATCAGCATGGATTCATGAAGAATCGTTCTTGCCAAACCAATCTATTAACCTTCTATGAGGAGGTGAGTTGCCTTCCAGATAAAGGAAGGCCCGTAGACGTGGTGTATCTGGATTTTGCAAAAGCATTTGACACAGTTCCCCATAAACGTTTACTGTACAAAATAAGGTCCATTGGCATGGACCATAGGGTGAGTACATGGATTGAAAACTGGCTACAAAGGCATGTTCAGAGGGTGGTGATAAATGGGGAGTACTCAGAATGGTCAGGGGTGGGTAATGGGGTTCCCCAGGGTTCTGTGCTGGGACCAATCCTATTTAATTTGTTCATAAACGACCTGGAGGATGGGATAAACAGTTCAATATCTGTATTTGCAGACGATACTAAGCTAAGCAGGGCAATAACTTCTCCACAGGATGTGGAAATCTTGCAAAAAGACCTGAACAAATTAATGGGGTGGGCGACTACATGGCAAATGAGGTTCAATGTAGAAAAATGTAAAATAATGCAATTGGGTGGCAAAAATATGAATACAATCTATACACTGGGGGGAAGAACCTCTGGGGGAATCTAGGATGGAAAAGGACCTGGGGGTCCTAGTAGATGATAGGCTCAGCAATGGCATGCAATGCCAAGCTGCTGCTAATAAATCAAACAGAATATTGGCATGCATTAAAAGGGGGATCAACTCCAGAGATAAAACGATAATTCTCCCGCTCTACAAGACTCTGGTCCGGCCGCACCTGGAGTATGCTGTCCAGTTCTGGGCACCAGTCCTCAGGAGGGATGTACTGGAAATGGAGCGAGTACAAAGAAGGGCAACAAAGCTAATAAAGGGTCTGGAGGATCTTAGTTATGAGGAAAGGTTGCGAGCACTGAACTTATTCTCTCTGGGGAAGAGATGCTTGAGAGGGGATATGATTTCAATATACAAATACTGTACTGGTGACCCCACAATAGGGATAAAACTTTTTCGCAGAAGAGAGTTTAATAAGACTCGTGGCCACTCATTACAATTAGAAGAAAAGAGGTTTAACCTTAAACTACGTAGAGGGTTCTTTACTGTAAGAGCGGCAAGGATGTGGAATTCCCTTCCACAGGCGGTGGTCTCAGCGGGGAGCATTGATAGCTTCAAGAAACTATTAGATAATCACCTGAATGACCGCAACATACAGGGATATGTAATGAAATACTGACACATAATCACACACATAGGTTGGACCTGATGGACTTGTGTCTTTTTTCAACCTCACCTACTATGTAACTATGTAACTATGTAACTATGTAACATAACCAAGACCACCGCACTGTCAGGTAAGGGCCACCTTTGAGTAAGTAAGAAGATGCAGTAGAAAAGAGTGCATTATGCCCTGATGAGCATGCCTTCTTGTCTATTTCAGCCCTGGCCGCTCACACCCCTGCTCTAGGAGGTCCAGAGACCCTCTGGATCGTCAGAAATTTTAGAGAGTGACTCCTTCAGTCCTGGCAGACCCCAGTACAAAGGGCGCAAATGCACGCTTAAGAGAAAGCGCACTGCTTCTCCTCCAAGGGCTCAGCGCCCAAAAGGCAAATGTTGGTCATGTGGAAGGATGCTCCCCAGAGGTTATTACAACTTTACAGAAAGGGGTCAACCAACTCTATCTACTCCAGAATATGGGGAGACTGTTCACTAAGGGATATCACCTTAAAAACTGCTTTCCTAATAGCCAAAACTTCAGGGAGAAGGGTGTCAGAACTCCAAGCATTGGGGGCAGGCGAAACCTTCTACCTTGTTCATCCCAGACAGGGTTGTTTTGAGACCATTAGATAACTTTGTCCCAAAAGTGGCATCGATATTTCATCTCTCCAGTGAATGGGTGCTTCCAGCCTTCCCATTGGAATCAGATGCTGATCTGCACGAGTTGGACATTCCAAAAGTCCTCAAAGCCTAAAAGGCTACTTCTGCATTCAGATGTTTTGACAGACTTTTCATCCTACCTACCAGAAAATTTTAAGGGAAAGAGCCTTCGGCCAGAACCATCTCGGCCTGGATAGTAAACACTATTTACCAGGCATATAGAGTGGCCAGCAAGGATCCTCCGGAGTAGGTTATAGCTCACACAACCAGGGCGATGTCTTCTTCTTGGGCGGCACGTGCAGCAGTGTCTCTGGAGACTGTCTGCAAAGCGGATAGCTGGTCATCACATCATACGTTCTTAAAACAATACAGGCTGGATCCAGCAGCTCTTACTACAGTAGAGCTTGGGAGGAAAACTATCCAAGCTTCTATGTCTATTGTCAAATAAAGACTAAATTTGCAACATTAGCATCAGGAAAATGGAAAATTGTATCAAATACTTACCGTAATTTTCCTTTCCTGACGCCAATACATGGCAGAATACAAACCCTTCCTCTGATCTTTGTGCTTTATACAGAGAATGGGGAGGTAGCTCTCAGTCAGAATTTTATAGAGCTAAACAGGTCCTGTGGGTGGATATAGGGGTGGAGCTATATTGTATGTATGCTGCCATGTATTAGAGTCAGAAAAGGAAAACTATAGTAAATATTTGATACAATTTTCCATTTTCTAGCCGTGGGCTATAGCAAGACAACTCCAGAGCTCCTCTCCATTCCTTGCTCAAAGGTGGCCAGTAATTACCAATGAAAATTAGTAGAGAAAGAAAACTGATAGTGCTTATATAGTTTAACCACTTCAATACTGGAAACTTTCCCCCCTTCCTGCCCAGGACAATTTTCAGCTTTCAGTGTTGTCTCACTTTGAATTACAATTTCGCGGTCATATCACACTGCACCCAAACTAAATTGTTATCATTTTCTTCCCACAAATAGAGCTTTCTTTTGGTGGTATTTGATCACCACTGGGGTTTTTATTTTTTGCTAAACAAACTAAAAAAGACTGAAATTTTTGCAAAAAAAAAAAGTTTTTCTTTGTTTCTGTTTTAAAATTTTGTTTTCTCCTTCACTGACAGGCACTGATGAGGCGGCACTGATGAGCACTGATGAGTTGGCACTGATAAAGTGGCACTGATGGGCAATGATGAGGAGGCACTGATATGTAGAATTGATGGGCACTGATGGGCGCCGATAGGCGGCACTCATATGAAGCACTGATGGGCACTGATGGGCACTGATAGGTGACACTGATGGGCACTGACAGGCGGCACTAATGGGCACTGACAGGCGGAACCGATGAGCTCTGACAGGCAGCACTAATGGGCACTGACAGGCAGCACTGATTGGCACTGATAGGCGGCACTGATTGGCACTGACAGGTGGCACTGATGGGCAGCACTGATGATGAGGTGCTGATTGGCACTGTGGTGGGCACTGATTGGCACTTTGATGGGCACTGAGGCATTTCTGATGAGGCACTGACTGGAAGCTGATGGGCATTGATTGGCATTGTTGGTGGCACATCTGATGGGGCTGTGCTGATAATCAATGTGCTGATTATCAGCACAGACCCCCCCTCTGACAGGGAGAGCTGCCGATTGGCTCCCCCTGTCAGCGCGAACCGAGGAAAGCCATTTACCGTCACTTCCTGGTTCACGCTGTGATCAGCTGTGATTGGTCACTGCTGATCACGTGGTAAGGAGCCTCCGTCAGAGGCTCCTTACTGCGATCGGAGATGCAGTGTGTCAGAGTGACACACAGCACCACTGATCGCCACATTGCGTGCCTCCACAGGCGCACGTTGGCATATTATCCTGCTGGACATCGTATGATGCCCAGTCAGGATACCTGAACCACCTCCCGGCCATCATTCTGCTATAGGCCGGGCAGGAAGTGGTTAAAAAGCATTTATTTGCATAAAAAGTGATAACAGTCTACTCACATTTTTCTAGTGCTATGAGCGTACCAGTCTGTAAACAGCAAAGATAAAATCCATGTTTGGGAATCACCTCTCCAATTCACACAAGCCCCACCGGCACTTCTCATGGAAATAACTAGCTCCACACTAGTTCCTAGTGCCGCGATCGTCCGTACCCCTCCCCAACGCAAGTCGATAAAGGGTCTCTTATCTTCCTCAGGGGGATTTCTATAGGACAAGCGGGCTATTAATCTATTTATACAGATGGTCGCCATTTTCTTGTAGTCTATGGGTGCCGCCATTTTGTTGCGGGCTTTTCAAATCCTCATAAGAAATACTAAAAAGCGTCTATGGGGATCAGTATACAAGTAAAGGCGCAAATATCTGGAAAAACAAAACAAAAAAACATAGTATAAAAACAATATGTATATATAAAAATGTATTATATATATATGGATTAAATTCACATTTAAAAAAAGGGGGAAAGTTCATAGTAATACAATTATAAAAGTCCAAAAAATCGAAGTAGGGAAGGAGGAATGATGGTAAAAAATCCACATACAGGGCTGCCTTCAGGAGGGAACTGAAACCAGGTTCCAAAATTCTGAGAGAAACACAAAGAGAGAGGTGCCTTTGGGTGTAGACGTAAAAAGCAATTTATTCACAAATCACATGTATAGGCAACTCACATTTTGGAAGTCATCAATAGGCATGTGTATTAAAAGTACATTCATCATGGGGATAATCATAAGATCCGTCAGGGGCTCTTCCTGCTTGCTGGGCGCTTATCTACAACATATTGCTTTGTGTGTCTATGGGGATCACATTAATAACTCAATCTACAGTGAACGGACGTAGATATCTAGGCTTGTATGA
Organism: Lithobates clamitans; assembly: GCA_037952925.1. Classification (NCBI taxonomy): domain Eukaryota; kingdom Metazoa; phylum Chordata; class Amphibia; order Anura; family Ranidae; genus Lithobates; species Lithobates clamitans. Next base: position 927,591 of record JBBGZY010002188.1, on the reverse strand, counting down.
TCCAGGAGTGGTTCCCAATACAGTATCATGACTGGACAATTACAAAATTAGTTTAAAAAAAATAAATAAAATGCTCCTATTTATCACCTAAGGTTGTTCCCGTAAGCCACATTTAACAGATGTCCCCAATCAGAAAGTGTAATACATAAATATGATTTTTTAACTTTAATAGAAATTAAAATAAAAATAAAAAACAGGAAATAAAATGTAAAATAAATAGAGTGAACATGAAAAATAGAGATATAAATAAAATAAAAGTGAACATAAAAATAAAATAAGAATAATACATTTAAATAAAGTTGAAATTAATATAAATCAATATATTTGTGAAAAATATGTGATAATGGAGCTTAATATATATGAATATATGCAGGGCCAATCCTGGGTGGGTGTGCGAGGTGCACCGCACCCAGGCGATTCAGAGGTGGGGGGCACCAAAGCGCCTGAGTGCTCCCCTCCCTCCTCCTCTCCTTGTCTGTGTCCAGAGGCAGCTCTCTACTCAAGTGGTCGCCTTTGGCCTCACGGCCGCCTAATTTGGCTAGCACATGCAGCGGGTGCTGCGGATCCCCATCCCGCTTGCTCTCTCTGCCGGCAACTGAACTGAGAGGAGCGGATCAGAGGAGGAAAGACTGTGCCGCCACTGTTAGCAATGGGAAGAGGGCTCTCTGTGTTTCCTGCCCAAGCCCACCTGTCAGAGGAGGAGAGCGAAGCAGCCAGAGATCTGAGCGGCTGTGTGTGTGCGGAGAGAGGGCTCTTCTTTCACCCCCCCTCTCCTCCTCGCGCTGCTGTACTAGTGAGCGGCGCTTGCCAGCACAGCCGCCCACTGTTTCTCCTCCCTCCTTCATTTATTTGCTTCAGGGAAGAAATAAAATAAAAAAAGGAGCAGAGAAGAGGATTGTGAGACATGTAGTCATGAGGACTGGTGGCCTCATTGTAACCCTGAAACTGCAGCCCACACAACATGCCCAGCTGAATGGGAGAGAGAGAGATGCAAGAGCCTGGGAAAGCTTTCAGGGAAGTGCACCCAGGACTCCAGAGGGAGAGGACAGTGTTGAGCGAACACCATCAGAGAGAGAACCCCGCTGCCCTGCGCCACCAGAGGGAAAGCCACACAGCCTAGCGCCATCCCTGGTGGAGAAAGGAACAGAGTCATTACCAGAATACAGATCTGGGCGCTACCCAGCGGAGTCGCCACGGGCAAATCAGAGTGAGCTGACTCCTGATCAGAGGAACCGTTGTTGCTGTCAGGAACAGTGTTTCACCTGCTGGTGTTACTATTACATTCAGCACCAAAAGGGTGTAATTCCAGTGGCCACCAGCGGGTGTCTCCCTGCCTGGACTTCAGACTTTCCATCAAGCACACCTGTCATGGGTCTGCTGGACTATATAGATCCGCCCTAAACTAGGCTTCAGTGCTTCAGAATTCCTCTGCTAAGCCCTTGTCCCTGCCAGTACCTGCTTTTGTTCCAGCCTGTTCCTGGACCCTGTTTGTGTATCCTGTCCTTGAGCCCTGTTTCCTGTTCCATGCTCCTTGGTCTGCTTCATTATTCCTGGTTTCTGTTCCCTAGTCGCTTTTGCCCATGCCTTATTTTTAGTTCATGTTTGTTTCCTTGCTCGTGTATTATATTAGTTAGATAGATAGTTAGGTGGGTTTGGGGATTTGCTGTGTTTTCACTATTTACTTGGTTTTGGTTTGCTGTCTTGATTTCCCGTGCATCTTTATCATTAATAGTAAACATACTTTTTTTATTTATTTACTCGTTTGTCCCTGGTTCCTTGGTGCAGCCCAGCGATCTGATCACCTGCATTGGATGTTGTGTATAACATCCCCTGACAGAATTCTGAAGCCATACAATCAGATCGGTTGCACATGGGAATTGGGGCCTGAGCTCCAGCTATTGATGAAAGATGGACTTCAAAAGTATTTTGTATTTATCGCTCCTGGCAACTGATGACAGAGACATTTGTTTGGCTGAATACACTAGGGAACAATTGTTAGAATGCATCCGCCTAGCTCATGTTTTTATTGATCAAGGCAGTTTTTTGTTTGAAGATGTGCAACCATTAATTAAGATCTGTAATGAGTTGGCCCTGTCTGATGTCGCTGAGGGAGGTGATGACTATACACCCCCTTTTAGTGCAGCTCAGGTAGAATCTTTAGTTTGGCTGTTGGAGGATGATTCAGCATTTTTTTTTTTTTTTAACAATATTCAGCTTGTCCTCAGCAGGTACTTGCAAAATGCATTGAATCAGTGCAGTCTCTGGTCAGACAAGCTAAGTGCAAACCTGATTCAGTGCAATCATTAAAGGGGTTGTAAAGGTAAACATTTTTTCACCTTAATGCATTCTATGCATTAAGGTGAAAAAACTTCTGACAATACCGCCGCCCCCAGCCCCCCCGTTTTACTTACCTGACGCCTCGAAAGTCAGCTTCTCGTTCCCGACATCTATTCCTCCGCTCACCCTGGCCGCTGATTGGCTACAGTGGATGGATTGGAAGCAGCGCAGCCATTGACTCGCGCTGCTGTCAATCACATCTAATGACGCGGCGCGCTGGGGGGCGGGGCCGAGTGATACAGTGAGCGGCTATAGCCGCCGGCTGTATCACGGGAACGCGCCCGCAAGCACTAACCACCATGGGAGGAGCTGAAACAGCCGCCGAGGGACCCCAGAAGACCAGGTTCGGGGCCACTCTGTGCAGAACGAGCTGCACAGTGAAGGTAAGTATAACATGTTTGTTATTTAAAAAAAAAAAAAAATTACCTTTACAACCCCTTTAATACAGGCCTGGTCAATATACCTTTCTACCAATGAAATACCAGTACCCTGTTTCCTCCAGTTGCACCTACCCTGCCTTTAACCCCCCTGCTGCTTCTCAGCTGCCTCCATCAGCTCCACTAAATCTCCCTTCAAAACCTACTCCCTCTGTTTTGCCATCCTTTCACTCTTCGCTTCTACAAGCTGCATTCACTACCTACAGCCCTGTACCCACTTATAGATCCCCAGTGGCTAAAACCAAAAAGAAGCGGAAGTTTTTTCCAACCCATACCATCATGCCAGTATCCAATCCTGCCTCTCCACCAGCTGATCTGTTCCAGCCTGATGTGTTCCTGTATGCCACCCAACCTGATGTTCCGATACCTGCTGTTGTGCCAGTAGCTGCTGTTCTGCCTGTTGTGCCAGCACCTGCTGTTCGGCCTGATGTGCCAGCGCCTGTGCCTGCTACCCAGTCTGAAGTTCCAGTACCGGCTGCCCGGTTTGAAGTTCCAATACCTGCTATCCAGTCCGATGTACCTGCTGTTCAGCCTGTTGTGCCAGTACCTGCTGTTCTGCCTGATGTGCCAGCGTCTGTGCCTGCTGCCCAGTCTGAAGTTCGAGTACCAGCTGCCCGGTTTGAAGTTCCAGTACCTGCTATCCAGTCCAATGCACCTGCTGTTCAGCCTGTTGTGCCAGCACCTGCTGTTCTGCCTGATGTGCCAGCGCCTGTGCCTGCTGCCTAGTGTGAAGTTCCAGTACCTGCTATCCAGTCCAAGGCACTTGCTGTTCAGCCTGTTGTGACAGCACCTGCTGTTCTGCCTGATGTGCCTGTGCCTGCTGCCCAGTCTGAAGTTCCAGTACCTGCTGCCTGGTCTGATGTCCCGGTGCCCACTCTCCGGCCTGATGTGTTCCTGTCTGCTGCCCAGCCCGATGTGTTCCTGTCTGCTGCCCAGCCCGATGTGTTCCTGTCTGCTGCCCAGCCCGATGTGTTCCTGTCTGCTGCCCAGCCCGATGTGTTCCTGTCTGCTGCCCAGTCCGATGTGTTCCTTTGCCTGCTGCCCAGCTCGGTGTGCCTTTGCCTGCTGCCCAGCTCGGTGTGCCTTTGCCTGCTGCCCAGCTCGGTGTGCCTTTGCCTGCTGCCCAGCTCGATGTGCCTTTGCCTGCTGCCCAGCTCGATGTGCCTTTGCCTGCTGCCCAGCTCTAAGCGGATGTGCCACTGCCCAGTGTGATGTACCTCTGCTTTCTGCTCAGCCTGATGACATGGTGCCTGCTAAAACTGTTCCTGACTGATGGCCATCTTGCCACTGTGTCAATCCTGTCTGTCACCCGGCCTGAATGTAATGCTCCTGTGTGGTCTGCCTCAGATGGTTTCTTGCCCATTAACCTGCTAATTTTCAGCTCCGGATCCAAACTTCCTAACCCGGGTGGTGGGGTGCGTGTCCTATTTTTAGACTCTGATGGCACGTCCCCCAGTGAACTAAAAGACTCTGGCCCTGAAAGTGCGAAGAAGTCCGCAGACTCAGTAGGGAAACATTTTAGGGTGTTTCTGCACCCACTCGGACTGTCGTACCCAGGGCTGGCTGAATGGAGTGTCCGGAGGCCACTCTTTTAGGAGGGGGAACTGTCAGGAACGGTGTCATCTCCGGTTTCACCTGCTGGTGTAACTATTACATTCAGCACCAAAAGGGTGTAATTCCAGTGGCCACCAGCGGGTGTCTCCCTGCCTGGACTTCAGACTTGCCATCAAGCACACCTGTCATGGGTCTGCTGGACTATATAGACCCGCCATAAACTAGGCTTCAGTGCTTCAGAATTCCTCTGCTAAGCCCTTGTACCTGCTCTTGTTCCAGCCTATTCCTGTTTTGTTCCTGGACCCTGTTTGTGTATCCTGTCCTTGAGTCCTGTTTCCTGTTCCCTGCTCCTTGGTCTGCTTCATTATTCCTGGTTTCTGTTCCCTTCTTGCTTTTACCCATGCCTTATTTTTATTTCATGTTTGTTTCTTTGCTTGTGTATTATATTAGTTAGATAGATAGTTAGGTGGGTTTGGGGGTTTGCTGTGTTTTCACTATTTATTTGGTTTTGGTTTGCTGTCTTGATTTCACGTGCATCTTTATCATTAATAATAAACATACTTTTTTTTTTATTTATTTACTCGTTTGTCCCTGATTCCTTGGTGCAGCCCAGCGATCTGATCACCTACATTGGATGTTGTGTATAACATCCCCTGACAGTTGCTGTATCGCTGGGTCAGGTGAGAGGGCCGATCGGCCATTATCTACTAATGTCCATAGGAACTGCAGTCTCTGACCATCTCCTGTACTATGTCTGCAGTCTCTGACCATCTTCTGTACTATGTCTGGGGGCTCTTTCTAACAGACTCTCTAACAGAAGCCCTCTCTGTGTGCATCAGAGAGACTCCTCTCCAGGTCCCATTAGTGTATTCTCTTCCTGTATTTTATTTATTGTTAAAAGATCATGGGAGGATCCCAGGGTAACGAAGACTTCTTAGGGGAGCATCTCTGTGTTTGTGTCGTTGCCATAGAAACATTTGTAAAGGGGAGGAGTTAGTAAGATGACCATGCCCACGTGGGGACGCCAGAAATATTTCTGTACCCAGGCGTCTGTGACCCTAGGATCGGCCCTGAATATATGTTAATATATTAACATATAATTATATATATATATATCAATCTCCATTATCACATATTTTTCACAAATATTTTTATTTATATTTCAGCTTTATTTACATTTATTATTTATTATTATTATTATTATTGTTATTATTATTATTATTATTATTATTATTATTATTATTATTATTATTATTATTATTAATATTTTGATTTTATTTTAATCTTTATGTTTACTTTTATTTTATTTCTATCTCTATTTTTCATGTTCACTCTTTTCTTTTAAACTTAAACATTCTTATTTTTTGTATTACACTTTCTGATTAGGGACATCTATTAAATGAGGCTTACGGGGACACCCATAGGTGGTAAATAGGAGTGTTTTATTTTGATTTTATTTAGGTTCTTTAAAACTAATTTTGTAATTGTCCATTCTTGATATTGTATTGGGAACCACTCCTGGATCCCACAAGCCTATATATTTATGTCTGTTCACTGTAGATTGAGTTATTAATGTGGTCCCCATAGACGCTTTTTAGTATTTCTATGTGGATAGGAAAAGCCCACAACAAAATCGCAGTGCCCGTAGTCTACAAGAAAATGGCGCCCATCTGTATAGACAGATTGATTGCCCGCTCGTTCTATAGAAATCCCCCTGAGGAAGATACGAGACCCTGTATCGACACGAGTTGGGAGGGGCACAGACGATCATGGCGCAAGGAACTAGTGTGGAACTAGTTATCTCCATGAGAAATGCCGGCAGGGTTTATGTGAAATGGAGAAGTGATTCCCAAATGCGAATTTTATCTTTGCTGTTTACCCCTTGTGAATGTGAGTACCCTGTTATCGCTTTTTATGCAAATAAATGTTTTTTAAACGATATAAGCACTATCAGTTTTGTTTCTCTACTATTTATCATTGGTAACTGGCCACCTGGGAGCAAGGAGTGGAGAGGAGCTCTCGAGTTGTCTTGTTATTGCCCATGGTGAGGCTAGAAAGTGTTTTTTTGACCCTACTTAGCTGTAGTGGTCACACTGATCTAGGTGAGAATATTCCTGCGGGGGGTGGGGGGAACACCTCTCTGGTCAGTTTACTCTTGGCTCTTTCATCCAATTTGGAGTGATGTCCTGACCCAGGGAGGGTCTGTGTTGTAACCAAATACCTTCCACGTCTTGATAATAGACTTCACTGTGCTTCTAGGCATTGATAAAGCCATTGAAATGTTTTTGTATCCATCTTATGATTTGTGCCTGTCCACAACTTTATCCTGGAGATCTTTTGACAGTGCCTTCTTCCCATAGTTGATTGTTTGCTTCAGTTGCACTACCAGGGACTGAAATGCTCCAGGAAAGCTATTTTCCATGCTGAGCTAATCAAAATGACCACAGCTAATCATATTTCGAAAGTCAAATGTTTTTTATGCCATTGAGAAGGTGATTAGCTACACCTGATTGAGTTTACAAGTCATTTTTAGGAGGAGGGGGGTGATCCTTTTTCCAACTCAGTGATCCTGTTTGTTATATATTTTTTCTGTAAGTTATAAACAAATATATACCGCGCTGTCTCAAAAAAAACAAAAAAACAAAAAACAAAAACTAAAGCAGCCAGCACAGCAGTGGATAAAGTTGCAAAAATGACAAATAGGGTGAAATGTGCAGCGCTTATGTGATCATATAAACCATAACAAATAATATTAGTACAGAAAACTTAAATAATAAATGATGTGCTCAAAAATACTCCAAGCAGTCCTCTATTATGACATGTGATGTCTATAAACAGAGTAACTTGGACGTGTGATGTCCAAAAAAGAAAAAAGTCAGTGACAAGCTTCAGTCATGTGTGATGATAATCCTCAACCACATATGGATATAATATAGTGACAGTCTTTAACTTCAAATATGTATGATGTAATAACAGTTAATAGTGGGTCCACCACCAAAGACACCAGAAGCTGCTTACCAGAGGGATTGAACTCAAATAGGTGTACACCTAGTGAGTCAATCAAGCTTTGTGGTATAATATACCAAGGGGATCAGATGCTCTATCCAGATATGACCTCCAGATGGACCTCCGAACAAGTGTAAGGTATGGATGGACTCAGTAGATATAGGCAGTCAGCCCCATAATTAAAAGAAAGAGGAAGGCATATAGTGTAACTCCGTATGGAAATTTTAATACATAAAAAGCAAAGGAAATACACTCACGTGTTAAGCAGTAAAATCAAGCGCTTGTATAAAAGAAGACAGTGGTCTCAGCATATCCTTCCGACGCGTTTCGACTTAGAAGTCATCATCTGGGGTGCCGGCATTAGTGTTTGTTTTTAAGGGAAAAAGCAGGTGAAAATGGGCACAAATTGCAGAGTTGTGCTGGTTGTATTTCTTTTAACCAGATATACATGTTAAGATCTAAGAATCATATACCACATATTTTTAAAAATTATATTTATTTATCACAGGTATTTTTTAAAAGATCCAACATTTTTTACACAGTGCTTTACATACTGTACAGTCGCACCAGTCCCTTCCTTTAAGGAGCTTACCATCTAAGGTCACTATCTTATATGCCAAGGCCAATTTGGACAGGAGCTAAGTGACCTACCAGCATGTCTTTGGAGTGTAGGAGGGAACCCACACAAGCACAGGAAGAACATGGAAACTCTATGCAGATCATGTCCTGACCAAGATTTAAAGAGGTTGTAAACCTCAAAAAAAAAAATCTGCAAGAAAAAGGCATAATGAATTATGAAATACTTACCTTAGAACGATGCCCTGACAAGGCCGACATCTTTCCTTCCGGGTTCGCGGGTTCCGACGCTGCGATTGGCCAGAGTCAGGATGACGTCACTCCCTCGCATGCGCACTGTTGCTGCCAGTTATGGCACGGGTCCTGAAGAATTGACACGAGCAGACCCTTCCTTCAGAGCACATACGCCAAATATGTCGGCGGCAGGGTATATGGTAATTATCTCCTAAACTGTGCAAGTTTGAGAGATATTTACAGTACCTACAGGTAAGCCTTACTATAGGATTACCTGTAGGTGCAAATAAAGAGGAAGACTTTACTTCCTCTTTAAACCAGTGCAAGGCAGAAGTGCTAACCACTAAACCACTATGCAGAAATTATGTAGCTTATCTAGCTCTAGTACTAAATATGTGTTTTCATTTATTTGTCTATCTTGTCCCTTTAGACAGGGAATTGACCTATAGTTGATTTATTGGCTGAGATGCAAACATCATTGCCAGCTGCTATTTGCTATGTTGGGTTTTTTAAACTCAATCAGTGTTGATTATACTTAATTCAATTATGTAGCCATTGGTATTAGTGTTACTTTTTGTTTACTTTTAAAATGAACTTGAAATGAGCTGAGCTGATAAGGGATTAAGAAAATCAATTGGTAACTAAATGGCAGTAATTACAAATAAATACTGACACATAGAAGCAGAAGTCATTCACAGCTTGTGTTCCAGTTTTATTAAAAATGACACATGACATAGCACGTATACATACACAAAAAATTGGTTGAATAGTCATCATAACCAATAGCCCAAAATAGGGTAATTTGTTGCGAGGGTGTTGCGAGTAAATCACATCATGTGTAAGAACATATATGCATCATAAATGGCCTTTATGCGTGACACGTTTCGGGGATTATACCGCCTCATCAGGAGCAAATGCATATGATCTGTAGAGAAATTGTATATGTGAGAGCCAATGTATCTACTGGTAACCCCAATACTGGGAAATTTAAACAAAAGAAAGGGAGCAAAGGGAGTCAGGAGGAGGGAAAGTATCCATCCCCCTACTTACATGTTGGCGCACTATGTGAACACGTGGTACTGAACACATGGGGATCATCGAGTGTCTCTCCTGGGAGCTGAGGGGATAAGGACCCAACGGGAAGGTAAACGTAGGCATAAAACTTCTCAAAGTGGTAATGGCGTCCATATTGACACTGCTGGTGATGCAAGGGAGTGACCATAGAGGCGTCTAAAAAACAGACAAGAACTGAATGTAGAGGTTATAGGGGAAATGTGAGATCTTTGAATTGATTGCGCTAATAATTATTCCAGTTGGAAATCAGGTCTGGTATAGTAGGAGGTTTCCCATTTTAGGCAGTTCTCCAGCATAAGAGCCAGATAGCTAACATTTTAAAAAGGCATTCAGCATCGGCCCCTATATTTTTCCTGGGAAAATGACATTGCAGAATCACATTTCAACAGCATGGGGGGACAGGTGAAATCTGCCACTGCAGGTCTTATTACCTCTGTAGGGGGCACTCTTTACATCTGGAGGAAAAGAGATTTAATCTCCAAATACGGAAAGTTTTCTTCACAGTAAGAGCTGTGGAAATGTGGAATAGACTCCCTCCAGAGGTGGTTCTGGCCAGCTCAGTAGATTGCTTTAAAAAGGGACTAGATTCTATCCTAAAAGTACATAATATAACTGGGTACTGACATTTATAGGTAAAGTTGATCCAAGGAATATCTGATTGCCTCTCGGGGGATCAGGAAGGAATTTTTTTCCCCTGCTGGAACAAATTGGAGCATGCTTTGCTGGGGTTTTTCACCTTCCTCTGGATAAACTGTGGGTATAGGATTGGGATTGTATGATATTTTTTTTCTTTTTCCCTTTTTATTGGTTGAACTAGATGGACTTGTATCTTTTTTCAACCTGACTAACTATGTAACCATGTATAAATTAAGTACTTCAAGGACCTTAGAAGAAGGGGGTATGCCAAGCAAGTGTAGCGTTCTCTCAGTAGGCTGCTAGTGTTTAGGTAAATTTGTTAGTGTTTAGCTCAATTTATATTCTGGTCTCCCGGTAGCCAGGGAAAGCAATGATCGTGTGTTTGTGTCTGTTCTAGGTTTTGCTGGTGCAGGCTCAGCCAGGGGCGTATCTACTGCGAGGAAAACAAGGTGTTTTCCTTGGGTGGCATTTTTCAGGGGGCCGATGCCGCCCCCAGGCAGAAGGGACACTATGACTTTGTTCCTATGATCACAGTCCAGAAGTACTACACAGGTACACTGATAGAAATGAATACAGCACAGAGTATAATAATCAGTACAAAGTGATGCATGGGATACAATGATTCCAATGAGTGATCACAGCGATTAGAGTTCTTCCCGGAGTGATCTGAGGACACCGGTATGAAGATCAGTGTTGGGGACTTACTCTTTCCCCGGCAGGGAGTTCTTCCTGGAGAAGGAATATCGGAGGTGTCAGTGGGGTTGTGGCACACAGCTGAGGCTCCCCACCCTGCTCCTGGTCTGATCACATCACATTGGGAGCGGAGAGCTCTGAGTCTGATCACATCATATCGGGAGGGCCATGAGCAGGATAGGGAATCTCAGCTGTGTGCCGCAAACAGTGCTAATTTTGACGTCAAATTTCCATTTAGTTTTAGTTATAGTCTTTTGACTAAAATGCCATTTTAGTTTTAGTCACATTTTAGTCACCTTTTTGTTTTGGTTTTAGTTGTGTTTAGTCGACTAAAATCTCCGGTACATTTTAGTCGACTAAAATCGAATGGGTTTAGTTAACCGGTTCCCGACCGGCGCACGCCGATGTACATCGGCAGAATGGCACGGCTGGGCAAATGGGCGTACCTGTACGTCCATTTGAATTCCCCGCCGTGCCATTGCATGCGCGCCGGTCGGGAGCTCCGTGAGTCGGGTCGCGGGTCCCGCGGACTCGATCGCCATGGGGATACCCACGGTTGCCTCACGGAGAGGACGAATGGGGAGATGCCATTGTAAACAGCATCTCCCCGTTCTGCCTAGTGACAAGTGTCACTCGATCTCTGCTCCCTGTCATCGGAGCAGAGATCAGTGACGTCACACATACAGCCCATCCCCCTACAGTTAGTAATCACTCCCCTAGGACACACTTAACCCCTCCCCGCCCCCTAGTGGTTAACCCCTTCACTGCCAGTGCCATTTACACAGTAATCAGTGCATTTTTAATTGCACTGATCGCTGTATAAATGACAATGGTCCCAAAAATGTGTCAAAAATGTCCGACATGTCCGCCATAACGTCGCAGTCACAATAAAAATCGCTGATCGCCGCCATTACTAGTAAAAAAAAAATTATTAATAAAAATGCCATAAAACTATCCCCTATTTAGTAAACGCTATAACGTTTGCGCAAACCAATTATTAAACGCTTATTGCGTTTTTTTTTAACCAAAAATATGTAGAAGAATACGATCGGCCTAAACTGAGGAAAAAAAATGTTTTTTTATATATTTTCGGGGGATATTTATTATAGCAAAATGTAAAAAATAATGCGTTTTTTTCAAAATTGTCGCTCTTATTATGTTTATAGAGCAAAAAATAAAAATCGCAGAGGTGATCAAATACCACCAAAAGAAAGCTCTATTTGTGGGAAAAAAAAGGACGTCAATTTTGTTTGGGAGCCACGTCGTACGACCGCGCAATTATCAGTTAAAGCGGCGTAGTGCCGAATCGCAAAAAACGCTCTGGTCAGAAAGGGGGTAAAATCTTCCGGGGCTGAAGTGGTTAAATTGTAATGCATTATTTAAGCATTTCTCTAGAATTGCCAAACTCATTATATACTCCTGGAGTAAAACTCTAATAACGTTATTATTTATGGTATTAAGGTTTGAACATGCACTACAGCCACAGATTTAGCCGTTGTTATATATAACATCTTTATAAATAAAACCATGCTTCATAAACTGTAAACTCTATTGACTGTAATGCCATTGCACATTATACCTGACTATACTACCAACATTAACTACTTCCTGACCGCCCCATACCAGATTTACTGCCACAGGACAGCTGTTCTGCACAGGATCTTAAAAAAAATAAAAATAAAAAATATATATAACTTTTCAAAGTAGATGGAAGCCGCACCCAGTCTTCAATAAGTGCAGTGCGATCTGGTCATCCCACTGACCAAAATATAAGAAAAAGTCCAGAGGATCGCTGCACTTAAAATGTCTTTATTCAACCAAAGTTCAAACAAACATTACATAATGTGTAAGTTCATTACGTTTTGGGCTCACAAGCCTACGCCCTTCTTCAGATAAAACACACATCTAAAGTCAGAGCTACACACATGGCTTAAATACCATCATTTCACACATTTGGAATCAATTATGTGATCAATTATTAATCTGTCAAAAAGAAACATGTACATAATGTATCACCATCTAGACATCACATCAAATGAATTATCACCTAAATTAACAGATATAAATCCATATCTGTATTCAACCCCTTGGGGGCATTCATATCAAGAAAATTAATCCAATATACTTCTCGCTTTTTTAATATATTTGCAATTCTGCACTTCCGCTGTGATTAGTCACAGCACAAGCCAATCAGTAGGTACTGGCGAATAGATATCAGGAAGAGAGGCTGGACAGAGCTCTGCCTATGTAAACAACGTGAAGCTCCGTTCTGACAGCAGGGATGTCATGGATTTTCTTTCCCTGCAAAGCAAGGAATAAAATCCATCACTTCCCTGAGTAAAAGCAGCACACACAGTACACAAAAACACTGGCTGGGCACACGTTTAACCCTTTGATGGCCCTAGATGTTTAACCCCTTCCCAGCCAGTGCATATTTTAAGCACTAATCACTGTATTAGTGTCACTGGTTCCCACAAAGTGTCAGTTAATGTACAATTGTTCGCCGCAATATCGTCCCGCTATAAGCCGCTAATCACTGCCATTACTAGTATAATAAAAATAATTCCAGTCCCATAGTTTGTAAATGCTATAACTTTTGTGCAAACAAATTAATATACGCTTATTGTTTTTTTTTTTATGTAGCAGAATACATATTGGCCTAAATTTATGAAGATATTCGATTTATTTATTTTTTTACATTTTTTTTATTGGATTTGTTTTATAGTAGAAAGTTTATATATATATATATATATATATATATATATATATATATATATATATATATATATATATATATCCAAATTGGGCCCAAAGTGTCAATATTTTGTTTGGCCACCATTATTTTCCAGCACTGCCTTGACCCTCTTGTCCATGGAGTTCATTAGAGCTTCACAGGTTGCCACTGGAGTCCTCTTCCACTCCTCCATGACAACATCACAGAGCTGGTAGGTGTTAGAGACCTTGCGCTCCTCCATCTTTCGTTTGAGGATGCCCCACAGATGCTTAATAGGGTTTAGGTCTGGAGACATCCATCACCATTACCCTCAGCTTCTTTAGTAAGGCAGTGGTCGTTTTGGAGGTGTGTTTGGGGTCGTTATCATGCTGGAATACTGCCCTGCAGCCCAGTCTCCGAAGGGAGGGGATCATGCTCTGCTTCAGTATGTCACAGTAAATGTTGGCATTCATGGTTCCCTCAATGAACTGTAGCTCCCCAGTGCTGGCAGCACTCATGCAGCCCCAGACCATGACATTCCCACTGCCATGCTTGACTGTAGGCAAGAAACACTTGTCTTTGTACTTCTCAACTGGTTGCCGCCACACACACTTGACATCATCTAAACCAGATAAGTTTATCTTGGTCTCATCAGACCACAGGACATGGTTCCAGTAATCCATGTCCTTAGTCTGCTTGTCTTTGGCAAACTGTTTGCTGGCTTCCTTGTACATCATCTTTAGAAGAGGCTTCCATCTGGGATGACAGCCATGCAGACCAATTTGATGCAGTGTGCATGTATGGTCTGAGCACTGACAGGCTGACCCCCCACTCCTTCAACCTCTGCAGCAATGCTGACAGCACTCATACGTCTATTACCTAAAGACAACCTCTGGATATGATGCTGAGCACGTGCACTCAACTTCTTTTGTCGACCATGGTGAGGCCTGTTCTGAGTGGAACCTGTCCTGTTAAAACTGCTTTATGGTCTTGGCCAACGTGCTGCAGCTCAGTTTCAGGGTCTTGGCAATCTTCTTATAGCCTAGGACATCTTTATATAGAGCAACAATTTTTTTTTTCAGATCCTCAGAGAGTTCTTTGCCATGAGGTGCCATGTTGAACTTCCAGTGACCAGTATGAGAGAGTGAGAGCGATAACACCAAATTTAACAAACCTGCTCCCCATTCACACCTGAGACCTTGTAACACTAACGAGTCACATGACAATTGGGAGGGAAAATGGTAATTTGGGCCCAATTTGGACATTTTCACTTAGGGGTGTACTCACTTTTGTTGCCAGCGGTTTAGACATTAATGGCTGTGTGTTGAGTTATTTTGAGGAGACTGAAAATTTACACTGTTATACAAGCTGATACTCTGCATCCAGTGTAACCTATATCTACAGTTTTTTCTCTGAACCAGCCAAGCTCCATATGCGTTCAAGGGGCTACGCAAGCAGTCAGGCTAAAAGATGCCATGTGGTGCTTCAGTTGGTCTGCCTAGGGGACAGGAGCCACACTGGGGCAGAGATTCTGCCAGCTCTGCAGGGGCAGGCTCCGAGGTGGTTAACGCCATGCCAGCTTCAGCCAGGAATGGTTGTATGCGACAATGGCACCAACCTTCTCTCGGCCCTCCGACAGGGACACTTGACCCATGTTCCATGTTTGGCACACGTCCTGAATTTGGTGGTGCAGCAGTTCTTGAGCAGGTACCCAGGCTTACAGGATCTCCTGAGGCAGGCTAGAAAAGTCTGTGGTCATTTCCGCCGGTTATACAATGCCAGTGCTCGGCTGGCTGACATTTAAAGGGAATGCAACCTGCCCACCAACCGCCTCCTTTGTGACATGCCCACCAGGTGGAACTCAACGTTGGCAATGCTGCAGCAGCTGCACACACAGCTGAGAGCCATCAATGAGTACCTGTGCGAGTATGGCTCCAGGACAGGGTCAGGGGAGCGTGGCTTCATTTCACCACGCTAGGATGCACGCACTGTCCTGTCACCATTTGGGGAGGCCACAAGGATGGTGAGCAGCGACAATGCATGTATCAGCTACACTGTCCCTCTAGTCTTCCTGTTGGAGCACACACTCCGTGGAATCATGGACAGGGCACTTGAAGCAGAATAGCGGGAGGAAGAGGAGTACTTCCTTACCTCTCAAGGCCCCCTTTATCCAGATAGCATTCCTGCGGGCCTGCCAAACACACAGAAAGAAGAGGAGAAGGATTGTGTCAGCATGGATGTAGAGGATAACACTCAGCAGCAGTCTTCAAGGGATGGTCTTCAGTCCCCAGAAACCTAAGGAGTTGTACGTAGCTGGGAGGAGGTAGTTACAGATCATGTGACACTTAGTGACCCAGAGGACTCAGAATCAAATGCCTCTACAAACTTACGCTGCATGGCCTCCCTGATTCTGTAAAGCCTGCGAAAGGACCCTAGGATTGTGGTATTAAGGAGAGAGATCATTACTGGCTGGCAACCCTTCTTGATCCACATTACAAGTTTAAGGTTGCAGAACTCATTCTGTCTTTGCAGAGGATGAAAAATCTTCAGGAGGCCTTGAAGAAAGGTTTGCACAATGCATTTCTAGACCCTGGGAGGTTGCAATTTCCTGGTGCTGAACAACGTGTTACTGAGGCTTCGTTCAGTCAGAGGAGGAGCGGTGGAGAAGGTGGCCGGCTGACCGATGTCTTTAAACTATTTTTCAGTCCTCAGCGCCAAGGTCTGATCGGTTCAAGCAACCATCGCCAGCGTCTGCATTATATGGTGCAGGAATATCTAGGGGCAAGAGCAGACTTGGAGACCTTTCCAACAGAGCATCCACTGGGTTACTGGGTCTTGAGGATGGACCACTGGCCAGAACTAGCTCAATATGCAATTGAGCTACTGGCCTGTCCTGCATCCAGCGCGCTTTCTGAACACACATTCAGTGCTGCTGGAGGGTTTGTAACGGATCAAAGAGTGTCCTGTAAAAAGCTGCGCTAAAAATTACGGTAATAAAAGTCCATATAAATGACATCAAGGGGATTTCTCCAAATCTTTTCCAAGTGAAAACACCACCACCGTGCACTTCTAAGCAGTAGTGACAATCCACCCTAGTAGTTAAGCCTGCTTACCAGATGGCAAGCATAAAAGGGCAAGTGGCTTTAGCCTAGCCAAGGCCTTTTAGCTTGCTGACGCTCCCGGTGTTCCTATGGGGGGTAAATCTCCAGGCTCCCTTAGGTTGTCCACATATCACCATTCAACACGAGAAACCCGGATGATCCAGAAGGAGAAAAGAACTCGCCATAGTATAAAATCCTCCAGATATTTATTAAAAAAACAAGTAGTCACTTACATTCAAGTTAGCAAAGTTGTATAAACGAAAAAAGCCGGCCGGCATGCAAACAAACGGAGCCCGTTCTCTCACTCCGAAAGCGTGGTGACGTCAGTGCGTACCTTCCCAGATGCGTTTCGTCATCATCTGACGTTGATCAAAGAGTGTGCCTGTCCACAGACTCCGTTGATAGGCTCACATTCATAAAAAGGACTCAGTCTTGGATCAGCAGCTATCAAGCACCTGATGCTGATGTAACTGATTAAATTTGCTATGGATGTGGGATCCTTTGAAGACTGCCTATGCTGACTATCCTTTTCCTCCTCAATCTTGATGATGCTAGCTTCCAACAGTATTTTTGGTTTAGAGCACCACCACCACCACCACCACCCAAGGCCCATATTTTCTGCCCCTGTTTAACAGGGGCACGTAATTACAATTTTTTATATAATATTTCAATGCAGGGTCTGTTCCTGCGCCCAACAAGAGTATCTGTTAGGGGTTACAGTGTTGTGGCACCATCACCACCACCCAAGGCCCAATTTTTCTGCCCCTGTTTAACAGGGGCATGTAATTACAATTTTTGATATAATATTTTAATGCAGGGCCGTTCCTGCGCCCAACAATAGTATCTGTGAGGGGTTACAGTGTTGTGGCACCACCACCCAAGGTCCAATTTTTCTTCCCCTGTTTAACAGGGGCATGTAATTACAATTCTTGATATAATATTTCACAGCAGGGCCCGTTCCTACACCCACCAAGAGTAACTTTGAAGGCTTACAGTGTTCTGGTACCACCAACACCTAAGGCCTAATTTTCTGCAAAGTATATAGGGCAGGCCGTATAGTTTATATACTGCTGTTCAGAGTTTATAGTGCTTGGGGGCCGGGGGACCTCCATGCCATTTTTTAACATTTGGGTGTGGAGTTCCCCTAATATCCATACCAGACCCTAAGGGCCTGGTAATGGACTGGGGGGGGGGGGACCCATGACATTTTTTTCAATGATTTTCATTTATAGTGCCGGGACCTGACAATACATATACAATACAGAGTAGTTTTAAATTACATTTTTTCCTTTAGAAATGTTATTTTGCTGTGGTATTGTTCTAAACACGGGAAAAATGCGCTACTTTACAGGCATACTAAGGACACCCCCCAGGCATGATATTTAAAGGAATATTTCATTTTAATTGTTTCACTTTAAGCTTTATTAAACTCACTGCTCCCGAAAAAAAACTTCAGTTTTTAGAACTTTTTCTTGCATTGATACATATTCCCTGGGGCAGGACCCAATCCCCAAACACTATTTATGGCAATAACTTGCATATAAGCCTTTAAAATTAGGACTTTTGATTTTATTTTTATTTTTTTGTAAATTCCTTTTATTAAAGGTTTTTTAAACATAGAAAAAGATACATACAAACATTAAACATAATAGACATTCAGCACTACAATTCCCAGCACCAGTGTACAATGCAACTCTCATACCAAATAATAACAGACATCAGAAATCCTTCCATATTAAACCCTAGTAAAGGGGAAAAAAGGGGAAAGGGGAGGACATATACAATGTACATTTATTATATGCAGTATGATACCCCCAAATCGCAGTAGTAAAAGAGGTTAGAGGTTCCCATCTAGGCTTATACAAGCCTCACTACCTGCCACATAGTTCATCTATTCACCAGGAGGCAATTAATCTGATGCAGTTGAATTGTCATCTATCCAGCCACCCTGCACCTTTTTAAACTTATCTGGTACCCCTCTACTGAGATATGTAGCTTCATACAGCTGTAGAGCCATGTTAATCAATGCCTTCCAGGCAATGAGGGTAGGAGCCAGCAGGTTTCTTCCACGATAAGATAATCACCTTGCGAGCATAGTACAGGAGCAATGTGAGTAGAGTACGGATCACATTTTTGGGTGCTAATGTGTCCACCAAGCCCAACAAACAAATTTCAAAAGATGGTGCAATAGTAATTGTAGTTACCGACCTAACACAGTCCATCACACCCACCTAGAACCGCCGGATGTGCGGGCAGAGCCAAAAAATATGCAAAAAATCTGCTCCAGGTGCATCACACCTCCAGCAGTTCGAGGGGTGCGCAGGAAAAATCCTTGCTAATTTAGCGGGGGTGTAGTATATCCTATGAAGAAACTTGAACTGTATCAGGTGATCACGGGCCGACACCCATCTGGCAAATGTGGTGCTCCAGACATCATCCCAGTCATCATTGTCAAGCTGCGTGAAATCCAGTGTCCAGGCAGCACAACAGGATGTGAGAAGCTTTGTAGTGTCAGTGAGCAGTTCCTTATATAGTAGATAAGGCTTTGGGTTGTTCCTTGTCCCTGAGTAGTGATAACAGGTCACCAGCCTGCACATTTAGGGTGGAGGACCCAAACTGAGCCGAAAAAGCATGCCTGAATAGCAGAAAACGGAACAGGTGCGAGCTAGAGAGCTGGTGCTTACTTCTGAGCACATCAAACGTCAATAACACCCCATTTCTTACCACCGCACCCACTGTTTTATTCCCATATCTCGTCCAGACTATTGGATCTGGATAGGCAAAAAAATGGGATAAGCTTGATTTGCGCCACAGAGGAATATAAGGTGACACTACCCCGTCCTGAAGTGCCGCCCTTCTAGTCAGGTCCCATGCTCTGATAACTGAGCGCTTTGACCCCGTCATGGGATAGGGGGCGCATCTTCCTCTGTATAGTAGGTCAGATAGTGCTTCATTTGAGCCAACCACTGTGGCCTCCAAAGTCACCGCAGCATCATCCTCTGGTTGAGTCAGCCATCTATGTGCAAAAACCAACTGCCTCGCTAAAAAATACCTAACAAAGTTGGGTACCGCCAACCCCCCTTCTTTCCAGGGCTGCTGTAGCACTTGAAATCTAATGCGTGGAGTCCCCCCACCCCAGAGGAAGTCTGTAACCACTCTATCAATGGACTGGAAAATAGTCTGAGGTATCCAAACCTAGAAAAGGAATAGGGGGAGAAATTTCATTTTTAGCAAGTTTATTTTCCCAATCAGGGACAATGGTAGGCTACGCCAGGCCTGTGTGCGCAGCTTAAGCGTCTGAACGATCGGAGCAACATTAAGGGGGATAAAGTCGGACACCAACTGGGTAATATGCAGTCCCAGATATTTCACCTTATCCACCCACTGGAGTGGGCAGCCTGTCGGGGCACTAAGGGTTGGGGATGGAACTTGCAATGGCAGAATTTGCGGCTTACCCCAATTTACCTTAAGACCGGAGAACCGGGAGAAGGTGTCTAGGGTAGATAGGGCAGTGGTCAACGAGCGGTCATGATCCCCCCAGAAAAGCACCATATCATCCACGTATAGTGCAGTTTTTTCCTCCAATACACCCACCCGTATTCCCTGCACCTCAGAAGACGCACACAGGGCTGCAGCTAAAGGCTCAATAAGCAAGGCAAATAGGCCTGGCGAAAGCGGGCAGCCCTGGCGCATCCCCCTAGCTACCGGGAAGAACTCCGACACCATCCCATTAAGTCTGACCGCCGCAACTGGGAATGATATAGTAGCGCAATCCATTGACGAAATATAGGGCCAAACCCGAACCGCCACAGCACGTTTTGCATATAGCTCCAATCCACTGAGTCAAAAGCCTTTTCTAAATCTAAAAAGACTAATGTTCCTCCTTTGGTAATCTCAGGGCCTAGCTGTATATGGGTAAATCCCCTTCTCAGGTTTATATCAGTGGCCTTTCCAGGCATGAACCCCATTTGGTCTTCAAGCACTAACTGGGATATAACTGATATAAGCCTGTTGTCTAGCATTTTTGTAAGGATTTTAAAATCCATATTCAGTAATGAGATCGGCCTATATGAGGCGCAGTGGAGGTTGTCCTTGTCTGGCTTGGCTATAAGTACAATATCAAAATATATAAAAATACAGCGCTGTCAGCAAAAATATTAGGACATGCAAAACATAATCTGCTGTCTAAATAAGTAGTTAAGCTGCAGTTACAAAATATGGGATACCCACATTAAACAAGATGATAACAGAAAGGAAACTGCGCTAAATATAAAAACAAAACCAGGTGTATGCACACGTAGTGTTTAAGTCCGTCCGAAGCATAAAAACAGGTGCCAATTAACACTCTGTATAGGATCCACAAAAGGTATGTATCCTCATCCTCAGTCAAGATGACATCACACTTAGAATCACCGCAGAAATAAGTGTAGAAGATAGGACAGTCCTCCACCTTTACACCAACTGCCTCTTACCAGCTCCCTTGATCTCTGGTGAGGAGATCAAATGCGCTTTTTAGCTTATAACCCAGCCACAGTCTCAGGATGAAATAGATGGGACACCAGATATAATCCTCCGTGATTTCCTTAAATGTGTCTCAAGCAGCATATCCATTGGCCAGTCATGTATAAAAGAGAAGGGCTTCCATAGTGTAAAACGTATAAAACTTTTATTATTAAAACAAGTAATGCACTTACATCAATCCGGGTAAATAAGGCATCAATGGGTAAACAAGCCCTCACATAATAGGCGGTTAACCATGTAATCTAGAGCTTGACCACTAGATGCCACCACTCCTTTTTGCTGATCTTATTTATATAGTATCGGCATTACTATTTTTATACGAAAGAGAGGTGGGCAATTTAATTTTTGCTTGCTCTTCATCTATAAAATATAAGCTGAGTATATACATTTTTTATTTATTTTTCGTTAAGGGAGGATATCCAATAATATCGGAACTTTTCCCTGTTTTCACACTGGCATCTGCCCCATTGCAATATGGCGGCATTTGCATCACGGACAGCTTGGACCTCAGGATTGGGCGGTCTTCCTTCTGATTAATTAGCATATAACTGGTGGTGATCAGCACGCTGCCCGTGCCCCTGGACGACGTTAGGTTTGACGAAACGGCGTAGGGAGAGCGGCGTGCTGACGCCACCAACATACCAACACGCAGTCCCGGAAGTTACGGGCGTTTGTTTAGAGAGAGACGGCCGGCTTGTTTACCCATTGATGCCTTATTTACCCGGATTGATGTAAGTGCATTACTTGTTTTAATAATAAAAGTTTTATACGTTTTACACTATGGAAGCCCTTCTCTTTTATACATGACTGGCCAATGGATATGCTGTTTGAGACACATTTAAGGAAATCACGGAGGATTATATCTGGTGTCCCATCTATTTCATCCTGAGACTGTGGCTGGGTTATAAGCTAAAAAGCGCATTTGATCTCCTCACCAGAGATCAAGGGAGCTGGTAAGAGGCAGTTGGTGTAAAGGTGGAGGACTGTCCTATCTTCTACACTTATTTCTGCGGTGATTCTAAGTGTGATGTCACCTTGACTGAGGATGAGGATACATACCTTTTGTGGATCCTATACAGAGTGTTAATTGGCACCTGTTTTTATGTTTTGGACGGACTTAAACACTACGTGTGCATACACCTGGTTTTGTTTTTATATTTAGCGCAGTTTCCTTTCTGTTATCATTATAAGTACAATATGTGCTTCGTACATTGAGGGAGGCAGCTGGCCTGTTTTTAAGCATTCTCGATAAAGGGCCAATAAACGCGATGAGATAATTTCCTTATGTTGCCTATACCACTCAGCAGGCAGGCCATCTGGGCCTGGTGCCTTATGGTTTGGGAAGGATGCTACTGCTACATCAAGTTCCTCCGACCTAAAAGGTGAATCAAGGAGCTCGGATATCTCTAAAGGCAAAGTGGGAAGGTGCAGTGGTTCCATAAGCGCAGCCAGGTCCTCCTTGGGGTAGGATGGGATAGAGGAGTATAGTGTTGCATAAAAAGAAAGGAAAGCATCAAGAATTTCCTCCCTAGAAGACACTAGTGATCCAGAGGGTGAATACACACAAGGGACAACAGTGGATGCACGGCTATCAGCCACCAGCATGGCCAGCAAGCACTTTTGATTTTTCACATTCGCGTCCCATAGATTTTACTGGTGTTCACACACATTTTTTGCCTGTTCTCATGTTCTGCTGCGAACCGAACGGAGTGGTGTTCGGCTCATCCCTAATATCTAGCTGCAGAATGTCCCTTCTGACACCAGCCTTGGTGCTGCTCTACACTGGATTAAAAGAGGTTGAGAAGTTTATTTCAGGTATCTATATGAATTTTATTTAAAAAAAATGTAAATTATTTATTTTTGGAAACAGAACTGCATTATTTTTTTATATCTGTCTTGGGTTCAGCTTTAAGGTTTGCATAATATAATAAAGGGTTTTGGAACACACTTACCTGGTTAGTGAGTATTTCTTTCCATATTTCCTTACAAATTCCCATTGATGCTTTGTTACTCTTGTATTGACATAGATGTAGGCAGTGTTTTTAATGACTGATGGATATTATGGAGAGAATTAGCCGTAAGTGCTGCTATAAATAAGACCCTGGCAGCATTTGCTGGATAATGTACATTATTCATCTAATAGAGATGTAAAAATGGGAACATTGATAGCAGAGCAATGATCTCATGCCCAGGAATGAGACAAATATCTACATAATGATAGCGCAGAGTAAAACGCCAGTCAAAACATCATTTGAAGTGAAACTAAAAGAGACCCATTTTCAAAAATCGTAAGTAAAAGCACAGGAGAACAAATAATTTATATATGCTTACTTGCGGTGTTTTAACTTTACATAAATTATTTTTATTTATTTGCAGTGTGCCTTTAACTTGCTAGAAAATTTAAATTCTCCAGGAAGAGTCTGTAGGCAGGTTGTCTACTGTGTATCTAGTTAGCACCCAGCTGCTCGGGTGGGGGTGAAAGGTTAATGTTTAGATGCCTTTCCCTGGTGTGTTTGCAGGCTTTCGGTGGGGTCCAGCCTCCCTTCATTTTCTATAAGGTAAGAGTTTAGGATCCTAGTGGGGACTCCGAGGAACACTTGGAGAAAAGCATGGGGAACATACATTAAAGACTTGAACCATGAAACATGGACTTCTCTGTTAGAGCACTGCCAAGCTTGGACTGTCAAGTGGATGTAAACTCTCACATATACCCAGTGAAGTGAACAGCCTCAGATGATACACAGAGATGAAACAAATCCCCTATATAAGTTTTATATGTATATCTGCTGTCTTAAGCTTTATATATTCTTTAGAATTCTTACATCGTATTACAATTTTTATTTCCCCCATCCAGAGTGGATTACACTGGGAGACAGCTGATTGGAAGAAAGGCACACCCCCCCCCCCCCTCCACATAGGCAGATGAACAAAGATACTTTCAGAGCTGTGCTCTAACAAGACAAGCTCTCTGCTAATCTATTTAACACCACTTCCGGATCGTCCACTGTCCTTATATGTTGGCTGTTTGAAGAGGAATATCGTTGGCCATAACCCCGGTATCCTCTTCTTCGGTGAGCGCTCCGGTTCAAGATAAAAGTGGTCTCTGTGGCGGATTCGCCGCAAGATCACTTTTACCGGTGGTGGGAGAGGGGGCTCCCTTTCCCGCCGCGCTCCAGTGCCTTCTGACGCTTACCAGAGCCGTTTTAAACAACAAATCTCAGAAAGAGACTCGGTCCTTAAGTGCTTATAGTAAACTCCCCCGACAAACATTTTCAGCTGCTTTTATCTCCCGTCTCAGAGAACGTGTCAAAAGTTATCATGTGATAACTGTGCAACGAGACAGCAGAAACACACGGGACTTAGTGCTTTGGAGAGAGATACGAAAACACTACATATATATATGTGCCTAGGTCATATTTCATGAATCAGGTTTACATCCACTTTAAAGAATGCAGGTAACCTGGGGCAGTCACAGCTGGGTACAGCTAAGAAAGGAACGTTACTGCATGTTATACAATACATGCTTTGTCAAGTTTACAGTAAATGTTGATTTAATGGCTCAGAGCCTGATCTGAAGTTATTCAAGGGGTGCATGTGAGGATTTGGTATATTATCAAAAAACCTGAGTCCATAGTCCATAACAATATGGGGTATGTGTTACATCACTACGACAGAGGTTCAGGAGTAATCACAAGGAGAAACAGCAACCAGTTGTTGGCATGGTACCTGGTAGGTGATGGGTTCTCTGGTAGTGAGGAGGCGGGTGCTTTGACTCCCTCCCTAGCTGTTCGTCTCTGCCGGTCACTGGGAGAGGGCTAGCGTTACAGAGATCTATGGCCTGGTCACTTGGTACGGGAAGAGAAGAGTTAAGTGAGAGCATACATGAGGTCTGCACTATGTACTCGGTGGGGCCGCATTCTGTTACTGGGAATGAGGTAGCAAGAGGTACGCTGACTGGTAAAGTGGGTAGAGGCTCACGCTGTTCCTCAGAATGCAACACATACATCAAGTGTTTGGGACATGGGACTAAGCAGTTTAAGGAGGAACACGGTACTGCACACATGTGGCCACCTTAATGTTTGAATTTTCACGTGACTGAGGCTCCAGCTTGGTCCTGGGCATTGGTGAGCACGCCTAGAGGCGTATTGTTACCCCACGGCAAGGGTTAGTGACTCCGTTCCGTAGCCCAAAGGACCCACCTCTGGGTAGGCCTCTCGTGTGAACCTCGCTTGGTGCTAGAGAGAGGGAAAACATGGAGGAGGTGGCGACCAACCACCCACCTATCCTTACAAGTCAGTTGCCTTCATAGCCTTCTCCTCCTCTGGGAATGTCTAATTAATGTCTGTGCTGGCCCTTCTTATGTGTAGAAGCCAGGAGAGGAGTGAAAGGAAATACTATATCTATCTATCTGTCTATCTATCTATACACACACACACCTCTTGTATACATATGGCTTTGGGGCAGGGAATGCCTCCGCCTCTTATGACTGGCAGTTAACAATGACATCTTCTTGATGGAATAGCTCAGCCGGGTTTGGACTACTATCCAAACATGTGTGAGTTCATCCCTACTCCTAATCAACAAAAGATTGGCAAACCCCTTTGTTAATTAAGACTGATCGGGTCCCTGCTGTCTACCATGTCTGTGATAGAGAATGCTGAGAATGAGCCCACGTTCAAACTGAGGGCTGGTTTGATATCGTGCAAGTTCAGCTGAACTCACACAATTTCAAACTGGCATGTCAGTGCGACATAGGGGGCGATTTAAGGGGGGTGGGTACACCCGTTTACGTCGCCGGTGGCCCCGCCCTTAATTATATAACAGCTGTCACCAAGGGCGGCGTGAATTTACATTGCTGGGCATTTTTTTTTTTTTTAAATAAAGGACTTGTCCCAAGCTGTCTCTTGTCTTTTTTACCATTTTTGACACTTTTTTGTGAAATGGTAGGGGTACAATGTACCCTGTTACCAATTCACATAGGGGGGGCTGGGATCTGGGGGTCCTCTTGTTAAAGGGGCTTCCAGATTCTGATAAGCCCTCCGTCCGCATACCCCCATAACCACCGGGCAAGGGTTGTGGGGATGAGGCCCTTGGGTTCAGACCCCAAAGCACCCTCCCCATGTTGAGGGCATGTGGCCTGGTACGGTTTAGGAGGGGGGCCACTCTCTCACCCCCCCCTCTTTTCCTGCAGCCTGCCAGGTTGCGTGCTCGGATAAGGGTCTGGTATGGATTTTGTGGGGGGCACCTACGCCATTTAAAAAAAAATTGGTGCAGGGTTCCCCCTAATTTCCATACCAGACCTGAAGGGCCTGGTATGGATTTTGGGGGGACCCCCACCCAATTTTTTTAAACATTCTTGTTTCGGGGTTCCCCTTAATATTCATACCAGACCCAAAGGGCCTGGTAATGCACGGGGGGACCCATGCCGTTTTTTTTTAATGACTTTTATCTATATTGCCGAGACCCGACAACTCATTACAGCTGCAATCAGTTTTAAATGACAATTTTTCCTTTAGAAATGTCATTTTGCTGCGGTACTGTTCTAAACATGGGAAAAATGCGCCACTTTACAGGCAAACTATAGACACCCCCCAGGCATGATATTTAAAGGAATATTTAATTTTTATTGTTTCACTTTAAGCATTAAAAAAAATCACTGCTCCCGAAAAAACGTCTGTTTTTAACCACTTAAGGACCAGCCTTGTTTTGGATTTTAGGTGTTTACATGTTTAAAACAGTTTTTTTTGCTAGAAAATTACTTAGAACCCGCAAACATTATATATTGTTTTTTTTCTAACACCCTAGAGAATAAAATGGCAAGCAATGCAATACTTTTTTTTGCACCGTATTTGCGCAGCGGTCTTATAAGTGCACTTTTTTGGGAAAAAATTCACTTTTTTAATTAAAAAAATAAGACAACAGTAAAGTTAGCCAAATTTTTTTTTTATATTGTGAAATATAATGGGACGAAAAGTAAATTGATACCCAACATGTCACGCTTCAAAATTGCGCCCACTCGTGGAATGGCGTCAAACTTTTACCCTCAAAAATCTCCATAGGCGACGTTTAAAAAATTCTACAGGTTGCATATTTTGCGTTACAGAGGAGGTCTAGGGCTATAATTATTGCTCTCGCTATACCGTTCGCGGCGATACCTCACATGTGTGGTTTGACCACCGTTTTCATATGCGGGCGCTACTCATGTATGCATTCGCTTCTGCGCTCGAGCTCATCGGGACGGGGGTTTTTTTAAAAAAAATGTATTTTTATTATTTATTTTACATGATTTTATTTATTTTTACACAGTTTAAAAAAAAAATTGTGTCACTTTTATTCCTATTACAAGGAATGTGAACATCCCTTGTAATAGAAAAAAGCATGACAGGACCTCTTAAATATGATATCTGGGGTCAAAAAGACCGCAGATCTCATATTTACACTAAAATGCAATTAAAAAAAAAAAAAGTAATTTAAAAAAATGACATTGAAAAAAATGTGCCTTTAAGACGTGTGGGCGGAAGTGACGTTTTGACGTCGCTTCTGCCCAGCAGTGTCATGGAGACGAGTGGGCGCCATCTTAGCCTCACTCGTCTCCAGGCACAACACAGAGAAGGATGCGAACGCCTCCCCTGACGGCTCCGGAAAGCGGCGGAGGGCACTGGATCGCGGCGGAAGGGGTGGGGCCCTCTCCCGCCACCAATAAAAGTGATCTAGCGGCGAATCCGCCGCAGAGACCACTTTTATCTTAAAGCCGACTGTCGCACGAAAACGGGGATACCGTCAGTCCACCTACCCTCACTTATCCATTAGAATGCATGTGCCTCCACTGTGGGGACACCCAAATTTTAGTGTTAGGACCACAGATTACAGGGTGCCGTGATGTGGCTCTGTGGCTTACGCATGCGTTTGCAAATGCGTGCGGACTGAACCCCTGTTTTTAACGCATACTGTTAGACAGGTCAATTGGTTGTCTGCGAGCTGGTGGTAAGTAGGCTTGGAGTTTTTTTCTGGGCATTCCCCAGGTTTTGTTGTTATCTGTTTGTGGCCTTCCAATGCCTCTTACTGCGATAGCCAGCTATAAGTGAGGAGGGTGGCAAGGTTTTGTAATCACGTTGGGGTGTGTATTGGTCCAGCAACGCACCAGCACCTTTGCAGCCATTGTGCAATTTGCTGGGTGTTTGGTGTGTCCTGGACCTTTAAGAAGGGGTGGGCTCCCTTCAGTCCACCTGCCCTCACTTATCCATTAGAATGCATGTGCCTCCACTGTGGGAACACCCAAATTTTAGTGTTAGAACCACAGATTACAGGGTGCCGTGACGTATGCCTGTGGCTTACGCATGCGTTTGCAAATGCGTGCGGACTGAACCCCTGTTTTTAACGCATACTGTTAGACAGGTCAATTGGTTGTCTGCGAGCTGGTGGTAAGTAGGCTTGGAGTTTTTTTCTGGGCATTCCCCAGGTTTTGTTGTTATCTGTTTGTGGCCTTCCAATGCCTCTTACTGCGATAGCCAGCTATAAGTGAGGAGGGTGGCAAGGTTTTGTAATCACGTTGGGGTGTGTATTGGTCCAGCAACGCACCAGCACCTTTGCAGCCATTGTGCAATTTGCTGGGTGTTTGGTGTGTCCTGGACCTTTAAGAAGGGGTGGGCTCCCTTCAGTCCACCTGCCCTCACTTATCCATTAGAATGCATGTGCCTCCACTGTGGGGACACCCAAATTTTAGTGTTAGAACCACAGATTACAGGGTGCCGTGACGTATGCCTGTGGCTTACGCATGTGTTTGCAAATGCGTGCGGACTGAACCCCTGTTTTTAACGCACTGTTAGACAGGTCAATTGGTTGTCTGCAAGCTGGTGGTAAGTAGGCTTGGAGTTTTTTTCCTGGGCATTCCCCAGGTTTTGTTGTTATCTGTTTGTGGCCTTCCAATGCCTCTTACTGCGATAGCCAGCTATAAGTGAGGGTGGTGGCAAGGTTTTGTAATCACGTTGGGGTGTGTATTGGTCCAGCAACGCACCAGCACCTTTGCAGCCATTGTGCTATTTGCTGGGTGTTTGGTGTATCCTGTACCTATAAGAAGGGGTGGGCTCCCTTCAGTCCACCTGCTCTCACTTATCTATTAGAATGCATGTGCCTCCACTGTGGGGACACCCAAATTTTAGTGTTAGGACCACAGATTACAGGGTGCCGTGACGTGGCTCTGTGGCCTAGGCATGCGTTTGCAAATGTGTGCGGACTGAACCCCTGTTTTTAACGCATACTGTTAGACAGGTCAATTGGCTGTCTAAATTATATGTGAGTGGATAATTGCGCTAATATTAACCTCTCATGTGCATACCTATGTGTAATACCTATGTGTGTGAGGAAAAACCACACAAATGAATATGTAAACTGTATAAACATACCCTGTAGACATAAATTACTAAGTATAATACCACATAAATCCTGAAAACTAAAACCTGCATAAATCATATGTGCATGACCCCAAATGTGTATTTAAAGCAATTAGAACCTAAAACTGCATAAAAACCTAAGTGCATTCAGTGCTAATAATTATTGCATAGAACATACGAAATATATCGTGCATCAGTAATAAATATTCAAATGAAATATAAATAATCACTAATAAATATAAAAAAATCAAACTTCAATACAAAAAATGAAAATATTCCGTGGGTACGTTCTAAATTAAGTTCGGTGCATTGGAACATAGAAAAAGTCAGTACAAAATGCTTGGATCACAGATAAAATAAGTGGAGTGCCAAATAAGCTTATAACTCCAATGATGATAGTAGTAGCGAGTTCAATGTCACTTTTCACCTCTCCGTTCCCAGTAAGGTTTACACTGATTCTCAGCCTAATCTCATGCCATAAAAAATATAAAGAGAGACAGATCCATTGTGCAATGATCTCAGCAAGATGAATTACAATGCAAGGATAATAGGTTGTACTCACATATACCCTGGTTGAAAAGATTGCGTATGGATTGTAATGATCAGCTGCATATAGCTCTGTATCACAGGCTTTTCGTTCGCCGTCAATGCTCACACTCAGCTGTTACTAGCAGTGTCACAGGCTCCTCCTCCCAAAAAGGAGGAGGAGCCTGTGACACGGCTAGTAACAGCTGAGTGTGAGCATTGACGGCGAACGAAAAAGCCCGTGATACAGAGCTACCCTGTTTCCCCGAATATAAGACCTAGCGTGATTGTCGGTAAGGGCTGCAATATAAGCCCTACCCCCCAAATAAGCCCTAGTTAAAGTCCTTGTAGGTCTTATTTTCAGGGTAGGGCTTATTTTCGGGGAAACAGGGTAGGGCTTATTTGGGGGGTAGGGCTTATATTGCAGCCATAGCCGACAATCATGCTAGGTCTTATTTTCGGGGAAACAGGGTATATGCAGCTGATCATTACAATCCATACGCGATCTTTTCAACCAGGGTATATGTGAGTACAACCTAGTATCCTTGCATTGTAATTCATCTTGCTGAGATCATTGCGCAATGGATCTGTCTCTCTTTATATTTTTTATGGCATGAGATTAAGCGGAGAATCAGTGTAAACCTTACTGGGAACGGAGAGGTGAAAAGTGACATTGAACTCGCTACTACTATCATCATTGGAGTTATAAGCTTATTTGGCACTCCACTTATTTTATCTGTGATCCAAGCATTTTGTACTGACTTTTTCTATGTTCCAATGCACCGAACTTAATTTAGAACGTACCCACGGAATATTTTCATTTTTTGTATTGAAGTTTGATTTTTTTATATTTATTAGTGATTATTTATATTTCATTTGAATATTTATTACTGATGCACGATATATTTTGTATGTTCTATGCAATAATTATTAGCACTGAATGCACTTAGGTTTTTATGCAATTTTAGGTTCTAATTGCTTTAAATACACCTTTTGGGGTCATGCACATATGATTTATGCAGGTTTTAGTTTTCAGGATTTATGTGGTATTATACTTAGTAATTTATGTCTACAGTGTATGTTTATACAGTTTACATATTCATTTGTGTGGTTTTTCTCACACACATAGGTATTACACCTAGGTATGCACATGAGAGGTTAATATTAGCGCAATTATCCACTCACATATAATTTAGCACTATCAGTTATCAATTTATTGCAGCTTTATTATTTGGTTATCTCTCAGCATCACAGATTTTTTTGGTTATTTTTTTGGTTATTTATTCACGTCAGCGCTTAAGCACCCCCCTTTTTTATTTAATTGGTTGTCTGCGAGCTGGTGGTAAGTAGGCTTGGAGTTTTTTCCTGGGCATTGCCCAGGTTTTGTTGATACCGGGGTTATGGCAGCTAGCTGCTGCCATAACAACGATATCCGCCGCCAAAGTTTGGACGTACATCGGCGTGCGGCAAGTGGTTAAAAAAAAAATTTGCATTAATACATGTCCCCTGGGGCAGGCCCCGGGTCCCCAAACACTTTTTATGGCAATAACTTGCATATAAACCTTTAAAATGAGCACTTTTGATTTTTCATGTTCGTGTCCCATAGACTTTAATGGTGTTCGTGTGTTCGTCCGAGTTTTTTGCCTGTTCGCATGTTCTGGTGCGAACCGAAGCGGGGGGTGTTCGGCTCATCCTTGGACACAATGAGCTCTCACTGTAACTGAATGCATTAACATAGATAAAACATATCTCTTGTCTAAGGTAATGCAAATTTCTTCATCATTTTTAATGACCATTTTTTTTTTAATATACAGTCTCTTTTGTTTGGCATAGGAAATGATAGCAGCTAAAACATCCTTCCAATGCAGCTCTGCCAAATTCATACTTGTCTTGTCTTGTTTTTCTTGTCCCAAAAACAGCTCATGTCATCACATACCCTCATTCTTTGTAATACAGATCCAAAACACCCACATTTCAAATACACCTGTCACAAGACAAGTAGGGGCTGCCATTGCTGGTCCTGAGATATGGGCTGAACACCCCCTAATCGATTTGCGACAGAACTTTTGAACATCGTAAAGTTCGGAGCCGAACAACCAACCCCATTAAAGTCTATGGGACTCGAACTTGAAAAATCAAAAGTGCCTATTTTGAAGGCTTACAGTGGGGACGGAAAGTATTCAGACCCCCTCAAATTTTTCACTCTTTGTTATATTGCAGCCATTTGCTAAAATCATTTAAGTTCATTTTTTTCCTCATTAATGTACACACAGCTCCCCATATTTTTGCAGATTTATTAAAAAAGAAAAACTGAAATATCACCTGGTCCTAAGTATTCGGACCCTTTGCTCAGTATTTAGTAGAAGCACCTTTTTGATCTAATACAGCCATGAGTCTTTTTGGGAAAGATGCAACAAGTTTTTCACACCTGGATTTGGAGATCCTCTGCCATTCCTCCTTGCAGATCCTCTCCAGTTCTGTCAGGTTGGATGGTAAACATTGGTGGACAGCCATTTTTAGGTCTCTCCAGAGATGCTCAAATGGGTTTAAGTCAGGGCTCTGGCTGGGCCATTCAAGAACAGTCACAAGCTACTCCTTCGTTATTTTAGCTGTAAGCTTAGGGTCATTGTCTTGTTGGAAGGTAAACCTTCGGCCCAGTCTGGGGTCCTGAGCACTCTGCTGAAGGTTTTCATCCAGGATATCCCTGTACTTGGCCGCATTCATCTTTCCCTCGATTGCAACCAGTTGTCCTGTCCCTGCAGCTGAAAAACACCCCCACAGCATGATGCTGCCACCACCATGCTTCACTGTTGGGACTGTATTGGACAGGTAATGAGCAGTGCCTGGTTTTCTCCACACATACCGCTTAGAATTAAGGCCAAAAAGTTCTATCTTGGTCT
This sequence comes from Lithobates clamitans, assembly GCA_037952925.1. Taxonomy (NCBI): domain Eukaryota; kingdom Metazoa; phylum Chordata; class Amphibia; order Anura; family Ranidae; genus Lithobates; species Lithobates clamitans. Next base: position 894,894 of record JBBGZY010002188.1, on the reverse strand, counting down.
CATCAGACCAAAGAATCTTATTTCTCACCATCTTGGAGTCCTTCAGGTGTTTTTTTTAGCAAACTCCATGCAAGCTTTCACCTGTCTTGTATAAATGGAAATACAGTCAGTGCAAAAACACAACCTAAAATATATTGCAAGCAGCTGAACACTAAAGGCAAATATATAAACCCATTAGAAGTACAAAGATATAAAAACAGTGCAGCGATACAATAGCAACTAGCAGACTAAAATTATATAAACATGACATATATCCATAAAAAGTCCCCTATTTTGATGAGAAGAAATGTAGGGTTGATAGGAAGGATTCTCCTCTGCGGTGATAAGGGTACTTCATACAGGTTCAAAAGTGCTACTCAGTCCGTGCTACCACCACCTGCTAGCCAAACTGCTCACCTTAGATTATGGACCCCTGAGCTAACAGACGGGTCATACAGGCATTCACCACAAGTTGTGGCTATAGATGGAATCTTGGGTAGGAAGACGGACACACCCCTTGAGAGACTGCACACAGTGACTTTACATTTTCATCCGTGATAACATGAAATATAAAGGATAATATAGTGCATACTGTATGGCTAAAACACTTCCTTTATTAAAAGACAGGTACTCACATAAGAAGCACTAAACCCTAGTGCTGGGATCATTGGTGTAATATAACATCAATTTTAACATCGATAGATAAGGTGGCTACAGTGACATCTAGGGATACTCCCGCATGCGTATCGTCCAAGTCGGGACTTCCTCAGCGGTAGTGGAGTCCCATACGTCTGGCTACTATTTATAATAAGCCCCTTATTGCTATCACCTGTGTAATAAACTTCGGGCCGCAAATGTCCAATCAGAACACACCACTCAGAGGTGAAAGGCAAAACTTCCTGTGTACTTTCTAAAGTTGCCATAGTGATTCTGGCGTCATCGATGGCATGACGCCCTTTCACTTGACCTTAAACTCATGGAGATACTTCCCATTAGTAATAGTATTGATGAGCTAGCCCCAGCGTCTTCCACAGCATGACGCCCGGTCACATGACCTGAATCTCGTGTTACCAGCTGTCATCTGGAACGCATAAAGAAGGGGAAAGATCCACCCTCAGGGCCAACCCTCATTGTAGAACCGTTACTAAGAAACATAATTCACGAAAACCCTCACGTGACCCGCTCTAAGGGATAGAGCCAAAGACTTTGCAAAAACAAACTGACAAAATACAACCACTAGCGGGCCCACTAATAAGGGGTTACTGTAAAAATACAAATAACTGTAAATTATAAAAATCAGTAATGACCATATGAAAAAATACAGACAGTAATGAATCATCACTAAATGTATAAAAATATAAAAACCAAAATCACTGCAGCCACCTTTTAACAATGTCAAAAAAGTGCAATCACCAATTAAATTATATACCAATCCTGATATGTAACTCTAAGTAAGAGCAAGGACGTTTTCAATAATTTTAATTTATTATAAAGAGGACCAGTAGGTCTTAGAAATCTTTTAGAAAAATTGTTTTTAAAATAACCTTAAAAAGAACAAATATTAACAATCAGAAATAAAACAATTCCAATCAAACTCGACATTGAGCCCCATGGGTACCCCCACCGGGTTTCATACACCCAGAAGGACTCTCGGCTGCTCAATTGTCTAATATAATCCCCCCCTCCCGTGTGGAGTCACTTTCTCGACCCCCTAAAACTTTAATTTGGCAGGGCTACGACCATAAAACGATTTAAAATGTTTGGAGACATTATGTGTGTCAAGGCCTTTTTTGATATTTGCACTGAGAGGCTTCCGTCGGGCCACTCTGCCATAAAGCCCCGTGGCACAGGGGTGTGTGGGCGGCACAGTGGTGTGTGGGCGGCACAGTGGTGTAGTGGTAGCACTCTCGCCTAGCAGTAAGAAGGGTCACTGGTTCGAATCCCAACCACAACACTACCTGCTTGGAGTTTGCATGTTCTGCCTGTGCCTGCGCGGGTTTCTTCCGGGTACTCCGGTTTCCTCCCACACTCCAAAGACATGCTGGTAGGCTAATTGGATCCTGTCTAAATTGTCCCTAGTATGTATGAATGTGAGTTAGGGACCTTAGATTGTAAGCTCCTTGAGGGTAGGGACTGATGTGAATGTACAATGTATCTGTAAAGCGCTGTGTAAATTGACAGCGCTATATAAGTACCTAAAATAAATAAAATAAATAAAGCCCCGATTGGTGGAGGGCTGCAGTGATGGTTGACTTTCTACAACTTTATCCCATCTCCCGACTGCATCTCTGGAGCTCAGCCACAGTGATCTTTGGGTTCTTCTTTACTTCTCTCCCCAAGGCTCTTCTCCCCTGATAGCTCAGTTTGGCCGGACGGTCAGCTCTAGGAAGGGTTCTGGTCGTCCAAAACGTCTTTCATTTAAGGATTATGGAGGCCACTGTGCTCTTAGGAACCCTAAGTGCAGCAGAAATTTTTTTGTAACCTTGGCCAGATCTGTGCCTTGCCACAATTCTGTCTCTGAGCTCTTCAGGCAGTTCCTTTGACCTCATGATTCTCATTTGCTCTTACATGCACTGCGAGCTGTAAGCTCTTATATAGACAGGTGTGTGGCTTTCCTATTCAAGTCCAATCAGTATAATCAAACACAGCTGGACTCAAATAAAGGCGTAGCACCATCTCAAGGATGATCAGAAGAAATGGACAGCACCTGAGTTAAATATATGAGTGTCACAGCAAAGGGTCTGAATACTTAGGACCATGTGATATTTCAGTTTTTCTTTTTTTAATAAATCTGCAAAAATGTCAACAATTCTGTGTTTTTCTGTCAATATGGGGTGCTGTGTGTACATTAATGAGTAAAAAAATGAACTTAAATGATTTTAGCAAAAGGCTGCAATATAACAAAGAGTGAAAAATGTAAGGGGGTCTGAATACTTTCCGTCTCCACTGTATATGCAAGTTTTTGGGCATGTAAAGGGTATGGGGGTCCAGGTACTGCCCTGGGGGACATATATTCATGCACATAAAAATTGTAAAAAAGATCATTTTTAAATGAGCAGTGATTAAATGATGCTTAAAGTAAAACAATAAAAATGAAAAATAAAAATTCCTTTAAATATTGTGGCTGGGGGGTCCCCTTTGTCTGCCTGTAAAGTGGCACATCTGTACCGTTTAGAAAACCTGCTGCAGCAAAATGCCATTTCTAAAGAACAAAAAATGACATTTTCCCTGCAAGCTTTCTTTATTTAGTAAACAACAGCTTGGGGAGCCAGTCTGTATGATGAGGCCACAATTTAGTGCACACAGAACAAGATTAGAGATTTTTTGGATAAATTCTGGTGTCTGTTTCGCAGAGTTTGGATAGAAGTAACAATTGGGCTTTGGGGGTTGGTGGTGCCTTCACACCGTAACCCTATAGAGGTACTCTTGATGAATGCAAGAATTGGCCTTGCTGTAAGAAATTGAAATTATATGCACCTGTCAAACAGGTGCGGAAAAACTGGTCCTTGGGTGTTAATTGTGCCCATGAAACCTATACCAGTAAAAAATGTCTTCCCGAATTGGTCTTAACACAGATTCCCAAAGTAGTTCCTGCACTACTTTTGGCGACTTCGGGGACGATTTGAATAGACATCTGTGCATGAATCCGCACAGATGTCTGTCCAATCGCCCCCTATGTCGGACTGAGATGCCAGTTTGAAATTGTGCGAGTTCAGCTTAACTTGCACGATTTAAAACCGGCCCTCAGTGTGAACGTGGGCTCATTCTCAGCATTCTCTATCACAGACATGGTAGACAGCAGGGACCCGATCAGTCCTAATTAAAAACGGGGTTTGCCAATCTTTTGTTAATTAGGAGTAGGGATAAGCTCACGCATGTTTGAATAGTAGTCCAAACCCAACTGAGCTTTTCCATAAAGCTGTCACTGTTAACTGTCAGTCATAGGAGGTGGAGGCATTCCCTGCCCCAAAGCCATATGTATACAAGAGGGTGTGTGTGTGTGTGTGTGTGTGTGTGTGTGTGTGTGTGTGTGTGTGTGTGTATATGTACAGGGCTTTTTTTCTCAGAGAAAAGGTGCAGGAACTCACCCCCTCCCCTAGGTCATGCCCTTCTCCGCCCCCTAGAACCGCCCATTGTCTCCACCCCACACACCAAGCACCGCCCCTTTAGAGAACAGGAAACCAAGTATATTTAGGGGGATATATAACAGATTTTTGCACGGAATTTGTTAATAAAAAGCAAATAAGTAAAATGTACAAAACATTAGAAATATCCAGTAACCAAAAAAATCTCAGAGGCACTTTCATATATCCCCATTTTCAGCAAGAGACAGCCCACATGTATATACCTCCAGCAAGAGACAGCCCACATGTATATACCTCCAGCAAGAGACAGCCCACATGTACATCTCCAGCAAGAGACAGCCCACATGTACACCTCCAGCAAGAGACAGCCCACATGTATATCTCCAGCAAGAGAAAGCCCACATGTATATCTCAAGCAAGAGACAGCCCACATGTATATTTCCAGCAAGAGACAGCCCACATGTATACTTCCAGCAAGGGACAGCCCACATGTATACATCCAGCAAGGGACAGCCCACATGTATATCCAGCAAGAGACAGCCCACATGTATATCCAGCAAGAGACAGCCCACATGTATATACACACAGCAAGAGACAGCCCACATGTATATACACACAGCAAGAGACAGCCCACATGTATATCTCCAGCAAGAGACAGCCCACATGTATACCTCCAGCAAGAGACAGCCCACATGTATATCTCCAGCAAGAGACAGAACACATGTATACCTCCAGCAAGAGACAGCCCACATGTATATCTCAAGCAAGAGACAGCCCACATGTATATCTCCAGCAAGAGACAGCCCACATGTATATCTCCAGCAAGAGACAGCCCACATGTATATCTCCAGCAAGAGACAGCCCACATGTATATCTCCAGCAAGAGACAGTCCACATGTATACCTCCAGCAAGAGACAGCCCACATGTATACCTCCAGCAAGAGACAGCCCACATGTATACCTCCAGCAAGAGACAGTCCACATGTATACCTCCAGCAAGAGACAGCCCACATGTATACCTCCAGCAAGAGACAGCTCACATGTATATGTCCAGCAAGAGACAGCCCACATGTATATCTCCAGCAAGAGACAGCCCACATGTATACATCCAGCAAGAGACAGCCCACATGTATATATCCTGGCAGCAGCATTAATACACACATATCTAAAAAGCAAGAAAACAATGACAGTTAAACAATTATCGAAAGCAGTCTTGGTCTGGCAGACAGGAATCTCAGGACAGGACAGGACACCACACCACACGGCAACTCTTCCTCATAAAAGGAACATCCGCTCTACTACAGGGAGAGGCGGAGTGCAGCTGATAATATCACTCCGCCCTCCCCTTTCTTAAGGCTGCAGCCGGAACTATAGGAGCTGTGTTGGCTTATGCGGCTGTCAGCTCACTCCGCCAGCTGGCAGAAGCATAAACAAACTGTTGAGGGACAGCACAGACATTAATTAGACATTCCCAGAGGAGGAGAAGGCTATGAAGGCAACTGACTTGTAAGGGTAGGTGGGTGGTTAGTCGCCACGTCCTCCATGTTTTCCCTCTTTCGGGCACCAAGCGAGGGTCACACGAGAAGCCTACCCAGAGGTGGGTCCTTTGGTCTACGACGGGCATTGAATGGAGTCACTAACCCTTGCTGTGGGGTAACAATTCGCCTGAAGGCGTGCTCACCAATACCCAGGACCAAGCTGGAGCCTCAGTCACGTGAAAAGTCAAACATTAAGGTGGCCACATGTGTGCAGTACTTGGACCCCCATACCCTTTGCATGCCCAAAAACATGCATATAAGCCTTCAAAATAGGCACTTTTGATTTTTCAAGTTTGAGTTCTATAGACTTTAATGGGGTTGGTTAATTGGCTCCAAACATTTGCGATGTTCGAAAGTTCTGTCGCGACCCGAATAGGGGGTGTTCAGCCCATATCTCAGGACCAGCAATGGCAGCCCCTACTTGTCTTGGGACAGGTGTATTTGAAATGTGGATATTTTGGATCTGTATTACAAAGCATGAGGGTATATGAGGACATAAGCTGTTTTTGAGACAAGTATGAATTTGGCAGAGCTGCTTTGGAAGGATGTTTTAGCTGCAACCATTTCCTATGCCAAACAAAAGAGATCAATAACTGTGTATATTAAAAAGATATGGTCATTAAGAATGATGAAGAAATGTGCATTACCTTAGACAAGAGATATGTTTTATCTATGTTAATGCATTCAGTTACAGTGAGAGGTAATTGTGACCAAGGATGAGCCGAACACCCCCCGGGGTGCGAACAGGCAAAAAACTCGGACAAACACACGAACACCATTAAAGTCTTTGGGACACGAACATGAAAAATCAAAAGTGCTCATTTTAAATGCTTATATGCAAGTTATTGCCATAAAAAGTGGGACCCGGGTCCTGCCCCAGACCCCAAAGCACCCTCCCCATGTTGAGGGCATGTGGTCTGGTATAGTTCAGGAAGGGGGGAAGCTCTCTCGTCCCCCCTCTTTCCTGCGGCCTGCCAGTTTGCATACTCGGATAAGGGTCTGGTATGGATTTGAGAGGGGGCCGTACGCCATTTTTTTTATTTTGGCGCAGCTGGTATGGATTTTGGGGGGGACCCTTATGCCATTTTTTTTAATTTGGCACAGGGTTCCCCTTATTTCCATACCAGACCTGAAGGGCCTGGTATTGATTTTGGGGGGACCCCCACACAATTTTTTTAAACATTTTTGGTTTGGGGTTCACCCTAATATTCATACCAGACCCAAAGGGCCTGGTAATGGATTGGAGGGGGGAACCCATGCCGTTTTTTTCAATTAGTTTTATCTATATTGCCGAGACCTGACAATTCATTACAGCCGCGATCAGTTTTAGATGACAAGATGACATTTTAGAAAAGTCATTTTGCTGCGGTACTGTTCTAAACACGGGAAACATGCGCCACTTTACAGGCATACTATAGACACCCCCCAGGCATGATGTTTAAAGGAATATTTCATTTTTATTGTTTCACTTTAAACATTAAAAAAATCACTGCTCTCGAAAAAACTGTAATTTTGTAAACTTTTTTTGCATTGATACATGTCCCCTGGGGCAGGACCGAGGTCCCCAAACACTTTATGACAATAACTTGCATATAAGCCTTTAAAATTAGCACTTTTGGTTTATCATGTTAGTGTCCCATAGACTTTAACAGTGTTCCACGGCTTTCGAATTTGCCGCGAACACCGCATAATTTTCATTGTTTGCCGAACGGCCAAACAACCAACTTATTCTCGGGCCGAACCGTTTGCCCATCCGTAGTTGTAACCAAATAAATGTCTTTTTCTCTAACAAGTGTGCCAGTGTTTACATGAACCATCCTTTGAGATGAGTGAATCTTATTGTATGTAAAAGTTTATGCAAAAGTTTGCTACAAGCCAAGGCGTAACTTGAAGCTTCAGTGCCCTGGTGCAAGAAATCATGAAGGACCCCCCTGACTCCCCCTCCACCTGCGCTCCGGACTTCCAGTTCTGGGAGAAAAAGGAGGGCAAAAGGGTGGGACTTTGAATAAAATACGTAGCAGCAACTACATGTAGCAGCATTTTTTATTGTAGATCTACCACGTGCCTGCTCCTGAGGAGTGGATATGCACCACGAAACGCGTAGAGCCAAATTATGCCGTGTATTGTAACAATCATGTGGTCGATTGAATTTTTTGCAATCATGTTTATCCATATCAACTTTACTAGGAATAGTAAGGTCATGGGCCATGCAGGCATTATCTTGAAAATGATGTTGTATATATATCAAATTTGGTGGATTCTAGTGATTTATTATGTCATGCAATTGGTATCCATACCATTATCATGGTTACTATGCGAGATTCATTTTCCTACTGTGTATATCAGTGTTTTGTAGCAAAAAATACTTTTTTACATGCCCACCCAATACTTAGTTGCTGCTACGTGTTTCATTCAAAGTCCCACCCCTTTTGCCCTCCTTTTTTGTACCATATTGATAGGGATGGAAGCATGTGGCCTTACCAGGACACTGCTTCATTTAAAGTCCAAAATTCCCCTTCCCCTTTTTCCTTCTAATATTTATTCCAGTTCTGGGAGGGCGTCCATGGACATCCTCCCAGAACACTGCCTCCTGCGTGCTCCTGGGGCATGCAACCATGTCAGAAACTTGGTAGGAGGCCGAGATGCTGGGAGGGCTCCCCTTGCGGCTGAGCGCAGCACACCACTGAAGGTGGAACAGCAGGTGTGGTGCCCACAGAAGCACCGGTGCCGGGTTGCTGGAGACAGGCGTGGAATAACTGAATAGCGGAGCCGGGAGCCAGGCCAGGGATCATTCACAGAGAGACAGTCCAGGATCACAATGACCCTAGATCAGCTGTGTCTTAGTACAGGGAGCAAGATAAGCAGAGTCCAAAAGCCAGGCCGGCGTCAGATGCTGGGAGCAGGAAGGAGGAAGCCAGGTGCAAGCCAAAGGGTCAAGCCAGAGGATCAGGAAGAGCAGGTCAAAACAAGTCGGGTCGGTACACAGGAGATCAGATCAGCAGATAATACAGGGCACAGGAACACAGGGGAAGCTGAAGACAAACCAGCAATTGGAGACACTAGCATACTTCCTTATATAGGCCCATGTGACCTGCTGGTAGAGATACTGGGTCCTAAAGTCCTTCTCCTGCCAGAGATGCTGGGTCCTAAAGTCCTTCTCCTGCCATAAGTGCTGGTAGAGATGCTGGGTCCTAGAGCCCTTCTCCTGCTGTTGATTCCCTGACGGGCAGCCTCCGGATGCCCATTTGGGCCATTTTCTCAGGGTATTTGGTTCAAAACGAATCTAGGGGCATGTACATTGGCCTCAGGTTCCCAGGAGCTCTCCTCAGGTGGATACCCTTTCCATTTAATTAAGAACTGAATTGTTCTACCTCTCCGTCGACAGTCAAGAATGGATTCCACTTCAAATTCAGTCTCGTCTCCTACCAGGACCGGAGGTGGGGGTACTTCTTCTCTCCCTGGAAAAGAACTAGAAATGGCATGTTTAAGAAGTGCAACATGAAATATAGGGTGGATCTTATAAGATTCAGGTAAGGCAAGTTCGAAGGCTACTGGATTTATTTTGCGTTTGATTCCAAAAGGACCAACAAACTTTGGCCCCAACTTTCGGGATGGACATGGCAGTTTGAGGTTTGCAGATGAGAGCCACACTTTGTCCCCCACTTTAAAGGCAGGGTTTCCTCTTCTTTTCTTGTCATATTGTTTCTTATACCCTTCTTGGGCTTTCCACATTGTGTCCTGGAGAATTTAATAATTGGTTTGAATGAAATTTATTCTGTCTTGAACTGCCGGAACTGAAGATTCAGGGATGATATTGGGTAGAAATGAGGGATGGTAGCCATAATTCGCCCAGAAGGGTGAGTGGTTGGTAGCAGCGTGCACAGAGTTATTGTATGCGAATTCTGCACAGGGCAATAATGAAATCCAATCATCCTGAGAAAAGGAACAAAAACATCTTAGATACTGTTCTAGCGTTTGGTTAGTCCTTTCCGTTTGACCGTTGCTCTGGGGGTGGTAGGCTGTGGAAAAACATGTTTCAATTGACAGCAATTTGCAAAGGTTCCTTCAGAACCTAGAGGTGAATTGAACACCTCTATCTGACACAATGTTGTCTGGTACACCATGCAATCTGACTATTTCTTTGATGAAAGTTTTTGCTGTGTCCATGGCAGAAGGTGTGCCCATCATTGGCAAGAAGTGTGCCATCTTGGATAGCCGGTCTACTACTACCAAGATGGTTATGAATTCTTCTGAAGGGGGTAAATCCACAATAAAGTCTAATGAAATGTTTTTCCAAGGCTGTTCCGGGACTGGCAGAGGTCTTAACAGGCCCCAGGATTTAGCGTTGGACCCCTTATTCCGCTGGCATGTTGTGCAAGAATTGACATACTCCTTACAATCGGATCTCACAGTGGGCCACCATAAAGACCGTTGGACCAGTTTGGTCGTTTTTCGGACCCCAAAGTGGCCAGCCAATTGGTGGTCGTGAAAAGTTCTTAAAACCTGAAGCCTGGCTTGCTGTGGGACAAAAATCTTGTTTTGATGCCAAAGGAGCCCCTCCTGGCTTCTTAGATAGGAGATTTCTGCCTCCGTGCACTGGGTGGATGCCTGCTCAATTGAAATCCTTAAATCAGGCTGGATCAAGAGGAAATTTTGAGGGGACAGAATTGAACTGGGTGTGACCTCTTCCGGGGTGTCAGGGAACATTCGGGACAAGGCGTCGGCTTTTCCATTCTTAGACCCTGGGAGGAAGGTGATATGGAAGTTAAACCTAGAAAAGTATAGAGCCCATCGAGCCTGCCGGGGTCTCAGTCGCTTGGCCATGCGGAGATATTCTAGGTTATTATGGTCTGTAAAGATTAAGATAGGATGGACGGCACCCTCCAGGAGATATCTCCATTCATCCAGAGCAGTCTTAATCACCAAGAGCTCCCGATCCTGACTCATCTTCCTTGAAGAGAAGGCCACGGGATGAAGTAGGGCTTTGGGCCCCTGACGTTGGGAAAGAACTGCCCCCGTGGCTACTTCGGAGGCATCAACTTCCAGGACATAGGGTAAGGTAGGATCAGGATGCTCTAAGATAGGTGCAGAGGTAAAGAGGAGCTTCAGTTGATCGAAGGCAGTTTGTGCTGCTACTGACCACTGGAATCTGGTATGTTGGCGGGTTATCTGGGTGATAGGCACTACAATGCTAGAGAAGTTCTTTATAAATCTCCTGTAGAAATTTGCGAAGCCGATGAACCTCTGAACACCCTTCTTATCAGATGGAGCCGGCCACTCAAGGATAGCCTTTACCTTTTGAGGATCCATAGCTACCCCATTAGTGGTGATAATGAGTCCGAGGAATTGGATTGTCGTCTTCTCAAAGTCGCATTTCTCGGCTTTTACATACAATCCATCTGTTCTGAGGATGCCCAGTACCCTTTTTACATGCGTTCTGTGAAGCTCCAGAGTAGCTGAGAATATGAGAATATCGTTGAGGTAGACGATAACGAAGTGGTCTAAGTACTGCCGAAAAATATCATTTATGAAATGTTGGAATGTGGCCGGGGCTTTACATAGTCCAAACCGCATTACTAAGTATTCAAAGTGCCCGAATCTTGTTCTGAATGCTGTTTTCCACTCATCCCCCTCTCGGATACGGACAAAATTGTAAACTCCACGTAGGTCTAATTTGGTGAAAATGTGGGCTGTACGAAACCTCTGGAAGAGTTCGGGGATGAGGGGGAGCGGATAGCGATTTTTGAGAGTAATTTTGTTTAAGTCCCTGTAGTCCACACATGGCCTCAAGGTTTTATCTTTTTTTTTCAACAAAGAAAATGCCGGCACCGGCGGAAGAGGAGGAAGGGCGGATAAATCCCTTTTCAAGGTTTTCATCAACATAATGCCTCAAAGTTTCAAGTTCAGTCTCAGAAAGGGGAAAAATACGGCCAAAAGGAATCTCAGCCCCCAGTAGCAAGTCAATGGGGCAATCATAGGGACGGTGTGGGGGTAGAGTATCCACCTTCTTCATGTCAAAAACATCTTGGAATTCATGGTAGGCCGCTGGTATATTGGTATCCGCACTGGGTGTGGGTAGGACAGACAGACAACTAGAAAAGTCCTTGGATTCAGGAGCAAGACAATGCTGCCGGCAGTAGGAAGAAGTGAAGAGAACTTCCCCCTTGGACCAGTCAATCTGAGGATTGTGCGCCTGTAGCCATGGAATTCCCAGGATCACAGGGAATACAGGGGAGCTCAGGACATCAAAACATAGAAATTCCTGGTGACTAGAATTGATGGAGGTAAAGATAGGTGCCAATTCTTGCAAGACATGCCCGGAACTAGGCATTGAGCCATCGGCCAGATGGACGTTCAGTCTTTGCCTTTTGTGATGAAGAGGGATAGCGAGTCTCTTTGCCAAGGTCAGATCCAAGAAACAGCTGCATGCCCCGGAATCCACTATTGCTTGGAGATGAACTTCCTCTCCTGCCACCAGTAACGTGACAGGAAGACTGATATGGGTTGGAGAAGATCTGGATACCTGGAAATTGACCGGAGTGCGGGGAACTGATTTCCTGGGTCTTACAGGGCAAAAGGTTATGTAATGTCCTGTTCCCCCACAGTAGAAGCAAAGGTTCGCCTGTCAGCGATGAAGTCTCTCCTCTGAAGTTAATGTTGGATGGGCCAGACCAAGCTGCATAGGGTTGGATGTAGGCGGGACTTCGGGCTGCTGAAGGGTTTGGATACGTTCAGACTGGCGTTCACGTAAGTGTCTATCGATTTGAATGGTCAGTAGGATGAGACCTTCTAGTGTTGAGGGGGTCTCAATTCTGGACAGTTCATCCTTGAGGGATTCGGACAGCCCCAGCCGATACTGATAACTTAAGGCTGCCTCGTTCCAACCTGAGTCTGAGGACCAGGTACAGAGTTCCACCGAGTAATCTTCCACAGGGCGCTGACTCTGCCGTAGGGTATGCAGAGCAGCTTCAGCAGTGGCCACCCGCAGGGGGTCATCGTATAATTGGACCATGGTTTCGAAGAACTGGTCCACAGAGTTGATGAGAGGACTCTCCTGCTCCAATAAGCCATGAGCCCATATTTGGGGTTCAGCAGTCAACAAAGAAATAATGAATTCCACCTTCACTTTTTTCAGTGGAAAAAGTCCGTGGTTGCAGTTCCAAGTATAGGTAACAGGCGTTCTTAAAGGATCTGAATTTCTTCCGATCACCGGAGAAGCGTTTTGGTGTTGGTACTCGTGGTTCCGGAGGGGGCATCACCACAGTAGGCATAACTACCAGAGGGTTGGGGGAAGACGGCCCTTGATCTGTGGCGGTAGGTGTCGCAGACAGGTGCTGCAGGCGGTCCCCTAACTGAGAGTACCCTTCCTGGAGTTTTTGGATGACCTGAGTGAGGGTCGTGATCTGTAGACTTGTGGCTTCCAGCGGGGAGACACCTCCGTCGGCCTCTGACATGGCTGGTTTGTACTGTCAGAAACTTGGTAGGAGGCCGAGATGCTGGGAGAGCTCCCCTTGGGGCCGAGCGCAGCACACCACTGAAGGTGGAACAGCAGGTGTGGTGCCCACAGAAGCACGGGTGCCGGGTTGCTGGAGACAGGAGTGCTTGAAAGGTCCAGGAGACAGAGTCCAGTGGAATAACTGAATAGCGGAGCCGGGAGCCGGGAGCCGGGAGCCAGGCCAGAGGTCATTCACAGAGAGACAGTCCAGGATCAGAATGACCTAAGATCAGCTGTGTCTTAGTACAAGGAGCAAGATAAGCAGAGTCCAAAAGCCAGGCTGGGGTCAGATGCTGGGAGCAGGAAGGAGGAAGCCAGGTGCAAGCCAAAGGATCAGGAAGACCAGGTCAAAACAAGTCGGGTCGTTACACAGAAGATCAGATCAGCAGATAATACAGGGCACAGGAACACAGGGGGAGCTGAAGACAAACCAGCAATTGCAGACACTAGCAGACTTCCTTATATAGGCCCATGTGACCTGCTGGTAGAGATACTGGGTCCTAAAGTCCTTCTCCTGCCAGAGATGCTGGGTCCTAAAGTCCTTCTCCTGCCATAAGTGCTGGTAGAGATGCTGGGTCCTAGAGCCCTTCTCCTGCTGTTGATTCCCTGACAATCCAGCACGCTCTGTGACTGGATCACAGATCATGGTAAATTGCCAATCACAGCGGCCCTTTACCATGTGATCAGCTGAGCACATGTAAACAGACTTGCCGGTTATCAGCAGTCTTTTCTTCCCATGCTGTGTCTGTGTGAGAAAAGGAGAGCCGTTAACCAGCAAGACTATCAGTACATTGTTTACATTGATTAGCAGTGCCCTGATTATCAGTCCAGCCCCATCAGTATCCATTAGTGCAGTCTATCAGTGTCTATCAGTGCCCATCATGCTGCCTATCAGTGCCCATCATGCTGCCTATCAGTGCCCATCATGCTGCCTATCAGTGCTCATCAATGTTCCCTATCAGTGCCCATCAGTGCCGTCTATCAGTGACCATCAATAGTGCCCATCAGTGCTGCCTATCAGTGCCCATCAGTGCTCATCAGTGCCACATATCATGCCCATCAGTACCCCCTATCAGTGCCACTTATCAGTGCTCAACAATGCCACCTATTAATTCCCATCAGTACCCCCTATCAGTACCACTTATCAGTGCTCATCTGTGCCACCTATCAATGCCCATCAGTGCCTCCTATCAGTGCCACTTATTAGTGCTCATCAATGCCACCTATTGTTGCCCTTCAGTGCTGCCTTATCAGTGCCGCCTATCAGTGCCACTCATCAGTGCTCATCAATGCCGCCTATCAGTGCCCATTAGTGCTGCCTATCAGTGCCACCCACCTGTGCTCATCAATGCCACCTATCAGTGCCCATCAGCAGGACTCTGAGCTGAGCGAGTCCCTCTTATACAGCCCAGAGCCTGCACTGACAGTTCTCCCTCCCCTCCCTCGCACGGTTGGGAGAGGAGAGAGCTGATCTGTTCCTCCTCCTCCTCCCGCCCCTCTTTTCCTGTGTGTGCTCTGAGGAACTGTGAAGCTAAGCAGCTGAATTTGATCATTCAGGAGGAAGGAGGATTCGGGAGGGATTTCCTCTTCCATCCGAGCGAGGGAGGAGGGAGGGGTAACTGTCATTACAGGCTCTGAGCTGTATGAGAGAGACGCTCTCAGCTCAGAGTCCTGCAACACCCTACCCCGCTGGGGCCCTTTTAGAAGTTTTCTTTAATATAATATCTAATATTTATCAATTAACAAATATTAACAAATGAATGAATGGATTGGGTCTTTAGCATAATTGACTTGTATATATTTATACCTTCTAGATATGGAAAAAGTGAAATATATAGGCTTTAATATTTATGTGAAAATGTATATATATTGTTATCAGCTTCATAAGCATTCCTATGGAGAGTCAACATGTGGTCAGACATGTGGACATGTTCTTTATATTATACTACAATATTTCTTGAATAGGATATTAATAAGAACATTGGTTTTTCAATGAGTGTGTGTCTATCTATCTATCTATCTATCTATCTATCTATCTATCTATCTATCTATCTATCTATCTATCTATCTATCTATATACAGTATCTCACAAAAGTGAGTACACCTCTTACATTTTTGTAAATATTTTATTATATCTTTTTATGTGACAACACTAAACAAATCACACTTTGCTACAATGTAAAGCAGTGAGTGTACAGCTTGTATAACAGTGTAAATTTTCTGTCCCCTCAAAATAACTCAACACACAGCCATTAATGTCTAAACTGCTGGCAACAAAAGTGAGTACACTCCTAAGTGAAAATGTCCAAATTGGGCCCAATTAGCCATTTTCCCTCCCAGTGTCATGTGACTCGTAATGCCGCGTACACACGATCGGACTTTACGGCATACTTGGTCCGGCGTACTGGATTTCGTCAGACAATTGGATCGTGTGTGGGCTCCAGCGGACTTTGTTTTCTCAAAAGTTTGACAGACTTAGATTTGAAACATGTTTCAAATCTATCCGACGGACTCGAGTCTGTTCGAAAAGTCCGCTCATCTGTATGCTAGTCCGACGGACAAAAACCGACGCTAGGGCAGCTATTGGCTACTGGCTATGAACTTCCTTGTTTTAGTCCGGTCGTACGTCATCACGTACAAATCCGTCGGACTTTGGTTGATCGTGTGTAGGCAAGTCCGTTCATTCGGAAAGTCCGTCGTAAAGTCCGTCAAAGTCCGCCGGGCAAAGTATGCCGTAAAGTCCGGTCGTGTGTATGCGGCATAAGTGTTACAAGATCTCTGGTGTGAAGGTGGAGCCGGTGTATTAAATTTGGTATTATTGCTCTCACCCTCTCATACTGGTCACTGGAAGTTCAACATGGCACCTTATGGCAAAGAACTCTCTGAGGATCTGAAAAAAAGAATTGTTGCTCTACATAAAGATGGCCTAGACTATAAGACCAAGACCCTGAAACTGAGCTGCAGCATGGTGGCCAAGACCATACAGCAGTTTAACAGGACAGGTTCCATTCAGAACAAGCCTCACCATGGTCGACCAAAGAAGTTGAGTGCACATGCTCAGCGTCATATCCAGAGGTTGTCCTTGGGAAATAGACGTATGAGTGCTCCCAGCATTGTTGCAGAGGTTGAAGGGGTGGGGGCTCAGCCAGACAGTGCTCAGACCATACGCCGCACACGTCATTAAATTGGTCTGCATGGCTGTCGCCCCCGGAAGGAAGCCTCTTCTAAAGATGATGCACAAGAAAGCCTACAATTAGTTTGCTGAAGACACGCAGACTAAGGACATGGATTACTGGAACCATGTCCTGTGGTCTGATGAGACCAAGATAAACTTATTTGGTTCAGATGGTGTCAAGCGTGTGTGGTGGCAACCAGGTGAGGAATACAAAGACAAGTATTCCTTGCCTACATGCATGGTGGTGGAAGTGTCATGGTCTGGGGCTGCATGAGTGCTGCCGGCACTGGGGAGCTAGTGGGAACCATGAATGCCAACATGTACTGTGACATACTGAAGCAGAGCATGATCCCCTCCCTTCGGAGACTGGGCCACAGGGCAGTATTGCAACATGATAATGACCCCAAACACACCTCCAAGGCGACCACTGCCTTGCTAAAGAAGCTGAGGGTAAAGGTGATGGACTGGCCAAGCATGTCTCTAGACCTAAACCCTATTGAGAATCTGTGGGCCAGGCTCAGTTCCCTGCGAGCGTCGCAACGCACGGGGGCGGAGCCTGGCGGCAAATTCAAAAAAGTGAAAATGTATAACACATACAGTACACTGTTATCTTACAGATTACATTACTGTATGAAATCATTTCACATTCCTTTTGTCCCTAGTGCTTTGTCCAGTGCCCTGCATGCAGTTTTATATGATATATATATTGTTCTTTCTGCCTGGAAACTGGAGATTGTCTGTCCATAGCAACCAAAAAGTGTCCCTTTACGTCAAAAGTGGTTTTAGACCAGCTAGAAAACAGCGATAGTAAATTAGAACACTTGCAGAATTGAGCGATAGTGAATCGTGGGGAAATTTATTTTATTATTATTATATTATTATTTTTTATAATTATTTATATTTGTTTATTATATTATAATTCATGATTTTGTGTTTTAAACTTCATCATACCCGGGATAACTACTAGACTCTGGTTTGGACAGATTTAAATGTGCTATTGCTAAGAATTACAGGCCTACAATATAAAACGCCAAATTTTTGTGCAAAATAATTGTACTGCTTTGAGATGCAAAAATCAGAAATGAGTTTTTACACAAGAACTGAACGGACTTTCTTGGAACATTTCTCACCAATATGAGTTATTAAATATCGATAATAATACAGAAATACGATTTTAATAGGCCCCCCGAAAGTGGCGGTATGCCAAGGCCTGGGTGCAAGTGTGACCTTTGCGACCCTGGTAGTTCTGCCACTGCTACAAGTGTGTAGGATGTATAGCAGAGAGCAGATGGTTATTTGAGAATCTTAAAGGCTGAATTCACACTGACTTGCAGTAAAATGCAGAGAAAATAAATGTACATTTTCATTGTTTTAATTTGCATTGGTGCCCTTTGCATGTTTCCTGTGACATCACATCCTGTCCCTGCATGTGGGTAAGGAACAAAATTAATGACATCAGTGCGTCACTAGGGTTGGTGTCACCTGGTGCGGTAAAACATGGTGTCACCCCCCCTGTCTAGGCTGCCCAGCACCATTCAGGTAGCGCACGGTCACGGGGCGCACCCCAAACCAGCCCCTGTAAATGATAGTATAGGGTGGTATAGTGGCAGGTTGGGGTGTTATATGACAGGTTAGGGTGGTATAGGGCACGTTGGGGTGGTATAGGGCAAGTTAGGGTGGCACAGGGCAGGTTGAAGTGGCACAGGGGAGGCTGGGGTAGTGTAGGGCAGGCTGGGGTGGCACAGGGCAGGTTGTGGTGGTACAAGGCAGGCTGGGGTGGCACAGATCAAGTTTGGGGCGGTACAGGGCAGGCTGGGGTGGTATAGGGCAGGTTGGGTTGGTACAGGGCAGACTGGGGTGGTATAGGGCAGTGTCAGGGAAGTCATCCGCAGAATACAGCTAATGCTTGCAAGCGTACGCCTGTGCGCAGGCGCCAGCAAGGGATTCACAGAACAACTACGGGCGCATCGGCGGATACGCGTTCGCGCATGCGCAATCGCGTGTGCGCGCATCCGCGTGTGCGCGCGCCCGCGCACGCCTGTCATCAGAACTGGCGCCAGACGGCCTATTTAAACACGGACTTAG
Source organism: Lithobates clamitans (assembly GCA_037952925.1). Classification (NCBI taxonomy): domain Eukaryota; kingdom Metazoa; phylum Chordata; class Amphibia; order Anura; family Ranidae; genus Lithobates; species Lithobates clamitans. The sequence continues at coordinate 876,537 of JBBGZY010002188.1, read as the reverse complement.
TACTGGCTGGTTGCTGCTTGGTCTACAGCGTGTACCTGAATCCTTGCTACCTGTGTTGACTTCCGATCATCGTTCCGGCCTGCTACCTGACTTCTCTCCTGCCTGCTGTTTGTACCTGATCTGCCTACCTGTTGCCGAATCTGCCTGTGACCTGACCTCTCTCCTGCCTGCTGTTGTACCTGATCTGCCTAGCCGTTGCCTATTCGGTCTGTGACCTGACCACGTTCCTGCCAGCCGAGTCGTCTGATCTGTCTCTCTGCTGCCGAGACCTGCCAGTGATCCAGCAACTCTCCTGTCTGCTTCCAGTCAAGTCCAGCCGTCCACCTGTGTGTTCCGGCAACTTCCTGCTCAGACTTCGGGACTTCCATAGGCACTCTTACTCCACCGTGCTCCAGCGCCAGCTGTTCCACTACCAGCGTCCCTTGAGCCGGAGTTGCACGGGAGGCCTTCCTCTACACGTCAGGCTCGCCATCAGGTACGTGACAGTACCAAGCAGCCATGACTGAGCCTGCAGGAGGAACCTCTCCCCTACATGAAGTCTGCCAATGCCTCACAAGCCTTACTAAAGCGGTCAAGTCCCTGCAGGAGAAATATGTGCGTCTGGTGGAGCACGTGCAAGTCCAGCTCTTTTCGGCCATTCCCGCTGCAATGATGACATCCCCAGAACCACGAGTACCTAATCCTGACAGATTTTCTGGAAATCGGACCCAGTTCAGAGCATTCCGCAATGCCTGTCAGCTTTACTTTTCACTCCAGCCACAGACTTTTTCTGCAGAGACTACAAAGGTGGGGTTCATCATATCCCTACTTCAAGGTGAACCCCAAACCTGGGCTCATCGTCTGTTGGAAAAGAAGGACTTACAACTAAAAACTATGTCCTCTTTCTTCCAAGCAATGTCCAAGATATACGAGGACCCTCTACTAACCACTACTGCCGAGTCCTCTCTCCATGCACTCCGACAAGGCCGCAGAGCGGTCGAGGACTATATAAGAGACTTCAGGTGCTGGAGTGCAGATACCCACTGGAATAACGCTGCTCTGCGACATCAGTTTCGCCTGGGGTTATCGGAGGACTTAAAAGACGAGTTAGCTTGTGTGGGTGCTCCAAGTACCTTGGAGGACTTAATCACATTATCTATCCAGATCGACCGTCGTCTGCGAGAGCGCAGGCGGGAGAAGTCAGCAGTTCCTGTTCGGCCAACATCTGTCAGGCCGGCCTCTCCCGCATTAGAAACCGTAACACCCACACGGCTAGGCTTGATTCGCCCGTCGCTGTCCCCTGAGGAACGGACACGACGTCTTCCAGGCAACTTCTGCCTCTACTGCGGCAGGGCGGGTCACTATGTACGGACTTGTCCTGCTAAGGGACGTGGATCCTTCCCGGCTTCTCCAGCAAGTCAGGCGGTCCCTCCAGCAACTTCTGCTCAATTGGCACTTCCTGTTACCTTTCAGCTCCCAGGGAGAAGTGTGTCAGCTACTGCAATTGTGGACTCGGGGGCGTGCAGTTGCTTTATTGATCTGGCATTTGCTGCCCAACAAGGTATCCCTCTTCAATCCAAAGAGCAGGGACTTACCGTATTTCTGGCTGACGGCTCTCGTATAAAGTCCGGATTGGTGACCCAGGAGACCCCTCCACTGTTAACTACGACCTCTACTGGTCATAAGGAACTTTTGCGGCTAGATGCCATTTCTTCACCTCTGTACCCCGTCATTTTTGGTCTACCATGGCTACAGGCCCATAATCCGGCGGTGGACTGGAAATCAGGCAGTATCAAGTACCAATCATCTTACTGCCAGAAGCACTGCCTGTCCAATCCCACTGCTGCACCCACCACCCTGTTGTTTATAGACGTTGATGCTGAGCTCTGCCAAAAGGTGCCTGAGGCCTATCACGAGTTCCTTGATGTTTTCAGCAAGCGGGGAGCAGACACCTTACCTCCACACAGGGCTTACGACTGCCCCATTGAGCTCCTTTCTGGGGCTGCTATTCCATTTGGTCGGATTTTCCCACTGTCTGAGAAAGAATTAGCAGCTCTAAAGGAATATATTGATGAGAGCCTCCAGAAAGGCTTCATTCGCCCTTCTACCTCACCTGCCGGGGCGGGAATATTCTTTGTGGAGAAGAAGGACGATTTACTACGGCCATGTGTAGATTACCGGGACCTGAACAAGATCACGGTGAAAAAACGTTATCCTCTTCCCTTGGTTCCTGAGCTTTTCCAAAGACTTCGTTCTGCTACTATTTTTACTAAACTTGATCTGAGGGGAGCCTACAACCTCATCCGCATACGCCAGGGGGATGAGTGGAAAACCACCTTCCGTACTCGTTTTGGCCACTACGAGTATCTCGTCATGCCCTTCGGCTTGTGTAACGCCCCGGCCACCTTCCAACACTTCATCAATGATGTCTTCAAAGACTACCTGGACATTTTCGTTATTGTTTATTTAGATGATATTCTGGTGTTCTCTACCTCCCTTGCTGACCATCGGGAGCATGTCAAGAATGTTCTCTGCCATCTCCATTCTTCTCTAATTATGGCTTCCATCCCACCTTTTTGCCTGACCTTGTCCCTGAGTCTTCAGTACCGGCTGTCCAAAGCACTGTAGACTTCTTTAATCGCAATAACAAGCTGTTGAAGGAAACCGTAACCAAGGCTCAACAGGATAATAAAAGAGCTTTCGATAGGAAGAGGAGAGGGGAACTCATTCTGCAACCAGGGGACCGGGTTTGGTTGGCAACAACAAATCTGAGACTGGCCTGCCCGTCAAAGAAGTTGGCCCCTAAATTCCTTGGGCCATTTCCTGTGAGGAGAAGGATTAATGATGTTTCTTACGAGCTATCTCTACCAGAATCCTTCAGCATACATCCGGTATTTCATGTATCTTTGTTAAAGCCCGCATTGCCTGATCCCTTTCCTAATCGGGAGTCTAGACCACCCGAACCGGTGATGGTCAGTGGAGACGAGGAGTTCGAGGTGGAAGCGATTATGGACTGTAGAAGGAGAAGGGGTCAATTACAATATCTGATCAAGTGGAGAGGTTATGGACCGGAAGAGAACTCCTGGGAACCAGAGCGGAATGTACATGCTATGGACTTAATACGTGCCTTCTTTCGCAGTCATCCCCTGAAGAGGAACCAACTGGGCATCCGGAGGCTGCCCGTAAGGGGGGGCAATGTCAGGGAAGTCATCCGCAGAATACAGCTAATGCTTGCAAGCATACGCCTGTGCGCAGGCGCCAGCAAGGGATTCACAGAACAACTACGGGCGCATCGGTGTCATCAGAACTGGCGCCAGACGGCCTATTTAAACACAGACTTAGTACTGGCTGGTTGCTGCTTGGTCTACAGCGTGTACCTGAATCCTTGCTACCTGTGTTGACTTCCGATCATCGTTCCGGCCTGCTACCTGACTTCTCTCCTGCCTGCTGTTTGTACCTGATCTGCCTACCTGTTGCCGAATCTGCCTGTGACCTGACTCCTCTCCTGCCTGCTATTTGTACCTGATCTGCCTACCCGCTGCCGAACCTGCCTGTGACCCGACTTCTCTCCTGCCTGCTGTTTGCACCTGATCTGCCTACCTGCTGCCGAACCTGCCTGTGACCTGACCTCTCTCCTGCCTGCTGTTGTACCTGATCTGCCTAGCCGTTGCCTATTCGGTCTGTGACCTGACCACGTTCCTGCCAGCCGAGTCATCTGATCTGTCTCTCTGCTGCCGAGACCTGCCAGTGATCCAGCGACTCTCCTGTCTGCTTCCAGTCAAGTCCAGCCATCCACCTGTGTGTTCCAGCAACTTCCTGCTCAGACTTCGGGACTTCCATAGGCACTCTTACTCCACCGTGCTCCAGCGCCAGCTGTTCCACTACCAGCGGCCCTTGAGCCGGAGTTGCACGGGAGGCCTTCCTCTACACGTCAGGCTTGCCATCAGGTACGTGACAGGCAGGTTGGGTTGGTACAGGCAGGCTGGGGTGGTATAGGGCAGGTTGGGTTGGTACAGGGCAGACTGGGGTGGTATAGGGCAGGTTTGGTTGGTACAGGCAGGCTGGGGTGGTACAGGGCAGGCTGGGGTGGTACAGGGAAAGTTAGGGTGGCACAGGGCAGGTTGGGTGGTATAGGGCAAGTTAGGGTGGTATAGGGCAGGTTGGGGTGGCACAGGGCAAGTTAGGGTGGTATAGGGCAGGTTGGGGTGGCACAGGGCAGGCTGGGTGGTATATGGCAGGTTGGGGTGGCACAGGGCAGGCTGGGGTGGCACAGGGCAGGTTGGGATGGTCCAGGGCAGGCTGGGGTGTTATAGGGCAGGTTGGGGTGGCACAGGGTAAGTTTGGGTGGTATAGGGCAGGTTGGGTGGCACAGGGCAGGTTGGGGTGGCACAGGGCAGGCTAGGGTGGCACAGGGCAGGCTGGGTGGTACAGGGCAGGCTGGGGTGGCACATGGCAGGTTGGGGTGGTACATGGCAGGCTGGGGTGGCACATGGCAGGCTGGGGTGGCACATGGAAGGTTGGGGTGGCACATGGCAGGCTGGGGTGGCACAGGGCAGGTTGGGATGGCACATGGCAGGTTGGACTGGCACATGGCAGGCTGGCATTGCACCAGGCAGGTTGGGGTGGTACATGGCAGGCTGGGGTGGCACAGGGCAGGTTGGGGTGGCACATGGCAGGCTGGCATGGCACAGGGCTGGCTGGGGTGGTACATGGCAGGCCGGGGTGGCACAGGGCCAGGAGGGGAGGGGATGCTGCTGGACACAGCTATATTATATTAGATATAGGCACAGTAGCTGAGTGAGCTGGTCTGGTGGGGGGGGGGGCGGCTGGACACAGCTATTATATATATATTATAAAGCTGTGTCTAGCAGACCACCTTGCACCCCCCCCCCCCTTCGTTATCAGACTAGCACAGCACAGAGGGCGCCAGACACTGAATCCTCCTACTGTCCCACACAAGCTCTCAGGTGGTGTGCCGGTACCATGGCAACCCCCCCACCTATCACACCCTACCTTGGGCTCGGGGCGGCGGTGGACACCCCCTTGCATGCTATCAGGGTGCCTGTACTGTACTCACACTTCCGGGCCCTGGGCGGCAACTGGAGAGGAGACAAGGACAGTATGCAGCCACACCGCCCGGGCGGAGATAGTGTGTGACATCGTCTGTGAGATGTGACAGGCTCACTGGCTCAGTAGGGAGGAGGAAGAACTTGTAGAACGAAGGACACACACCAGGCGCGACTGCGCAGCTGGAGGTGTTGTTCCAGCAGGGTCAGCTGCAAAAAAAAAAATACCAGCGATTTCCTCACCCTCGGGAGAGTCGGGATGGTGTCACCCCTCTAGCGGGTGTCACCCGGGTGCGGACCGCACCCCCCTAGCAACATCACTGAATGACATTAAGTCTAAGACCCCTTTCACACTGGGGCGGTTTGCAGGCGGTATTGCGCTAAAAATACCGCCTGCAAACCGCCCCTAAACAGCCTCCCCTCGGGCTTTCACACTGAAGCGGTGCGCTGGCAGGACGGTGAAAAAAGTCCTGCAAACCGCTTCTTTGGAGCGGTGAAGGAGCGGTGTATTCACCGCCCCTAAACCGCTCCTGCCCATTGAAATCAATGGGACAGCGCGGCTATACCGCGGCTATAGCCGCGCTGTACGAGGGATTTTAACCCTTTTTCGGCCGCCAGCGGGGGTTAAAACCGCACTGCTAGCGGCCGAATACCGCTGCAAGAACGACGGTACAGCAGCGCTAAAAATAGCGCTGTTGTACCGCCGACGCCCCCACCGCCCCAGTGTGAAAGGGGCCTAAGGGGTTGATTTACTAAAGGCAAATAGACTGCACTTTGCAAAGTGCAATTGCTCCAAAGCTTAGCAAATGAGGTAAAGCTTTACTTTACAAAGAATACTCAATACTGTACTGTGCAAGGAAATAATTTAAAAAAAAAACAGCATTTTTGCTTGTACATAATTGGATGATGGAAGTCAGGGGAGCTTCTGCTCATTTACTAAACTCTGGAGCAACTGCACTTTGAAAAGTGCACAGTCTATTTGACTCTAGTAAATCAACCCCTAATGCCACGTACACACGAACGGACTTTACGGCAGACTTGCCCGGCGGACTTTTCGACGTACTTTACGACAGACTTTCTGAATGAACAGACTTGCCTACACACAATCCACCAAAGTCCATCGAATTCGTACGTGATGACACACGACTGGACTAAAATAAGGAAGTTCATAGCCAGTAGCCAATAGCTGCCCTAGCGTGGCTTTTTGTCCGTCGAACTAGCATACAGACGAGCGGACTTTTCGACCGGACTCGAGTCATGTTTCAAATCTAAGTCCGTCCAACTTTTGATAAAACAAAGTTCCACACACGATCGAATTGTACGACGAAATCCTGTCCGCCGGGCGAAGTCTGCCGTAAAGTCCGCTCGTGTGTACGCGGAATAAGTGTTAACATATGATCACAACCCTCAAACACCTAGGAATTTGGTTTCAACTTGATTTCAGACTGTTGTATTCCCTCATGCTGCAGTTCTCAGACTGGAAGAGGTTGGGACAATAGTTGTGGCTAGTTAGGTTCCTGCAGCGTACATATGCTGGCAAGGAAAGCAATGACAGAAGAAAGCAAAGGGATGACCCAATCAGGCTGTTGCTTCTATTTTGCTGTCCAATTACAGGTAGGGGTGTAAGTGTCAGAACCGGTTTTACAAATCCGTGGGCTGGTAAAATAGTTCCTCTCTATGTATTTTAGCTATATATTTAGCTGTTTTCCCCAAAGTTCAGCTTTTTAATTCTGCTTTTATTTCATTTGTATTTTTAAGGATATTAAAAAAACAAGAAGACAAAGTGAAGGAAAAGACAGTGTGGCTGCTGGACTCCCAAGAAAAAGAGCTGCTGTTCCAGGCAGCAGCCAATGATGTTTAATGTCTCATTTGATATACTGTGTGCAATACTGTTCTATGACCAAATGTCTTTAGTTGTATATTTTTATAGTATAATATTACCAATCAACATAACATTTAGTCTTAAATTGCTACAAACTGTTTTCTGATTTTCCCGATAGAGTATCTCACAAAAGTGAGTACACCCCTCACATTTTTGTAAATATTTTATTATATATTTTATGTGACAACACTGAAGAAATTACACTTTGCTACAATGTAAAGTAGTGAGTGTACAGCTTGTATAACAGTTTACATTTGCTGTCCCCTCAAAATAACTCAACACACAGCCATTAATGTCTAAAGCACTGGTAACAAAATTGAGTACACCCCTAAGTGAAAATATCCAAATTGGGCCAAAAGTGTCACTGATTTGTGTGGCCACCATTATTTTCCAGCACTGCCTTAACCCTCTTGGGCATGGAGTTCACCAGAGCTTCACAGGTTGCCACTGGAGTCCTCTTCCACTCCTCCATGACGACATTATGGAGCTGGTGGATGTTAGAGACCTTGCACTCCTCCATCTTCCGTTTGAGGACGCCACACAGATGCTCAATAGGGTTTAGGTTTGGAGACATGCTTGGCCAGTGTATCACCTTTACCCTCAGCTTCTTTAGCAAGGCAGTGGTCGTCTTGAAGGTGTGTTTGGGGTCGTTATCACGTTGGAATACTGCCCTACGGCCCAGTCTCCGTAGGGAGGGAATCATGCTCTGCTTCAGTATGTCACAGTACATATTGGCATTCATGGTTCCCTCAATGAACTGTAGCTCCCCAGTACCGGCAGCACTCATGTAGCCCCAGACCATGACACTCCCACCACCATGCTTGACTGTGGGCAAGACACACTTGTCTTTGTACTCCTCACCTGGTTGCCGCCACACACACTTGACACCATCTAAACCAAATAAGTTTATCTTGGTTTTATCAGACCACAGGACATGGTTCCAGTAATCCATGTCCTTAGTCTGCTTGTCTTCAGCAAACTGTTTGCGGGCTTTCTTGTGCATTATTTTTAATAGAGGCTTCCTTCTGGGATGACAGCCATGTAGACCAATTTGATGCAGTGTGTGACATATGGTCTGAGCACTGACAGGCAGACCCCCCACCCCTTCAACCTCTGCAGCATTGCTGACAGAACTCATGCGTCTATTTCCCAAAGGCAACCTCTAGATATGATGCTGAGCAAATGCACTCAACTTATTTGGTCGACCATGGCGAGGCCTGTTCTGAGTGGAACCTGTCCTGTTAAACCACTGTATGGTCTTGGCAACCATGCTGCAGCTCAGTTTCAGGGTCTTCGCAATCTTCTTCTAGCCCATCTTTATGTAGAGCAAAAATTATTTTTTTCAGATACTCAGAGAGTTCTTTGCCATGAGGTGCCATGTTGAACTTTCAGTGACCAGTATGAGACAGTGAGAGCGATAACACCAAATTTAACACACCTGTTCCCCATTCACACCTGTGACCTTGTAACACTAACAAGTCACATGACACTGGGGAGGGAAAATGGTTAATTGGGCCAAATTTGGACATTTTCACTTAGGGGTGTACTTACTTTGTTGCCAGCGGTTTAGACATTAATGGCTGTGTGTTGAGTTATTTTGAGGGGACAGGAAATTTACACTGTCATACAAGCTGTACACTCACTGCTTTACATTGTAGCAAAGTGTCATTTGTTTAGAGTTGTCACATAAAAAGATTTAATAAATTATTTACAAAAATGTGAGAGGTGTATTCACTTTTGTGAGATACTGTATGTAATTCAAGAACATGTTCCTTACACTGCTGTTCAAAACACTGAAAGAGTAAAATTCTAACATAAGAGTACAATTCTAAGATTTTTTTTTTCAAGTAAACCTGAGTAATTTCAACTGAGCATATAATGAACATTTTCAAAGTAGAAATTACTTTCAGAAAAAAAGACAGGTCAAAATGATCTCCAGATCCAGAATTTAGCAGATATTGTGTGTCACCAGCAGGGGGCAGAAGGCTCTCACCAAGCACAAGCACTAGTCTTCTCCTGAGCCACTATAGGAAAAGAGATGAGGTTAGGAAAGGCTGAAGGTCAGGGCTCACTGAAAGCCAGGGCTGGCAGCAGACAAATGTAATCCAGAAACATGCATAACATCAGGATATTTGGCAGAGGGTGGAAATCAAAATCAGTCTTAACCAGAGGAAATTAGGAGTAACAGTTATAAGAGGATGACAGACTCAGATACTAAAAGCAAGCAAGGTCATAAAAAATCACGTTTGGACGCACAAAGGCGGCCATCAGTGGGAATACAGAAACCATTAATCAGGAACTGATTAAGCACTTGACTCTCAATGTAAGTACTACTATTTGGGGTCCGGTGTGCAGTTGCAGTGTAACCATGCCACAGTGCTAAATATTGTCCAGCAGATGGTGGGGGTGAGCATCTAAACACATCAGATTTGTGCACCTCGGGGGACTGCAAGAGATGCACAGCTGCAGGTTGACCAATAAATACCGGCAGCTGAATGTATATGAACATTACACATTGCCCTGCTCCTGCCCACTTTCTGTGTCTTACTATTGCTACTGGGGAGGACAGGATTATGTCAGAAATCAGGAACAGTCAGGACTTTGTATATTACTTCAGCTGCCTATATCTCTGGCTCTGCTGCTAATACTGATGTTTGGTTTTAGCTGAATATGATCTCTGCATACATATGTAGCACTTGTGTGCTACTAGTGTAAGTGCAGGTACATTTATGTTATGACTCATGGTTAGTTTGTGAGTCTGAAATTGGGTCAGGGTTACTGCAGGTCAGGCTGGATGGCTCCACAGAGGCAGGCCTCTGGTACCTTCCCCTGGATCTGGAAGTTTGGAGAAGCTTCTAGAAGTTAGTGGGCGGAGGCCAGGAGGGACTGACCTGCATACTTGAGGGAACTTGGCCAATCCCCAGGCAGAATGTCCTGGCATGGTAGCTAGGTCAGCCCTTAAATATGGAGAAGCAATGCCAGCAGGGGAGTCAAGTGGAAGATGGGGTGTTGAGGAGGCTGTTGGGGGCCTAGGAGGGTATCCCTGGGACTGGGGGGGGGGGGGGGCTCTGACTCCAGGCTGGGCTTGGACTGACTTGGGAAGATCCTATCAGCATCTCGGTTTGAAGAGAATTCTTGCCTAAGAAACAGCAAGGACCAAATAGGACAGAGTAAGTACATCAGTACACCCAGAGATTCACAAAGGTAGAGACTGTCACATGCAGTATGCTTCAGGAGGACAGCATTGTGCTTAACCCTTCCTAACCTTTTCCCTGGGAGATCTTTGGAGCAGCCAGCTGGGCAGGTAGACATGCAGCCAAGAGGTTGGTAGTTCCTGCAGGCAGTAGAGTTGGGAGCAGCTCTACAAAGGAGATGAGTTACTCCTGTATGCAGTTTACAACCTACTGTGCTATTTTATAAAGGGGACCAAGAGCTCCTAGTCCTCAAGGGACTTTTGCTTTTTTTAACACTGAGGCGTGATGGTGTTCAGGAAGGAGAACAGTCTAGATTTTGTACAAAGGAAGGAATTTGCCCCATTCATTGTTTCAGTCAATTCCATAACACCTTTATGTTCTGTCCACCAGATGTCTTGCTGATTATTTGTACCTTATTTGTACCTGTGTTGTTAAATTTACATGCAAAATGTGTAATTTACTTAAGACAATCATATGTGGTGTGCAGGCTCCATCTAGCGTTTCTTTTTGGTATTGCTGCAGTTCTGTTTATTTGCATGTGTAGCTAAGGAAGTTGTCAGCAAGCAGGGAATTCTGGGTAGAATCTTAACAGGAAGTGAACCAGTCACCATTCTTTTCAACACATTGCAGGAAGCAAGTCATGTCTTTCTCAATCTATAGCCATCACCCTTAGAGAACTTAAAAAGTACGTTTTTACTATCACATCTTGTACTGTATATCGTTGTTTATGCAATGTATGCTGTATTGTATGCAATGTTATACTTATTGAGGTCTATTTCTGTTATTTTGTAGTTTCACCTGGCTTGTTCTAATAAAATTGAGATCAAAGAAATATGGTATCTACAGTATTTGGGATAAGAAGGTTTAGCTAGCTGTCCCAGAGACAGAATAGTGAAATTTTTAAGCTGACCTCTGAAGGAAGATAAGCTGGCTTCGGAAGTCTGTACAGCCTGGGGCTATGCATTACCCATACAGTCAGAAGCCTTAAAGATAAAGGCCTGCGGCAGGCGAAGCAGGCAGCCACGATACATAGAGATGCACTCTGTCAAGCAGCAACAACACTAGAACGGTCTCTAAACAGCAAGACAGCTTCTTCCCCTCAGCTATGTCTCACAGTGGGACATCTTCTTAAAAAAACACATTCAGGAGCAAGCTCATCTAAGTCATCTGTCGCAAATGCAGCAGCTATCGACCGTTCAAAAGCCAAAGCAGCAAAAGCCAGGGCCGCATTCGCAGACCAAGAGTTGCAGATGAAAAAAGAAAAGGCCCGTCTCGATGCAGAAAAGGTGAGACAGGAACAAGAGAGAGAGAAGGAAAGAGTACGCTTGGAGCAAGAAAGAGTATGCTTGGAGCAAGAAAGACTACGCATTGAACAAGAAAGAAAGCAAGAAAGAATACGCCTGGAAGAAGAGCTAGCCCAGCAGAAAGCATCTCTGAAATTGCAGCAAGCTATCTTAGAAGCTAACATGGAGAAGCTGGCAGTAGAAAGAGACGCTGCCACCGCCATTGCAGCAGCAGAAGCTTTAGAAGCAGCCGTCTATCATGAGCCAAGACTAGGCAGCAGCTTACCGTGTCTAGAAGAGGACCAACAAGATTCTTCGCAACGCATGTCAGATTATGTCTACCAGCACTGTGACCCAAGCAGCATCCCACAACAAGAAATTAAATATGACATCAATGAGTCACATCAAATAAAGCAGCAACAAGACGACCTGGGACCCCAGCGCTACAAGCAAGGAAAATCTGACAGAATTCCAGACTTTCCAGTTCCAACCAAACCTTCTACTCCACAAGGTACCCAGCCTTCATATAAGCATCAAACACCAGACTTCACTCCAAAGGTGTATGCAACGAGCCGGTACGAACTGCCAACCTTAAGCAAGTGCACCTAAAGAAGAGACTTTTACCAGGTATGCCTTTACACCGCACCACAATACACCAGCAGCCTACCCCAATGCCAATCAGGCTACTGTAGACTTTGCCAAGTTCTCGGCCAAAAGAGAGTTAGTTACTCAAGGACTTGTCAAATTCAGTGATTGCCCTCAACACTACAGGGCGTGGCGATCCGCTTTTCAGAGTGTCATTCAAGGTCTAGATCTATCCTGCAGGGAAAAGATAGAACTCCTCGTAAAGTGGCTTGGCAGTGATTCTGCTGAACATGCCAAAAGGATCAGGGACATTAATATAAACCACCCTGAGATAGACCTTGCAAACATCTGGAACAGACTGGATAGATGTTATAGCTCACCAGAGGCTATAGAGAGTACACTGTTTAAAAGAATAGAAGACTTCCCAAAAATACCCAGCAGAGGTTACCAAAGACTCAGAGAATTTAATGACCTGTGTATGGAGTTACAAGTTGCTAAAGCAGAAGGAGACTTACCTGGCCTTTCTTATCTTGACTCTGCTAGAGGTATTAACTCCTTAGCACAAAAACTTCCTTATGAGTTACACGAAAGATGGATTACTCATGGCTGTAACTACAAATGAGAACACAATGTGCCTTTTACACCCTTTAGTGAGTTTGTGGACTTTGTAGACAGACAAACAGGAATGAAAGATGACCCCAGCTTCATTTTTCCAGTGTCTTATACCCTAAACAACTCAGAGCTCCAGTAGCAGTGCACAAAACTAACATTTCTTCCCACAGTTTGCAGAGTCTCAGTCAGAGGATCAAGACAGCGACCCTGCTAAGTTCTGCCCTCTACATTGGATGTCACATCCTCTTCTGAAATGCAGAGCCTTCAGGACAAAGACTATCCAACTACCCAAGATACTCTTGAATCGGATGTAATTCGTGGCCAACGAATACAAACGACTCTATTTCTAGAAAACATCAAGTCACTAGGAGAGGCAATAAAGAAAAAATCTACCAACTTTCCGTCTTTACATATTAATTCTAATATATGGACTTTCTTGGTCCAAACCATTAAAGACATTGAATCTATGCCACTAAGGAAGATACTGAACCCCAAGCTGAATGAGGCTCATCCAGCAGCCCTAATTAATTTAAGCAACAATACTGATGTGGTGATCAAGCCATCAGATAAAGGCAGCAATGTGGTTTTGATGGATACATTATCATACAGGAACATGTGTTGGGACATCTTAAAAAACCAACTCTGGTACAAACCGATTACTGCTAATATCCTAACCAAATTTGATTAACAGTATGATGATCTATTACAATCCGCCCTCGCCAACGGCCTGATCACGCAAGAGCTTTTTAAAGGTATTCAAGTGGCTCATCCAAGAGTACCCACTTTTTACTCTCTGCCCAAAATCCATAAACACCCTACAAAACCACCCGGACGTCCAATCTTCTCAAGTATAGGCTCAAAACCGGTCAGAGACTGGAGATATAATAGAGGAGATGGTCAGAGACTGCAGACATAGTACAGGAGATGGTCAGAGACTGCAGTTCCTATGAACGTTAGTAGATAATGGTCGATTGGCCCTCTCACCTGACCCAGCGATACAGCAACAACGGTTCCTCTGATCAGGAGTCAGCTCACTGAATTGCCCGTGGCGACTCCGTTGGGTAGAGCCCAGATCTGTATTCTGGCAATGACTCCATTCCTTTCTCCGCCAGGGATGGCGTTAGGCTGTGTGGCTTTCCCTCTGGTGGAGCAGGGCAGTGGGGTTCTCTCTCTGATGGTGTTCCCTCAGCACTGTCCTCTCCCTCTGGAGTCCTGGGTGTACTTCCCTTAAAGCTTTCCCAGGCTCCTGGCTCTCTCTCCCATTCAGCTGAGCATGCTGTGTGGGCTGCAGTTTCCGTGTTACAGTGGGGCTGCCAGTCCTCGGGACTACATGTCCCACAATCCTCTTCTTTGCTCCTTTTTTTTTTCTTCCCTGGCCGATATGAAGGCGGGGAAGAAACAAAGTGCGCCGCTCACTAGTACAGCAGCGCGCGCAAGGAGGAGAGGGAGAGGGGAAACAAGAGCCCGCGGCTGCAGTGGCGTCACTAGGCTTGGTGTCACCCAGTGCAGTAAAACATGGTGTCACCTCCCCTCCACCAACTATAGTCGCCCCTCATTACAGACCCCCCTTCACTAGGTATAGACCCCCCTTCGTCAGTACAGATACTTAGTGGAAGTATAAACCCCTCTCTCAGTACAGACCTCCCATCAGTATAGACCCCCCTCAGAACAAACCACCCCCCTCTATCAGTATAGACCCCCCTCAGGACAAACCACCCCCTCCATTAGTACAGAACCACCCCTCCTCCATTAGTACAGACCCCCAGAACAAACCACCCCCCCTCAATTAGTACAGACCCCCCAGAACAAACCACCCCCCTAAATTTGTACAGACCCCCAGAACAAACCACCCCCTTCCACTAGTACAAACCCCCCAGACAAACCACCCCCCTCTATTAGTATAGACCCCCCAGGATGAAACCACCCCCAGGACAAATCACAGCCCCCACATTACTATAGACCCCCCAGGACAAACCACCCCCCTACATTAGTATAGACCCCCCAGGATGAAACCACCCCCCTACATTAGTACAGACCCCCCAGGATGAAACCACCCCCCCACATTAGTACAGACCCCCCAGAACAAACCACCCCCCCTACATTAGTATAGACCCCCAGGATGAAACCACCCCCCTACATTAGTATAGACCCCCAGAACAAACCACCCCCCTACATTAGTATAGCCCCCAAGGAGGAACCCCCCCACATTAGTATAGACCCCCCAGGACGAAACCACCCCCTACATTAGTATAGACGCCCCCCAGGACAAACCACCCCCCCTACATTACTATAGACCCCTCAGGAGAAACCCCTCCCCCTACATTAGTATAGACCCCCTGGGACAAACCACCCCCCTACATTAGTATAGACCCCCCAGGACAAACCACCCCCCCTACATTAGTATAAACCCCCCAAGACAAACCACCCCCCTACATTACTATAGACCCCCCAGGACGAAACCACCCCCCTACATTAGTATAGACCCCCCAAGACAAACCACCCCCCCTACATTCATATAGACCCCCCAGGACAAACCACAGCCCCCACATTACTATAGACCCCCCAGGACAAACCACCCCCCTACATTAGTATAGACCCCCCAGGATGAAACCACCCCCCTACATTAGTACAGACCCCCCAGGATGAAACCACCCCCCCACATTAGTACAGACCCCCCAGAACAAACCACCCCCCCTACATTAGTATAGACCCCCAGGATGAAACCACCCCCCTACATTAGTATAGACCCCCAGAACAAACCACCCCCCCTACATTAGTATAGCCCCCAAGGACGAAACCCCCCCCCACATTAGTATAGACCCCCCAGGACGAAACCACCCCCCCTACATTACTATAGACCCCTCAGGAGAAACCCCTCTCCCTACATTAGTATAGACCCCCCTGGGACAAACCACCCCCCTACATTAGTATAGACCCCCCAGGACAAATCACCCCCCCTACATTAGTATAAACCCCCCAAGACAAACCACACCCCTACATTACTATAGACCCCCCAGGACGAAACCACCCCCCTACATTAGTATAGACCCCCCAGGACAAACCCCCCCCATTAGGTTAATTTAAAACACCCAGGTGGAGCGTGTCAGGCTTGGGCAGCAGGCGGGATTGAGACACAGGAGGTCGAAGAAGGACGTCACTGCGCGGCTGATCTCTCACACCGAGACAGCCGCTCCGATCTCATTTCGCTCTCCTCCTCTCCTCTGACAGGAGGAGGGAGGAGGGAGAGGGGATGGGCTTCGGCACTCGGCAGGTTGAGGCGGCGACTAGCAGAGAGAGCCGCCTACGGACAAGGAAGAGGAGGAGGAGGAGGGAGGGGAGCACTCTGGCGCTTCAGCGCCCCCACTTCTGTGGCGCCCGGGTGCACTGCACCCCGTCCAGGATTGTCCCTGCTCTTCTCACATGGGAGGTGTTTGGGAGAGGATGATAGGCATAGCCCACAGAATTCTTGACTCTATCTTCCTACAAGTAGAACTGCAAGGCTTACTCACGAATGTTTAGTGACATTTATGGCAGAGGTTACAGCTATTATTAACGCCAGACCTTTGACATCCATTTCAAGGGACTCTGAAGATCCAGTAGTCCTCACACCTGCCATGTTACTCATGCAAAAGACTAGTCTTGCCGGTGCTCCAGCTGGAGAGTTTTGTGAGAAGGACCTTTACAAATGTCAATGGAGACAAGTACAAACCCTTGCCAATACCTTCTGGTACCGGTGGAGGGAACAATATATATCTACTCTACAAGTAAGGAGAAAGTGGCACACTGAAAAGCCTAATCTTAAACCTGGTGATGTTGTGCTTATGAAAGATTGCCAGACACTAAGGAATATGTGGCCTTTAGGTTTGATCACCAAAGTACTGCCAAGCAAGGATAATCCCTAAGGTTGAGGTCAAGATCTTTCAACAGAATGAGGCTAAAGTATTCTTGAGACCAGTGACCGAACTTATTCTGTTGCTTTCTACGGAGGACTCTGTTAGTGACATCACTTGATGTCAGGCGTGGAGTGTTCTGTCCACCAGATGTCTTGCTGATTATTTGTACCTGTGTTGTTAAATTTACATGCAAAATGTGTAATTTACTTAAGACAATCATATGTGGCATGCAGGCTCCATCTAGCGTTCCTTTTTGGTATTGCTGCAGTTCTGTTTATTTATATGTGTAACTAAGGAAGTTGTCAGCAAGCAGGGAATTCTGGGTAGAATCTTAACAGGAAGTGAACCAGTCACCATTCTTTTCAACACATTGCAGGAAGCAAGTCATGTCTTTCTCAATCCATCACCATTACCCCTTAGAGAACTTAAAAAGTAAGTTTTTACTATCACATCTTGTACTGTATATCGTTGTTTATGCAATGTATGGTGTATTGTATCCATGCTGGTGTTACACTAAAAGATGAATGGATTGAAAGGATCTTGTCTTCTGGTGCCATTCTGCCATTCATCTGTTTTCAACACTGTAGAAACAAGCCTGGGATCTTGTACACCAACTGCCTGAGCCCATTTAGTGTATTTGCATCTGAATTCCCTCTGTCTGGGTAGCCCAGGTCTGTCATTGACATGAAGGTCTGTATGCCGCTATACTCCTTCTGTATAGTGGAGTACAGTGGCATACAGCCATTCATGTCATTGACAGGCTGTACACTGCACCTGGGCTGCCTGGACAGGGGAACTTCTGCTGCTATTACACTGAACAGTATTTACACTATCCACAATTTCATTGGGAGCATTGGTGATCAGTGACGTTATGTTGGTAATCAGTGTAAATTACATTGGTGACCAATGTAATTGCCCCCATTAAATTAAAGCCTAGGTTTACCCTTAGGAACCTGTTACACGTTACACCCGTATTTAGGGTATAACGTTTAATATGCTCTTAACCACCTGCTTCCCACCACCAGAGCCCCCTCCCTGTGACAGAAGGTGGCAGGGGTTCCTATACACTGCAGCTACTCTCACATTTAAAATTATTGAAGCTGTGCAGGTCTCCACCCACATAGCTGTGTAATTCATTCAGAGATCTAAGAATGAAGAAACTACAAGTCCTGTTTGTCACCACAGCAGTCAGTGGTCCAGGAGATTGCTGATCAGCACACTCAGTCTATTCACACTTCCCATGGCTCTGAAACTGACAGCCCATACAAACTCCAAGCACAAAGAGGGGTACACAGAAATGCGGCTTCACAAATAAAGACCCACTTCTATGAGGCTGCATATCTGCGTACTATCAGCAGATAGGAGCTAACATCAGTTTGAGACTGTTCTGAGATTTTTATGAATTCTTTGACAGGTGCATTTGACCTGCAGTTGACCGTCTTCTGACCTGCATTTTTGCTGCTTCAAACAAGTTTTTCATTCCCGTAAAGCTGTATGAGAATGCTAAATCCCATCCAATGTAACTGCCCGTTAACACAGGACCCGAGACTTAGCAAAACCCATCTCATGTACCCCCAAGCATTTCTGTTTATGGTTGAAGCTCCTCCAGCAATCAACCTTATACAAGTTCCTATTTCATAAACCCCAATTTGTAAGTGCAGTTTAGCCCAGTTAGAATTTGCTTATATCAGACCAGTACAGGATATATTCTGATTGGTTGCTATGTGTTAGTGTACTTTGAAAATGATCAATTAAAAATTAAGAATTGTTTTTGAATAGGGCTGTTAGTATTGAGGAGGTCAGTGTTACTTTCATGTTTGATCGCTGTGTTAATTTATGCCCATCAGTATTATTTAGGAAAATGTCCAAAGAAAGACTTATTGTTTCCTGTAGTAACTGGTCAGATAGCTTTCTTTTTACCATGCTTTATTGTCATTATTAATGAGAGACTCATAGGTTGCTACAGGTACCAAAAAACATTTTCCTGCAGGTACTTTCATAATTAGGGCTCTTTCAGAGTTAAAGAAAGCGGGGCAAAAAAAAAAAAAAATCCCATGCAGTGGAGCTGTGCCCACACTGCATGGATTACCTGCTTGTTTTTGTTGAAGGGTCAGTAGAGCGGATGACTGGTCCCTGCCACTCCTGCCGCCTCACCCCCGTACGCTAGCAATCTTGTGCATGCACTGTATTGGATGTCATCATGCTCATAGCCCGGCTCTGGACGTGAGGGCGGCAGGAACAGTCCAAAGCTGGATGCTGCTTTCACCACTGTATGGGAAAATAACATTTTTGTCCAGAGTTCTTCTTTAAGCTTTCTATAGGCTGGTTAGGATCCAGGGATAGGCAGAAGAGGCAGCTGCCTTGGACACTTCAACAGGAAGGGAGGCACAAAAGGTGCAGGATCTGCGATCTTTGTTGCTGAAGTAGATTACAGTTTATTGGGAAAAATTGACACTCTTTGGTCTTTTATGTTTTAGAAGCTAAAGGACTTTGTCTTGGCACAATATAGGCATAACATTAGTCACCCAATTCCATTATTTTAATGGAAGCCCCTGCAGCTGTTTATATAATTTCCTTATCTTTTATGCCCCATTACTCTGTTTGCCCTGAAAAGCAAACTGATATACCGTATTTATCGGCGTATAACACGTGCCGGCGTATAACACGCACCCCAAGTTTAGGAGGGAATTTTAAGGGAAAAAAACTTTTAGGAGGAAAGTTTAAGGAAAAAAACTTACATTTAAATGCCCATCAATGCAGCCTCATCAGTGTCCATCTGCAGCCTTGTCAGTGTCCATCTGTAGTCTTGTCCCCATTGCAGCCTTGTCCCCATTGCAGCCTTGACCCCCATTGCAGCATTGTCCCCCATTGCAGCATTGTCCCCCATTGCAGCCTTGTTAGTGTCCATCCTGTAGTCTTGTACCCGAATGCAGCCTTGTCAGTGTCCCTCTGTAGTGTTGTCCCTGATTGCAGCCTTTTCCCCTTGCAGCCTTGTCCCCCATTGCAGCCTTGTTAGTGTCCATCTGTAGTCTTGTACCCGATTGCAGCCTTGTCAGTGTCCCTCTGTAGCCTTGCCCTGTGTCGTTTGCATCTTTGAAAATGGCGCCGCCGTTCTTGGCCGCTTTCGGCCATTCTCGGCAGCTCTCGGCCGCTTTCGGCCATTCTCGGCGGCTCTCGGACGCACTCGGCTTTCAGTGGCTCCCGCGGAACTGCGAGAGGCGCTGAGAATGGCCGAAAGCGGCCGAAAGCCATCGAGAATGGCTGAGAGCCGCCGAGAATTGCCGAAGGTGGGCGAGAGCCGCCGAGAATGGCCGAGAGCCGCCGAGAATTGCCGAAGGTGGGCGAGAGCCGCCGAGAATGGCCAAAAGCCGTCGAAAAGCCGAAAGCCGCTGAGAGCGGCCGAAAAGCTCACAATCGGCGGGGGATCGGCGTATAACACGCACCCACAATTTTCCCCTGATTTTCAGGGGAAAAAAGTGCGTGTTATACGACGATAAATACGGTACTTGGTATTTCCAGGTATTGGGGAGCATATGATTCACTGTCCTCCTCCTCCCACTTGATAAGTCTACTACTCTTGACTTTTAGGATGAAGCTTTGTGATATTGTGTTTGGATTATGCTTGCAGTTCTGACCATTCTCCTGTCCTGTCATAAAATATTTGTTAAGGCTAGATTTGGACAGATTACTTACTCTTGTGAGATTCATATGAATAAAAGTTGTAGGTTATTAAGCATTGATAAGTTATTTGTTTTAAATGAAATCCCAATTCCAATAAAGTTCAGACGCAAAACCTACATAAAAACAAAATGCATTGATTTTAAAATCTCAAATATCCATATTTTATTCACAAGAAAAAATAGAAAACTTATCAAATGTTTAAACTGAGAAAATTTTAAGAAAAAAATAAGGTAATTTTGAAATTGATGGCAGCAACACATCTCAAAAAAGCCATGTTTACCACGGTGTAGCATCCCCTCTTCTTTTATTAACATTCTGTAAATGTCTAGGAAATGAGGAGACCAGTTGATAGAGTTTTGGTTATCCCATTCTTGCCTGATATAGGATTCTAACAGCTCAACAGTCCTGGGTCTTCTTTGACTTATTTTTCAGTTCAAAGATGTGCCAAATATTTTCAATTGGTGAAAGGTCTGGACTGCAGGCAGGACAGTTAATTACCCTGACTCTTCTGCTATGAAGCCATTCTGTTTTCATAGATGCAGTTTGTGGTTTAGCATTGTCCTGCTTAAATATGTAAGGCCTTCCCTGAAAAGACATCTAGATGTGAGAATATGTTGCTCTAAGTATATCTTTCAACATTGAAGCTGCTTCCCATTCCATATGCACTAATGCACCCCCATACCATCAGCGATGCAGGCTTTTGAACTGAGCACTGATAATAAGTCCCTCTCCTCTTTAGTCTGGTGGACTCAGAGTCCATAATTGTCAAAAAGAATGTCAAATTTTGATTTGTCTGACTACAGAACAGTTTTAACTTTTACTACAGAACATTTTATAGGAGCTTTGACCCAGTGAAGATGGCAGCATTTCTGGATCATGTGCAGATATGGTTTCTTCTTTGCATGATAGAGCTTTACCTTGCATTTTTGGATGACACAGACAGTGATTTTTGGAAGTATTCCTGAGCCCATGCAGTGATATTCATCACAGAATCATGACTGTTTTTAATGCAGTGCCATCTGAGGGTCTGAAGATCACAGGCATCCAATATTGTATTTGGCCTTATATCTTGGGCACAGATTTCTCCAGATTTTCAGAATTATGTGCTGTAGATGATGTTTTTTTTAAAATATTTTGCAATTTTACATTGAGGAACATTATTCTGAAATTGTTTGACGATATTTAGACGCAGCTTTTCACAGATTGGTGAAACTCTGCCCATCTTTAATGCTGAGACACTGACTCTCTAAGATGCTATTTTTATACCCAATTATGTTACTGACCTGTTGCCAATTAACCTAATTAGTTGCAAAATGTTCTTCCAGCTCTTCCCTGTTAGTAACACTTACTTTGCCAGCTTTTTGTTGCCCTGTCCCAACTTTTTCGAGACGTGTTGCTGCCATCAATTTCAAAATTACATTATTTTTTTGGTTAATTTTCTCAGTTGAAACATTAATATTTTTTCTTTTGTGAATAAAATATGGGTTGTACTTCATGGATTGCCCTGTTTTCCTAGATGCTTATTCTTAGAAACGTTGATCAACTTTTTAAAATTATATTGTATTATTTATGTTTACACGTATAAACAGATTTATTCTGAATACAATGGAAATGTGAGTCATTCTTTTCAAAGATAAGTATTTCTAAAATAAAATGTTAAGCTCTTATATTGATAATTAGTTAAGCTCCACACCAGTTCTAACTAAAATCTGCCCTAGTTTGACCGCATTTGGACATACCAGTGTCCACATAGTTAAAGTGCGTGTAGTCAAAGTTGTTTCGTTTTGATAGAGTAGAAAAGAGTTAATATCCCTGCCAGGTTATTTTTTTCTCCCGTCTTTGTACAGTTGGGGAATTTTCACTTCCCGTTGCAGGGATGCATCAGGAAGTTAGAGGAAATCTTTCAAATTGAGGAGAGTTCCTTCTTTTCCCCTACATAAACGGTCTCCATAGTACAATTTCCCCTCACCTCTTGCTCTGAGAAAAAGAAAAATTAAAGCAGAACTCCAGACTTTGCCTATAAAGCCCCACACTTTAAAAAAAAAAATGTATTAAAACAAAGTTTGCCAGGCAATGTAAACCTGTAATAGAAGAAGGGGAATAATTACATCTCCTGATGTGCATGCCACCAAACACCACTCTAATATTGAGAAATCATTCTCCAAAGTTTATAGGGAAACCAACACTTCCTGGAGAGTCGATGTCAGGATCTGAATCACCTGCTGGTGGCACTGTGCTTCCCAGAGCCAGAGATTGTAGTTCCAGTGTCCACCAGCGGGTGTCTTCCAACAGCCAGAATTCTCCAGTAATCAGTCTCCACCTTTTGCTGGGAGGATTTTTAGGTCATCTTTTTCGTGTGTCTTTTGCTTCAGTGTTTAGGTGCTGCCAAATCTTGTTGCCAGTAATCCTGATGTTGCTTCTGCCCTGTACCTTGTACCCTGTATCCTGCTGCCTTGTACCTGCTATCCTTTGTTTCTAACCCCAGTTTTTGTTCTCCCTCCCTATTTGCTCCCTGCATCTCCAGTTTCCTGCTTTTCTGTGTTCCCCATTTTGTAAATATTGTATATACAGTAGTTAGCTTAGGTTCCTGTTTGTTAGGTTTATTAGTCAGGTATTCTGTCCCTGGAGTTTTTTTGGTTCACCTATATCTTTATAGTTGTTGAGCGCTGGTTTAAAGCGGAGTTCCACACAAAAATGGATCTTCCGCTTTTCGGATCCCCCCCTCCGGTGTTACATTTGGCAATTTTTAGGGGGGAGGGGGGTGCAGATATCTGTATAATACAGGTATTTGCACCCACTTCTGGGCATACACTCCCGTGGGAGCTACGCCACTTCCCCCCCCCGCTGTCTGTTGGGAGACACACAGGTCCCAGAGACAGCAGGGACCATTCAGATTGCGCAGCTGGACTCACGCATGCACAGTAGGGAACCAGGAAGTGAAGCCGCTAGGCTTCCTGATTCCCTTACCGAAGATGGCGGCGGCAGCACCGAGGACTGAGGGACGGTTCGGCCACAGGTGCCGACATCGCGGGCACCCTGGACAGGTAAGTGTCCTTATTTTAAAAGTCAGCAGCTGCAGTATTTGTAGCTGCTGACTTTTGCAAAAATAAATTTCAGCGGACCTCCACTTTAAGTATGGATTTTGTTTCCTTTAAAGCATATAGAAAGTTGTCTTGGGTTTTCCTAGGTGTAGCCACTCAGATCTGGCCATCTCTGTTGTTGAATCCTGATAGTCGAGCTCCTGGGAAATGTAACTTCTTGTTGGCCTCCTTGTTACTACAAGAGAGTGCAATGACATAAAAGTCAGCAGGAGGAACCAGTGATAGATGCCTACGCTTGTACAGCAAAGACTGTAGACTTGAAGGGGGGTGTTCCTCCAAAGGTAGGTACATCCCAATCAAGTCTATGAGATTTTACTGCACAGGCGCAGGAGTCGCAAAGATAAAAACAATGTGGGAGGCACCGCCATGGGAGCAGATGAGTAAGCACTAGGAGGATTTAAGCTTAGGTTAGTTTAAGTGGCTAGGGAGGGGGTGGTTGGCTACGGGCTTTAAGTTAGGCGAACTTGTGTTTTAAATAACTGAGTGTAGAGATATTAGACACAGGGAGTGCACTATTTTTAGCGAGTCAACCAGGCCATAGACATGCATTGTGATAAAGAGCAGTAAAGCACAAACAATACAAATTTACAATTACAAACTATACACAGAGACAAATAAGGTTTAAAAAAACATTAACAGATACTAATACAATTTTGTAAATGACGCATATTCCTTCATATATCGCAATATGCACTCAGGCACTAACTGTAAGAATTACTAACACCTTGAGCAGGTAGGAGTGTGAATTAACAAGTAGAACTAAGTGAAAGTAGACAATGTTGAGGGCCTACCAGTACCTCCAAATGTTGACACAGTGCCTCTTTGCACCATGGGACTCTAACTTAACCACTTACATAGTTACATAGTAGGTGAAGTTGAAAAAAGTCCATCAAGTCCAACCTATGTGTGTGATTATATGTCAGTATTACATTGTATATCCCTGTATGTTGTGGTCGTTCAGGTGCCTATCCAATAGTTTTTTGAAACTATCAATGCCCCCCGCTGAGACCACCGCCTGTGGAAGGGAATTCCACATCCTTGCCGCTCTTATAGTAAAGAACCCTCTACGTAGTTTAAGGTTAAATCTCTTTTGTTCTAATTTTAATGAGTTGGCACGTGTCTTGTTAAACTCCCTTCCGCGAAAAAGTTTTATCCCTATTGTGGGGTCACCAGTACGGTATTTATAAATTGAAATCGTATCCCCTCTCAAGCGTCTCTTCCCCAGAGAGAATAAATTCAGTGCTCGCAACCTTTCTTCATAACTAATATCCTCCAGACCTTTTATTAGCTTGTAATGATTACAGTGCAGTCCCCTTTATGTTAGTGTCCCTGCAATCATGCCCCATCCCTCCTTTTACTCTGCTTCCTTACATCAGAGTCCACACAGTCCCCCCTTACATCATTACATCAGAGTCTGCACAGACCCCCCTTACAGCATTACATCAGAGTCTGCACAGACCCCCCTTACAGCATTACATCAGAGTCCACACAGAACTCCCTTACATCAGAGTCCGCGCAGACCTCCCTTACATCAGAGTCCGCGCAGACCTCCCTTACATCAGAGTCCGCGCAGACCTCCCTTACATCAGAGTCCGCACAGTCCCCCCTTACATCAGAGTCCGCACAGTCCCCCCTTACATCAGAGTACACACAGACCTCCCTTACATCAGAGTACACACAGACCTCCCTTACATCAGAGTACGCACAGACCCCCCTTACATCAGAGTCAACAGAACACCCCTTAAATTTATTTTATATATACACTGGGAGGAAGGAAAGAGGGTGAGCTTACTCACCCCAGGACGGAGGCTCAGGCACAGGCTGCCTGCAGCTTTTAATCTTGTGTTAAATCTTCCTTCGCGTATCTCCCTGGGGATGTGTGGGTGGGGTAGAAATGGGTGAGTGGGCGGGGCAGACACAGGGGTGTGGGCGTGGGCAGACACAGGGTTGTGGGCGCGGCAGACAGGAGTAGAGGGGCTGGAGGAGGAGGAGCAGTGTCCGAGCAGAGAGCAGGACTGTCGGCCCTAAGTCTGAGCTGTGTGTGAGAGAGACACACAGCTGAGCCAATCAACCGCTAACGTCATTTGTAGTTGCGCCGGAGACCAGAGATGACACAAGCATGACCACTTAGCAGTAGGGGAGCGGTGGCCGTGGCGTGTGTTAACCCTCTCCAGGCCGCGGGTGCCGTTTACCTCTCGCTGTGCAGCCTGATCATCAACAGACCACGGAGCGGGCGACCCCGTCCCACCGGGCAAATGCCCAGTCTGCCCTATGGCCAGTCGGGGCCTGCTTGCAAGTGTATATGTGCTGCTTGTACTCACACAGAATCTGGCTGGCTTCTCTCCCTGAACTAAAAGAACTCAGGAAGGAAGAAATTGGCCAGAACCTGTGTGCCCTGTTTACTGTTTACAAACACACAGAGGTCTGTGCTGTGATTGGCCACAGCCGATCAGCAGGTATACAGCCAAATCACAACACAGATCATCAGAGGGCATGCAGCACATCAGAGAATCAGGAAGTAAGCCGTGACATATCCGTATGTTGCTTAGGCTGGAGCTGCTGGCCGCCCACACTAAGTGAACTGTGGGCGGGTGGCCAACAGGAACCAGCTAAACTTCAATCCATCTATGGGCATTCCTGTTCATTAGAATTAGATATATCGATTGACTTTTTATTAACGGTCCTGCTGATACATTTTCATTCAAGCAGCACTTGCAGGCAAAGGGCTGCATTGCTGATCATTGTATTCTGATAGCAGGCGTGTCCTGCTGTCAGAATACAATGACACAGTGGGGCAGATTCCTGCATCCGCATTGAATGTGTGGATGGGGGAATCCTTTCATTGTTTTTGTCGTTAATCCATTGACTGAATTTAAAAAAAAAACTGAAGCTTGGTTCTATCTATGGCTAGAGATGTTTTGGAAGGAGGTCCGCAGAATCTCTCAGAAAATTACTAATTATCAGATCCCTGTGGATCCTTTCTTCTGCATCTTTCGGACATCCCTGCTAGGACCTATAAGAAATCTGTATTATGCCACCTTCTCAATGCCACCAAGTTGTGCATTTCACTATGATGGAAAGACCCTCAAACTCTTTCTATCATACTATGGCTTCATAGGGTGGTGGAGATAAAGAAGATGGAAGGCCTAGTACTTTCTTCCCCAAACGTGAACAGTTCTCCAAAACTTGGATCCATTGGACTATGTTTGTTTACTTGGATGAGGGCAAAGCTCTTCTTGAAGCCCACCCTAGAAGACAAAGAAATTTTATTTGCTCTACTATTTGCGTCCTATTGTGCCAACATGGCTTCCCCTCTATCCACCCCACATCCCAATCGCACTACCCCACCTCCCAGGCTCCCCTCTTTCTTTTTTTTTTTTCTTTCCCACTATCCCCCCCCCCCCTTCACCCTACCAGAACCCTGTCTACTACCTCTAATTCTTACTTTCTATTTCTGCTATATTCCCCATGGAAAATGTAGTATCCTGCCCATATTAAAGCAAAGTTTCACTCATTTTTATGTTTATTAAAAGTCAGCAGCTACAAAAAAGTGTAGCTGCTGACTTTTATTAAACACACACTCACCTGTCCCACGGTCCAGCGATGTGGCCAACCAAACCCTCGCTTCTCTCCCTTGCCTCCCCGCAGCACTGGGATTGCAAGTGTGGGCACCCGGCTGTGACAGCTTGCGGCTTCACAGCCAGATGGGCACTGCACATGCACGAGTCGCACAGCGCCTCCACATTGGTCGGGCAATCTTCTGGAGCCTGTGACATATCCCAGAAGAGTGCAAGGAGGGAGGGGGAGAGAACTTTAGCTTGAGCCGCCTAGGCAGCCCGAGCGGAAGTGAGAGCAAGTACCGGTCAAAACTAGGTACCTGCCCCTCCCCCTCATAAATGACATGCCAAATGTGGCATAATTGGGGGAAGGAGTGCTTAAAGCGGAACTTCCCCTTTTGAGTGGAGCTCCGCTTTAAAGTTACGGCCATATGTTGGAGGCTCTTAAAGTTACAGAGCTCTTTGTATTCTCAACCCGTATGACAACTGCTCTCTTCGCTCTAGCAGCTGAGTGTATCTATATGCAGATATTTTTTGTACAGTATAGCTTAGGTCCAACCTTTTGTTTTGAATGTCACCTCTGTGTTCATTTTTTACTTTTTAAATTTAATTTCTGTTCAAAAATTTACATCGGGTCCTGCTTCATAACTGGTCATAAGGGCACTGGTTTCGAGGAAGAATTTCAGGAACACATGCTCTGCCCACTCAGTAACAAAGACCACATAGTGTATATTCAAAATAGCTATAGATGGGAGATGGGGGTGTGTCAGTGACCACGCAGTTTTGCCTTACTGTGACATGTACACAGTAGTCACAGACATTCCCCTGCTACTTTGCATAGCCTGTGAATAGAAGGGACTGCAAAATTATTTCAAATACAAAGTATGAACAATGACAGGTAATAAATACATTACATAACATCATTGGGCTTTAGAAACATAAACACAGCTTTATTGAGGTGGTGACAGATCAGCCTTAATGCAATGACAAGTTTACTTTAATTTTTTATTTTTTTTTTTATTTTAGAGGGGAACACCTCTAACTTCTGTTGCTGAATAGGGGGTTGAAAATTATAGAGGACACATAACCCCAATTCCAAAAAATTTGGATGCTGTGTAAAATCAACATGAAAACAGAATGAAATGATTTGTAAATCTTATAAATATTCACAATAGAAAGTTAAAAAACATATCAAATCCCCCTGAGGAAGTGGCGAGACCCTGTGATATAACACGTAGGGGAGGGGCAACAGGGTGGTATGGCACCCGGAACTTTTTGTGGTGAGAGAGATCCTCTGCGGCTAGTGCAGTGTCACAGGCATATCACATATATATATATTTTTAACCGTGTAAAGAGTGGTGCGCTGGTAGCACCTGAAGGATGTGAGTACCTTTCTTATACTTTGGATAAAGACAGATCATTTTAAATTTATAGGAACTATTGGCGTTTTTCCCTTTTACATATGCCATGTGAGGTGACTCTTTTGGAGTGAGGCAGCATCAAAGGGAGGAGGATTAAGGAGATGCAGATTACGTTACTCTAGCCCGGGAGAGGCTAAAAAGCTTGTTTGACCAATTTTAAATGTGAGGTCACACACAGCAGTGTGAGGGCAGACCCATAAGAGGGGGAGCACGAGTGTGGTGATATATTACTAAGAACTAGGGATGGGCCCAATGTTCGAGTCGAATGTACGTTTGACTCGAACATCGGGTGTTCGTTTGTTCGTAGAGCAAACAAACATATGGGGCGCTCGCAGGACGTTTACCTGACCTGTATACTTTGGCCAATCACAGTGCGATGTACAGTGAGAGCCATGATTGACCAAAGGCAGGGTGCCTTTGACCAATCATCATCGATCTCGACCCCTTACCACGTGATCAGCTATCAGCCAATGACAGCTGATCATGTAATGTAAACAGAGCCGGTAATCGGCTATTTAAAAAAAAAAGCCGAACACCGGCAGCTGTGAAAGGGACATCAGTCCTGATCGTGGAGAGGCTCTGCAGAGTCATGTGTGCCCACCTGTGCCACCTACCAGTGCACAAAGGTGCCCACCAGCGCCACCTACCAGTGCCCACAGTGCCACCCATCAGTGCCCACAGTGTCACCTATTAGCGCCCACAGTGCCACCTATAAATGTCACCAATCAGTGCCTCATCACCAGTGCTGCCTTTCAATGCCACCTAACAGTGCCCATCAGTGCCACCTACCAGTGCCTATCAGTGCTCATCAGTGCCATCTAACAGTGCCCAGCAGTGCCATTTATCAGTGACATCTATCAGTGCCCTTTAGTACCCATCAGTGCCACCCATCAGTGCCACCCATCAGTGCCCCCCATCAGTAACACCTATCATGGTCCATCAGTGCTGTCTTTTCAGTGCCTATCAGTGCAGATCATCGGGGTCCATCAGTGCCCATCAGTGAAGGAGAAACATTACCTGTTTGCAAAATTTTATAACAAAATAACATTTATAAAAATGTCTGTCTTTTTTTGTTTGTTTAGAAAAAAATAAAAACCGAAGAGGTGATTAAATACCACCAAAAGAAAGCTCTATTTGTGTGAAAAAATCTGGGCAGGAGGGGGGTTTAAGTGCCCAGTAAGCAAATGGTTAAATTACATTTTTTCCTTTAGAAATGTCATTATTGCTGCTTCAAATTCTATACATTGTACCGATGTGCCACTTTACAGGCAGACTAAGGGGACCCCCCAGGCACGATATTTAAAGGAACATTTCATTTTTATTGTTTCACTTTAAGCATCATTAAAATCACTGCTCCTTTAAAAATGATTGTTTTAAAAACTTTCTTTTGCATTGATACATGTCCCTCAGGGCAGTACCCGGGTCCCCATACACTTTTTATGGCAATAACTTGCATACAAGCCTTTAAAATTAGGACTTTTGATTTGTGATGTTCTTGTCCTATAAACTTTAATAGAATTTACATGTTCACTAGAACTTTTTGCCTGTTCCAGATGTTCTGGTGCGAGTCGAACCGGGGAGTGTTCGGCCCATCCCTTTTAAGAACACAGGAGCATTGCAAACAGCACAAGTTTATATGGTGGATGGCAATATATCATTGAATTCCTTCACTGGATCGAACATAAGAACTATATTATTTATATGCTATACACCATTTGGTATTTTTTGGGCATTGCATTAAGTTAATATAACTAGCACTGTTATATATGTTAAGCACTATAACTGCACAGGTTTTTTGCATGTGTCATGTGTAGAAGTACTCTATGTTGTATTTGATTTATGAAAGTTTTTTTTTAATATTTTTTGCGCACATTTAGTAAGGCTGTGTAGTCTTATGATTGTTATTAGGATTTATAGCGCGGCACATAGATTTAATGAATTTTGGACACATCTTTATGGGAATGTGAAAGGGCTTGCAGCTGTGCCTTGTATTGTATTAATATATATCAAATGTTTTTACTGCCATCCATTTCAAACATACCTTATTTTTTCACAAATGTTACATTTTCTCAGTTTCAACATTTAATGTTTTATTGTGAATAAAATATGGATGTATGAGATGTGAAAATCATTGCATTCTGTTTTTATGTGGATTTAACACAGTGCCCCAACTTTTTTGGAAATGGGGTTGTATATAGTTTTTTTTTTCTACTTATCTCCTATCAGACACTCTGATTTGAAATCTCAGATGGAACAAACCGGCGGAAAGGAGACAACACATCAATCAATCTCCTCTGCATAAATGTTGGGCTTGTCATAAAATCTTCCTACACATCCATTTCTAGACAGTAGTAGTAAGCGCATCACACTTTGCAGCCCTCTCAGGACTGGGGAAAGTCCCAAAAAAAGTACTGGAAAAGAACAAAGAAGAGAGGGTGCATCAGCAAGTAACTACTTACAATTACAAACATAGAAGTAAAGACAGCTCATCAAAGTGATAGACTTATTCTGGTCACTCCGTATGCTCCTGAAGCTTGGGAGGACATCTTCCTGGATCCAACCAGCTTAGATGTTTCAAGGATAAACCTTCTTCCTTAGAGCCAAAACAGTTTTGGCTCTAAGGATGAGGGTTTACACGTAAGAAGGTTGGATCCAGGAAGATGTCCTCCCAAACTTCAGGAGCATATGGAGTGACCAGAACAAGTCTATTCCTTTTGATGACCTTTATTTACTTCTAGGTTTGTAAGTAGTTACTTGTTTACGTTTAACAACAAAAGGTTATTGGGATATGCACTTGGCTGATGTGCCCTCTCTTCTTTGTTCTTTTCTGAAGGGAAAAAGAGAAAGGGGAATGAGTTAAGCTGGCCATACATGGACCGAAATTCGACCAACACAGCAGAGACTGTCTTAATTTTGATCAATGTGTGGCCACTGTGGTGGAACAGAAGTTGATCTACAGATGTCACAAAACTGACATCTGTCCCATTCAGCTCTGATTACAGCAGGGAATCTGCCTATATAGATTCTTGTGCCACTGACTTTTTTTCAACCGCCCTGTCAGATAAAAGCCGCTTGATCAGCACTGCAGGCAATAGGCTCCAGCATTGATCTGTGTATTCCAACAGCGGGGAAATCTCCTCACTGGCAGAATACAATAGTGCAGCGGGAGGATTCTTCCTTCCACATTGAATGTGTGGATGAGATAATCAGGTCAGTTTTTTTTCACTTAACCAGTTGGTTATTTATGTATGGCCAGCTTTACTGATGATCAGACCACATATGTAAATTTGAGCCTAAGCCTAAACTTCTAGCTTAAGAGCTCTGCAACCAGACTCAATGAAGGAGGTAAAAAAAGCATTTGGGAAAACATGTGAAAATGACATGAGAGCGCCATCTGCTGATTGTATATGAAAATACAAAATATACTGTAAGTACACAATATTTCACATTTGTAGAGTTAAGTTGTAGAGTAGAGTTGTAGAGTTAAGTTGTTCCAATGTAGTTCATGCCATATTACCATTCTCAATGCCTTAGCTGCCATTGAAATTCAGGCTGTAAATGGTTACTGTATATCAGTTGATGGATGAATCTTTTATTCAAGATGAACATGAAGCTTGGGGGTCACCTTTTGCACTTTGCACAGTCTTACAGCTAGAAAATAAATCTATACAACACACTTGAAGATTAACAATGATGTAAACACTCTTGGTTTTTTTTTTAGCTGTAGCATAAAGATTCTACATTTTATAGTATATACCAATTTATTGCCAAAATACAAGCACTGACGGGTAAAATTAAGCATCCTCTTTACAAATCAAAGACTTTCATTTCCCAAAACAGCAATTTCTATCTTAGATCACAATTAACCAGTAAACACAATATAATTGCTCATTTCATTTATTAGCTACTTCCAACTGCTTAAATACAACAAATGTAATTTTTATTCAATTTTTTTCATCCCTTTTCCATTGCCAGCACAGTTAGTCTTCATTGCTACGGGCTCGCTTCCCATCGCTGTGCAGCTTCTAAAGAGCCCAGTGGCTTCAAGTATGGCAGGTAGAGGGTTAATGGGACGTTGTCCTAGCGCATTTTGTAGTCGTGAGATATGGAGGCTTCACACAGCTGGCCTTTGAAATCCAGTTCTACTGTGAAATCCAGATCACGCTGAAATGAATGGCAAAAATGTTAGGCTAGCCGGATGCATGAGCCCTTAATCTTCCAAAAGGAGTCACTGATGCTGTTGTAGAGGTCATTTATGGCAAAAGTGAGGAAAGGAGATCAAAATGAATGCACAGTGCAACTCTGAATGTGTAAAAAAAAAAATACCCATTGATCCGCCAGGTGCACCTATCTTCTTGTTGTGACCTGACAACTTTGACAGTGCTGCACTGAAATGCCAAGTAGTGTTGTCTACTCTGCCCAGTTCTCCCTGCTGGACTACAGAACTTCCCCCTTTCCATAACCGCTCTTTGATTACAATCTTCCTGGGAGCTGCCTCAGAGTTGAGCACATGATCAGGGGAATTTGAATGTTAACTGTTTAGCAGCTAGTAGTGTTAAAAGCTGTCACAGTTTATACACAGGGCTGCTGTTAGAAACCACGGGGCCCCATACAGACAACTTGACATGGGGCCCCATAAAGCTAATGTTTCAGTTACGAATGAACATAGTGAGTGATCGGTATTAATCACTCATTGTGTTCATTCTGAAGAGGAAGCAGCTAAAAGCCAATGAGAGGGAGAGGAGAAGAAGCCAGCTTATAGCTGCTACAGAGAGAGCAATATAAAGGATCAGTTCCAGTAATTGCCCTCCCACCGATCATCCTCCCTGCCCTATCCGATTCACCCTGTTGCATGAACCCCCCTGCTGGCCTGGGCTCTGTACAGGAGGGCTGGTGGTTACCCTTTATCTACGGCCCTGTTTACACATGTATATATTGATTTGTTTCCAAGAAAACAATGCTATTGCCTTAACGCGTATTTCCGCTTAAAAAAAAAAAATTAAAAGTCAGCAGCTACAAATACTGCAGCTGCTGACTTTTAATAATCGGACACTTACCTGTCCCAGGGTCCAGCGAAGCAGGGGACCGAAGCCCGGCTCGTCTCCCCCTCCACTCGGCGGCGCGGGTGCGCATGCACGAGCCGCGGCGTGCGCCGCGACTGGCCGCGCAATCATCTCGGACCTGTGACGTGTCCCAGATGATTGCCTAGAGGGAGGGGGGAAAGCTGATCTCCCTTCCTGCGCCGAGGGAAGTGACATCAGGAGCCCAGGCGCTGAAGGAGGCAGATTACGAGGGACCCCCTAGCAACAGGTATTAAAAGGTGAGTAATGAATTTTTTTTTTTTTTGGGGTGGAACTCCACTTTAAATACCAGAAGCCTGTCCACACACTTTGTGCATGGAAAGGTCTTTTGGCAGCTGTAGCTCTAGGGGTGTGCCTATGTCAGTAGGAACTAAGATCCCAGCAACTGACCCTGCAAGATCTTTCCAAGCCTTGTAATAATGTTACAGGGAGTAAAAAAATTATGTTTCTCACTACAGGAACAAGGTAAATGTAAAAGAATGCTAAGACATGAACTAGTGGGGGAGAGTCAGGGTTAGGGGTAAATTTGGCTATGTTTTTAGATGTTTAACTAGCGGTTTGGTATTTCATGTTATAGAGTGCAGCTGTGTTGATTCACCGAGTGATATTTATCACTCCACTTAATTGAAAGCACTGAGCACAGTTTATTTATTTAGTTTATAAAGACATACTTATTATGAATCACCTTCTTGACTCAAACTTCTGTCCTTTATGGCTCACTGTGGTAAATATCGTTTGGTACAGGGGCATTGTTTGTATTATTCTCAAGTCACACATTATTGGAAAAGTGAAACAAGGAACCCCCCCCCCACCTGCTTACAACACACATGTTGAAGTATTTTATGTTCCTAACCAAATAATATGTTTTTCTACTGGAATATTCTCTGTGAGGAAATAGCAATTCACCTTCCCTGTGGTTGACTTAGACTATATTACCAAAAGTATTGGGACGCATGTCTACACACACATGAACTTTAAAGGGGTTGTAAACCTTCATGATTTTCCCCTTAATGCATCCTATGCATTAAGGTGAAAAAACTTCTGTCACTGATGGGCCCCCCAGCCCCCCCCCCCCCCAGTTTTACTCACCTGAGTCCTGTGATTCACACGGCGGAGACGCGCTCTTCCCCTCTGCCCATTGTCTCAGCTCTTGCTTGGATAGATTGATGCAGTGCAGCCATTGGCTCCCGTTGCGGTCAATGAAATCCAATAACGGCGGGTGCCAGGGGCGGGGCCGAGTCCGGCATTCTGCGTCTATGGACACAAATGCTGAGCTCAGGAGCACACCCGCAAGGTAACCCCCAGGAGAGCCCTTCTCTTAGGGGGTTATACAATGCGGGGAGGAGCTACCAGCACCGCCGGGGGAACCAGAAGTCGAGGATGGGAGCCACTCTGTGCAAAACGAACTGCACAGTGACAGTATGACATGTTTGTTATTTAAACAAAAAAATGAAGCCTTACAATAACTTTAATGGCTTCCCAGTCTTAGTCCATAGGGTTCATAATTGAATTGGCCCACCCTTTGCAGCTATAACAGCTTCAACTCTTCTGGGAAGGCTGTCCACAAGGTTTAGGAGTGTGTCTATGGGAATGTTTGACCATTCTTCCAGAAGAGCATTTGTGAGGTCAGGAACTGATGTTAGAGGAGAAGGCCTGGCTCACAGTCTCTGCTCAAATTCATCGTGTTCTATCGGGTTGAGGACAAACCAATAGAACACCTTTGGGATGAATTAGAGTGGAGACTGCGAGCCAGGCCTTCTCGTCCAACATCAGTGCCTGACCTCACAAATGCGCTTCTGGTAGAATGGTCAAGCATTCTCATAGACATACTTTTAAACCTTGTGGACAGCCTCCCCATAAGAGTTGAAGCTGTTATGGCTGCAAAAGGTGGGCCAACCCAATATTGAACCCTACGGACTAAGACAGGGATGTCATTATAGTTCATGTGCATTTAAAGGCAGGTGTCCCAATACTTTTGGTAATATAGTGTATCTGATAAACTACTGACTGGATTTTTGAGGGCATGCAGATTTACGGTAAATGAGACCAGGAGGAATACCCTAATTTAATAAGTTACTCCATTGAAAATGTAAGCACCCACCCCCTACCTTACACACTGTCCACAATTTGGTAAGTTAGGAGCAACTTGTTTTGAGATTGCCTCTAGTTCTTAAACTTTTGGCATGCAACTGTACAATATGTCAATTGCATACTAGGTGTAAATTTCACAAAGATCATTTGATCTGGGGTTTTTTTTTTTTTTGGATGTTGGTCTCCCTCTTCCCTTCTCAGCAAAGCAAAGATGCACTCGTTCCACACCTGTCTAATTTTAGCTCCAAGGGAATCAACAGCCTGTAGGGTATCACCCAAGCACTCCACTCTGGAAAACCACCTTGTTGCCATTAAAACATCAAAAAGTGTCTCAATGCCAAACTACAGAACATACTATAGAAGGGGTGTAGAAAATAGGGGGATGGAGATTGTCCAAAACCCCTCGCCCAGAGCCAGGGGTGCCAATCATCCATTAATAAAGAGACGGCCCCAATCCTTGCACTCAATGTGTTAAGCTCTCCTGACAGGAAAAATAAAATATCTACACCCCTGATTGACAGACAAATATTAGAAGAGATGATGCACATCCACATATTAACAATTGTCCAACCTTTCTGATAGACTACATGGTACTTGGGGGGAGCCTTCTGTGGAGCATTGGGAAGCCTGCAGCTACCTGCAACCTCCTGATCTCTTCACGCAATGAGGCATTTGATGCTTGCAGTCACTCAACCTGTGACTTCTGTCTGATTACACTGACTGCAAGACACCCCTTTTCGGCTGGTGTCTCTATTAACCACTTCAGCCCCAGACTATTTGGATGTCAAAAGACCAGAGCACTTTTTGCGATTCGGTACTGCGTCGCTTTAACTGACAATTGCGCGGTCGTGCGACGTGGCTCCGAAACAAAATGGACGTCTTTTTTTCCCCACAAATATAGCTTTCTTTTGGTGGTATTTGATCACCTCTGCGGTTTTTATTTTTTATTTATAAACAAGAAAATAGCGAACATTTTGAAAAGAAGCGCATTATTTTTTACTTTTAGCTATAATAAATATCCCCAAAAAATATATAAAAATGATTTTTTTCCCTCAGTTTAGGCAGATATGTATTCTTCTACAAAATATTAAAAAAAATAGCAATAAGCCTTTATTGATTGGTTTGCGCAAAAGTTATAGCGTCTACAAAATAGAGAATAGTTTTATGGCATTTTTTATTAATAATTTTTTTTTACTAGTAATTTTTATCGTGACTGCGACATTATGGCGGACAGACCGGAAACTTTTGGCGCTATTTTGGGACCATTCACATTTATACAGCGATCAGTGCAATTAAAAATGCATTGATTACTGTGTAAATGTGACTGGCAGTGAAGGGGTTAACCACTAGGTGGCGCTGTAGGGGTTAAGTGTGTCCTAGGGAGTGATTCTAACTGTGGGGGGGATGGGCTATGTGTGACATGACACTGATCACTGGTCCCGATTACAGGGAGTGGTGATCAGTGTCACTAGGCAGAATGGGGAAATGCTTGTTTACATCAGCATTTTCCCAGTTCTTCCTCTCCGTGAGGCGATCGCAGGTACCCCCCGCAGACAGCAAGTCCGCGGGACCCGTGATTACACTCGCGGAGCTCGCGGCGGGTGTGCACATACCCGCAAGCCACTTCTTAAAGGGCAATGCACAGGTACGTTAATATCCCTGTACGTGCCCTTCTGCCGACGTATATCGGTGTGAGCCGGTCGGCAAGCTGTTAACAATGTCTATGGAAAGAGGGACTTCGGTGATGGCATCTACTCTTTTATGACCCTACCCCCATAAAACTATGGATTTAGGATATTCCTGTGAGGGGCTAGAGACGTTTCTACTGTCTGTTGTTGAAGCTGATCTGTTATTCCACTTTCCCGTTCCTTTTTTTCTCTTTCCCTGGTTTCCCTACCCCTCCCCTCCTTTCATTCCATCATTACCTTACATGACTTTCTTTTGATTACCAAAAGTATATGTATAACTTTGGCAACTTGTCTTTTTTCTTTTTGTAAAAGTCTATTCACAGTTATAATGTGTTCAAAATGTAAAAACCATGAAAAATACAATAAAATGTTTTGGGAAAAAAATAAATAAATTGTTTGGCATGTACAACAGTTCTCATATGTATTTCTACTGCTGATTTAGCTTTCTGCCTGGGGTTCAGCTGTAATCCTGAATTTAAGGAGGCGTGCAAGTCAATGAGTTTTTCATCTGACAGGAAGAAAATCTAAATGTTTTTTTTTTTTTTTAAAACAACATATTTCCTTCTAGTTAGAGATCAGCATGACAAATAAGGTGCATTAGCATTTGTGGAGGAAGCGCCACGAGAGAGTGGCAGTGCCAACAGCAAGCAGTCATTCTCCTTCTGCAGCCTGCATACTGATCAAGAACAAGCAGCAGGAATAATGTACTGTAGCTCTGGCAGGTGACACTTCCTTTATCTGCATAGGAGGATCAGACTGTGAAGACAAATAGACTGCTGAGAAAACAAAGGTCACCTGTGTACATATACAAAACTGAAGTCACTGTATATTCATAGGACCCCTATGAAGAAGAAAGAAGTCCCACCCCTGTGAATATAGAGGTGATATAAGCAGATATAAAAGACACAAATGAATGCAGCTCTGTAATCATTAATACAGCATTAAACATATTTTTAACCCCTTGTCTGCCAAGGTACATTTTTAAAATGTCCTTGTATTTAGGGGACTAAAACAGGCTCACAGCTGTTGCTAAAGCTATGAGCTTAAAGTGATATTAAAGGTTCGGCTTTAAAAAAAAAAATGTCATGCTTACCTGCTCTGTGCATTAATTTGCACAGAGCTGCCCCCAATCCTCTTCTTCTTGGGCCCCCTGCCAGCGCCCAGGCTCCTCCTCCCATGGCTAGTGTCCCTAAAAGCAAGCTGCTTGCTAAGGGGGCACTGGTGCATGCTCACTCCCGAGCCCTGCTTTATGCGTCCATAAGACAGCACTCCTGTGAATGGACATTGCCCCGCTCCCTGCTCATTGGCTCCCATTGCTGTCTCAGCCAATGAGGAGAGGGAGTCCCGGATAGCCAAGGCTCTTGTGTACATCATTAGATCAAGTGGGGGCTCAGGTGAGTATTAGGGGGGAGCAGCACACAGACGTTTTTTACCTTGATGCATAGAATGCATCAAGATAAAAAAAAGAACTTCAGCCTTTACAAGCACTCTAAAATTGCTTTTTTTTTTAGCTGGATCCTAGCTTTAATTAATTTTATGGTATCGCTCCTCATATCCTCAGTGTGTGCCCACCCCTCCCTACCGCTGCCACCCGCGGTAAATGCACTCAGGATGTCGAGTGGGAGAGGCTTGGGGAACATCTATTCCCTGATCTCCTTGATGATTAATGAACCTGGAAGTGACAAGCATTTCACCTTTTACAGGTTTAGAACTGTCACTCCCCGATCTAAGCTTGATTAGCTTCAGTGGAAGTCAGAGGTGACATTAGGGGTCTAAAAGGCCCTTGATGTCTCCAAAAAGAGGACCTATCACCTGTCCATGTTACCACATAGGAGTTTGTGATAGCAATATTGATCTGGTGTCAGCCTGTCGCAATCCCTATACAGCAGGGCTGGAGTGTGAGAGGAAGAAACAGCACATGGAGCCAAATACACTGATAGGAAGAGAAAGCAACATAGCAGACAGCTGAGGTCATCACTGTGCTGCTTCTCTTTTCACTGTCCAGTAACAGGCTGTGGGATGGTTCAAAGAAATTGGATTGGATGATGCTGGTCATCAGACTGAGGACATCTGGTGGCAAAAGTAAAAATACTGAATTAAAGTGAATAATGCAGCAAAAGCTAGTTTGATTTATTGTATCTTTTAATTTGCCCTTAACTTTAATCTTGCTATTTTTGGCTGCCTTCTGCTTTAAACTTTGAACATTGAAATTCCACCTTGCCATAAAGACAGGAGGTAGGGGATTGTTGCATCAGAAAAGCAGATGCACATTTTGGATTCATTCAGTATGCCATGGGTGAATTAGCAAAATGTGACAAGGGAACCTGTAACATCCAGTCAGAATTCATCTTTCACTGACATTAATCTGGTAATTTGCTGTGTGCACTTTATCAACAGGCCTGATTGTAGCCATTATTTCCAGGTGTCTGGAAAGTTCCCAATTCTATCAAAGCTCTTTATTTCGCTTTGAATGAAGTGGGAAGGTTTAGAGCCCCTGTAATGTTTTAATTGTTTTCTTTATCCAAAACTAAATAATTAAATAGGGGGATACAGTGGAGAAGGTTTAGACCCCCTGTCAGGTTTTTGTTGCTCTTTGTATCCCTATCGGGGAGATTCCTTACTTCCTGTCAGTAACCCAATTGATAGATACATCTAAAAACAATTCCCTGGAATCAGAGCAATATAATATGGGTTCTGATTTGTTGGACTTACAGTAGCTCCTTGTATGGTTTTATTAAAAAAAAAATGGATATTTCTTACTATTTGTATTTTTTTGTTATAGGCATGTATATCACACAGACAGTTTACACAGTGCTTTTCCAAACTGTACATTCACTGCTCTTGAGTAGCTTACAATGCAAGGTCCCACTCTCACATGCACACACACTAAGGGGCAATTTTAGATATGATCCAAATAACTTACCAGAATGTCTTTGATGTGTGTGAGGAAACCAAAGTACCCAGCAGAAACACACCCAAGTGCAGGGAGAACATGCAAACTCCACGCAGGCAGCGTCCTAGCCAAGATTCAGACTAAGGACCCCATTGCTACAAAGGCAGGAGTGCTAGCTACTTAGCCACGGTGCTGCTTCTTACAAAATGTATTGATCATCAGAACATTTAAATACCCATACAGGTTGAAAAAGGACTTACAATGTTGTTAGCATTTGGCTTCATTGATATGGTTCCGTATAGTTCTTCCCCTCTTCGTACTGTTAGGTAATCTTCCATGTAGAAGACTGTTTGTTTCCAGTGTGTGTAAGGTGCATCAGGGGCTGTGGAAAAAGAAGCAAAAAAAAAAGATTGCCGCTAAAATTAAACAATTCTTCTCAGAGGCTTTAGAAAAAAATAAAATAATGCAGCTCAGCTGCAATACTCACCTTCAATCCAGCATTGTCCCTGCCATACCTCTAATTTTCCACAAGATGCCCTCAGTCTTCCAGGTTGAATAAAGCCCAGTGTAACTCGTACTGGAGAACTGAGGAAAAACTGAGCGTAAGGCGTCATGGCCCCATCCCTGAGGGAGGATGTCACCATGCCATCCTGCAATCACATTATATTAACAAAGGAGTGGTTCTAACATCGCCACAGCAGTGGTGGAACCTGGATCTGGGAGTTAAGCATAAAGATCCAGATTCAGACTTAAAGTAAGTAAAACTATAAATCATGAGAAATTGAAAACTTTCATTAGTTGGCCTGTTCAGTCATAACAAGAATATTTGACTACTTGCATAAGCTCAATGGTAGTTTGGTGATTTAAATGTGTTCTATTCAAAATTAACCTTTTTTTCTCAGTGCAAAGCAGAAGTCCCCAGATGTCACAATAATCCAATATTCTAGAGGGCGGTAATATGTAATTTTCTTGTTTGGGAAAGACACATTGACAGGGGTCTCAGCAAACAAGCTTCCAAACGTCCACGTCTGCTCCTGGCCTAATACTGTGACAGTCAGTAAATTGAAACTGAAAACCATTTTTTTTCCCCAAGGCCTATCTTTAGAAAACCATTTTCATCACATTACCGAAATGCTACCTTATTTAAATCACTCATACTTGCATGAAAATTGAAGTAAATCCCAGTAATATAGTTTTCCTTCAGAAATATCACCAGTAGATTTAGATGAGAATATTCTTCTATATGTCAGGAAGCCTGACCCACCTCCATCTAAATCGAATATGTCAGTTTTATAGGGGTGCTGCTATTTGAAATCCCATGTTGTTGTTTTTTTTTGAGGGTGCCACTATGGGATCAACTGTGATACTGACAGGGTTACTTACAGTGACACCCCCACTGACCCACTTATACTCACCTTTCACTGCTTATCCAGGTGCCCCTTCTGCCTCAGCCAACACCAAAAAATACCCAGTGTTGGCTGCTGTTGAAACATAGAGGAAGCAATCCCTCCACCTTCTCCATATGTTACAGTGCTTATGTCCAACATATGGCAGCTAGGCCCAAGCAGGACCTCATACAAGAGGGTCCAATGTTGCAGGCCCCCTATACGCGGGGGCATGCACCTGGTATTTTTGTGGAAGCTACAAGACAGGAAGGAGATGTTGGGTGGCACTGCAGAGTTAGGTACCATTGGTTTGAGGGGGCTTTAAACAGACATTGTCACTTTAATCTTAATGGACAAAGTGATGGTGTCTCATATGTAAACCTTCAAGTAAAAAAAGCCTTGCTTAACCACTACAATACCAGGCACTTATACACCTTCCTGCCCAGACCAATTTTCAGCTTTCAGTACTGCCGCACTTTGAATGACAATTGCGCGGTCATACAACACTGTACTCAAACTAAATTTTTATCATTTTGTTCCCACAAATAGAGCTTTCTTTTGGTGGTATTTGATCACCTCTGGGATTTTTATTTTCTGCTAAACAAATAAAAAAAAGGCCGAAAATTTTGAAAAAAAAAAAAAAAGTTTTTTTTGTTTCATTTACAAAACTTTGTAAATAAGTAAGTTTTCTCCTCCACTGATGGGCACTGATGGGGCTGCACTGACGGGCACTGATGAGGTGGTACTGATGAGGTGGCATTGATAGGCACTAATATGCGACACTGATGGGGCACTGATGGGCACTTATAGGTGGCACTGATATGCGGCACAGATGGGCACTGATAGGTGGCACGGATGGGCACTGATAGGCGGCACTGATGGGCACTGATAGGCGGCACAGATGGGCACTGATAGGCGGCACTTATAGGTGGCACGGATGGGCATGGATGGGCACTGATAGGTGGCACTGATGTACTGTAATGTATGTCACTGATGGATGCCAATCAGTGCCAAACAATAATGCCTGCCAATCAGTGATGCCCATTGTGGCATCCATTGTGGGCACTGATTGGCATCCATTGTGGGCACTGATTGGCATCCCTGGTGGTCTAGGGTGGCATACCTGGTGGTGACATCCCTGTTGGTCCTAGTGGGATCCCTGGTGGTCCAGTGTGGACATCCTCCGGGGGGGGGGGGGGGGGGCTGCGCTGATAATCGATCAGCACAGACCATCCTGTCAGAGGAGCAGCCGATTGGCTTTCCTCTACTCGCGTCTGACAGACATGAGTGAGGAAAAGCCGATTAACGGCTTTCCCTGTTTACATCGTGATCAGCCGTGATTAGACACGCTGATCACGTGGTAAAGAGCCTCCGTCAGAGACTCTTTATCTAGATCGGTGTTGCGGGGTGTCAGACTGGCACTATGCAACAACGAGTGCCTCCGGGGACACACATCGGCTCAATATCCTGAAGACGTCATATCAGGTTCAGGTTATTGATACCACTTTGCCACCGTCATTTTGCTATATGGCGGGCGGCAAGTGATTAATATATCAGGGCCTCCCACAATCATGCATAACCTCTTTTAAGTACACAAAAAGAAAAAAAAAACCTGTAGTCTAAAAAAATTAATATACTTACCTTACCCTTGGCTTCCACCTGCAGTGGCCAAGGTGTAGGTGCTGTATCCCAAATCTCTGAAAAGTACATGAGAAATGCGATACTCAGCATTTTTTTCATTTTTGTGGGAAGAATGACCTCTGCAGTACAGGAGCTGATGGTATGGTAGGTGTAATCCTGGACTCTAATCCTTTCGGCCCCACATCCAATCACTGTACAAATCTTGCTGAATCAAAATTCCTAACCGATGACACCACAAAGCTCCTAGTTCACTCCCTGGTCATCTCTCACCTCAGCTACTGCAACTCCCTCCTCATTGGCCTATCTTAACATAGGCTATCCCCCCTTCAATCCATCATGAATCCTGCTGCCCAGCTCATCCACCTTACCAACTGTTCAGTGTCTGCTACTCTTCTCCGTCAATCCCTCCACTGGCTTTCGCTCACCCAACAAATGAAATTCAAAATACTAACAACTACTTACAAAGACATCCACAACTTGGCCCCCAGCTGCATCACTAACCTAGTCTCAAAATACCAACCTAATTGTTCTCATCGTTCCTCCCAAGACCTCCTGCTCTCTAGCTCCCTTGTTACCTCCTCCTATGCTTACCTCCGGGACTTTTCCTGAGCCTCTCCCATCCTATGGAACTCCCTACCCCAATCTTTTCGACTATCTCCTACTCAGGAAGGGCTCTCTGATTCTTCCTGTGTTAAATTGTATTGTAACTGTACTGTCTGGCCTCATGTTGTAAAGAGCTGCAAAACCTGTTGTTGCTATATAAATCCTGTATAATAATAATATTGTTAGTGTGAGGTAAAGTCCAGTTTGAGATATCACCAGCACACCATGTACAGATAAACACACAAGGCACTTTAATGTTGCCAACGGAAAGCAACAAAGTCATTTTAACAATAGCTTGCTTACTATCCCTACAAATAGCCAGAATTAAATAACAAGATTCACCCCACCCCATAGACTTTAACAGTATTATTAAAAGTGATCTGCACTCTGTTACAAAGTTTGTGAACATCAAGCAAAATTGACAAAACTGTTCAGTAACCAAACCCTAGCAGATTTTCTCATCCATATACATTTGCATTTTTTGTACACCAATTAATACTGAAAACGTACAATGCTTCAAATAACTTGCTTTATTTTACCAGAGACTTTGGTTTAATGAATATAATGAGATGTTTGGAAACAGTTTCCACACACTAGGTGCTAATTGAAAAAGAATATATTTTTATTACACGAGAACAGAGACAGTTGTGTTTTAGGAGAGACATTAACTGATTTGTACTTAAAGTTACTGCTAAGAAATTAACATTACAAAATAAAGTCACACATTCCAATCCTGATAAAAATAGCGTGGAAATCTGTTAACGGTCTAAATTTGTAATCCAGTCTTGCTAAAACTGAACCATCATAGATATAATTAGCTCAATGTTAATGTGATACACTTCTAATAATTATATATTATATGGACTCCAGTCAGAAAAGAAAAAAATATTAGTGGATATTTATTATAGTCACAGCCTTCTTGAAAATCCTGCATCATCAAATATTTCTCGGTAGCATGTCCAAGGTCCCATCAACCATGGAATCCCTGTGTTTGACCTGTGACAGCCATGAAGGGTGTTGGAAGTGATCTACCTAATGTAGCCTGGGATAGGGATAAGAAAACAAAAACGAATATACTGTAG
Organism: Lithobates clamitans; assembly: GCA_037952925.1. Lineage (NCBI taxonomy): Eukaryota > Metazoa > Chordata > Amphibia > Anura > Ranidae > Lithobates > Lithobates clamitans. The sequence continues at coordinate 831,819 of JBBGZY010002188.1, read as the reverse complement.
GTCAGAACCCTTCCACTATGATTGACAAAGCTTCACTGCAAAGGTGTGTATAGTGATCTCCCCTATATAACTTGGGAGGAAGATAGAGGATCTAATGAGGGTCTGAACCTTGCCTCACTCAGGTTTGTTCATAAAGTCAGTGAAGAAAAGAGAGTTCCACAAGTTAAGAGTCCAATTCCTTTTATTAAACACAATACACATAGTGAGTAGCCAATGTTTTTAAGGAGCTTCACCACTCCTCTATCATCAGGGTTTTTGAGTACAAGAAATAGTGGATAACTGGACCAAACAATTGGGATTTTTCTGCATGTGGAAGAGCTTGTTCAGGTTGCTGGTCGCCCTGAGTCTTTGCATATGCAACAAACTCGATTTTGAGCCTAAACAGAGTTTGGTCTATTTATCCACTTTTTTTATCCTTATAAGCCAGGATGAAGAGAGAGAAATGACCCCTGAAATGCGTTGGAAACTTGCTGTTACTATTTAGATAGATAAATATGAACTGGAGTTTCAGCCACATCTGTGGTGCTCATTTCTCTCAACTGTCTTTATCAATGCTATTTCATGGACCCATCCATGCACATTGGTCAGTAGAGAGCTGCCTCTTTCTCAAGACTACAATGCCTAGGTATATAGACCACACTTCAGCATTCCCCCAGCACTTCTTCAGTCAGGCTTGTGACAATGGTGGCTTCACTGCAAATTCAAATTTGGTCTGCTACAGCTGTGAAGGGTGTATGAAGTGTTCTGTATCAAAGATAAAAGGCATGATGGTGGTCAGAACCCTTCCCCACTTAGGCTTGTGGTGACCGTAGCTTCACTGCAAAGCCAAGGTTGGTCTAAAACAGCTGCACAGAGGAGCAGCAAAGACATTGTCACTTTGCTCCAGGAAAGCAATAAAAATCCAATAGGGCATAGATGCCTGCTCTGCTCCACCCAAAAGCAAGACATTATTAAAAGTAATTGTAAACCCTTCCATAAACTCAGTAAAGTGACTGGCCTCAGGGGATATATATATAGATGAAACAAATCCTCTTACACAAGTTGTATCTGTTTATCTACTGTCTTCTCTTCTCTACATCCATTCAAAGTGGTGAATTTTAAGGCTTGTTTGAGAGTTCAGAAAAAAGGGAGAAGGAGAGTTGAAGTTACACTCTGCAGCGCTCAGTGAGGAGAGCTCTTAGAGCTGATTGGAGGGAAGCGACACCCCCCCCCCCCCCCTAAAGAGCACTCAGGAACAGAACTGAGGCTGTCAATCAGCTGGAGTTTCTCATCTGTTACCATTTTTCTCTTGGCGTCAGGAAAATTTGTCAGAAGTGATTCATGCTGATAGCATGAAGAATGAAGCAGCAGACAGAAATGACACATTGGGGGTTATTTACAAAAGGTAAATCCACTTTGCACTGAAAGTGCACTTGGAAGTGCAGTCACTCTAAATCTAAGGGGTAGATCTGAAATGAGTGGAAGCTCTGCTTATTTTATCATCCAATCATGTGCAAGCTAAAATGCTGTTTTTTATTATCCTTGCATGTCCCGCTCGGATCTACAGCGACTTTACTTCCAAGTGCACTTTCAGTGCACTTTCAGGGGCACTTGCATTGCAAAGTGGATTTGCCTTTAGTAAATAACCCCCATAGTGCCTTGGATTGAGACAAGTACACACTATAGATGTATATGCTTTGTTCCTATTTCATGTCTGAGGTTTACAACCACTTTAAGTATGACGATGTTGTTTTAAAAGATTGTGGTTAGCATTCACCTCCACACATGCTGTGGTGATTTAAACAAATGTATGTATCTAAAAATAAAACAAATACATATTTCAATTCAAATCATCCTTTGAAAAAAATATCACTCATGAAATATATTTAGATTTAAATCTAATAGTGAGCCAGCTGACGACTTTGTTGAAATACATCCGATTGGCTTTAGATCTGAGCCAAACTAGGACCGAGGATCAAAAGGGAACTCCCTGTAGAATGTAAGTCTGAGTATATTTATACACTTCGGTGCCATAATCAGCTGTTTTAGTTATTTTGGAACAAATCCTTCTCATGTTTGACCAACAGACAGACTATATCAAACACATTGGACAGTTGTTTCTGAAGATAAAGCAAAATACAATCCACCGTACTAGAGTTTAAAAAGAAATCATTTAAAGTGATACTAAAGTCTTGTATTTTTTTTTTTTTGTTTGTTAAAAATAACAAACATGTTATACTTACCTGCCCTGTTGCAGTATTTTTGCACAGAGCAGCCCAGATCCTCCTCTTCTCTGGTCCCTCTTCTGTGCTCCCGGCCCATCCCTCCTGTTGAGTGCCCACAGAGCAAGCAGCTTGCTATGGGGGCACCTGAGCCGAGCCACAGCTCCGTGTGTCCATTCAGAAACGGAGCTGCGGCCTTGCCCTCCCCTTTTATCTCCTCATTGGCTGACTGACTTTGATCGACATCAACGGGAGCCAATGGTGCCATGCTGCTCGCTCAGCCAATGAGGGTGGGAGTGCAGCCGAGACACTCCTGAAACATTGCTGGATCTAGATGGACCTCAGGTAAGTATTAGGGGCTGAGGGGGGTGGGTACTGCACACAGAAGGCTTTTCATCTTAATGCATAGAATGCATTAAAGTGGATGTAAAGTCTCACATATACCCGGTGAAGTGAACAGCCTCAGGTAATACACAGAGATGAAACAAATCTCCCGATATAAGTTTTACATGTATGTCTGATGTCTTTATCTGTATATATCCTTTAGAAAATGCTGTTTGTGTTAAAAATGTTCTCTTCCTGCTTAGACTGGGAGTGGATTATTGGCATACAGCCAAGGCAGCTGATTGGAGGAAAGGCATACACCCCCTCTTCACAAAGACAAAGGAAGAAAGGAATGTACACAGCTCTGCTCTTAGACAGCTAATCTATTTATAGCAACCTCCCCTGACACAAACTGCTATCTCCTGTCTAGAGAACGTGTGAGATGTTATCAGGCTGATAAGAGAAGAATGGAGCAAGAGACAGCTATGGGACTCAGTGCTTTGGACAGAGAGATAAGAAAACACTACAGATATATGTGCACAGCTCAAATTTCATGAATCAGGTTTACATCCACTTTAAGATAAAAAACCTTCTGCCTTTAAAACCACCTTAATATTTCCAATATACATTTTATGTACTGCTTTACAACATAAAGAGAGATAGTACAGTTACAATACAATAAAATACAAGAGGGTTAAGAGGGTCCTGCACATAAAAGCTTACAATCTAATAGGGTAGGGCAAAAGGTACAAAGTTATAATTATAACTCTGGAGATGAGCTGATGAAAGTGATAAAAGTTCAGTTAGTTGGAGGTGTGATAGGCTTCCCTAAAGAGATGCGTTTTCAGTGATCGCCTAAAGGCAGCCAGAGTAGGAGATATCCGGACAGATTGAGGTAGAGAGTTGCAGAGGATTGGAGAGGCTCTGGAGAAGTCCTGGAGATGAGCATGGGAGGAGGAGACAAGACAGCTGGAGGTCTTGGGAGGAGCGGAGAGGACAGTTTGGGTGATATTTGGAGACAAGATTGGTGACGTAGCTCGGGGCAGAGTTGTGAATGCCTTTCTATGTTGTTAGTATTTTGAATTTAATTTGCTGGGAGACCGGAAGCCAGTGGAGGGATTGACAGAGAGGGGTGGCAGACACTGAACGGTTGGTAAGGTAGAGGAGTCTGGCAGCAGCATTCATGATAGACTGAAGAGGGGATAGACTATAGAGGGGTAGGCCTATGAGAAGGGAGGTACAAAAGTCAAGGTGAGAGATAATAAGGGAATGAATGAGTAACTTGGTGGTTTCATTAGTTAAAAAAGGGCGAATTTTAGAGATGTTACGGAGGTGAAGTCTCTCCACTGCTAGTCTGCCAACTGAACAGTGAAGGAGCAGAAATAGACTAATAAGGTTATCTCATTGTTTTCTACTACCCCTATCTGTTTTTTCCTTGTCAGAATATTTGCACGCAGTACACCAGTAAGCAGGAATATAGCACAGAAAACAACGGTGCTTTAAATGAAACAGAGGCACCCCATTGTAAAGCCCAAGTTTAGCTAAAACAAAAACAGAAAAATAAGCACAAGTGACATAACTAACAGTTAGTATGATGTGTGCCCTGTCCTGATTCTTCTCCTTCAGTAGAAATCTTCGTCTGTCCTACCCTTCCTGCTTCTGCCATCGTAATCTTCCATTGTGATGGAGGTTAAAACAGCTAAATGCCCACCCATTCCTGCCTGAGCCACAGGGCTGGCCCAAGACATTGTGCTGCCTGGGTCCAAAAATGAAATGCTGCCCCTCCCCATAAAAAAAAAATCTTGCCCACCAAAAGGCCCCCATATCCATTATTTTATATCATGATAATTAAAACTAAAATTAAATGTATCAGGAAGTCACATTTACATGCAACATCATCTTGTCTATATGCAAAATTATATCACATGCCACCATGTTACTGCTGCCCCATCTTGGCGCCCTAGGGCATCCATGGGTGCAGTACGTGTCAGCACAGTGGGCCTCCCACTCCCCAGGGCCGGTGTGCATTAAACATGTTGCACCCATGGATGATAAACCACTGGGATTGGGCTGTATAGGGATGGGCTATGGTAATATATGGACAGTTTAGGGTAGTATATAGACAGGCTAGGGTAGTATATGGACAGGCTAGGGTAGTATATGGACAGGCTAGGGTAGTATATGGACAGGCTAGGGTAGTATATGGACAGGCTAGGGTAGTATATGGACAGGCTAGGGTAGTATATAGACAGGCTAGGGTAGTATATAGACAGGCTAGGGTAGTATATAGACAGGCTAGGGTAGTATATAGACAGTTTAGGGTAGTATATGGACAGGCTAGGGTAGTATATAGACAGTTTAGGGTAGTATATGGACAGGCTAGGGTAGTATATAGACAGGCTAGGGTAGTATGAATAGGATGCATGAAGGTAATAAATCTTCCCCCTATACAGCCACTTTTAGCCTTAGGATAAAATAAGGCTTGGACATCCACATCTAAGAGATAAACATTTATAGGAACACTGCTCTGCTGTGAAATATTTTGCCTGTAATTTGGATGCTCCCACATTTAGATCTATTGTACATCAGCAACATTTTTTTTTTAACAAAGAGGTTTTATTAATTTGTCCATAGTGCATACATGTTATAATATACTGTTCAGAGTACAAAACGTGTCATGCAGACATATATAGAACAAGGCTTAATCCATATTTATGTTTACATGTTCTATTTGAGTACAAGATAAAGAATTGTTCCATAGTGCCGCCATGTGTTTCATTTATGGTTCCTCTAGAATTAGCAATCTATAACCCAATATCTTCCTGTTGTGCGATGTTCGGGCTATGAACAAGTAGCTGATTCTTGTAACCATCTATCCCAGATTTTGTGGTATTTCGTGGGACACCCTCTATTGGTGTATATGAATTTTTTGTATGGTAAGAAATTGTTTATTTCCTTCCATTCCGAAAACCTTGGGGGTGAGGGTCTCATCCACTTTCTGGCTATCGTTTTCCGTGCTAGAAATAGAGTCTCGTGCAAAAATGTCTTAGTGTATTTGTCAATAGATTCAGATAATATCCCGAGCAGGCATATTTTGGGGTCTAGTGTTACTGGAGAGCCCATATCGTCGTGTAGGAATGTTACCACTTGTGTCCATAGGTCTTGTTTTTTGGGGCACGACCACAGTAAGTGTATAAATGTGCCTGTCTCTTTCCCGCACATCTGAAATCCAGTGGTCTGGGAGCTCCTATATCTAGCCACTCTAAGTGTGGTAAGGTATGCTTGATGGAGTATGTAGATTTGGGTCAATCTATCAGATAGTTTGGGTGAAACCACCTTACAAGATTCCATTGCCTCCTCCCATTCCTCATCTTCTATAGATCCTATCGCTCTTTCCCATCGGGGTTTGAGTCCGTAAGCTAGTTTAGTGGCCATTGGGATAATAAGTATGTTGTAGAATGCCAATATTAGTTTTTGAGGGTCCGTATTTTTAACTATTGCCATAATAACATTTGGAGTGGGTTGGGGAGGGGATATTGGAAATTGCGTTTGAACCGCATGTTTGACTTGTAAAAATCTGAACATCATGTAATTGGGGAGTGTGAATTCTTCTTTAAGCGTATTAAAGGATTTGAGGGTTCCATTTATGGTGAGTTGATGCAAGTAAAGGATGCCGCGAGTGGTCCATAGGTCTACATCTGGCAGTTGCAATAGTTCGGACATGTTTTTATTGTACCATAACGGGGGGTAATTGTTATGTTGAGGAATCCCCAATTTGGTAGATGCAAGATCCCATATTCTTCTATAATGATATAATAAAGTTTTGTTATTGCTCCGTGGTTCTATACTACTGGGGTCTGACACTATAACGTAGATTGAGTCTCTGGTTCGTCTAGCCCACTTGGGACAAATGAGTTGAAGAAACCTATCGCTGTCTGTCTTATCTATATGATAGAATTGGAACAGTTGGGACGCAATATAGTATAAGTTAGTAATGCGGTGCCGCCAAGATCAGTTGGGTTTTTGAGTGCCTGCCATGTCAGTTTATGTCTGTTAGATCCCCATTCGAAGGGTTTAAGGAGGGCCTCAATAGTTTTGAAGTATTTCAAAGGTAAATATACAGGGGTGTGCCAAATTACGTATAATATTTTAGGTAAGAGAACATCAGCGACATTTAACTGGTTCCCATCCGGTCTATGGTGCAATGACAGGCGGGCAGGACAGCTCTTATTCTGGCATCCTCCCATTATTGACGTGCAGCAGGGGGATCAGGGGAGCGCAGGCTCGTTACCATGTGATCAGCTGTGTCCAATCATAGCTGATCACATGTAAACATGTATCGGTTATCTGCATTTCCTTTCCTCAGTGCTGTCACTGTCTGAGGAAAGGTAAGCCATTAAGCCGCTTTTCTGTGACAGGGGAAATTTACATTGATAATCAGTGCTCCCCCTCAGTGCAGTATATCAGTGTCCATCAGTGCAGCATATCAGTGTCCATCAGTGCTGCATGTCAGTGTCCATCAGTGCCACCTATCAGTGCCCATCAATGTCACCTTATCAGTGTAGCCTCATCAGTGTCATCCATTAGGCCAGCCTCATTAGTGCCAATCAGTGCAGCCTCATCAGTGCCCATTAGTGCAGTGTCATCAGTGCAGCCTCATCAGTGCCCACCAGTGAAGCCTCATCAGTGCCCACCAGGGCAGCCTATCACTGCCAATCAGTGTAGTCTCATCAGTGCCCATCAGTGCAGCCTCATCAGTGCCCATTAGTGCAGCCTATCAGTGCCCATCAGTGCAGTCTAATCAGTGCCCATTAGTGTAGCCTCATCAATGCAGCCTATACGTGCCCACTAATGCAGCCTTATTAGTGCCCATCAGTGCCACCTATCAGTGCACATCAATGCCACCTTATCAGTGCCACCCATTAGGACAGCCTCATCAGTGCAAATCAGTGCAGTCTAATCAATGCCAATCAGTGTAGTCTAATCAGTGCAGCCTTATCAGTGCCCATTAGTGCAGCCTCATCAGTGCCCACCAGTACAGCCTTATCAGTGCAGCAGCATCAGTGCAGTCTAATCAGTGCAGCCTATCAGTGCGCACCAGTTCAGTCTCATCAGTGCCCATCAGTGCAGCCTCAACAGTGCAGCCTATCCGTGCCCACCAGTGCAGTCCATCAGTTTCCATCAGTGCCACCTCATCAGTGCAGCCTATCCGTGCCCATCAGTGCAGCCTATCAGTGTCCATCAGTGCCATCTCATCAGTGCAGCCTATCAGGGCCCATCAGTGCCATCCATCAGTGCAGCCTATCAGTGTCCATCAGTGCCATCTCATCAGTGCAGCCTATCAGGGCCCATCAGTGCAGCCTATCAGTGTCCATCAGTGCCACCTCATCAGTGCAGCCTATCAGTGTCCATCAGTGCAGCTTATCAGTGTCCATTAGTGCTCCCCAGTGCAGCCTATCAGTGTCCATCAGTGCTCACCAGTGCAACCTATCAGTGTCCATCAAAAGAATAAATATGAGTAACTCCCGCGCTGTCACGAAGGACCTATACTAAGGGGCACTGCTGCAACACCTGTGTGACTGATCCCAACAGAAAGAATAAAAACAAACAAAAGAATGGTAGTTGCGCTGTGATAAAGAGGGGAAAGGGAAGTGGAATGTGGGAGGGACTGAGTAAAAAGTGAATGTGATGGAGAGGTGAAGACAGCCCAAAAGGGGCCACAAATACACTAAAAGAGGTGATAACGATATACAAAATGATAAAATCAAGTGTAGTATGTATATAATAAATGTGGCAACTGTGTAGCATATAATAAGTATCTCAAAAAATGAATCACTCAAAAAATGAATATACAATAAATAAATAAATTTGAACAAACTTAGGTGAAAAACACTCAGAAAAACGTCTAAGTGGTCTAGTCTCCAAACTAGCACAAATTGATCCTCTGATGAAGTCACGTGATGTGACGATACGCATCAGGATTGGAGCACGGGACACTGTCACATCTCAACTGCAGCTAGCTACCATAAACCCGGTATCTTCTTCAAGAGCCAGCAGTTCTCTTTTAGATAAAAGTGGTCTCTGCAGCGGATTCCCCGCAAGATCACTTTTATCGGTGGCGGGAGAGGGCCCGCCCTACCACCGTGCTCCGGTGCCCTTCACCGCTTACCGTGACTGTCGGTAACGGCGGAGGCGATCCGGACCTGTCCCTGGCCTGACATGAAGACGAGTGAGGGGAAGATGGCCCCCCGCCCGTCTCCAAGTCATTGCAGGCGGAAGCGACGTCAAATCGTCACTTTCGCCCATAGCTCTTAAAGAGACATTTTATTATTTTTTTTCAAATGACAATTTTTTTTTTTTTTTAATGCATTTTAGTGTAAATGTTAGATCTGAGGTCTTTTTGACCCCGGATCTCATATTTAGAAGGTCCTGTCATGCTTTTTTTCTATTACAAGGGATTTTTACATTCCTATTCCTCCTTTTTTCCCCACAAATAGAGCTTTCTTTTGGTAGTATTTCATCACCTCTGCCCTTTTTTTTTGTGCTATGAACAAAAAAATAGTGACAATTTTGAAAAAAAAAAAACAATCAATTTTACTTTTTGCTATAATAAATATCACCCAAAAAAAGTAAAAAAGAAATTTCTTCATCACTTTAGGCCAATATATATTCTTCTACATTTTTTTGGTAACAAAATTGCAATAAGCGTATATTGATTGGTTTGCACAAACGTTATAGCGTCTACAAAATAGGGGATAGATTTATAGCATTTTTATTATTGTTTTGTTTTTTTAGTAGTAATGGCAGCGATCTGCGATTTTTACGGGACTGCGACATTGCGGCGGACAGATCAGACACTTTTGACACTTTTTTGGGACCACTGACATTTATACAGCGATCAGTGCTATAAAAAGCACTGATTACTGTATAAATGTCACTGGCAGGGAAGGGGTTAACACTAGGGGGCGATCAAGGGTTTAAATGTGTTCCCTCATGTGTGTTTCTGACTGTAGGGGGGTGGGACTGACGGGAGGAACAGACATATCGATGTTCCTAATCACTAGGAAAAGCAGATCTGTCTCTCCTCCCCTATCAGAATGGGTATCTGTGTGTTTACATACACACATCCCCATTCTGGCTCTCGTGTCCGCAAGTAGTGCAGAGCGTTCTGACTTTCCTTTATTAAAAATCACCGCATCGGCATCCATAAAACTTTATCCTTGCAAGGACGTACATTAAAAACAACTCAGCTCAAAAACGAAACTCCGCGCATGCGCCGTCGGTACGAGCGTGTCTACCCTACGGCCGTTTCATCAGAAATGACATCAGGGGCACCTGATGATGTCATTTCTGACGAAACGGCCGTAGGGTAGACACGCTCGTACCGACGGCGCATGCGCGGAGTTTCGTTTTTGAGCTGAGTTGTTTTTAATGTACTTCAAAACGCTCTGCACTACTGGAGTTTCTTTTCTTTTCTCCTTGGATATTTGGGAGTGATTTTTCCTCATTGGGTTGCTGTCTGGAGGCCTATGGTGATCGTTTGCTGACATACATTCACCACCCTGGAAGAGGTTCATTCCCTGTGAGGACATCACCACGAGTTTATGCTATTATGCCTCTGATCAGAGGCTGTCTGGTAAGCCTTTAATCTACATTAGGTGACGGGCGTACATCACGGTGACAGTCACGAATTTATCTCTACAACAAAGTCACTTCAATCTTTAAACCTCCTATGGACACTTTTGTTTTGTATTTTTGAATTTTATTTTGATATGTCACTATGGTGGTATTAACCACACACGTATTCTTATGGTGAAGCACTTCTTTTTCATGGGTGCATATATTTGTGCTTGATTTATTTTCAATGTACATGGTTCATATATAGTAATTATTTATTAGCACCATTTTTTGGGTTTTGTATATATCCAGCGCTGCACTTTTTTCTGTATTTATCTATTAGTGCCCTTTATCAAGGTTATAGTGCTTAGCTTAGTTCTTTCACAGGATTGTTTTATTCACTTTGAAATTGATTTGCACACCTAGCGCGAATTTTTTCTTTTATAAACATTTCTGTAAATTCCAAGAGATGCCAGACCAGAGCAGTCAATAGCAGGGGCAGGACAGCAAGAGGAGGCTGGGGAACCCCACAGTGGCAGAACACCAGGGCCAGGAGGCAAGACAACCTTTGCAACCCTGATAATTCTCCCACTGCTTTGGATCCTTATATTTTCTTGGTATGCTGGTGACATATATATCTTGTTTTCTGCCCCAAGACAGTAGGAAGGGAGCTCACTGCAGAACATGTGAAAGGGCCGCTGTGGGGTCGTAGTAAAGGGCCCCAGTATCTATCTATCTATCTATCTATCTATCTATCTATCTATCTATCTATCTATCTATCTATCTATCTATCTATTTTATAGTTGCCCACCTACTTTTGTCCCTGTCCCCCCATGTGCCCCCCTAAATATGAAAGCTGGAGACGCCACTGAGTGCCCCATCATTGGTGTTAGTGGGAGGAATAGTGTCTCAAGGGATGGATCAAGGCTAGAAAAGAGCTGCATCTGGCCCCCCGGGCCATAGTTTGGAGACCACTGGTCTATTGCATAGTTGCCAACATTTCTTTTTTTACTTTGCATCAAGGAAGCCATTGTAGGAGGAGAAAGTATTTTAATTAGGGGCGGGTATTCATTTTTAAATGGGAGTTGTTCTGCAGCAGACATATCATTATAGCAATGCCATACTTTAATCTAACCTATATAAAAGAGCTGTAGTTATCATGGCTAAAGAAAAAAGTAAGAAGCCTGGTAGTAAGCAGGTACAGTCATTAACTATATAAAACAATTATTCTGTACAGTAAAAAAACAAATCTATCAAAATTAAGCAAAGATGCTGTCCCCTCACATCACATCCCCCTTCATAGCAGAACTCTCTTTGCATTTACAGCCCCCTTTGCAATCATAGATCCCCCCCCTACATCACAGCTTCGTCCTTGCACCATAGTCCCCCCCAACATCACAGTTCCTCCCCCCCTCACATCACAGCCCCCTTTGCAATCACAGACCCCTTCCTCACATCACAACTCCCCCCTTCCTCACATCACAGTCCCCCTTGCAATCACAGCTCCCTCTCTCCTATCACCCCTTGAAATAAGAGAGTCGCCTCTCACAACACAGTCCCCCTTAAAACCACCACCTCCTCTTCGCATCACAGGCCCCACATTACAACCTGCCTTTACATCCAAGTCCCTCTCACATCACAGCTCCCTTGCAATCACAAGTCCCCCATTACATCACAGTCCCCACTGAAATCACAACACCCTCTCTCACATCATAGCCCCCCTTACATCACAGCCCTCTTTGAAATCAGAAATCCCCCCTCACATCACAGCCCCCCTGCAAATACATCCCCCCTTGCAATCACAGTGCCCTCATTAAACCAAAGCCCCCATTGCAGTTACAGCTCTCCCCCTTTACAGTCCTACATTAACACAAGGCGGAGGACAGGAGGCACATCAGGGTGGACTGCATTTCTGTGTGTACTCACCTGCCTGCCTCTGCTCCAGCTGTTAAACTTACAGCAGATCAGAGGGCGGGAACAAAGCAGGTCTGCACTGAGGGTGGGAGCTGCCTAACTTTTTTTGTTAACAAACAAGTGATTGGTTGCTAGGACTGCCTCATAACCCATCACCCGCTTATTAAGTTGAAAATGTGGGCAGCTCCCGCTCTCAGTGCAGGCCTGCCAAGCCTCTTGCCCTCTGCCCTGCTAGGGACAGGCAGGCAAGTACGCATAGAAGAGGAGTCCATGCAGGCTGCTAAGTGGTGCACCTGATGTCCAGACAGGACTGTCCCTCGGACTGTATCCAGACTGTGGACTTTGGTGACGCCTAATCTAGAGCTATTAAAAAATAAATAAATACATGGCCCCCTTAGTTCAGTGGGGAGGGGGGAGGGGTGGAAGAAAAAGGACTATTTCTTCACTTTCAAGTGCGGTGAAGTAATATGCAGTGCAGCAGTTCCCGATAATTCAACTTAAGTTCCAGCCTCTTCTACAGTATGTCAAACCGGTGGAGCAATCAATCGGATTGATATAAAATAAAACAGGACTTTCGATTAATAATAATATTACTCCTCCAACGCCAAAAGTGAAGGAACACTCCCATTTCTGCTACGTCGGCCCCACGCTGAACCAGCTTTTGTTGCAATATTTACTTTCAAGAGCTTTCCCCTTCAGTACTTTACTTCCTCCACTAGAAGTTCCCAAGTTTGATGACAAGCATCATTCATCCAACTTCTTCTGAGCTGAGACTGTCCTGGACCTGTCCTGGGCCTGTGACTGTACGGTAGGGTTGTCACATCAGCCCTTTAATCCAGGACACATATTAATTACACAGGTTCTGAGGCTGATTTAATGCAGATAGGGCACCAAGTGAATTTAATTGCCACCTTAATCAGACACAGAACCTGTGTAATTAATGTGTGTCCTGGATTAAAGGGATGATGTGGCAACCCTACTGTACGGTGACTTTACAGGTGAAAAGAGAAGCAGCACAGTGATGAGCTCATCTTTCTGTTGCTTTGCCCTCGCCTTCCTGGCCTCATTCAAAAGGGGCAGTTGAATGCCCAATGTAGGGAAAAGTTTTGCCAGCACGAGGATGCAGAGGTGTTGCATGCATGTCTGCGCAGGCAGTCCCACACGCTGTGTCCTAATGTGACATCTATGTGGAATGTAATGCAACGTGGAATATAGAGTATGTAATAATGATTACAGAACTACATTAATTTATGTCTTTTATATCTGCCTAAAGTTTCTCTCTAAAATAAACTTGTCATTGAATAAATCAAACTAACCTGATCACCTGCGCTCTAGATAAGAGAAAGTTATTAAACGCTTGTCAGTTGTTAAAACATGAAATTAGTGAATAAATTGCTGACACCTAGAGGTGGCTTCATGAATCAGCATGCATCTTTACAAGGTTTACCTTAGCATTAATATACAAATTCCAACAATTCCTGCAAAATTGAGAGCTAATCTGCCCCTTATATACCTTCCTATTATTAGCCAGTCACAGTGATGTGCAAATATGGAGATTCAGGAGGTGGCAGGTCAGCCCATGCCTTTTGAAATATCAGAATTCATGTATTAGAGGGTTCCAGGTTTGGAGGTTTTAATGAAACTACATACAGACATCAGATTCATGTACTTAGCTGATATGTTTTACCAACTTACAGGTATACATTTTGTTTGTTCAATAATTTTTTTTTTTGGAAATGTCAAACTAGCTTTGTACAGAACACAATACAAACAATGGTGGTTCCAAACATCACACAGTTGCAACATCATGAATAATATAATTAGTTAAATTGTGTTGCCTTACATCATAGATAAGTTAAAGCGGAACCTCACCCTAAAGGGAAAATTTCCCTTTATGCACTCCTCCCCTTCTTCAATAACTTATGGCATATGACAGGGGTATGCAATTAGCGGGCCTCCAGCTGTTGCAGAACTACAAGTTCCATGAGACATAGCAAGACTCTGACAGCCACAAGCATGACACCCAGAGGCAGAGGCATGATGGGACTTGTAGTTTTGCAACAGCTGGAGGTCCGCTAATTGCATATCCCTGGTATATGATAATTGTTTTTGGGGAGCAGGTACTTAGTTTCGATAGGTACCCGCTCCCACTTCTGGTCAGATCGCCTAGGCCAAGGGTGTCCAAACTTTTTTCAAAGAGGGCCAGATTTGATGAAGTGAACAAGCGTGAGGGCCAACCATTTTGCCTAATATTCTTTGAACCATTAAAATTCAGTTTGTCCGAGCACTAATACAAGGCTCAACAAGAAGTCTCTAGCCTTTGTGGCTGTGTGTGGCGAAGAGATGAACTTGGGCGTGTTATTTGGATATATATATCTTTTGTGGCCCCCAACAAATCCCCGAGTGCCGCTCAGGACTAAGGATGAGCTTGGGCGTGTTATTTGTATATACCGTATTTATCGGCGTATAACACGCACCTTTACTTTAAGAGGGAAGTTTCAGGAAAAAAAATTAAGTTTTAAGTAAAGAACTGTGAAGCATAATAAGGGTCAGTACCCATCAATGCAGCCTAATCAGTGCCCATCTGCAGCCTCACCATTTCCATAAATGCAGCCTCAAATGCAGCCTCACCATTGCCATGAATGCAGCCTCACCATTGCCATGAATGCAGCCTTACCATTGCCATGAATGCAGGCTCACCATTGACATGAATGCAGCCTCAAATGCAGCCTCACCATTGCCATGAATAAAACTTACCATTGCATGAATGCAGCCTCACCATTGCATGAATGCAGCCTCACCATTGCCATGAATGCAGCCTCACCATTGCCATGAATGCAGCCTCACCATTGCCATGAATGCAGCCTTACCATTGCCATGAATGCAGCCTCACTATTGACATGAATGCTGCCTCAAATGCAGCCTCACCGTTGCATGAATGCAGCCTCACCATTGCATGAATGCAGCCTCACCATTGCCATGAATAAAACTTACCATTGCATGAATGCAGCCTCACCATTGCATGAATGCAGCCTCACCATTGCATGAATGCAGCCTCACCATTGCCATGAATGCAGCCTTACCATTGCCATGAATGCAGCCTTACCATTGCCATGAATGAAGCCTTACCATTGCCATGAATGCAGCCTTACCATTGCCATGAATGCAGCCTCACTATTGACATGAATGCTGCCTCAAATGCAGCCTCACCGTTGCATGAATGCAGCCTTACCATTGCCATCAGTGCAGCCTCAAATGCAGCCACACCATTTCATGAATGCAGCCTTACCATTGCCATTGGTGCAGCCTGATCGATGCCCATCTGCAGCGTCGGAGGGGACAGGGAGGGGGACGGGACGAGTGCCAACAGATTACGTACACATAAATATGGGTATAAATCTTTTGTGGCCCCGCGGTGCTCGGGGATTCATTGGGAGCCACAAGAGATATATATTTAGCCAAATTACCAGTGGGGCTGTTTGAAAGCTGCAATTGGCCCGCAGGCCGGACTTTGAGAATGCATGGCCTAGGCGATCTGAGCGGAAGTTCACCCCCTTTTCCCACAGCTTTCTGGAACATGTCACTGGACCCTTCACAGAGCGCAGCATGGCTTGTGCATGCTCTGTGGGAAGCCAGCTGTGAATTCACAGTAAACATGCTGATGCCGGGAACCCAAATATCGGTGAAGAACTGGCCTGGGTGAGGACTGTGCTGGATCCCTGGACAGGTAAGTATTCTTTTATAAAAAAATCAGCAGCTACAGTATTTGCAGCTGCTAACTTAAATTTTTTTATTTCTAGGGTGAAGATCCTCTTTAAGTTGGTAATGTTATGTCTTGAGTACAGAATTAGGTATTCAAGAAACATGAGTCTTAGGGGTGGCTGTAGGATACAAAAGTAGAATGCAAAGGGGGGACTGAAGAATGAGGGCAGGGAGGGCACGGTAAGAGTGACTACTTGGAACTTCGCTAAGATGTCGTGTGCCTTCTGTTTGAGTTCATTGTTAAAATGATATACAAATGATTGGCGGTATCCAATTAAAACATATTGGTATAGGCAAGAGGTGACGTCTTTAGAGCAGGGGCATTATTGTATGCACCGTCATCAGAGTTTTTTTACTGCCAGATACAGGCTGGTTGTCAGTGGCTGGGGCACAGCCTGTTTGTGTTGATTTAAGTTGATTAGTGCTCTTCTCTCTTTGCTCTCCCCCCAATTGAATTTGTCATTAGGCAGACGCATGTCATTTATTTATTCTATGTTTTTGCTCTAAGAATTTGAGTGCGAGCGATAGAGGAAATGTCTAGAGTGTTAAAATTATAGGCCTATTAGGCGGCGATCAGAAGTGGTTGGTGGGAAATGATGATGCTGTACTACACTGATGACAGTATGTAAAAGATGTGAAAAAAACCCCACAATTTTATAAAATTTCCTAATTTTCCAAAAATGTTTGACAAAAAAATTGGGGGGGTATTTGTACTGTCCTGGCATTTTAGGGCCTCAAGAAATGAGAATATATATATATATATATATATATATATATATATATATATATATAAATATATATATTTTTACATACACATACACCATCGTTTGTAGACCCTGTAACTTTCACACAAACCAATTAAAATACACCTATCAGGATTTTTTCTTACCAAAGGCATGTAGCAGAATACATTTTGGCCTAAATTTATTAAGAACTTTGATTTTATTGGATATGTTTTATGACAGAAAGTAGAAAATAAAGTTTTTTTTTTCTGAAATTTTGGTCTTTTTTAATTTATATAGCAAAAAATTAAAAAAAACAGTCCTAATTACATACCACCAAAGGAAAGCTCTCTTTGTGTGAAAACAATTATAAAAATGTCATTTGTGTAGTGTTGCATGACCAAACAATTGCCAGTTTAACCACTAGCCTACCGCCCACCGTCATATGACGGCCGGACGGTAAGCCTATTGTTCTGAGTGGGCGTCATATGACGTCCTCACCCTCCCGAGCCACTAGGGGGCGCGCGCGCGCCCGCTGCGTCACTCGGGACCCGGTGCGCGTGCCCGGCGGCCGCGATGTCCGCCGGGCACCCGCGATTGCCGGGTAACAGAGCAGGAGCGTGGATCTGTGAATGTAAACACAGATCCACGACCTGTCAGAGAGGAGAGGAGACCGATGGCGTGTCCCTTGTACATAGGGACAGCGATCGGTCACCTCCCCCAGTCAGTCCCCTCCCCCCACAGTTAGAATCACCTCCTTAGGTCATACATTAACCCCTCGAGCGCCCCCTAGTGTTAACCCCTTCCCTGCCAGTCACATTTACACAGTAATCAATGCAATTTTATAGCATTGATCGCTGTATAAATGTGAATGGTCCCAAAAATGTGTCAAAAGTGTCCGATGTGTCCGCCGCAATATCGCAGTCACAATAAAAATTGCAGATCGCCGCCATTACTAGTAAAAAATAAATAAATAATAAAAATGCTATAAATCTATCCCGTATTTTGTAGACGCTATAACTTTTGCGCAAACCAATCAATATACGCTTATCGCAATTTTTTTTTACCAAAAATATGTAGAAGAATACGTATCGGCCTAAACTGAGGAAAAAATTTGTTAAAAAAAAAAAAAAAAATGGATATTTATTATAGCAAAAAGTAAAAAATATTGTGTTTTTTCAAAATTGTCCCTCTTCTTTTGTTTATAGCGCAATAAATAAAAACCGCAGAGGTGATCGAAATACCACCAAAAGAAAGCTCTATTTGTGGGGAAAAAAATGCAAAAAATTTAATTAAGGTGCAGTGTAACATGACCGCGCAATTGTCATTCAAAGTGCGACAGCGCTGAAAACTGAAAAATGGCTTGGACAGGAAGGGGGTGTAAGTGCCCTGTATTGAGGTGGTTAAGTAGCACAGTGCTGAATAGTAAAAAATTGCCTGGCCATGAAGGAGGTAAAACCTTCAGGAGGTCAAGTGGTTAAACTCAGCAAGTTCGCTCCATGTATCTTCATTTCTCATTTATTTTCAGAATGGGCACACACAGCTCCGCAGAGGGTCAGTAGGAATGTACTTCCTGACGCCCATCCCTATCTCTCTCTGCTACCTGTGTACAGGGCCGTCATCAGGGTGGGACAGCTGATACAACTGTAAGGGGCCCCAGGGGCCCAAGAAGCCCGCCCAGGCCAGAAGGATGCAGGACTGGTGAAGGCGAGCCGTGTTGTGCACTATAGAAATGATCTCGCAGCTTCTACTGCTCTCTTTGTCATTGAGCTCAGACATCAAGCTCTTTACTGCCACCTCTGGCTACTATGTGCATGTGCACCCCTCGTGTGAGCTGCCTGTACCGTGCTCCTCTGTGTCAGCAACATGTCAGCTTTGTAAAAATGAGCTGGGACTAGGTAGGAAGATTTCCTTTACAAGTAGGGGCTGTGAAGGAAAGGGAGGGGGACTGCTTGTGTACAGGAGCTTTGTGTGTTTACAGATTTTTGTATGTGTGGGGCTGACATATATACACAGGTGGGGGGGCTGATATATATATACAGGTGTGAGGGCGGCTGGCATATATACAGGTGTGGGGGGGCTGACATATATACATGTGTGAGGGGGGCTGGCACATATACAGGTGTGGGGGGGCTGACATATATACAGGTGTAAGGGGGGCTGACATATATACAGGTGTGAGGGGGGCTGACATATATACATGTGTGAAGGGGGCTGGCACATATACAGGTGTGGGGGGCTGACATATATATACAGGTGTGGGGGGCTGACATATATATGCAGGTGTAAGGGGGCTGACATATATACAGGCGTAAGGGGGCTGACATATATACATGTGTGAGGGGGACTTACATATATACAGGTATGGGAGGGCTGACATATATACAGGTGTGAGGGGGGGCTGACATATATACAGGTGTGAGGGGGGCTGACATATATACAGGTGTGGGGGGGCTGACATATATACAAGTGTGAGGGGGGCTGACATAGATACAGATGGGGGGCTGACACATATACAGGTGTGTGTGGGGGGTGGGGCTGACATATATACAGGTGTGCGTGGGGGGGCTGACATATATAAAGGTGTGAGGGGGCTGGCATATATACAGGGTTGAGGGGGTGGGCTGAAATATATACTGGATTGAGGGGGGCTGGGTGCGTACAGGTGAGATGGTCGGTGTGTGGATTCGGTGGGATGGCCCGTAGGCAAACCTTGGGGAATGTTAGGTGCCCAGGCCTAAAGCTGTGTAAGAGGCCCAAAAATTTCTGATGGCTGCCCCGCCCGGGTAACCAATCAGGCTTCCAAAGCAGGTTTGAATCTGGAGTGCACCAGCATCACCAGCAGATGTGCTCCAGAATCATCATTTTACAGATGGAAAGTTGTGGGGTGAACTGGTGCAGTACAGCAATGCCCGATTAGAGAAACAAACTACTCCGCAGGTTAGCTGTGCCCTTTAATTGCATCTCAAGGTCTAATTTTCAATTTTGACAGAAGAGAACGTCAAAATAAAAAAGTAACATGTAAACAACTGATATTTGATACCTTTTCACAAAAGGAAAATTAAGTTTCTTTTAGTGCATTTTAGCTGACATTAAAGTTACAGCATTGCCCTTCTGTTCCCACAATATGCATTTTTTCATGGCATGGAAAGATTACGAGCCAGCTTTATAAAAGCAGAAAAATGAAACACAAAGAATTGTAACACATAACTGGAATTTATATTTATTTGACAAGGATTGACGAATAAGGTAATTACTTATCGTTACACTTTCATAGGATGTTGGAGGCATTAGTCATGCCATTAAAGACTAAAGTTAAAAGAGTGGGAGTAGCGAATGGCACAGGTTGATGTAATGCATTGATTGTCCTTCTTTGTAGGGAAACCATGAAAATGTATGATTGCCGTCACATGCAATTCACTGTACTACAGGTGTTAACTGTTACAAAAGAATTCTATACAATTCAATAACAGCCCACTATAATTTAAAGAATTCTTTGCATTATGATGGCTTTAAAACACTCAGGCTGATTCAATAATTAGCAGAATGAGCAATAAAATAATTACCAAGTACAGTAAGTCCTAGGAATCCAAAACTAGAACACAGTTTACAGAACAAGATGGAGTCTGGTTGGCTGCAATGACTATTTTATATTTAGTGGTTTTCTCCCTGAATTGCAAGCCAAACTATCTTTAAGTAATATCTCATTTCAACCTAAAGGATTTCATGGAATAGGGATTTGGGAGTCTGGTCCCCAACCAGGACTCACCAGAAGCAAGAGAGCAGGTGGACTAAAGGATTTCATAAAGGGCACAGTTACCATCTTTGTCTTCTCCAACGTGAAGTTTACAGTATCTAAAGCCAAAACTTTTTTTTGGGATGGAGTGGTAATTAGTAAGAACCTCTATCAGGTTTAATTTACTGTCTAGGTATATTTACTCTCTCTACTTGTCCTGGAACTTAAAGCGTATCTAAGGTCGCAGGCTAGGTTCACATATTTATTTATTTATTACAGCTACTTACATAGTGTCAATGTACGCAGCTCTACATATATATTGTACATTCATATTAGCCCCGGCCTTCAAGGTGCTTACAATCTAAGGTCTCTAAATCAGATTCATACATACACATGCTAGAGCCAATTTGGACAGGAGCCAATTAATCTATCAATATGTCTTTGGTATGTGATAGGAAACAGGAGTACCCGAAGGAAACCCACGCAGGCATAGGGAGAACATGCTAATCACATGCAGGTGGTGCCATGGCTCTGACCTGAACCAACGAACCCAGTGCACATATTTGTGGTTCTGCATGCTGCTTTTGAATGGGCTGCTGTACCTGTGTTTTCTGAAGGAAAAGGTCTTTAAACTGTATTTTAAAACGAGTTAAAGACACCCCTGCGTGTTTTAGCAGTAGTGGGCTGCTTGCCAGTGCGGGAATGTGTGCGGTTCCCTAGCCATAGGAACCTCAGTAAACCTAGCGATAATGTAAAATCATATATTTACTTCCTCGTTTAATTTTTTTTTATTATTTCTAACCTACTCCTAATCTGAATGATGTTGATGTTTGTAAATTTACTTTGTAATGAGCCCCACACATTTACTTCCTTTTCTGTGACATATATTCACTATGTCCTGTGATAGGCACTGCTGAGCCACACATTTAACAGAGCCTGCTTTCTGAACTACAAAGGAGCTGAGATGAGGAGTTTCAGGAGGGGTAATTGGTACAGGAATCACTGCTTGCAGGCAGCAAGGTACCATGGGATATATAGTCATTAGAAATTGAAAGTAAACAGTAGAGGAGAAGCTGCAAAGCATGCTGGGAATCCAGGAAGTTGTGGAAAGAGATCACCAGCAGACAGGCAGAGCTCATAACATGAAGGAGTTTTTTTTTTTTTTTTACGTAAGCTTTTATTAGATTGCCAATAATATTTACTGTATTGTTTGTTTTGTTATTACAATGCTGATGTTATAAAATTAAAGTGTATGCTGTAGCTATAGATCTCCTTTAAAGTGTACATAAACCTTTATGTTCCATATCTCTTTTGGTTTGTTTAAAATACCATTGGAAGCATTTTGTTATACAGGTTTGATCAGTGAAGAACTGCCCTGTGTCCTCTGCACGCTTCCCGTGTTATCTCAAAGAATCTGTCTAGCCATCTAAGTTATCTTGGACTACAGTAACAGATTGAATATTCTTCACATTATAGAGATCTAAATTTCAGAGTAGTTGAATAGATAAAATAGGAAACATTTATTTTTTTAATTTTTGATAGCGTAAGAGAGGGTTATAAACCCTGTCAGTTTTTTTTAGCAATCCGTACCCTATTGGGCAAGATTCCCCTTCCATTCAGAGTGAGGGAATCCCTGGTTGTTACCAGAACAAGTGTCCCCACTGAAAGTTTTCCCCTCTATCTCTGTTCTGGTGAACACTCAAAATTTGTCATTTCCTCTCACTTTCACTCTCGGTGACAACAATAAACAGGACAAATAGAGAGGGTAAATCCCCCTACCGTGGGCACAGACAGCATGTAGCCTCCCTGGCAGTTAAGTTTCAGTACCATTAGCGGTAACCCAGAGCCACACTCGGGATTACATTGCAGGATCCTGGTGTGGGTTACTTACCTTGTCCCCAGGATCCTGCGATGTCCCCCCGCTGTGTCTGCGGGCTTTGTCCTCCGCCCCAATGTCCTGTGTGCCGGGCTCCGCTCCCTGTGAGCGTCGCGACGCATGGGGGCGGAGCCTGGCGGCAAATTTAAAATAGTGAAAATTCATAACACATACAGTACACTGTAATCTTACAGATTACATTACTGTATGAAATTATTTCACATCCCTTTTGTACCCAGTGCTTTGTCCAGTGCCCTGCATGCAGTTTTATATTATATATACTGTTCTTTCTGCCTGGAAACTGGGGATTGTCCATAGCAACCAAAAAGAGTCCCTTTACGTCAAAAGTGGTTCTAGACCAGCTAAAAAACAGCGATAGTAAATTAGAACATTTGCAGAATTGAGCAATAGTGAATTGAGGGGAAATTTATTTTATTCTTATTATATTATTATTTTTTATAATTCTTTATATTTATTTATTATATTATAATTTATGATTTTGTGTTTCAAACTTCATCATACCCGGGATATCTATTAGACTCTTGGTGGACAGATTCAAGTGTGTTATTGCTAAGAATTACAGGCATACAATATAAAACGCCAAATTTCTATGCAAAATAATTGTACCGCTTTGAGACGCAAAAATCTGAAATAATCATACCGCCAGGGAGGTTAAAACCAGACAAGTGTTGTAATCCCTTTCCACTCTATCTAAAAAAAAAAAAAAGTACAGTAAAACCTTGGTTTGAGAGTAACTTGGTTTGAGAGCGTTTTGCAAGACAAGCAAAATGTTTTAATAAATTTTGCCTTGATCTACAAGCGATGTCTTGATATAAGAGTAGCGTCATATCACAACTGGAGTAAAAAAAAGAAGAGAGGAGCCTCTAAGTGTAGCAATATGGTTACATTTAATGAAGGTACAACATTTAGCAACTTATTGCTACACTTAGAGGTGCCTCTCTTCTCTTTTATACCCTAAAAAAAATGCTTTGATGAACAAGTGCTTTGGATTACAAGCATGTTTATGAAATGAATTATGCTCGCAAAGCAAGGTTTTACTGTATATATATATATATAAGTTATAACTTAAGCAAAACACATTGGTCAGGGCTGATACCATGCAGCCCACAAAAAACCTGTGTTGTCAGCTCAGAACAGGGCTAAAAAGCTAAATGCATTTCTGGCAGACTGCATGGTTGCGAAAAGGTTTAAAATGTGAGGAAATATGGATTTATTGCAGAGATGGTATGCATATTGTGATAGGGGTCTGGTATGGATTTTGTTTACATTTCAGCTGTCAGCAGGGAAGCCCACTACAATGTATTAAACTGATTTAACCTGAAAGTTCAATTGGGCTATAGCCCACGTTCACATTAGGGGCGATTTGGCATCTGATTTGACATGTTAAATCGCATGCCAAATTGGAGCCTATTGCTGACAATGGCACCATCTGAATAGGTGCAACGCTGACTTTGCAGTCCTGCACCGATTCCCAAAAGTAGTTCCTGCACTACTTTTGGCAACTTCTGGGGCGATTTGAATAGACATCTGTGCATGAACCCACACAGATATCGGTCAAATCGCCCCCGAAGTTGGACTGAAATGTCAGTTTGAACTCGCACAATTTCAAACCGGCCCTCAGTGTGAATGTGGGCTTAAGCACATTGCTCAAGGTGCTTACAATGTACACATTCAATATCTTTGTGATCACTGATTGGCATTTCCATGGTATCGACGCATCTTTGCTTTAAACCTAAAGTTGGAAAAAAAAAAACTGTACCTGTAGAAAATCCAGTTTTCTTGTGACATTTTGTAAACTCAATGTTGAAATAGGTGACAAGAGCGTGGATGTAATCATTCCGCTGTACTTGTAGACAGAAAGCTGAAGTAAATGCCAATTCTTCCGGCTTTACCGTGTATATGTCAATTTCCTATTAAAAAATAATATTTAGTTATTTGTCACCTTGCAGTGATAGATAAAGTTACTCAGATTAGCTACATACATAGGCGTGCGCACGGGGTGTGCCTGGGCACACCCTAATCCTGGGGTTGGCAACCTGTCAATGGTGGGCATGTGACAGGTAAACCACAACCCTTCCTTGCCGACCCTCAGAACCTGGACAGGAGAGGTGGCGTGGGTGGAATTTAGTGGAACCGATCTGTATTATCCTCCTGCAGCAGCTGAAAGTAGGCTTCTCCTCTCCCTTTTCTCAACATTCAGCTGCCACAGGAGGAAAATATAGGGGATTGGTACTAATATATGCCACCCCCGCTACCCCTCATTTCCCTGTTCCTCTTCCTTCTGTTGCCCGGGTCTCCCATGTGCTCCTTTTCTCCCCCTTCCTCCCATTGTTTCAGGATGGAGAGCGGGGAAGAGGCCGGTAAATATGTCAAACGCATATGTGTTGGAGCTTTGGGGTGCACACCCTAATGCAATAGGTTACGCACACCTATGGCTACAGATTTCAAATGTTACAGATACAAATACGTACATTAATACAAATCCAGATGGTACAGCAAAGTACTTCAAGAGCATGAACCAATGACCCTGTGGGCGGACGCTTAAAACTGCAACATTTAACATTTTAAATAGCTGGTAGGTATTCTTTGTGGTTAGGAAGAGACACTATCCATCTACAGTTTATAAAAGTTGTGATAACTTTTAGGTTGCAGTACACTTGCACGTGCTAGGCAGACTGAGAGTGAGCCTTAAAGTGAACTTGTCACAAATTAGGACTATTTAAACTTAGATTATGATGAAAAAATGCATAGGTAAAGGTTACCTTTGAGATAAACAACATCTCAAAACAATCAGAAACTCAGAAAAAAATGGAAGCTCAGGTTATAAAGAATTTTCCAACTTTCCCGTAGAAATTGTGCTTGACTTTGCCTATCCCACCGCCTAAGCCACTATGTTTTTCCTTTATTGTGACAGGTGACTTTTTTGACCAATAGTGGTGTTCAAGTGGTAGGACTATGGTCAACTTTTACTAGAAGAACTGGTATTTGCATATAACATCAGCTGCCTATATCTCTCATCCTAACGATAATTATGAGACCCACAGGGTAACCTCTGCTCATGCAGTATTTCATCACATGCTCAAATCAAATTGTTCAGGTTTGTGAGAGGTATACTTTAAAGTCTGATTGAACCATCAGTTTGAATCAGCTACATACTGATCATTCTAGTTAATTTAAATTAAAGGGAGTGCAAAGTTTTAAAGTTGGCTTTACTGAAAACAGCCACAATTTGAGTGGAAAAGCTCCCTATGGGGAGCCAGCGGTTTCTCTGCTGAGGTCCAACACATCCCTTGCTGAGTCAGAGCCAAAGCTCCCCAATCAGTGGGGAGCATGAGTATTGTTGATTGCAAAGATATAGCTCTGAATAATTAGGAGGTGAGTCAGACCATTGCTTCCCTACAGAGAGCCTGGGTCCCACTTTGTAGCTTCTGGTAAGGGATGGTGGCTTCAGTCTGTGGCTGTTTCTTAAACCAATTGTAACACTTTGCACACTGTATTGCACACAATATTGGAATCTACTTGATATCTCCAATTCCTCTGACAGCAGTTCTAACTTTAGTATGACTTTCACAACTAGCTTCCAAACTTGTTTTTTTTTCTTTTTAAAAGTGGGGGTGTCCTGTACAAGTATAGAGAGGGCTTGGTTGAATCAGGTGCTGGGCTTTCTATTTCCCGGCTGTTTTTTTAAAACTACAGAGCAGTGGTTCTCAACCCGTGGGTCGAGACCCCCTCAGGGGTTGAATGACGATTTGCCAGGGGTCACCAAATCCTGGTATGTTCCTGAATCCCGCACCGCTATCCCAGCTTTTTCGTGGCCGCCCTGCAGGGCTGTCCCTGGAGCCTGTGGTCGTGCAGCTATGCTGTTCCTGGAGCCCACGGCCACCCACTCAGCTTCTTCGCAGCTGCCCATTCACGGCCACCCGTTCGGCAAACCTGAAGAACGCCAGCTCACACTGCAAAGACAGTTAAGCATTCCAATAGAGTTGGCTCTGGTGGTCATACATAAAAGAGAAGGGAATCGCTCATCGAGTAGTATTTAAAACCATATATATTTATAAAGGGTAAACTACTCACATAATGAGAGAAATAACAGGCATATCTTAAACAAACATTAAACGTGATGACATCACCGCTAAGCTCCTCCCAATGTGTTTCATCCAAAAATAGATTGTCACCCCTTCCTCACCAATAGCGCTGAGGAAGCACAGGGCAGGTAAGACTGTGTTGATGGGGAAGTCAAGCAATTTTCTTTCCTTACACCCATGGTGGAAGGAATAAAAATTGCCTAGTCTATGGGCTGCTTTAGTCATAGTTAGCAAAGTGTCTAAGTCTATGAGTGTTGCAATGGCTCATACTGCACATGATATAATAAAATCAATTCTGTGATGTGAAATGTTTTTCTTCTCAACAGAAATGAATGAGCACAAAAAAATGTCTCTCTGCAATGAGAATTACCAAACCTTTATCAAACAGGAATTGGTCACCACTTGCTTTGGGTCTACTATGTCCACAAGCGGCTCCTTTATGGCCACATCTCTGATGCACGTCATGTCAAATCCGTAGACATTCTCCCACCCTGTTAACACAAAACAGTTAAAAACAAAGTTCACACACTGAGATTTACCAGGTTTCCATACAAAATGCTGCGGGCTGTCTAGATTTTAAAACAACTTTGCTTTCTTTTTTACCATTATTTTTTTTTATTAGAGATACATGCATGTATACAAAAGAAGTAACAAACATGTTTTCTAAGATTATGTAATGTAGATAAAATACACAAAATAAATGTATCCCTGTTATTAAATAAATACAGGTCTGATTAATCTGCTTGAATACACCAGAGTATCGTGGGAGGTGTGCTATAGTTACATCACACACACAAGACCTCCTGGCCAACCAATGACTGGTGCCTTTCCCTGAACATATCTCTGGACTCTTGCATAAGTCCATGACCAAAACTGCTAGAAAAACTCAAGTAGGTGAGTTTAGAAAGAGAAAAAATAGAAGAAAATCAAAGCAGAAACCCCAAAGATGAAGCAAGTCAGATTTTTTTCCGCTGTCTGCAAAGGCATTAGTGGTTTTCTCCAGAGATATATCGAATCCAGGAGTCCCATGTTTTTTCAGACAAAGGCAGTTTATCATTCAATATAGCCATCAGTTTTTGATTTACCATTAGCCATGACATTTTGGCGTTTATCTATGCAAATTGGAGAAATAAGGATCTGGCAATCATTATTATGGCTGCTATGAATATAAATGAGATCAATCGTTTGCTGTGTCTCAGTGCCTCTTCCATGATTTGGTTAAGAAGGGTTGTAGTGGGGATTTCTTAGGTCTGATTTGGGTCATAGAAACATAGAAAAGTGACGGCAGAAAAAAGATCGAGTCTGTTCATTTTTATTTTTATGGTTTTATGGTTTTATTTTTTCTTTGTTATTTTTTGTTTTTAGTTAACTTTTTTGAGTATAGATCTGAATATAGATCTATGTTGGGTCAACAAAGATATAAAATTGTATATGCAGATCCAAAGTCTTTTGACCTTTGGGCATTGTTATAACTTTGCGTTCTTTCTTTCTGTTTTTTTGAGAATCCCTAAAAATATCCCCTTAGTTGTCACTGAACACAGTTGTCCAATTGGTGGATTTCTCCCTCACTTTCTGGTCTGAAGAAGGCATACATTTTTTGATTTCCCATCATCTTCTAACGCCAATGGTTACTAGTAGATAGTGAGATGCTAAATCTCTCCACAGATGCAGACAGCAATAAAAACCTGACAGGGTACTCTTTGCTCTAGTCTATTCAACACAAAAAAAAAATGGGTTTTAGATCAAATGGAAGCACGTACAGGCTTTTAAAGTATCCACTGATATAGTCAATTTGGCTCGGTAGCCTGTCTATAGCAGTGAACATTCACCTGCAGCTGACAATTAAATTGGGCTGCAGAATGTTTAAAATGTGCATGTTAATTAAAAACTAGGTCTACTAGGGCAGTACAGTGGCTAAGTGGTTATCACTTCCACCTGGCAGCACTAGGGTTGTTGGGTCAAATCCCAACCATGGCACTACCTGCCTGGAGTTTGGATGTTCTCCCTGTGCGGGTTTCTTCTACACTCCAGACACATGCTGGAAGGTAAACTGGCTTCTGCCTAACTTGGCCCTAGTATATGAATGTGAGATAGGGACCCTAGATTGTAAGTGCCTTGAGGGCAGGGACTCATGTGAGTTTGCAATGGGGGCAGCCAAGCAGGCTTGTTCCTGAGCCGTGGCTTGGTGTGTCCCTTCACACATAGAGCTGTGGCTCGGCCCTACCCTCTCTCTCCTCATTGGTTGTGTCTCAGGGGGAGCTGCTGCACAGTGAAGGATTTAAAAAAAATAATGAGCCTTTAGAATCACTTTAAGCAGGGCATACACTGTTTGAATTTGAATCAGAAAAGGGCTGGCGACTCGGATGCTCTTGAATAAAAGTCCTTTATTGGGTTACATGGGTACACGGGTACAGGCTACGCTGTGCCATTAGTGTGGCATATTAGTGTCTCCTCATCAGTGCCACCTCATCAGTGCCCATAAGTGCCACCTCATCAATGCCCACCAGTTCAGCCTATCACAGCAGTGATTACATACCAGCAAAAGAAAGCTCTATTTGTGTGAAGAAAATGATAAAAAATTTGTTTGGGTACAGTGTAGTATGACCGCGCAATTGTCATTCAAAGTGCGACAGCGCTGAAAGCTGAAAAATGGCCTGGGCAGGAAGGGAGTGGTTTATGAAGGTACAACATTTAGAAACTCACATGGTTGTTGATTAAAAGAGGCACATCTAAGTATGCAGGAACCCGGGGTAAAGCTGTCCATATAGACCATCCTCCTCACCGCCATTGACGTTGTCCCTTCCACGTTGCGCTTTTAGATCACTCTACTGCAAGGTAGTCTTCCTGGTCACGATTGCAGACTGACAGAGGTGAGAGCCGGCTGTGCGGGGAATGGTCTATGTGGACAACTTTACCCCGGATGCCTGCATACTCAGATGTGCCTCTTTTAATCATCAACCATGTCAGTTGCTAAATGTTGTACCTTCATTAAATGTAACCATATTGCTACACTTAGAGTCGCCTCTCTTCTCTTTGATACTCTGTAGCTCCTGTTGGATTTTACTTGTAATCCCCTTGTGGAGGCTTCCATTTGTGGATGGACATTTAATGGTTACACAACCTATCACATTGCTATAATTTTTTATATGGACTATAGACTGAAGGACTTATGAATAAATCGTTGTGGAGTTTCCATTATTTCTTATGGGGAAATTCGCTTTGATATACAAGTTCTTTGGATTACAAGCATGTTTTCGGAACGAATTATGCTCGCAATCCAAGATTTAACTGTATTTTAAAGTTGCACTTCTGTTTGTCAAAAAGCAATATTTTTGTTTGTTCATTAAACTTGTTTTTTTTTATGAAGAAGGCTAAATTTGTGTCTGTAGTACATGTTTAAACCTTAATACCATAAATAATAACGTTATTAGATTTTTTACTCCAGGAGTATCTAATGAGTTTGGCAATTCTAGAATGCCTAAATGCCTAAATATCGCACTACAATTTAACTAAACCAATTCGATTTTAGTAGACTAAAATGTACTGGATTTTA
This sequence comes from Lithobates clamitans, assembly GCA_037952925.1. Taxonomy (NCBI): domain Eukaryota; kingdom Metazoa; phylum Chordata; class Amphibia; order Anura; family Ranidae; genus Lithobates; species Lithobates clamitans. Next base: position 802,008 of record JBBGZY010002188.1, on the reverse strand, counting down.
GTCGACTAAAATAGGACTAAAACAAAAACAATTCAGATGACTAAAATTAGACTAAAAGTTAGTCAAAAGACTAAAACGAAATCAAAATTTTATGTCAAAATTATAGGATGAGTTCACCTTTTAACAAAAATGAATAAATGCCCATTTAGATCGCTGATGCCATGCAGGTCTTCTGCAGACCCGTCAGTGTATCGGCTTGCTCGTACCACGTATGAGGAAGGCAATACAATCTGACTGGAAGACTCAATGAACTACCACGGCGCTCACAGCATCATGGTAGTTCATTGAAAACTACAAGCCGACAGCCACCAAGGGGCTGCCGAACCTTATAGTTATCCATTCACAGGTCACTGTGAATGAGTGACGCGGCCCCGCTCGACCACAATTTTTTTGAATTGATAAAGTTAGCGGGGAAGAGAAGATCCCCACTAGTCAGAGTGGGAGATCAGGGGGAGTGGGGCCGGTCCGTTCGTAACATGTTACATACGCTGAATATGGGTGTAACATGTTATGAAAGATAAACTTATCCTTTAACACTGCTGGTATACTAGACAAAAAACAAGTTTTTAATCTAAAACTACTCCCACACTGCAGGGGTAGTTTTGGACTTTTCCCAAAGTTCTGCCTTACATGAATAACCCATAACTAGTTATAAAATACTCTTTGGTACTCTGAGACAGTATTGCATCTCATGATCAAAAATACACAAAGTCAGCAACAAAGTGCCCCTGGAAATTTTGGTAACAGCAGTGTGAATGACATACTCACAGTGGATCTTGAAGTCCTTATATTGTCTGTCCTCGATTGCGACGATGTACAAAGCAGCTCGGTCAGGAAACATCAGCCCTCCAGGTTTCTGTTGATGAATTGTGGGGAAATGGATCTCGTAATCTATTCACCTGACAAAGACACCACAATTTGAACTGCACAAATAAAATCCAGACAAGCACCCCCTGCATGCCTCTACTATCCTCCATCATACTGTCAGACACTGTTTAATATCTGAGAGGAGAGATCAGGCTACGGGCGACCATACAGATAAAAATGTCACTTTAAATCAAAGTGATTGTCAGTCAGGGCTAAGCGTATTGAAATAAAAAGTCTACAGCTTACTGGCCTCTTTCATCTCAGCTGAAGAGCAAATGGTTGAGATTTTCAGAAGCGCAAATTGCAGTGTTACAGGTGAATTCTTTAGCTTTTAAACTATTAGCCCAAAGTATCTTTTAACAGAGGAAATTCCCTCATAAAAAATGGAACTCCATTGTGTAAAAAAATTACACAAAAATGCCAACTCTGCTCTTTTGCAATGTCCATGTGGTTAAAAAAAAATAGTCTAGCCTATGTGCATACTGCAGTGAAAGAGCTGGTAAGGCCCTTTTCACAAAGGCAGTCCGTCAGTTTGTTTTTATCTGTGATTAGATGGTTCAAAAATGGACTGCAATGTATACTTATCGGCAGCTAGATGAGAACAGATTACATCTTACAATTACATCTGGGTTAATTTAGGTTCATTGGCCTTAATGCAAGAAGCTTGGGTTGATCCAACTCAGCTGAGGATGTCTAGAATCACCTGTCAAGGCAGAAAGGAGTCCAAAGTAAAAATATATTGTTACCATCTGGAGTCAGTGGAGCATCTGGTTCACAGAGCCTCAACTTCTGGCAAAGCTGACGCTCCACCTGTGCCATTCAAAAGGGCAAAATCTCAATGGCAAAAAGAGGCTCTGGCATTTGAAAGCCATACACTGAGCAAATTTTGGCTGGTTCCTAATGAACCAGCAAAAGTTTGGTCAGTTGGTGGTCCTGACGCCACCACTCATCTGCCCAACATCCTTTGATTAAAAAAAATTGAACAGCACCTGCAGCCAATCAGATGCAGGAGCTGTGTGGGTATTCTGATAGCTGCGGCAGGGGTTTTGTCCATCTGTCCTGTTTAGAACGGATGGAGGAATCTATGGGTGTATAACTAGCTTAAGCATCGGAAAGAGGCAGGGAGTTGAATCAACTTGACTAGACATTGGGGCTCTGTGTGTAGTCCGGGCCTTTCTTTCAAGGGGGCTACATAAGAACACAGATTTTTTTTTCTTTTAAATAGCAGGGATTTACAGGCAGTAAAAGGTGCCCATACTTCAGCAGGATTAGGCTCCCTTCACATATGCTCACTCACAGCATGGGTCCCTGTTCACCGATTCAGGTGCGCATCAGGTCTGAATTTGTGCCTTAATTCGCAACCTAAACTGGACCAGAGTATGCACAGGACCCTTATTCAATGCGGACCACGGCCGCCCCCAAGGCTGTGTTAACCGGCTCCATTGAGGCTCCGGTCACACTCTCCTGTCATGCGAATCGGATCGGAGTAGCCTGCATCAGATTCGCATATATATGAACATGGCCTTATTGGCTTGGTAATCAGATCATTCTCTTAAAAGCTATTTGGATGGAAAAATATAGGCAAGGAACAGAGGCCAGATTTGCTGACATTTCCATTCACCCTCTTTTTTGACATGACAGGCACGAGAAGGAGCCCGAAGCTTAATTTTCTCCAGTAGTTTAGCCATTCTATTGATATTCACTTATCCATCTCATCAGACCATTACTACAGTTTTATGGTCATTTTTGAGGTCCTGGAAGACAGCATATGTTCTTAAAGTGACCCTATATAAAGCATCCATATTTCTATTTACATAGATTCCCTTTAAAACAAACAAAGGTTCACCTAAATGGGCTTGACCCTTGATGACAGGCATTGAAGGACACACAAAAGGTAAAAAGCAAAAGTGCACCAGTCCCTTAAAGTACCAAAAGTCAAAACTGTTTTTTTTTTGGGGGGGGGTTTAGATAAAGTGTGGAAATGTTAAAGTGACCCCGCATACATACCAGCCACTTATCCCGGGCAAAGATCACAGTGTTGAGCATGGACTCGTAGAAAAGGCAGTACCCCATCCACTCCGTGATAATAATGTCCACTTTTTCTACCGGCAGCTCCACCTCTTCCACTTTACCCCTAAATATTGTAATGACTGGAAAATTCACAAAAAGAAAACACCATTGTGGCCACCATTCCATCATTTACAGACACAATGCAGCAACTGTTTTCATTAATAGGAATTTACCATGAAGTGAAAACCCCTCTGAGAAGCCTCACATAGAGGCCTTCCTCCTCTGCATCTTCACTGAAAGTAAAGTGAAGGATCTAATTACCAATCATGACATTAGCAGCTTCTGTTAGAGGGTTCTGGTACTGTATTGCAGTTTGCAATCAATTTCCAGTATAATGAACATATGTTAAAGTATATATATTTTTAATTTTGGTTAAATTAGACCAAGACTAAAACTCATGGTACCTTATTTTCTGCCTTCTTTGTAATATTGAGGAGACTTCCATTCACTTCTTGTCTCTAAGATAGAACAGGAAGTAAAGAAAATCCCTACAAAACAAGGGTCAGTCTCTCAAATAAAATTATCAGACAGGTGTCACTTTTGGAGCATTTGCCCTCTATTTCTGCTCTAGGGACAACTTAAAATGTGAATTTCCAGTCACTAAGGCACATGTTTAAAAACATTCATTAGATGAATGTCACAAGCATTCGTCCAGCCTGCACACATTTTCTGCATATTCTTTCTAATGCTACAACTTCCTATGATCGTTAGCTCCACCTAGTCACCAAAATTGTATATCTTTCTGTAATACCTTTTTTTTTTTTTTTTTTTTAACAAAACAAAGGTGCTGTATTGTAGTCAAAACGAATTAGACAGAGCATACAGATTAGCTTGAAACAAAACCTTACAAAATGCTTGGAACTGAAATACCTTAATCAGAAAATATAATGCATTTTGTCCACAATTCATGGAGCTTGGAGGAATGCTTGTAACATTCATCAAATGAATGGTTTATAAATGGACCTCTATCTGTCTTAATCATAGTGACCACCAGTACAAACAGAGAGTGTAAATCTGTGTATTGAGACGGCAATAAAAAACTGATAGGGTTGTTATCCTATCCAACAACTCTATCCAAACAAAAGAAAAAAAAGTATTGACTATACATACACTTTAAACTCGATAATAAACATGACTACATAGTAGCAGGCCCTTTTTTTTTTTTTTTTAAACAGATCCTCTCCAATACATCTAGGGAGTCCTCAAAATACGACGTAACTGATGACCACTCTGACGTGGGAGTGATCCCATTATCCAATGAGATACCTGTTATTGGGGTGGAGGCGAGTCCTGGACATAATTGCATAGTACACCTAAAGAACAAAAATGCCCAAAGTGATGAAGCTATGCCTGTTTTTGAATTTAGCATAGCATGACAGGTTCTATTTAAAGTGTAAGTTCACGTTCATAACATTTTCTGCCTAATCCACCAAGTAGTAAGGGCGTAGCTACCAACTGTCCTAAATTTGGAGCAACTATACCCCATTCAGAAGACAATCCCTCTGTCTCTCTTTACTGAACACAATGCTTCTTTACCTTACTCCTTAAAAGGCCTTTCTTTTATTTCTGGGGTAGGGATGTTAAAGGCATAGCTCACCTTTTGCAAACGTTTAATAAATGCACTCACATTAAAGCCTCGTACACACGATCTGATTTTCGGAGGACCGCTCGTCCGTTTTTTGTTGCATGCTAGTCTCATTTCGAAAGTGAAGAGGTTACTCACCATACGAAAATTACCGTACGACAGAATACAACCTCAGAAGTGACGTAATGTGTTGTATTGTTTTGTATGTATTCTTTCGTTTCTGACCATGCTTATTCTTGCTCTTACGATTTTTTTCACGTACGACAAAAATGTTATAGTCTGCACATCCAGCTTTTGTCAGAGTAAAAATCTGAATCGGCTGTCGAAAGCACCATACTAACGATCCACAAATCGGCAGATCGTTTGTCGGACGAAATTTTACTTTGGATTTTCATATCATGTGTATGGGCCTTAAGAGCCCATACACACTATACAACTTTTGTTGTCTGATTTCCTTTAGATTTACCAAAACCATGTAGTGCAGGGGCCTGCCTGATTGCATACAAATTGAAACTCTTATGCCCCGTACACACGGTCGGACTTTGTTCGGACATTCCGACAACAAAATCCTAGGATTTTTTCCGACGGATGTTGGCTCAAACTTGCATACACACGGTCACACAAAGTTGCCGGAAAATCCGATCGTTCTGAATGCGGTGACGTAAAACACGTGCGTCGGGACTATAAACGGGGCAGTGGCCAATAGCTTTCATCTCTTTATTTATTCTGAGCATGCGTGGCACTTTGTCCGTCGGATTTGTGTACACACGATCGGATTTTGTTGTCGGAAAATTTTATCTCCTGCTCTCAAACTTTGTGTGTCGGAAAATCCGATAGAAAATGTCCGATGGAGCCCACACACGGTCAGAATTTCCGACAACACGCTCCGATCGGACATTTACCATCGGAAAATATGACCGTGTGTACGGGGCATTAAGGTTTGACCTCATATTATATGGTTTTTGTAAATCTAAAGGAAAAAAATCGAAAGAAAATTGTATAGTATGTTTCCAGCTTTAAGCCTGGTACACACGGTTCGATTGTTGTACGACCGAGCGTCTGATTTTTGTCAAAAGCGTGTGTGCAGGATTTTGTCTAGCATACTAACTATCTGGGAATTGCCATTCCACAAACACGAATGTAGTGACGTACTATGAGAGTATAAAGAGGAAGTTAATTTCTCAAGCGCCACCCTTTGGGCCCCTTATGCTAACTTCATGTTAACCACTTCAGCCCCAGACTATTTTGCTGCCCAAAGACCAGAGCGTTTTTTGCGAATCGGCACTGCATTGCTTTAAATGACAATTGCGCGGTTGTGCGACGTGGCTCCCAAATAAAATTGACGTCCTTTTTTTCCCACAAATAGAGCTTTCTTTTGGTGGTATTTGATCACCTCTGCGGTTTTAATTTTTTGCGCTATAAACAAAAAAAGAGCGACAATTTTGAAAAACACGCAATATTTTTTACTTCTTGCTATAATAAATATCCCAAAAAAATATATAAAAAAACATTTTTTTTCCCTCAGTTTAGGCCGATACGTATTCTTCTACATATTTTTGGTAAAAAAATCGCAATAAGCGTTTATTTATGGGTTTGTGCAAAAGTTATAGCGCCTACAAAATAGGGGATAGTTTTATGGCATTTTTATCAATATTTTTTTTTTACTAGTAATGGCGGCAATCTGCGATTTTTATTGTGACTGCGACATTATGGCAGACAGATCGGACACTTTTGGTGCTATTTTGGGACCATTCACATTTATACAGCGATCAGTGTGATTAAAAATGCACTGATTACTGTGTAAATGTGACTGGCAGTGAAGGGGTTAACCACTAGGGGGCGCTGCAGGGGTTAAGTGTGTCCTAGGGCGTGATTCTAACTGTGGGGGGGGCTGGGCTACGTGTGACACGACACTGATCACACTCCCGATCACAGGGAGCTGTGATCAGTGTCCTGTCACTAGGAAGAATCGGGAAATGCTTGTTTACATCAGCATTTCCCAGTTCTTCCTCTCCGTGACATGTACGCGGGTATTCCAGCGGACATCGAGTTTGCGGAACCCGCGATCACACTCACGCCGCGCACGCCCACAATGCCGCGTCTTAAAGGGCAACATACAGGTACACGTTGATATGCCTGTACATGCCCTTCTGCCGACGTATATCGACGTGAGCCGGTCGGCAAGGGGTTAATATAAGTTTGGTGAGCGTTGATTCGCACTTTTTTGTTAAGTTATTTTTATTTGGATGGCAGATAGCATCTCTAATTTAATTTGTGTTTTTTTCTGCACAATAAAAACCATAACAATCATACTATTAATATTATTTATATCACTACAAAACAAATGCCTTTTAAAATACATTTGCCATAACTACATCAGTATCACCAGCAAAGCAGCTTCATTATTATCCCATTAAAGATGATGAGAATATGCGCTGCATTTCGACATTTCTTCATTTGCCACATCACAAATGTTAATTCCCGATTATGAATGGTAGTTTACAAGACCAAACTCTTCTGGCTTGTTCCTTGGTTCCGATCATGCGAGTTTGTATGCTTGACTTTTGTGTGGCGGATTTCTGTACTGACCATCCGAAAATCAGATGTTGAGCTGTCGCTCGTCAGAAATTTACTAGTCCGCTCATCCAGCTTTTGTCTGACAAAAGAAGTCAAATCGGCTGTCGAAAGCACCTCACTAAGGATCCGTGTGTACGAGGCCTTAAGCTCGTACACATGATGAGAAATTCAGAAGGGCATTGTCGTTTGACATTCTGTTGTCCGAAATTCTTACCGTTAGTATGATCCTTTCAACAATTGTTTTCCAATTTTTGGACAACAAATGTTGGATGACAGGCTAGTAAATTTTTGGCGAATGACGGCTCCATGTCTGATTTTCGGATGGTCAGTACACAAATCCATCACACAGAAGTCGAAAGCACAAATACGCATGATCGGAACCAAGGAACGAACCGGAAGCAGTCGGTCTTGTAAACTAGCGTTCGTGATCGAGAATTAACATTCGTGACACTGCAAATTATGAAATATCGAAATGCAGCACACATTCTCTTCTTCTTTAATAGGATAATAATGAAGCTGCTTTGCTGGTGATACTGATGGAGTTATGCCAAACGTATTTTAAAAGGCATTTGTTTTCTAGTGATATCAAGAATATTACTATTATGCTTGTTGTATGATTTTTTGGGCAAGTTACCACAACACCATTATCCCGTAGTGTTTAAGATCAAAGATACAACTATGTTGGTGTCCCTTGTTAATTTTACATTTTTTTTTTTAATGTAACTGCCTACACCCAAACTGTCATTTGAAGTAAAACACGTATTATTCTACACATTTTTTTTATTGTGCAGAAAAAAACTAACACAAATTAAATTAGAGATGCAAATACAAAGAACTTAACAAAAAAGTGCATTCCATGCATACAAAAATATAGAAAATATAACAAAAGAACATTATTCCAAAAAACACAAAATAATAGAAATTAGTAAGGGGGGAAGGGGTGATAATCCCCAGACCAGCGGGGTTGTTGGGGTTCTTGTGGCTGGTATTGCCACTGACCGCTATGCTGCTGTGATGGGTGGGTTGGCTGTGGAGGTGATGTATGTGGGCCCACAAAATCACACAAGTGGATGGTGGGATAGATATCGCCCTTCGCCCCCCTGTTGAGGAGCTGCAGGATGAGATCCTCGCACCTTCTCCTCTGGTCACCGGCCATCCCCCGTCATCACGCCAAATCCCTCGCACTCATCTGGGTCGGTCCGGATGGCAGCAGTGGCCTGGCTGAGGAAAGGCAGCTGTGGCCTCTTCCAGATTCCTGCTCTTCCTGGCCCTTTTAGCAGCAGGGCGTAGGGGAGGGATCTGGGACTCTGTCTGGCTGCTGGCCGCTGGCTCATCCAGACTGACACTTTCCTGTGTATGAAAATGGGACATAATTAGAAACACAGTTTTGATCTCCTCACTGTTGCAATTTGAATGTGGAGAAATAGAAAAGACTATCATTCTGACCCCAGCATTTTCCATTTTTGTTCAAATCATTTTTGGTCCCTACTTTCTATTGATATGGAAAGCCCTTTGTTAAGGCAGAAATATTTTCCCAATAACGTCTAGTTATCATCATTGTATTTTTGGATACAAATATGTTCAACAATGCTATACCGGGTCAAGCTGGGCTCCTCCACATCTTCATCCTGTGCATCAGGACCTGTGCGGACCTCAGGACCTGTGTGGACCTCAGGAGCTGTGCAGGCCTCAGGAGCTGTGGCCTCAGCAGATGTATAAGGGAGCTCAGACAGCGATGGCCTGGGTTCAGTATGGTCTGTCAAAAACCGCAGGCTGTGGTAATACCACAGCCTGGGGACATATTGGTCATCCGCTGCTGCGCCAGATCTCTCCGAGTCCAGAACATTGTTCAGCTCCCTTTTAAATGTACTTCGAAGGTTGGCTATCTTTTGCCTAACGTAGTTGGTGTCTGCCCTGGGGTACACAGGTTTGCACAACTCTACCAGTTTCTCCAAAGCTGCCTTCCTCAGTATTTTATTTGAGTAGTCTCTACTCATCACCCTCTAGAGACAGGGCAGCTCCCAGTACATGCACGTCAATGAAATGGGGGAGAAATTCTGGTGAAGTGAATTTATCAGTCATGATGATATGATGCCTGCAAGACAGAACACAAGACAAATCATAATGTCTGGCTTAACCCATAAGCTGGTCCCAATATAGGCCTCAATCTAAGCAGTATAGGCCACTAACCACCTATGCCCCAATTTACAATTGTTCCTTAGTTTTCTGCTCCGTTCGCGCATTGGCGATCGATCAACCTCCACTCCAAGATCGTTCCTACAGCAGTTCCTTTGACCGTGCGTTCTGGCTTTTTACACACTGCCCATGCGTCAAACTCCTCTTTCAGTACGTCATGATGCTGGGGAATGACCATCTCTCTTCTGCATGCGACACACATGGAGGGACAACATGGCGGATTCAGAGGATTGCAGCCAGCCCCGCGGTGGTGGAGCTCATAGGAGGCACAAAGCAACCCCCATGAGCAAGGGTGGGATGGTGGAGATGGTGCGCATCCTAGAGAAGCACAATTATGGCTGCAAGCTGCGCAACTACGAAAGGCCCAACATCCAAAAGGACAGCATTTTGGAGATGGTCATCGCCGTTTTGCACAGAAAATTTTCAGTGGACCGATAAAAGGACCAAATCTGAAAACAATGGTCTGATCTAAAACACCGGGAACAAGACCAGATGGAGTACACACATCAGATCATAGAAAAAATTAAGCAATATTTGGATCTAAACAATATGTATATGTGCAAATTAGCTGTCTGTATATGTTCTTTCTCCAAGTAGCTCTAGAGAATTCTATATAAGCTTTTAGAAAATCTTTTTTATGACTTGGGATTCCAAAGATGAAGGTAAATATAAAGCATATATGAACATTCTTATTTGGTCATGTTTTTGGACATTTATTTCTTTTTTGTACTTATTGTTTTTTTTTTCAACAGGGAAACACAAAAAAAGGATGCTACAGCCAAGCCACCGCAAGGGACGAAGGGAGGACCCCCTCGCTTGGGCCCCAACAGGCCATCTTCCCCCCAAAAACGTAAGTGCCAACTTCAAACACAATCATTTAGCCACCGACAGGGGTGTTTCTAGGTGGGCCAAAGGCCATGGGCTTAGAGCAGAACTTAAGGGGTAAAGGACACTTTCTGGTTGCTGCCTGGCTCATCAGTGCCATCATTAATGCAGCCTTGCCAGTGTAGACATGGGTAGAGGAGAGGCCCCAGGGCTCCCAGTCATACAGAGTCACGCCTGCGAGGATGGTCATCATATATCCCGTATCCCATAGGAGACAAGAGGGGTGGGGGGCAACTGCAGGACTTTTTCAATGTTGGCACTTGTCAAGTGTTTGCCCTCTGGAAAATGCCATCACCTTTCCTTTTTTATGCATTTTTCACAGAAAAACATCCAGAGTGCAGAAAGGTGGAGTCCACTAGTCAGGACCAAACATTGACATCAGACCAAGTGCAAGGTTGGTCAACTAATGTAACAAAATGGATGCTAGAAACAGATGGGACTTGTGGACATCAAATCCCCTGACACGAGTCACAGTGAGGGCCAAAGCGAAGCAGAAGAGCAAGAAAGTATTCGGGAGCCTCTTGTTTGCGCAAGTAAGTATTCTTGGAATCTTGCTTAAATTGTATATACATGTCAAGTGTTTAGATGTCCAAACCAAACACCCACTTCACACATTAGCAAAGTATGTAGTGCCTTAACATTAGCATGGAGAAGGAAGAGGTGGAAGGAGCCGGCAGTGTTGCCAGGTACCCGAGTTTGGGAGACCCAAGCATCAGGGCCAAGATTATAGAGTAGTTGCAGTGTGTACATTCCTAGTAGTGTAGGTGTCTGAAGGGCAAGCAACAATAGACTGGGTAGGTAAGTATTTCCTTAATTTAACTAGTAACTTGACCATGTAGGGCCTCAGCCATTTGACCATCGTTCCCTTAATACTTTTACTCTTCTTACTAGGTCATGAACGTCCACGATGTACTATTGGCAGAATGAGTGCAGATATGTTGCAGTGTTTAACCACTTAAGGACCGCCTCACGCCGATGTACGTCGGCAGAATGGCACGGTACATATATGTGATCTGCCTCCCGCGGGCGGGGGGTCCACTCGGACCCCCCCCCCCGGTGCCCGAGGCGGTCCGTTTTTGTCCAGCGGCGATCGGAGATGAGGGGGAGACCATCCGTTTGTGGCCCCCCTCGCAATCAAATCATTCCTCTGCTGCTGTATGCTAAACAGCAGCAAAGGAAATGATGTCATCTCTCCTCGGCTCGGTATTTTCTGTTCCGGCGCCGAGGAGAGAAGACTGCAATGTGAGTGTAACACTACACACACACAGTAGAACATGCCAGGCACACAAAACACCCCCGATTACCCCCTAATCCCCCTCCCACCCCTGTCACACTGACACCAAGCAGTTTTTTTTTTTTTCTGATTACTGCATGGTGTCAGTTTGTGACAGTTAGTGTGTTAGGACAGTTAGGGTTAGCCCCCTTTAGGTCTAGGGTACCCCCCTAACCCCCCCTAATAAAGTTTGAACCCCTTGATCACCCCCCGTCGCCAGTGTCGCTAAGCGATCATTTTTCTGATCGCTGTATTAGTGTCACTGGTGACGATAGTTAGGGAGGTAAATATTTAGGTTCACCGTCAGCGTTTTATAGCGACAGGGACCCCCATATACTATCCTAATAAATGTTTTAACCCCTTGATTGCCCCCTAGTTAACCCTTTCACCACTGATCACCATATAACTGTTACGGGTGACGCTGGTTAGTTCGTTTATTTTTTATAGTGTCAAGGCACCCGCCGTTTATTACCGAATAAAGGTTTAGCCCCCTGATCGCCCGGCGGTGATATGCGTCGCCCCAGGCAGCGTCAGATTAGCGCCAGTACCGCTAACACCCACGCACGCACCGTACACCTCCCTTAGTGGTATAGTATCTGAACCGATCAATATCTGATCCGATCAGATCTATACTAGCGTCCCCAGCAGTTTAGGGTTCCCAAAAACGCAGTGTTAGCGGGATCAGCCCAGATACCTGCTAGCACCTGCGTTTTGCCCCTCCGCCCAGCCCACCCAAGTGCAGTATCGATCGATCACTGTCACTTACAAAACACTAAACGCATAACTGCAGCGTTCGCAGGCCTGATCCCTGCGATCACTAGCAGTTTTTTTGGTAGTGTTTTGGTGAACTGGCAAGCACCAGCGGCCTAGTACACCCCAGTCGTAGTCAAACCAGCACTGCAGTAACACTTGGTGACGTGGCGAGTCCCATAAGTGCAGTTCAAGCTGGCGAGGTGGCAAGCTCAAGTAGTGTCCCGCTGCCACCAAGAAGAAGACAAACACAGGCCCGTCGCCCATAGTGCCCTTCCTGCTGCATTCGCCAATCCTAATTGGGAACCCACCACTTCTGCAGCGCCCGTAATTCCCCCATTCACATCCCCAACCAAATGCAGTCGGCTGCATGAGAGGCATTTTTATGTCCTCCCGAGTACCCCTACCCAGCGAACCCCCCCAAAAAAGATGTTGTGTCTGCAGCAAGCGCGGATATAGGCGTGACACCCGCTATTATTGTCCCTCCTGTCCTGACAATCCTGGTCTTTGTATTGGTGAATGAACACTACCATTCACTAGTTGAGTATTAGCGTAGGGTACAGCATTGCACAGACTAGGCACACTTTCACAGGGTCTCCCAAGATGCCATCGCATTTTGAGAGACCCGAACCTGGAACCGGTTACAGTTATAAAAGTTAGTTACAAAAAAAAGTGTAAAAAAATAAATAAATAAAATATATATATATATATATATATATAAAATAAAAAAAATAGTTGTCGTTTTATTGTTCTCTCTCTCTCTATTCTCTCTCTATTTTTCTGCTCTTTTTTACTGTATTCTATTCTGCATTGTTTTATTGTTATTATGTTTTATCATGTTTGCTTCTCATGTATGCAATTTTTTATACTTTACCGTTTACTGTGTTTTATTGTTAACCATTTTTTTGTCTTCAGGTACGCCATTCACGACTTTGAGTGGTTATACCAGAATGATGCCTGCAGGTTTAGTTATCATCTTGGTATCATTCTTTTCAGCCAGTAGTCGGCTTCCATGTAAAAGCAATCCTAGCAGCTAATTAGCTTCTAGACTGCTTTTACAAGCAGTGGGAGGGAATGCCCCCCACCGTCTTCTGTGTTTTTCTCTGGCTCTCCTGTCTCAACAGGGAACCTGAGAATGCAGCCGGTGATTCAGCCAGCTGAACATAGAGCTGATCAGAGACCAGAGTGGCTCCAAACATCTCTATGGCCTAAGAAACCGGAAGCTACGAGCATTTCATGACTTAGATTTCGCCAGATGTAAACAGCGCCATTGGGAAATTGGGAAAGCATTTTATCACACCAATCTTGGTGTGGTCAGATGCTTTGAGGGCAGAGGAGAGATCTAGGGTCTAATAGACCCCATTTTTTTCAAAAAAGAGTACCTGTCACTACTTATTGCGATCATAGGGGATATTTACATTCCCTGAGATAACGATAAAAATGATTAAAAAAAAAATGAAAGGAACAGTTTAAAAATAAGATAAAAAAGCAAAAAAATAATAATTAAAAAAAAAAAAAAAAGCACCCCTGTCCCCCCCTGCTCTCGCGCAAAGGCGAACGCAAGCGTCGGTCTGGCGTCAAATGTAAACAGTAATTGCACCATGCATGTGAGGTGTCATCGCGAATGTCAGATCGAGGGCAGTAATTTTAGCAGTAGACCTCCTCTGTAAATCTAAAGTGGTAACCTGTAAAGGCTTTTAAAGGCTTTTAAAACAGTATTTAGTTTGTCGCCACTGCACGTTTGTGCGCAATTTTAAAGCATGTCATGTTTGGTATCTATGTACTCGGCCTAAGATCATCTTTTTTATTTCATCAAACATTTGGGCAATATAGTGTGTTTTAGTGCAATAAAATTTAAAAAAGTGTATTTTTTCCCCAAAAAATGCGTTTGAAAAATCGCTGCGCAAATACTGTGTGAAAAAAATAAATAAAACACCCACCATTTTAATCTGTATAGCATTTGCTTTAAAAAAATATATAATGTTTGAGGGTTCAAAGTAATTTTCTTGCAAAAAAAAATAATTTTTTCATGTAAACAAAAAGTGTCAGAAAGGGCTTTGTCTTCAAGTGGTTAGAAGAGTGGGTGATGTGTGACATAAGCTTCTAAATGTTGTGCATAAACTGCCAGGACAGTTCAAAACCCCCCAAATGACCCCATTTTGGAAAGTAGACACCCCAAGCTATTTGCTAAGAGTCATGTCGAGTCCATGGAATATTTTATATTGTGACACAAGTTGCGGGAAAGAGACAAATTTTTTTTTTTTTACACAAAGTTGTCACTAAATGATAGATTGCTCAAACATGCCATGGGAATATGTGAAATTACACCCCAAAATACATTCTGTTGCTTCTCCTGAGTACGGGGATACCACATGTGTGAGACTTTTTGGGATCCTAGCCGCGTACGGGACCCCGAAAACCAAGCACCGCCTTCAGGCTTTCTAAGGGCGTAAATTTTTGATTTCACTCTTCACTGCCTATCACAGTTTCGGAGGCCATGGAATGCCCAGGTGGCACAAAAGTCCCCCAAATGACCCCATTTTGGAAAGTAGACCCCCCAAGCTATTTGCTGAGAGGTATAGTGAGTATTTTGCAGACCTCACTTTTTGTCACAAAGTTTTGAAAATTGAAAATTGCAAAAAAAATTTTTTTTTTCTTGTCTTTCTTCATTTTCAAAAACAAATGAGAGCTGCAAAATACTCACCATGCCTCTGAGCAAATAGCTTGGGGTGTCTACTTTCCAAAATGGGGTCATTTGGGGGGGGGAGGGGTTTGTGCCACCTGGGCATTCCATGGCCTCCGAAACTGTGATAGGCAGTGAAGAGTAAAATCAAAAATTTACACCCTTAGAAATCCTGAAGGCAGTGATTGGTTTTCGGGGCCCCGTACGCGGCTAGGCTCCCAAAAAGTCCCACACATGTGGTATCCCCGTACTCAGGAGAAGCAGCTGAATGTATTTTGGGGTGCAATTCCACATAGACCCATGGCCTGTGTGAGCAATATATCATTTAGTGACAACTTTGTGCAAAAAAAAAAAAAATTGTCACTTTCTCGCAACTTGTGTCAAAATATAAAATATTCCATGGACTCAACATGCCTCTCAGCAAATAGCTTGGGGGGTCTACTTTCCAAAATGGGGTCATTTGGGGGGGGGGTTGTGCCATCTGGGCATTTTATGGCCTTCAAAACTGTGATAGGTAGTGAGGAGTGAAATAAAAAATTTACGCCCTAGAAATCCTGAAGGCGGTGATGGTTTTCGGGGCCCCGTACGCGGCTAGGCTTCCAAAAAGTCCCACACATGTGGTATCCCCGTACTCAGGAGAAGCAGCTGAATGTATTTTGGGGTGCAATTCCACATAGGCCCATGGCCTGTGTGAGCAATATATCATTTAGTGACAACTTTTTGTAAATATTTTTTTTTTTTGTCATTATTCAATCACTTGAGACAAAAAAAATAAATATTCAATGGGTTCAACATGCCTCTCAGCAATTTCCTTGGGGTGTCTACTTTCCAAAACGGGGTCATTTGGGGGGTGTTTTGTACTGCCCTGCCATTTTAGCACCTCAAGAAATGACATAGGCAGTCATAAACTAAAAGCTGTGTAAATTCCAGAAAATGTACCCTAGTTTGTAGACGCTATAACTTTTGCGCAAACCAATAAATATACGCTTATTGACTATTTTTTTACCAAAGACATGTGGCCGAATACATTTTGGCCTAAATGTATGACTAAAATTGAGTTTATTGGATTTTTTTTATAACAAACAGTAGAAAATATCATTTTTTTTCAAAATTTTCGGGCTTTTTCCGTTTATAGCGCAAAAAATAAAAACGACAGAGGTGATCAAATACCATCAAAAGAAAGCTCTATTTGTGGGAAGGAAAGGACGCAAATTTCGTTTGGGTACAGCATTGCATGACTGCGCAATTAGCAGTTAAAGCGACGCAGTGCCAAATTGGAAAAAGTCCTCTGGTCCTTAGGCAGCATAATGGTCCGGGGCTGAAGTGGTTAAAGTGAACCTGAGCAAATCAAGGAGGCTGCCACTGCTTTACAGCGAAGAATCTAACATTTTGTGGACATTCTTGCCAAATTCTAATTTCCTCTTTCCTGGTCTGAAGTTTATTGTTCCATTTGTTGGCTCCTGTTTGCCCTTACCAATTACCATGTTTTTATGACTTTAAAATGTGAAAGTTTAGGGACAGAACTTAGTGTTTCTCCACTTCACTCCTCTAGGTGCACCACCAAGTCCTGTTTTCTAGATTTTCCTCAGTCTATAAATGACTGTGTGAATTACTAACAGTGAAAATGACAACATCACCTGTGCCAAATTCAAGAAATCAAGAAAACATGACCTGGGTTTTCATCTTGAGGAGGAGAGTTGAGAAACACTGCCCTAACGAAAGTGAATCGTAATGTTTATCTGTTTTTTAGAATCTAAAACCTAAAATTTGAAGGTGGCCACAAATTGGGCCTTAACATTCTTATTAGACCCATGATCCCATGCCTAAAAGGTGTGTAGTTCTAGTCCTCTATTTTTCTAAAGCCCCAAAACACACAGTATGTCAACAAGTGCTATCGTTCATCACGGGGTATCAATGGACGCGTTTCGGGGGTGCAACCCCTTCCTCAGAGCTACTTTAGTTATGAGGAAGGGGTTGCACCCCCATAACGCGTCCATTGATACCCCGTGATGGGAGGGGGAGGGTTCCAAATAAGTTTGGGCCAAAAGAAATGGCCTCTTGCACTCTGCCGGAATGAGGACACCAATAACATTTGAGGACACCAATAACATTTGTACACATTTTAGGGGTTATTTAGGGTTAAACCCCAAAATGTAGCTGACAAAAAACATTGTTAACTTACCACGCTGGGTGTGTATGGGCCCATGATAGCATGCTGGGGAGGTTATTGAAAGAAAATATGCATGTAGGCCAAAAAAGGAGCAGGAAAAGCTTACAGCATGCATGAGGACAAAGAGGACATTCACAGCATATCACAATATTGATAATTATGTAATCAACAAATTAATAAAATACATTAGGAAACATAAATATACAGAATGTAATCCTAAAGGTAAAAACTTACCCTAATATAGTCCTTCTGCAGGACTTGAATGATGGCTGAGCAGGTCTCTGGAATAATGACTCCCAGAGCCCGGGGGAGATCCCAGTAGTAAACTTGAGCTCCTGGAGACTTCTCCCACCGTCGCCAAGTACCGCAAGGTGGCAAGGTGGGAGAAGTACCGCAAGGTGGCTATGAGCCTTTGCTCTGGAGTGATGGAAAGCATCATACATGCGTCCTGCTTCTTAATATAGGGGGTCACCAATGCCAGGAGGTGGTGAAAGCAGGGGTCCGTCATCCGGAGATAATTCCGAAAGTCATACAGATTATTCTCCTGGAGCTCTTGCAGCAATGGCATATGACATAATTGGTCACGATTAAGCAACTAATTTTTGGTCTAAGATCTCCTCCTCCTCCTGTTCCTGGACTGGACTTGGGTCAAAGCAATAACTCCTAGCCCAATAATCGCACGTTCTCTCCTCCGATTATGCAACATGGCTGGTTAATGAACATCCCCTCAGAAACGAACGGAAAAGCATGAACCAAAAAACGCGAATCAACACTCACCAAACTTCTACTAACATGAAATTAGCAGATGGAACCCAAAGGGTGGCGTTTGAGAAGTGAACTTCCTCTTTATAGTCTCGTAGTACGTCACTACGTTCATGTTGTCGAACGGCAATTTGCGGATAGTTAGTATGTTAGACAAAATCCTGCACACGCGCTTTAGACAAAAATCAGACGCTCGGTCGTACGACAATCAAACCATGAGGCTTTAGGCTTTAATATAAATGTATTTTTCATAAAATTCTCTATGTATTAGAAAGACCTGACACTTTTGGCCAAATTGCGCAACAAGCACCCATCTGTGGCTCCTCTGTGAGTATAGTTGACACCTACAGTTCACCAACACTAGGGAGAAGACAGATGTCTGGGATATCATTTTCAGAAGGAAGTCAACAATAGTCAATGTTTCTCCAGTAGAGGTTTTGCAAGCCTGTGCGTTTCCTGTGCATTTCCCTGCAGTGTAATTTGGCAGCTCATTTGGGCTGAAAATTAGTATTATTATTTATTATTATACAAGATTTATATAGCGCCAACAGTTTGCATGGCGCTTTACAGAATGAGAGCAGACAGCACAGTTACAATACAATTCAATACAGGAGGAATCAGAGAGCCCTGCTCGTTGGAGCTTACAATCTTTGAAAATCCCAGCAGAATGCACAAAAAGTAGTGCATGCGCTATTTTTGAAAAACACACCAACTAGCATGGTACTGCAGTCCCATGTGATCTGGCAGTGCATTTTGGAAACATGCACAAAACGCTCCTTTCCTACATCGCGTTCTGGTGTAAAAAGGGCCCTTAATGTTCTTTAAGGATAATGTCCATGACAGGGGTGTCGACAAAGTGTAGAGATATGCAAATCTAGGATACTGGTGCTCAACTTGCAACTTGAGAGCCACACGTGGCTCCATATTTTTACAGTCAATAAAAATAACAGGTTTAAATACTTTTCTGCTGTGAACCGATTTTATGATCTTTATTATCATCTTAGAACATGGCCGAACATACACTACTATAATGTACTCTTAATAGTTGACCACCCTGGCACAGTTTCTCATACTTACTAATGGGTTCTTCATGGGACACTGGCTAAACCCCCCTTCCTTCATTTGTGTTGATTTCGCCATTTTCTATATAGTGACTATGATGACAGTTCCTTATTGTACTTGATTTTGCTACTTTATAATGTTTTTGTTGTTACTTGAAATCCTAATAAAAAGATTGAAACAGAAAATATTTTAGACCCTTGGAAATGTTTTGGGCGCTCTTATTGGTTTGCCAATCTGTGTACCTCCCTTTTCCAGGGGGCTACGTGTTTGGTGAGAGCTACTGAACCAGTTCTATTGAGCCCAAGTGCTGACTTTACTTACTTACCAAAAACTTGTTTACAGTTCCTCGCATTCACCTTTCTCTGGGCACCTGATCACATTGAGTTTACATAAGATTGCATCACATTTATAATATAGACATGGAGTACATTCGATTTCAGTCAAGTAATATGCTCAATGTAATGTAGCTCTTCTATGATTCTTCAAGGAAATATAGATTTCTGGAATTTCCGGAAGAGGTATGACAATATTTTTCAATCACAGAGGGTTAAGAAGAATGGAAAGCAAAACATGACGAATTGGTTGTCATTATAAAAGCACTAGCCTTCAAAAGCCTTTCCGTATAATATATGCTGGTCAAGCTGACTTTTTAGCATTATAGATTGTAAGCTCCAACAGGCAAGGCCTTCTGATTCTTTCTGTATTTAATTATATTCTAAGTGTACTGTCTGCCCTAACTTTGTAAAGCGATGCGCAAACTGTTGGCACTATATAAATCCTGTGTAATAATAATAATTAGGATGGCGAAGCCAGGTCATCCCATTTACACTGGAATGTGTTTGAGCTATTCTGCCTATAAGTGGCCATCCTTTTGAACGTACATTTTGACTTGACTCTGAACAACCTCAGATATGTTAGGACCATCTAGTGTTCTCCAGTAGTTAGTTATAGTTCATCTGGCAACAAAAAGAAGGTGTGCTGCTATTGTTTGGTGAACGAGTGGGTACAGTTTAATTCTTATGCCTAATAATGTTAACTGAGGAGTGAGAGACGAGTATTAAGAATTCCTATAATCTCTGCACGGTGGATCAAAAACTTTTAGTACTTTTTTATGCCCAAAATATGTGAAGAATATTGTCTATCTGTCCATGGTTTCTCCAACACTGCAGTCAATACAAAATTTGGAGAACAGGATAAGGGATTAAATACCACTGCAACATATTTTCTTTGAGATTTCATATTAATTGAAACATCTACAGTAGATCAAGACCATACATGGTTATTTTTGTTTTGTGTAGCTGGGGGAATGATTGAAAAAAAAAAAAAAAAAAGATTCGTCCATCCACACAAATTAGGTGGATGGCAGAATCCCCCCTCCACGGCAGATATATATTATTCTGACAGCAGCACCTGGCCTGTAGCTATTATTCCTCCGAAAAGGTGGCGTGAACTTTCTCCTCCCATTTACACAAGGTAAATTTGGCAAAACTGAATTTGTTATGTAACATTATTAAACATTATCACACTGTCATGGGAATCCTATGCTATTTTGTTTACAGTCCTCAAGTCCCAGAAACCAGTAGTCAGTGTTTGTTTTTTCTGCCTTAGGCCACAGGTGACTTAGGCTTCTGTGAATTGGAGCGGCAAGAATCTTCTGATTCCTGCTTTGGGTCTGAGCAGCTAGGTGCAGCCGCTGGCCCCATTCACTATAATGACAAGTCACTGGCAGCCGCAGGTATTCACAGCTGTCCGCACAGCCAGCGATTACCTGTGTAGATTGCTGCTGGGCACTCACAAAGTGCATCCAGCAGCGATCACCGCAGGTAATCGCAACTGAAATATTTTGGAGTTTTTTTCTGGCTTGTCCATCCCCGCTTCTGTTACATTTAATTATATCCTGTGTCAGACCATTTATTGCAACCAAAATCTTTCTATAAAATTATATGTGCATTTTACATATTTTAGACATGTTATTTACTTGCAAAAGTAGACGTCCCTGAGGCTGCTGCCAGGCGCTGCCATCTTAAAATGAGATTTCAGTAGCTACAGCAGACTCAGAACTGTTACTTTTGTGACACTCTATAGCAGCCTTTCCCAATCTTTTTAACCACTTCAGCCCCGGAAGCTTTTATCCACTTTATGACCAGGCCATTTTATGCAATACAGCACTGCGTCGCTTTAACTGACAGTTGTCCGGACGTGCGACGCTGTACTCAAATAAAATTGATATCCTTTTTTTTCGCACAAATAGAGCTTTCTTTTACTGGTATTTGATCATCTCTGCGGTTTTAATTTTTTGTGCTATAAACAAAAAGACTGACAATTTTGAATACAATATTTTTTACTTTTTGCTATAATACATATCCAAAAAAAACTAATTTCTTCATCAATTTAGGCCAATATGTATTCTGCTACATATTTTTGGTAAAAAAATCCAAATAAGTGTTGTGTATAAGTGTTGATTAGTTTGCGCAACAGTTATAGCATCTACAAAATAGGGGATTGATTTAGGGACTTTTATTTTTTTTTAATTGTTTTTACTGGTAATGGCTACGATCTGCGATTTTTAACGGGACTGCGGCATTGCGGCGGACAAATATGACCCTAAGTGACACTTTTTGGGGATCAGTGACACAAATACAGTGATCAGTGCTAAAAAATGCACTGATCCCTGTATAAATGAAACTGGCAGGGAAGGGGTTAAATACAGGGGTGATCAAATGTGTTCCCTGGGAGGCGTTTCTAAGTGGGCGAGGGGGAGTGGATTCACTGGAGGAAAAGAGAGATCGTGATTCAGCTCAGCTGAAACACAATCTCTCTGTTTTCCTCCCTGACAGAGCAGCGGTGTGCTTTGTATACATCGGCTCACCAATGCTCCGCCTCTCTGGTAAACGATTGGCGGGTCTCACCTGCTATCGTGGCCGTCAGACCCGCTGGTTGGTACCCGCTGATTGACTCACGCTGTGTCCCACTGTGTCCCCCCAAACCGTGTGGAAGAGATCACGTACAGTAAATGTATGTGGGGCGGTCTGGAAGAGGTTAACTTGGAAGCCTAAAGTAATTCTCTGGCCTCAGGGAGCCCCTACTAATAATAAGTAAGGATGAGCCGAACACCCCCCGGTTCGGTTTGCACCAGGACATCCAAACAGGCAAAAAATTTGGAAGAACACACGAACACCATTAAAGTCTATGGGACACGAACATGAAAAATCAAAAGTGCTCATTTTAAAGGCTTATATGCAAGTTATAGTCATAAAAAAGTAACCACTTGCCGTCCGCGCTATAGCCGAAAGACGGCTGCAGCGCGGACTTAATTTGCCGGGAGGGTGTCCCTGGATGTCCTCCCGTGCTTGAGCGGCCTGTGCGCCCCCCTCTGTGATCAGCGAATCTATGAGACTCCCGACCCCTTACCACGTGATCAGCTGTCAGCCAATGACAGCTGATCATGTGATGTAAACAGAGCCGGTAATCGGCTATTTCCTCCTCACACCAGCGTGAGGAGGAAAAAAAAAGCCGATCACCGGCGGCTGCGAGAGGAATATCGGTCCCGATCGTGGAGAGTCACCAGCGTCACCTACCAGTGCCCACCAGCTTCACCTACCAGTGCCCACCTGCGCCACCTACCAGTGCCCACAGTACCACCCATCAGTGCCCACAGTGTCACCTATCAGTGCCCACAGTGCCGCCTATCAGTGGCCAACGTGCCGCCTATAAATCACCAATCAGTACGTCATTACCAGTGCTGCCTATCAATACCACCTACCAGTGCCACCTACCAGTGCCCATCAGTGCCACCTATCAGTGCCCATCAGTGACATCTATCAGTGCCACCCATCAGGGCCAGTCAGTGTCATCTTATCTGTGCCTATCAGTGTCACCTTATCTTTGCCCATCAATGCAGCCCATCAGTGCCCATCAGCGAATGTCAATGAAGGAGAAAAATTACCCGTTTGCAAAATTTTATAACAAACTTTGAAACATGTTTTTTTTTTTTCAAAAATTTCTGTCTTTTTTTGTTTGTTTAGCAAAAAATAAAAACCCCAGCTGTGATTAAATACCACCAAAAGAAATCTCCGTTTGTGTGAAAAAAAAGATAAAAATTTAATTTGAGTACAGTGTAGCATGACCGCGCAATTGTCATTCAAAGTGTGACAGCGCTGAAAGCTGAAAATTGGTCTGGGAAGGAGGGGGTTTAAGCGCCCAGTAAGCAAGAGGTTAATAAAGGTCTTGTCCCAAGCTGTCTCTTGTCTTTTTTACCATTTTTGACACTTTTTTTGTGAAATGGTAGAGGTACAATGTACCCCGTTACCAATTCACATTGGGGGGGGCCGGGATCTGGGGGTCCCCTTGTTAAAGGGGGCTTCCAGATTCCGATAAGCCGCCGCCCGCAGACCCCGACAACCACAAGGGTTGTGGGGATGAGGCCCTTGTCCCCATCAACATGGGGACAAGGTTCTTTGGGGTCAGACCCCAAAGCATCCTCCCCATGTTGAGGGCATGTGGCCTGGTACAGTTCAGGAGGGGGAGGCGCTCTCTCGCCCCCCTCTCTTTTCCTGTGGCCTGCCAGGTTGCATGCTCGGATAAGGGTCTGGTATGGATTTTGGGGGGGCCCTATGCCATTTTTAAAAAAAAATTGGCGCAGGGTTCCCCTTAATTTCCATATTAGACCTGAAGTGCCTGGTATGGATTTTGGGGGGACCCCCACGCAATTTTTAAAAAAATTTTGTTTCAGGGTTCCCGTTAATATTCATACCAGACCCAAAGGTCTGGTATAAATGGTAATGGATTGGGGGAGGGGGAACCTATGCTGTTCTTTTCAGAGAGTTTTATCTATTTTGCAGAGACCCGACAATTCAGTTTTAAATGACAATTTTACCTTTAGAAATGTCATTTTGCTGTGGTATTGTTCTAAACACAGGGAAAATGCGCCACTTTACAGGCATACTATAGACACTCCCCCAGGCATGATATTTAGAGGAATATTTCATTTTTATTGTTTCACTTTAAGCATTAAAAAAATCACTGCTCCCGAAAAAACGTCCGTTTAAAAAAAATTTTTTTTGCATTTGATCGACTCTGCAGTTTTTATTTTTTGCACAAAAAAAGAGCGACAATTTTGAAAAAAACGCATCATTTTTTACTTTTTGCTATAATAAATATCCCCCAAAAATATATAAAAAAACAATTTTTTCCCTCAGTTTAGGCCGATATGTATTCTTCTACATATTTTTGGTAACAAAAAATCGCAATAAGCGTATATTGATTGGTTTGCGCAAAAGTTATAGCGTCTACTAAATAGGGGATAGATTTATAGCATTTTTATTATTATTATTTTTTTTACTAGTAATGGCAGCGAACTGCAATTTTTTGTGACTGAGACATTATGGCAGACACATTAGACAATTTTGACACATTTTTGGGACCATTGGCATTTATACAGAGATCAGTGCGATTAATGATGCATTGATTACTGTAAAAATGCCACTGGCAGTGAAGGGGTTAACACTAGGGGGTGGTGAAGGGGTTAACACTAGGGGGCGGTGAAGGGGTTAACTGTGTTGCCCGGGAGGTGATTCTAACCAAAGGGGGAGGGGACTAACTAAAGGAAGTGATGGATGGTGGTTCCTAGCTAATAGGCTAATAGTGGTTCCTAGCTAATGTCAGATGGTTCCTAGCTAATGTCAGAACAGAACTGTTCTGTGTCTCCTGGTCACGATCGCTCATGGCCGGCGGTCATTGCGACCGGCGGGCACGAGCATCGGCACCCCCGCTGTGCAGCTGGCGCACGCGCCTGCTATCCGGATTCCGCGAGCCAACATACAGTTATGTGGTTTTGCGCAGGGGAGCCAACCTGCCACAGTAAAACCGTGGCGGCTGGTTCGGATGCTGTTAAGATAACTTACTACCACTAGGCAAACTAGGCAGCCGCTGGTTTCCCTCTGCTTCTGCATGCGCTGCAGGCTGCAGCATGTAACTGACTTAGTCTCAGGCAGCTGCTCCGTCCGACCGGCAGTGTAATTAGAGGCGCAGCACAGCACTGGAGCCAGCACTAGAGGAAGAAGAGCCAATGCTTCCTGTATAGCGGCGCCTTCTGTCACATGTGCAGGGCAAAGGGGGTGGAGTCAAGGGTGGAGCCAATGAGGGCGGCAAAATGTGGTTTTGCCTAGGGTGTCAAAATTCCAAAATTACTGCGTGCTTTTACCTGTTTTAATGTAATGTTTTAAGTTGATGACAGGGTCTCTTTAAATATGAACTCTGGGTACAAAAACATTTATCTAAATATATTCCTCAACAACCACAAAGGATATAAGTCCACTTTTTATACACCATCTACAGTGTTAAGAAACAGTATGTGAACCCTTGTGATTAACTGATTTTCTGCAGTAATTTGCCATAAAATATGATCGGATCCTCGTTTAAGTCTCAAGAATAGACAAAAATAATGTGCTTAAGCTGATAACACACAAACAATTCTAATTTCTCGTGTCTTTTTGAACACACCCATTAAACATTCACAGTGCTGGAAGAAAAAGTAAGTGAATCCATAAACTAATTATTTCAACAAAAGCTTATTGAAATCACTGGTTTTCACACCTGGAGTCCAGTTAATGAAATGAGTTTTGAAGTGTGGTTTAGAGCTACTTTGATTGATAAAAATTTTTTAAAATTGTGGTTCATAAGAAGCATCAGCTGGTGTGAACTATGCCTCGCAAAAAGGATCTCTCAGAAGACGGTCAAGAGTAGGTGATCTGCATAAGGCTGGAAAGGGATACAAAGTGCCCAACCAGGATGACTCCCAAGGCATGAGAAGGCGTGGGAGTGGGTACCTTTCAAAACCAGGTACCCGCTCCCTCCCTATCAAAAAAAAAAAAAAGTATCTCGAAAGTGATAGAGGAGGGGGAGGCAGAAAAGCAGAACTTCCCTTTTGGGTGAAGTTCTGCTTTAAGCACATGGCGTCTGTCTATTGTTGTGAATTAGATGATCAGATCATACCGTATGGTAAATTACTGTAGAAAACTTGTTAGTTCCAAGGGGATCACATACTTTTTCTTACCACTGTACCCATTCAAACGCAGATATCACCTTGTAACAGTAGCAGTGACATCATCATTATGCTTTACGTAGCCTGTCTAGAGGACAGAGATGTGGGAGGGGCTCAGCAGCTCCACCCACTACAGGCTGCTTGTAGAAAACTATAGGAGGGGGCAGAGATAAGACCAGTCATACTGCACAAGAAGAAAGAGCAGCAATGTCCAGTCTTTATTAAGGGAAGATACGGCACAGAGGTAGAACCTCATGCTGGATTATTGCACAGATCTGGAAGAAATACACAAAGCACACCAAGATTCAAAAAGGAATACACATGCCTTTTGTATTTAGACAATATTTTTTAAACCCGGAGTTCAGCTTTAGAATTGGTTCTTGTTGCAAGGAATATCAAATGTAAGGATGGTACTTTTTAGAGGGACTGTAGGGAGCAGAAATGTGGGAACACTCATTTGTAAAGGGACTGTACAGCAGTGATCTATAGTAGTGTTACATAACACCCCCAGTCTCTGACAGTCATCGGTAGCCATACTAAATATTATGCAGATCTATGGTTGGGCTGCTCTTGAACACATCTATGTCTAGAAAGCTGTCTAGACAATACAAGTGTGTATATTTACAGTATATACTCATAAATGAAGAGAGCAAATCCATTAATACGCTTTACTATCACATTTACAACTCAAGCCACTGTTGCTATCCTTTTTTTTTTGGGGGGGGGGTAATTTTTTTCTCACTGTGTGTTGCCCTGTTAAAGATATTAGAACACTACTGTATAAATAGTATTTTCTTTTTGCCCGTTTTTCTAAAATTGCACTGTGCACATAATTACATTAACTTTCTCTTTTCATGATATGAAAACCATATTGATTTTCCTGTATTTCATTTTTTATATTTTTTTTTTTTTTTGCCATCCTGTTCTGATATTAATATTGCTGGATCAAAAGACAAGCTTGGTTCAACGCTTACAGCAAATCCAGTAGTCTTAATTAGTTTTGACAGTGCGATCATAGGATAAGGCTATGTGAAAAGTGGGAAAGTAATAAAAAAGGCAATAAATAATATTTCACACTGGAGGTACAGAACATGAAAAACAGATTAGACATCCCACAAGCTGCTTTCAGAGATGTTCAACTTTCCATCAGCTATGACTTTATATGCCTTGTCGCAAAGGATTTTCTTTCACTGATTGGTCAGGTTCAGCCTGTGCTTTTGTGTCTATATTGCAGTTGTTTTAGCACAGCTCTCAAGTGACAGTTTTCTGTACGAGTACAGTAAATGTGGGTTAGAGAGGCACATGGCTATATATTCAGTTCTCATCTGTCAAAATGAAAAACTAGCTTAGTCCTGCCTCCCTACTGAAGCCCAGAGAGGATTCCTAATAGACTAATGCCGCGTACACACGAGCGGACTTTTCGACCGGACTGGTCCGGCGGACAATTTGACCGTGTGTGGGCTTCATCGGACCTGCAGCAGACTTTTTCGGGCCAAAAATCTGACGGACTTTAGATTTGGAACATGTTTCAAATCTACGTCAAATCTCCGCCGGACCCAGTTCCTTTTGTATGTTCTCTTTTTATTGGTATAGGTTATTTAGGTTAAACAGCCCTGTTAATTATTACATTTTTACAAAAGTTGGTATCTTTGCCTTACATTTTCAATACATTTATCTATATTAGACATACCATCCCTCATTACATAACCCGAAAACAAGATTTCAAAGTTTAGTAGATAATTAAATAAATCCCATAACCACCCCTCCCTCCCCCCCACCCCTAATGCATCTAGTTCCTATCGATGAGTCCGCTCGTCTGTATGCTAGCCCGACGGATGGAAACTGACGCTAGGGCAGCTATTGGCTACTGGCTATCAACTTCCTTATTTTAGTCCGGTCGTACATCATCACGTACGAATCCATCGGACTTTGGTGTGATCGTGTGTAGGCAAGTCCGTTCGTTGGGAAAGTCCATTAGAAGTCTGCTGAAAGTCCGTCGGACCAGTCCGGTCGAAAAGTCCGCTCGTGTATAAGTGGCATAAGGACTTGGGTTGGGGAAAGGGGGCTAAGGTCAACTTCCACAAAGGTGTCCTTTGCTTAAAGCCAAATACATTAATGAAGTGCATACATGGGGGCTGATTAGCCTGTAAAAGAGTTTGTATCTCTGTTCATCCAGTTGTGAGCTTTACACAGTTCTGCAACACAGTATAACCCTGTCTAGGAGGGAAGAAGACCTGATTTTTCTCTGCTGCAGTTCAGTAAGGCTGAGTTCACAATATTGCGAAGAGATTTTGACCGGCTCTCTATGGAGCCGGTTCACATATCTCCACTGCCGCTCAGGTGCGAATTTGTACAGGAGCCCTGTACATCTTTTGGTCCATTTCAGGTCCAAATTCAGCCAAAAATTCAGGCTGAAATCGGACCTGAAACAGTGAACGGGAATGCACCGGACCCCTGCTGGGAGCCGCATGTGAAGATAGTGTGATCTCAGCCTAAAGCTTACAGCCTTAAGTCCCTCTCCCTTTCCTCAGCCTGTGGCAGGATAGTGAAAGGAGAATCAGAAGACTGTATTTCCTCATCTTTCTGTCAATCTACTCTCTCCCCCTATCAGCATGCTCTTTTTACTGCAGTTCAACAGATTGGCTCCTTGTGCTGCTTATTTCTCACCCACTCCAAGCTCTGCTGCTCAGGGATTGCAAGAGGCTGATACCAAGTCAAGCTCAGATTCTTACAATAGTTGCATTTAAAAAAATAATTTAATTATGTATTAATGAACACAAATCAGCATCGATTTATGTATTCATAACTGCCTAGAATTCAGCTTAAAGCATTTCCACCTAATTCATTAAGGCTAGGTTCACCGTCTGAGGCTGAGGTGTGCTACGTTAATGCACAATTATGTGCATAGCAATAGGTAACCTATTAAAAATGAATAGTCTGGCAACGCAACTCAACGTTCCAGAAAAGGACCGGTGTCTCTTTTCTGTGTGCAGCACACTGCAACACACATTTCTTCTGCACTGCAATGCACATCTATTGGGAAGGGCTGTTGGGGCGCCAGTCAGAGTGTATGGCACCTCATCACATCAATGCAAGTAACTTGACTTGCCACACGAACATTCCTAGAGTATATATATAATATGTTTCTAAAGTATCCTTTTTTACATAAAAAAATGGCAAAATGATAAAGTAAACATAACACAACCCTAACCCACCCTGGCGTCCCCTTTAAAAGTTCCTAAAGCCCAGGGGGGTGGAAATGATCAGCAATCATGTGACTACTGTGATTGGCTGTCACAGTGATCACATGATTAGAAGCTGATCCCGCTGGCTACCGATGTTTTTCGGGACTGAGAGCCATTTCGGCAGCTTGGTCTTTGTGCTAGGAGCATGATTCCAGCACATAAAGATTGCCTGTCCAGTGACGCATATGTATGGCATGTAGGTGTTAAAGGCCAGCTTTTTGCCACCGCACATGTTGTTTACTAGTGTATAAAGGAATTAATATTAAATGTTGTAGGCTTTTAATGCTTATAATGATAGATAGATAGATAGATAGATAGATAGATAGATAGATAGATAGATAGATAGATAGATAGATAGATAGATAGATAGATAGATAGATAGATAGATAGATAGATAGATAGATAGATAGATGGGACATATTAATAAAGTAGTAAATGTGGCATTCACTGCTGGTGAATCAATAACTGTTTTAAAACACATGCAGCAGAAAGATCCGCCACAGTGACTTGCTTGGTGAATGTCAGATTAACTGCTTTATAAATATGCCGCACAGACCAAAACAAATATGAATATGTATTTATGCTTAAAATGTATGTCTATGCTAAAAATCCCCCACTGCAATGTGTATTATCTGCATCATAAATGACTGCTGTTTCATTTCCTGACATGTAATGATGGTGGGAGCTGTCACCGCGGTACATTGTTCATTTCTCCATGGGGTATGCCGTGTTTGTTCCTTACAATGAAAGTTACATTGATCCATAAGTACTGGCGGCACAGAACTGAAGACAGAACTATTCAACAAGCATTTTATAAAATCCATTTCAGTCTCTGTAATAATGGGGCTCATTTATGAAACCTAGAGAAAAAAATGGAACTGTTGCTTAGTGAAACCAGTTATATCTCTATATTGAAAGTTGTTGTAAAGTAAGGCCCGGAGCGAGTGTAATGGAATGAAAAGGATAGTGAAGGGGCGGCATGACAGGGTGATAAGGGTTGGCAACTATAGGGTTATGTAAGTGTAAGGGCTCTTTCACACATGTGGATCCGTATTCAGCTATCCACTTGCTCAGCAAGGATCGCTCCATTGATCCCTGCTGAGCTGGCGGATGACAAGTCCGTCTCTGCACACTGTGCAGGGAAGGACCTGTCAGATCTCCACTCTCCTCTATGGGGGGATCAGATGATTATGGTCCACCTGTCCATTTTCGTCCATTTTCATCCATTCCATTCCGCCAGACAGATGGAAAATAGGGTTTCCATCCATCTGGATTTTGCAGATCGGATCGGGGCAGATCGGATGTCAGCGGACATGTCATCGCTGACATCCGTCGCACCATAGAGCTATATGGAGGGACCGTTCAGATCCGCTGAAAAAACTAACAGGCGGGTTGTTCTTTTCTTTCAGATGGAGTACAGCCACGCCTCGTCTGGATCTTGGGCCACTCCTGTTTTTTGGGGGGCCAGGCGGGCGGATGTTAGACCTGATGGGAGGCAGCTGGGGATTTCCAGGAGGGAGGCGTGTGTTCAATGGTTGGGGGGTACCAGGGATGAAGTGGAGCAGGGTCGGGCCTGAGGTACATAATTTTGCACGCCTTGACAGGCCACCCAACATACTAGTGCTTCATGTCGGTGGGAACGATCTGGGGGTTTGTTCCAGTAGGGAGATAATTTTGGACATCAAAATCGATTTCCTTGGGCTCCTTACGGCCTTCCCCAATATTTTTTTTTTTTCTTTTTTTTTTTTTTTTTTTTGCTACTTCAGCTTTTACAATGAGAGGGTTTAAATCACCATAATTAGGTCATTTCTTCCCATTATAACATCACATCATGGTAGCAGGAATAGTATTCTTATTTCCTTTAAAGTAAAAAAAAACTTTATTATGACACTCCAATATTATATTTATAACCCCAACTATCCTTAACCCGAATAGTATCTTAGTAACTTAGTCCCTCCTCCCCGCCACCCCCCGAGTTCACCCCCCCGATTCTCCCCTCCCACCCTGGTCACTCAGCAGTATCTACTCTAGTATGTGCAACCTCATATGAACTTCTCCGCATACGTCCATGTTTTTTTATAGGCTAACCATTTCGCCCATTTTGTTCCCTCCCGGGCTTCCTCTGTCTCTACCGAGAGGTCTTCAACGTCGCCGGCCTCTAGAATATAGATTCCGTTGACCCTAATTAACCATTCTCGAATGCTTGGGCCTGCTATCTCTTGCCATTTTTTTGGTATTGAGCTTTTGGCCGCGTTTAAGAGAATGGGCGTCAAGGAAGCGTTGTACTTGCCCGTCCGACCCTCCGTCCCGTGAAACAAGCATACCCAAGGATCTTCTCTGATCTCTGTCCCCGTTATCTCTTGTATTATCTTGAGAACTTCTTGCCAGAACCTTTTAATTGTTGGACATTCCCACCAGAGGTGTGCCATCGATCCCCTGGCGGGACATCCCCTCCAACAATTACCAGTGACTTCTCCCTGTATCTTGTTTAGCCTGTCTGGTGTCATGTACCATCTGGCCAAGCATTTAAAATTTGATTTAATTGTACTCACATCAACTGCCGACTTGTGTGTTGCGTTGAAGATATTCTGCCATGTTACATCACTTGGTAGTGTACCCAACTCAGACTCCCATTTATTACAATATAACGGCTTAGTGCCACCGCCCTCATCCCGCACTATTTGGTATAGTTCTTTTATTTTAATTTTATTTTTCAGAAACACTTTCTCAATAGGTCTGAGATTCTCCTTGTCTCTAATTGGTCCTGGTAGACTTTTAATAAAGGAGGCCAACTGATTATACCTCCATATATCTATGTTCATTAGGTCATTGAGCAGAGACAGCTCCTGAAAAGAAATAATTTTACCCTTTCTTGTGATATCCAATAACTGTGTTTCGTGCTTCCTTATCCAATTCCCTCCTACCTCTCTTAACCCTGGTGGAAAAAACTTGTTTTCCTTCAAATATATAAATGGTGAGTTAAATTCCCATGTCTTTTGTCTATGTAATTGATCCCAAACCCTGAAAGTGTAACGTGTTATTATATGTGTATTTGGACTTAATTCCCTAACATGTGGAGGATTCCAAATTAATTGGCTTATATTTGTGCTCAAATCTCTTTCTAATTTCCCCCATCTATTCCCTATTAATTCTTTACCCCATTCCAACATTCGTGAAAGAACTATTGCTCTGTGATAATTCTTAAAATCTGGGAGGGCCAGACCACCCTGTGCTTTGTCCCTGCTCATGACCCCAAAGGCAATCCGTGGCCTCTTGTTTTTCCAAACGAATTTGGAAATGATGTTGTTCAAAGTTCTGAAGAAAGACTGTGCTAACGGGATTGGCAGTAACTGCATTTTATATAGAATCTTCGGGGCTAGAGTCATTTTAACAAAATTGACTCGACCAAGCCAAGATATAGGGGAATACATACTTTTCTTTGTTTCTTGCTTAATTTCCTCAAGGAGGGGTATAAAGTTCAACTGGTATATTTTCTTAAGGGATTTTGTTAATACTATTCCTAGGTAATCTATTTTTTTTCGCCACGGAAATTGAAAGTGTTCTTTAAGTTTAATTACCTCTTGTTTCTCTATATTGATATTTAGGGCTGCTGATTTACCAAGATTCACCTTATAATTTGAAAGTTCCCCGTATCTCCTCAGCGTAGCCAGGAGGTTCGGGAGTGAAATCCTTGGGTTTGCTATATAAAACAATACATCGTCGGCAAACGCCGAGAGCTTATGTTCATCGCCTTCCACTATACATCCGCGTATATCTGAGTTTTTCCTGATTACCGCCAGTAGGGGCTCTAAAGTCAGGGAAAACAGAAGGGGGGACAGGGGGCATCCCTGTCTAGTTCCGTTTTCCATCCTGACTTCTCTTGAAAGTACACCGTTTACTTTGACTAATGCAGATGGGGCCTTGTATAGAGCCTTGATCCAGTTTACCATGGTGTCGCCCAGTCCGATCGCCCTCAATGTCTTTATCATGAACCCCCAGTCTACTCTGTCGAAGGCTTTCTCTGCGTCCAACGACAGTAGCAGACTGGGGGTCCCTTTCGCTTTCATCGCCCCCATAATCAATAGTGATCTCACACCATTATCCCTCCCCTCTCTACCTGGGACGAAGCCCGTCTGATCAGGGTGTATCCAGTATGTCATTTTATCCTTCAGCCTATTGGCTATTACCTTGGCGTATAATTTTGTATCGGTATTGAGTAAGGCGATCGGCCTATAGCTCGAACACAATGAGCTATCTTTCGCCACCTTAGGTATTAAGGCAATCGATGCCATCAAAGCTCCTTCACAAAATTCCTCCTGGCTCCCTATCTTGTTCCATATCTGACAGAGCTTGGGGATCAGAATATCTTTAAATTTTTTGTAGAAATAGGTGGTGAAGCCATCCAGTCCCGGGCTTTTCCCAGAGGGAGATGTCTTCAAAGCCCGCTCAATCTCTTCCACCGTAATGGGTTCTTCTAATTCTTTTGCCTCGTTGTCCGAGAGACTTGGTAAACCTGCCTCTCTTAAAAATTCGTCTAACATTTCTTCCTTACCCAGGATACTATCCCCGCTTTGTTTGACTTTATATAGAGCTGTAAAATATTTTTGAAACTCTTCAGCGATATCGCTAGAAGTATATTTAAATATCCCGTTTTTATTTTGAATCCTCTCTATGAAGTTCGTATCCCTCTTCTTTTTAACAACTGATGCCAGGTGTTTCCCTATTTTGTTACCCCACCTAAATCTGTTTTTTGCGCTTTTGTACAGTGTGCGTTTAGATTCCAGTTCCGTTAGATCTTTTAGTTCTTCTCTTTTATGAACTAACTGCATTAGGAATAAGTTGTGGCCCCCATTGGCTGATTTATGTATTTGTTCCAACTGATGTATTTCTTCAATTAGCTCCACCCTTCTCTTTTCCCCTTCTTTTTTCTCTTTGGCTTCCAAAGAGATCAATATGCCCCTTGTATAAGCTTTCAACGCCTCCCACAGAACTGAACCTGAAACCTCTCCAGTGTCGTTTATCTTGAGGAAGCCCATTATTTCCTCCTGTATCTTACTGTAGATGGTTGGGTTATCTATTAATTTGTCATCTAGCTGCCACGAGAATGGTGATCTCTGGAAACCCGGTGTCACCACCCTCATCGAAACCGGCGCATGGTCGGAGAGGGTGGCCACGCCTATCTCCGTCTCTTTGACACAATCTAGCAACCTATGGTCTACCAAAAAATAATCAAGGCGAGAATAGGACCCATGTACAGAGGAAAAAAAAGTGTAGTCTCTTCTTTTTGCGTGTTGTACCCTCCAAGCGTCTAGCAAATGGCAGTTATGCAGTTTCTGACCAACTTTTTTTAATAGACTCCCACTCATTCTCTGGTTACCAACTGTGCTATCCATCGCTGGGTCTAAGCAGAAGTTCAAATCGCCTGCCACTATCACCTGTCCTGCCCTAAAGTCTGCCAACTTATTTAAGATGCATAGCAAAAATTTTACTGGGTTGTTGTTTGGGCAGTAGATGTTCACCAGTGTAAAAACCCTTTCTCCCATTCTAATTTTCAGAAAAAGATAGCGACCATCCCTATCCTCACATCTTTCTAATAACATGAACCTAGTCCTTTTTGAGAACCCAATTGCGACCCCTTTAGCTCTCTTGATAGGGGAGTCGCTATAGAACCAGTTAGGGAAGCACTTAGAGAATAATCTAATGTGAGAGTCTTGTGAAAGGTGGGTCTCTTGAAGGAACACTACATCTGCCTTAAGTTGTTCTAATTCTCGCAAGATTTTATGACGTTTAAGGGGGGAGTTCAGCCCTTTAACGTTATAAGTAAAACATGAAAACTCTGTCATTTAGTTATGCATATTGCTGCTCATTAGATTCACAACTTATATTTTGCACTTCTTCCCTTTGATATCTGCCGGACCTTCCCACTCTCCCTACCTCCCAAACCTCCCTCCACCCCAATCCCCCTTCCCCCACCCCCCCCATACTCCCCCCATCCTCCCCCCTCTCCCCACCTGCCTAAATCTAGCAGTGTGTCTACTGCCCAGAGATATTACTTCTCTCGGCATGCGACCGGCCAGACCCTTGGGGTGTGACTCTAATGACGGATCGCCTCGGTCGCCATGCTCCCCCCCCCTAGATAGAAAGAGAGGGGGGGGAGGAACATCGCGAGCGGGCGCCCATACGGCCGCCTGTCCCCACATCAGGTGCCCTCCCCCTCCCACCCACACACCTCCCCAGCCCCCCAACCCTCCCCCCCCCCCAAGGTTTCCAGGTGTCTAAACGTCAACCGTGCTTTTCACCAGTTATTTAAATATGGTTGGAACAGGGATATCTAAGTCATTGCAGAAATCCTGCATATTATCTATATATTTCAATCTGCTTGTTCTACCCGCTTTCACTACAATCAGTGAAGTTGGAAATCCCCAGCTATATTTCATATTCGCTTTTCTCAGTTCTTCCAGGAGGGGTCGCAACTGCCTTCTCCAGGCCAAAGTCTCGGCCGAAATGTCAGCAAAAAACTGGATTTCAACCCCCTCAAATTTTACTGGTTGGACTTTCCTGAGATTACTCCATACTCTTGCTTTATCTTCATAATGGTGGAACCTTATAATTATATCCCTGGGTTTGTCCTCACTGACATTTGGGGGTTTCCTTAATCTGTGAACCCTGTCAATCTTCAGTTCGTAGTCTGGATTTCGGTCCAGAATCGGGTTGAAGATAGCTTTCATTTTAGCGTACAGATCTTCACCTCGTTGTTCTGGGAGGGCACGCAGCCTCAAATTTTGTCTGCGATTCTGGTTTTCTTGCGCTTCTAGTTTGTAACAAATATCCCGTTGGGCTAGTTGTAGGTCTTTTACCTGTTGTTTTAGGGTGACTATTTCTCTGCTCTGCTTATCTGAGGCCTCCTCTGCTGATTCTACTCGCTTCAGAAGATGGCCCATGTCGGTTCTAACATTGTGAATTTCTGTTCTAATTACCAATTCCAGCTTGGCGAACATTTCTAGAAGCTCTATCTTAGTTAGTGGTATTTCCCTGTTGGAGTCTTCCATCATATTTGGGGTTCCACTTTCTCCCCTAGTTGATCCCCCGTTCGCCCCTTGGCTCTTCACTTTTTCTTTCTTCTTTTCTTTCCCACTTTGCTGAATGTTATCTTGAGCTGGATTTTTTGGGCTTCCCTGGTTTGTCTCCTTCAGGTACTTCTGAATAGAGCTAGTGTTCAGGCTCTCTCTAGGTTGCTTCACCTCCGCTCCCCTTTGAGGGCGCCCTCGCATGTTTGTTTCCTTCTATCTCTGCTTTTCCCTCCCTCCACTTGCCCCCTCTAATCCCTTCCACTCCACCCCCCACTATTGAATTCCTTATACCTTATAATCCTCACTGTATGCCTGCGGCGGAGGGGGGGGTCAAAAAGGGAGACAGGAGGTGAAGCCGTCCCTCAGTCCCTTTTTTTTTTTTTTTTTTTATATAGCAACAGAGGTTTATATAGTCTCTCCTGGGTTAATACTTTTCAGCTGATTTTGGGCCTTTAATTACAGCGAACCTATCTGACCCTGTTATTGTATATGGTTCCACCATTACATAATTATAGGATTCCTTCCCGATCCACGGTTTCCACAATATTATTACATTTACTTGCCTGGGTTCGCCAGAGATCCCTCATAAGCTTACCAACTCAACCGCAGGTTAGACCCAGTGTTCCTGGAGATTGTGGATGCTTTCCTCGGTTACTGATTGTCCTTCGATCCCTCCGTGCTCAGCGCATGGGGTCCTTTCTTCATCCGACCTTCCAGGGGTTAATGGTGTATCATTATGGGGGGGGAAGTATTAGGATGCGGGGCCGTCCGGGATCCTTCAGAGAAGCCGGTGTGTTCCCACAACAATCCGAAGGGGCTGGGGGGAGCGTGGGGGCGACAGCACCACGTGGGTCTCGGCGGTCCGAGGCGTACCGACCAACGCCGCCGCCACTGCTCTGTATGCGGCACGATGTCAGCTCCACCTCGCAGGCAGCCTCGTTCGTCAGAGCTGCTCCGCCGCCCGCTTCCTCGGCTCCGTCATCAGGCCCCTCCCCCACTACGTGTGCGTCACATCGCGCACCTGGCCCAGAGCTTATCCAGCCCACGGCCTTCCCCAATATGATGGTTTTGTGGTCCGACATGGTGGCTAGGACGACTTGACGCATGGCGAGGTCGGTTGTCAGAATCAACAAGACTCGCATAAAGGTTAACAAAGTGGTGAGGCGCTTCTTTATTCGGAATGGTGGCATGGTTATCCGCCATTTGGAATTAGGATCTGACACTAGACTGTACCTGAGAAGGGATGGTGTCCATTTATCTGCAGTGGGAATAGATCTATGGTCCCTGGGGTTAAAAGGATGGAATTCAAAGGGCATTGCGGGTGTGGAGGGGCCTGCAACGGTAAGGTGTCACCCTTTTGGGCGGTGGCAGTGGTTGGTCTTTTGTAAGAAAATACTTTAGAGATGGAAGTGTGGGGGACTCATCGGTGGTATGTGCCTTTCTGGTGTATTCCAGTTAAATAGGTTAACTGGAATATGGTAATGGTTGCACTGCGGGTAGTGGTGGTTGTCTCCGAGCTAGTGTTCACGGCTGGAGGCCTATTATAGTAAAAGGGCCCACAGTGCAGGAGTGGAATAGTATTGGATTTCTGGGTACCGTCAAAAGACCAATCAGGCTGAAAATTGTTATGTTTGTTTCAGATGTTTATGTGAAAATAATGTTAATTTTAATAAGGGTTTGGTTAAGAAGGCTGCTATGGCCATTTGTACTCCATTACAGGTGTGGTCTCATTAATTGGAATTAATATTAAGGGGTAAGCTGAGTACGGTGTTTGGGCAGACATAGAAGGTTGGTAACATCTGATCTACACTGGTCAAGGCCATC
Organism: Lithobates clamitans; assembly: GCA_037952925.1. Lineage (NCBI taxonomy): Eukaryota > Metazoa > Chordata > Amphibia > Anura > Ranidae > Lithobates > Lithobates clamitans. Next base: position 763,947 of record JBBGZY010002188.1, on the reverse strand, counting down.
TGTGTACAGGATCAGCCAGAGCTGCTGATTGCATGTAATCTTGTGATCAGTTTCATGCAATTAACAACAGTGCCAGATATTGATTTGCACCCATTAAAGCTGTGCCTCTCACCCGTCACACTTTTAGACTGCATACTATAACTTGGTTATACTAAATTTTATAAACACCTTTTATTATTTGGAATTGGTTGCAGGGACTAGTGATATTGGAGGAAGTATGCAGTCTGCTTTTCACAACTACTTTTTTAACTGTACAGACCATCAGGGCTCATGCACACAGGCCTATAATACACTGTTTTTAGAACTGTACAGGTTTGAATGGATCTGAAAATAACAGTATTGTATGTTATGGGCCCATTCACACAGCTATGCTTTTTACTGTTGTATTTAGTTGTGCAAACCAAAAAAAAGAAATCTGCATCCGCGGTCCAAATTAGTATTGCACAGAGCAGTTCCTTACCTCCTATTCTGGAGTCCTCCGCTGCTGCTCTCCACTTCTACTTTCCTGCGTGTGCCCCCAAAGCAAGCCGTGTGTTATGGGGGCAACCGTGCGGGTGTGCTCCCGAGTCATGCTGTGTGTGTCAGAGTCTCCTGTAAGAGCAGGAGGTGAGGAGAGAAGAGCTTCAGCTGGGCAAAGCGCTGGATTGCTGACAGGCACAGGTAAGTGTTTTGGGATAGGGGGTAGGGGGAGCAGTTACTTGGAAGTCTTTTTTTACCTTAGTGCAGGGAACTTTGAGGCCCCATTCATACTTGGGTGTTTAGGAAACCCAGCAGAATTGGTGCAACTCTGCCCATAATTCCAAATCGCAACAAAACACGCAAGGTGCATTTGGGTGCCATTCATTCTAAATGTCACCCCAAACGCAGAGATTCTGCCACCACTGTCGCTTGAAAAACCGCACGAGAATCAAAGCAAAACACACCTAGTTTAGGGCCAAAATTTGGTCCACAACCTTCTTTGCTGCAACAAACACACATAGGGCAGCTCATTTAAGTGAAAGACTACTTCTATAGAAGTATATTCAATTTATTAGTTAGGGTTAGTTTTTTATGTGTGTTTTTTAAAACTTTTTCTCCAGCCCCGATGAAGGGGGATTGTTTGGTCCCTGAAATGTGTTGGCTGTTCTTTGCTCTGCTTGTTGTAACCAGTTAAACAATAAAGACTTTGGACTTCTAAGGGTTTTTCAGTTGGCTTGCAAGGGATTGTACCCCATGTCCTGTTTCGCTGCACAAGGGCACTGCGTTTTTGGCAAAATTAACAGGTATTTTTTGTACGTAATATAAATGTTCATAGCCTGAAAAAAAAATGCATCCACCACATTCAAGGGCTGGGTTTAGTTATGCTTCAGTTGCCACCTTCTCCATTAGCATATACTCATCTTCCCTTCACTCTAACACCCATCTATCTGGCTACTGCGAGCAAAGACAAATGACCAATATTTCTGAGTATGGGGGGCATGTGATTCACTCCTCGTCATCTCATGTGGCTGGGTAACTTGGTGATTGTCTGTTTAGGCATAAAGGGCATGTCACTGGTTCCTTAGCCTTGTTAGCTTAAATTAGAGATCCTTTTCCTTGTTCCTTACACGTAAATAGAGCAGCATGGGGAAGTGGGAAGAGGGGGTTGGGGGCGGGGGTCATAACAAAAGTATGTGCAGCTAGATACAGCAGGAATTAAAGCTGGATTCCAGGCAGATGTATGAAAAAATAAAATAAAAAATGCAGATCTGTATTACCTCTTACAATCTGGATGAACAGCAGAGTTCAGACTGCAAAAGGAAGAAGAAGCACAAGGAGCCAATCAGTTGTGCTGCAGTGCTCATGTGCAAACATGAAGCATGCTCATAGGAGGAAAGAGCAGAGTGAAAGAGAAATGAGCTTACTATTTGCTGGCAAGTCACAGACTAAGGGAGGGCAAAACCTAAAAGTGTTACCTAACTGCAGCAGAGAAAAATCAGGTTGCCAGACAGAGCTTTGCTTTGTGGCAGAGCTGTCTAAATCTCAGCACTGGATGGAAGGAAATATTAAAATCTTTTGGCAGGTAAAACAGCTTAAAGTGACTGTAAAGCTTTAAAACTTTATTTCATCAAAATAAAAAAACATTTTAATGCAATGGTTTTCGCATGGGTGGCACAGGGCAGCTCGATCCTCTTTTTTCTGAGGTCCTCCACCAGCGCTAATGGCTCCACCTCCCCACCAAGTGCCTGCATAGGAAGCCATATCCTATGGGGCACTTGTGCATGGTTGATCCTGAGTCGGGCTGTTTGCATCTATTCATACTCACAGCCTGGCTCGGCCCTGCCCCCTGCTCACAGAATTTGACTTACAGCAGCAGGAGCCAGTAGCTCCCACTGCTCTCAACCAAGCCTGTGAGAGTGGGGTGAGAGGAGAAGAGCTGCTGCAGACATGCACAGCGCTGGATCAAGATCAGGCTCAGGTGAGTATTTAGGGGGGGCAAAGGGGAAGCTACTATTAAAAGGTTTTTTACCTTAATGTGGGAAATGCATTAAGGTGAAAAAAACTTTTACCCTTATGCCGCGTACACACGAGCGGACTTTACGGCGGACTTTGCCCGGCGGACTTTTCGACGTACTTTCCGACGGACTTTGTGAACGAACGGACTTGCCTACACACAATCCACCAAAGTCCGTCGAATTCGTACGTGATGACGTACGACCGGACTAAAACAAGGAAGTTCATAGCCAGTAGCCAATAGCTGCCCTAGCGTGGCTTTTTGTCCGTCGAACTAGCATACAGACGGCGGACTTTTCGACCGGACTCGATTTCAACGGATAAATTTTAAACAAGTTTCAAATCTAATTCCGTCCAACTTTTGAGAAAACAAAGTCCGCTGGAGCCCACACACATCGAATTGTCCGACGAAATCCAGTCCGCCGGGCAAAGTCCGCCGTAAAGTCCGCTCGTGTGTACGCGGCATTACAACTAGGGATGAGCCGAACACCCCCCAGTTCGGTTCACACCAGAACTTGCGAACAGGCAAAAAAATTGTACGAACAAGCGATCACTGTTTAAGTCTATGGGACACAAACCTGAAAAATCAAAAGTGCTAATTTTAAAGGCTTATATGCAAGTTATTGCCATAAAAAGTGTTTGGGGATCCAGGTCCTGCCCCATGTATCAATGCAGAAAAAAGTTTTAAACTGGACATTTTTTCAGGAGCAGTGATTTTAATAATGCTTAAAGCGGGGTTCCACCCAAATTTTGAACATTATCTCTATGCATTCTCTTCCTTGCCTAGCTGCTGACATGCTGTGTAAAAAAAATTTAAATCGCCGTAATTACCTTTTTTTTTCTAATCTTCTTTGCGCTTCCTGGTTTTCCTCCCATGGGAGTAGGCGTGTTTCTAGCCTCTCCCAGACCTCCCACAGTCCCCTGGGAGCTAGTCTCAGGCTTCCCAGCATGCATTGTGGAACAGCGTCATCACAACATCTCTGCTCCCAGCATTCACCGCATCCAGGAAATACATGCTTGTGATCTTCAAATGCCCACAATGAAGATGGAAACCGCCTTCAGTGAATTTTATAAGTTATTCTTTACAACGAAATCGGACACAGGCGGACTTATTACACAGAACATGTGAGTAGATAATCATGAGAAGAAAAGTTTGTGAATGAACTCCAAAAAAAAAAAACGATAGATAGGTGGATCACCGCTTTAAAGTGAAACAATAAAAAATAAATATTCCTTTAAATATCGTGCCTGGGGGATGTCCTTAGTATGCCTGAAAAGTAGCTAATTTTTCCTGTGTTTAGAACAATACCGCAGAAATGACATTTCTAAACGAAAAAAAAGTCATTTAAAACTGCTCACGGCTATAATGTATTGTCGGATCCCAGCAATATAGGTAAAAATCATTGAAAAAAATAGCATGGCCCCCCCCAATCCATTACCAGGCCCTTTGGGTCTGGTGTGAATATTAAAGGAAACCCCGCACCACACCAAAATAAAAAAAAATGGCGTAGGGGTCCCCCCAAAATCCATACCAGACCCTTATCCGAGCACGCAACCTGGCAGGCCGCAGGTAAAAGGGGGGGGATGAGAGAGTGCTCCCCCTCCTGAACCATACCAGGCCACATACCCTCAACATGGGGAGGGTGCTTTGGGTCCCCCCCAAAGCACCTTGTCCCATGTTGATGGGGACAAGGGCCTCATCCCCACAACCCTTGCCTGGTGGTTGTGGGGGTCTGCGGGCAGGGGGATTATCGGGATCTTGAAGCCCCCTTTAACAAGGGGACCCCAGATCCCGGCCCCCCCATGTGAATGGGTATCGGGTACATTGTACCCCTGCACATTCACAAAAACAAGTGACAAAATTGTAAAAATAACAGTAGACAATTTGAGACAAGTCCTTTATTAAAAAATACAAAATAAAAAAAATCCTGCAATGTCCATTCATCTTCGATCACAGCGCTCGACAACCCAAGAAACAAAATGCAACAACTCCGCCTTCATGGGAAACTCCCGCCGACTGAAGCCTCTTTGCGATGACAGCTGTTATATAGCTGAGGGTGGAGCCACACAGTGATGTAAACGGGTGACTCTGCCCTTGCTGACGTCATGTGGCGTCAGAGGGGACGGGGTCACCCATTTACGTCACCGGGTGGCCCCATCCTCAGCTATATAACAGCTGTCATCGCGAAGAATCTTTAGTCAGCGGGAGCCTCCCATGGAGGCAGAGTTTTTTTCGCTTTTTTTTTTTTCTCGGGTCGCAGGACAGTTTTCATTTATTTTTATTTTTTTTAATAAAGGATGCAAATTCTCGGAAGCACGCCCGCAGGTAACCCCCCGGGAGAGCGCTTCTCCTAGGGGGTTATCTGATAAGAGGAGGAGCCACGAAAGCTGTCGAGGGACCCCAGAAGTTGGTGTTTGGGGTCACTCTGTGCAAAACGAGCTGCACAGTGGAGGTAAGTATGACATGTTTGTCATTTTAAAAAAAAATGCGAACCTTTACAATCACTTTAAAATCTTTTGTCCTAGCAAAAAAGGTCTACAACATTTTGATTGGACACATCCGTGTGATCTGCATCATCATTCTTAATCTGTGTGATCTCAATCACTCCTCGCCATCCAAGTTGAGAGATTACTCCAACGATGGCCATCCTGTCATTGTGTCACACTGGGCAGATGAGAATGACAGTTTCATAAGAAAAAAGATACATTTTATTAGTGTATAAGCCAGAATTGAGCAGGCTTAATCACAGCCCCCACACATACTTACACCAGAGTCATCGGTAGATGAAAATTGAATCTGTGAATACTTCTTGTCTGCCCAATTCATAATTTTGTCCAGTACACACACCTATCCATCAAACTGATAGCTAGGTCTATCCACACCGCTGCGCTTTCCTGCGCTCGCTCCCAAACCTTTCATATCTAATCCATCATAGAAACAATGTCCTTGTGCTGATATTGAATCAAGATAATCAAGCACTTCAACAGTGTTAGTTTTCAATATTTATCCCCTTAGCGCCGACCGTACGCACATATGCTGCCTTGGCTTTAAGGGGTTATCCCGGGATGATGCATGCAGCTGAAAGGATCACCCCAGTACCGTTTTTTAGAGCGGGCGGTCGGCTATTCAGGGATAACAACCAAAGCAGCTAGAAGCCGCTCGGCTGTTATCCCGAAAGGGCGAGAAGGGACATCCTCCCCTACCGCTGCCTTCCGCCACTCTTCCCGGGCCTCCCGTCCCACCGGAAGAGCCGATCCATGTGCCGGCACTTCCGCCGGCTAGAGTAAGACTGGAAGGAAGCCAGAAACTACTTTGTTCAAGTCTTCTTTCTGTAAACACAGAATCGGCATCACAACGTCACTTCTGGTTTACTCGGCTGCCAATGGCGCCATTTTTTAAACAAATTACAGTATTTAGAATTGTCGTTTTTGGTGATCTGAATACTTTGCAGTGCAACGGAGGGATATGGGTTCTTTTAGTTCCTTTCACTTCCTGGTGACTTTCAATGACTTGACTGGACCCTTCCGTAGCCCTTCCAGGCCATTTTATGCAATACAGCACTGAATTTCTTTAACTGACAATTGCACGGCCCTGCGACGCTGTACCCAAAAAAAAAATGTATGTCCTTTTTTTCCCACAAATAGAGCTTTCTTCTGGTATTTGATTACCTCTGCGTTTTTTATTTTTTGCGCTATGAAGAAAAAAAGGCCGACAATTTTGAAGAAAAAAACAAAAACAATATTTTTACTTTCTGCTATAAAACATATACAATAAAAAAATTGAAAAAATCTAATTTCTTCATAAATTTAGGCCAATATGTATTCTGCTACATATTTTTGGTAAAAAAAAATCACAATAAGCGTATATTGATTGCTTTGTGCAAAAGTTATAGCATCTACAAACTATGGGATATTTTTATTCATTTTTATTTATTTATTTGTTTACTAGTAATGGCGGCGAACAGCGACTTACAACAGGACTGCGATATTGTAGCGAATATTTGGACACTAACTGAGACTTTTGACACTTTTTGGGGACCAGTGACACTAATACAGTGCTAAAAAATATGCACTGTCACTGTACTAGGGGTTGGGAAGGGGTTAACATCAGGGACTATTAAAGGGTCACCTGTGTGCCTAGCCTGCGTTTTACTACAGTGTGGGAGGTACTTTTATTGGGGAAGGCATGGATCTGTCAGGACAGCAATCTGCCTTGTTTACATAGGCAGATCGCCATTCTGTGTCTCTACAGGGTGATCAGTGGGTGCCGGCAGACATCAAGTCCACAGCACCTGTTGATCGGCTCCCGCTGTGTATAATCACCAGTGGACGCGAGGTGGCGGTGGCGCACATTCGCTCCCGTTACCCAGAATAGCCGTATCACGTATATATACGTATATATACACGTGAACATATGTATTTATAATGGTAAAACGGTGCTGAAATAAATAATTAACCACAGGTGCGCTAAAACAGTAACGTCCATAGATGGATGTGAATGTCCACCTGCACAGGAGATGTAAGTACTCCAAGGGGTGGTGGTGTTCTGATGGTTGTCAGAAGTCACCTGGCATCTTAAAATGACTTCCCAACAGAGAAAATGGGTCCCAATGGGTCATTCAGAGAAAGTGCAAAAAAGCCTCTTACCGGATCCCGTGGATTCCCGTGTTGGCGACAGGGAATCGCATGCGCAGTTTGTCACCAATGACGTGGAATGGGAGATCTGGAATCGCCAATCCCTTGGGTTGTGGTCTGTATGGATCTCTGACAGCAACCGGATGGGTCCTCACACCGAACGGTCCAAGCGTGAATCAGGAGTTTCCAAAAGGTCACCAAAAGGAGCGGTTGGAGGAACTAGGCCTCATGCGGTGAATGTGAAAACAAAAAGAATATGCCTCCACATGGTGCAGATAAAAAAGGGTGTTTTTATTGACAAAAACAACCATAAACAAGTAAAAACGTGATCACGATGCATAAAAACAAATGGGCAACAAGGAGAGTGGTATATGTATTTGTTTTCACATTCACCGCATGAGGCCTAGTTCCTCCAACCGCTCCTTTTGGTGACCTTTTGGAAACTCCTGATTCACGCTTGGACCGTTCGGTGTGAGGACCCATCCGGTTGCTGTCAGAGATCCATACAGACCACAACCCAAGGGATTGGCGATTCCAGATCTTCCATTCCACGTCATTGGTGACAAACTGCGCATGCGATTCCCTGTCGCCGACACGGGAATCCACGGGATCCGGTAAGAGGCTTTTTTGCACTTTCTCTGAATGACCCATTGGGACCCATTTTCTCTGTTGGGAAGTCGTTTTAAGATGCCAGGTGACTTCTGACAACCATCAGAACACCACCACCCCTTGGAGTACTTACATCTCCTGTGCAGTTGGACATTCACATCCATCTATGAACGTTTCTGTTTTAACGCACCTGTGGTTAATTATTTATTTCAGCACCGTTTTACCATTATAAATACATATGTTCATTTGTACATGCGCTGCATTTTTCCATATACTAATTTATTGTTTTTGTCAGACTGTATGCAGCAGCTTCCATTCATTCCATTGGTTAGGGCGGTGTTTTCTATTTATTTTTGATACGTATATATACACGTAAACCACAGCTGCTGCCCTGTAGCAGTAAAACCTGATGTGCGTTGTGTATTTCCTCCAAATCTGTGCAGTACTCCAGTGTGAAATGTTTCCTCTGTGTAGAAGCTTCCTGTAATAAAGACTGGTCACTGCTATTCTCGCTCCTTGTACAGGCTGATTGGTCTGGTCTCCGCCCCCTCCTATCGTTTTCTGCAGGCAGCCTGTAGTGGGTGGACCTGCTGGGTCCCTCCCACAGCTCTGCTCTCAGTACAGCCATGTGATGATGCCACAGTTACTCTTATATGGTAACATCTGATAATATCTCCTGCAAAGGAGATACGTTGTACAAAATGGATTTATATTCCCTGTGGCCTCTGAGGAACATATTTGAATAAAAGTTCCGCTTAAAAATATGCAGTGTATATAGCAGAAAAGTAAGAGCCACTGCATACCGTAGACAGGTATGAAAAACCTGTGAGAAGCTAGAGATACAATGACAGAAGAAATGTATACAGAGGCAACAAACCAAACAATGGTAAGGAGGGAGGCTTTGTTCTGTTCACATTGTACAGCTGAAGGGTGGACTTCCTGCTGTCACTACATGAAAGATCTGCATTGCATTGGGTAAGTGAGTTTAAGGACGGGGGAGGGTTTGTACTGGAGGGGGGTCTGTACTGAGAAGGGTCTGGGTGGGAGGTTCTGTATTGAGGGCTTGGGCTTTAGGGGCTGTGCTGGGGGGTGGGGGTTTAGGGCAGTGAGAAGAGATCTGTACTGTGGGGATCTTTTTTGCTTATACCTGTGCATTACAATTTTTTGACCTCTGCATTCTCTGCACTTCACCCTCCTGACCCCTGCACTCTGTGTGATAACCACTCCTGATCTCTGTACTTTGTGCATTATCCACACTTGACCCCTGCACTATGTGCAACAAACATTCCTGACCCCTGCACTCTGTGCAACAACCGCTCCCGACCCCTGCACTCTATGCAACAACCACTCCCAACCCCTGCACTCTGTGCAAGAACCACTCCCGACCCCTGCACTCTGTGCAAGAACCACTCCCGACCCCTGCACTCTGTGCAACAACCGCTCCCGACCCCTGCACTCTGTGCAACAACCACTCCCAACCCCTGCACTCTGTGTAAGAACCACTCCCGACCCCTGCACTCTGTGCAAGAATCACTCCCGACCCCTGCACTCTGTGCAAGAACCACTCCTGACCCCTGCATTCTGTGCAAGAACCACTCCTGACCCCTGCATTCTGTGCAAGAACCATTCCTGACCTCTGCACTCTGTGCAACAACCACTCCTGCACTCTGTACAATATGTACACTTGACCCCCTGCACTCTGTGCAAAAAACACAGCTGCCCCCTGGACTTTGTGCATTACCTATTCCTGGCCCTTATATGTCTTTCAATATGCATTCCCGAGCAGTGCTTCTTTGTCACACACGATGCCTCACACTTCCCTGTAGTTTTCACAGTGCCTCACATCGTTACGTTACAGAGTCGAGCCTGCATTTACCTGCATGACAACGGACGTGGCGTGAATATGCCCTTACTGGATGGGAAGTTAGCTGTGTGGTAGAGAATATCACCCCTCCCTACAAAACCATCTACATATTAATGTTTTATTAAAACCTCTTTTACACAAACTGCTTTATGAAAATTATATAATTTGTATTCAATTTATATGTATGGTATATTTTCATTAAACTAAAATGAGGTGGTGTTAATGGGCTAGGCTTCTTTCTGCTACACATGTAAAAGCCATAAGAACAAATAATACCAATAAAAAAGGATGGGGGGGTTGGGGGTGTATGTGACAGACTTAATCAAATAGGAATAATTTTATAGGTATATGGCTTGAATTTTCATTTCTGTTAAAGTCTCATGTGTATAACCTCCATCGGTTATTGTTTCTAATCCATCCTCGTGATTACTGGTACATAATCAGTTCTTATAACTCCTACTAAAAAAACAGCGGATTACCAAAAGACTTCATACAGTCTAAATACAGAGGATGATGCGATGAAAATTGGAATTCTTCAGTGGATACATTTTACATGTTGCTTTGTAGCAGGGTCTAATATGATATATCTTAGTATATACTTCTATACTAATAGATTCTTTATTGAATGAAAATATATTTTAGACCTGAACTCCAGGCAAATTGCTAAATACACAGATGAATTGCATTTACGGGAGACTTACACAGCTCTGTTACACTGTACAGTCTTGCCTTGCTGGGCAGGAGAACTTATTTTTCTCTGCTGCAGTTCAGTAACACTTTCAGGTCTTGTCCCTCCCCTAGCCTGTGACTGGACAGTGAAAAGAGAAGCAGAAGACTGATGAGCTCATGTCTCTGTCACGCTGCAGTCTATTAGCATACCCCTTGCACTGCAGTACAGCACACCTGACTGGCTCCTTTTTCTACTCCCCCCCAATCTGAGCTAAGCTGTATAGGGGCTTCAAGAGGCTGAAACCAACTCACATTCAGGAACATTGTTTGCATTAAAGGAAATGAAGGTAAGAAGCATTAGAGTGTGTCTACATGCAAAATCAAAGTTTTAAAATATTGCAGCTTACCAGACCTTAGATGTGATGGCTGCATTCATTTTATATCAAGCAAATTTGGCTTTATTTTCACCTGGTATTCCTGAAAAAAAACACATTCTGTCCCTGGGTAGCTACGTCACTCCTTCACTGTATCTATGTAGGAAGTCATGGTTGTCACCCAAGGCTGCTCTTCGGATATGGAATACAAATATGTCTGTATCTCTTCATCCCCAGCCACTGCAACTAACAGCTATAAGCTGCAATATATTTTATTTTTGTTAAGTTCTCCTTTAATGAATACACAACTGCATTCACTTCTGTCTTTTACATCTGCTGAGAGTTAAGCTGTAAATTTTGTGATGATTGTGTCTGGACTCCAAAATTGCAAAGGGCAACCAAACATAAACTGCGATGTAATGAGTATGTAAAGCCCAAACTATTCTCTTTTTTTGTTTTAGAGCAGGGGGATCCAAACTTTCTAAACAAAAGGCCAGTTAACTGTCCTTCAGACTTAGAGGGTCAGACTGTGGCTATTGGAAATAGACAATATCTGAGGTTTGGTGGTTAGTGAAATTAAAAAATTGATTAGCACCTGTACCAAGTAAGTGGAGGAATAGTGCCCCCATCATTGGTTTAGTGGGAGGAATAGGGCCCCAATGCTGGTGTCAGTGAGAAGAATAGTGCCCAATCATTTATATCAGTGGGAGGAATAGGGCCCTATTGTCGGTGTCAGTAGAAGAAATAATGCCCCATCCTTGGTGTCAGTGGAATAAATGGTTCCCCATTGTCATTGTTGGTGTCAGTGGGAGGAATGGTGCCTCATCAGTAGTGTCAGTGAGAGGACTAGTGCCCCATCAGTGGTGTCAGTGGGAAGAATTGTGCCCCACTGTTGGTGCCAGTGTAAGGAATGGTGCCTCATCAATGGTGTCAATGGGAGAAATAATGCCTCATATCAGTGAGAAGAACAGTGCTTCGGGGGCTGGATAAAGGCAAGCGAAGGGCCACACTTTGGAGATCACTATTTTAGAGTAATGGACAGTTAGAACCTTTATTGCTGTCCTGATGACCAGATTTAGTTTTCACTGAGACAGGAATAGGGGTTAAACCTTCCAAAGGGGAAACCCATTCCATTGACAGCTGTCTAAGAGAGGAATTTCCCCAATTTCAGAGACTTTTCTGGTCCAGACCTATGGATTTTCTTTGCTACTTGTTCCTGGCACTAGCTGAGTGCCTATTTTAATTTGATACAATAAAATTCTTTTATCGGAGTTACACTATGAGTGTCTCTCTTTCCTATTCATCTATATGCGGATGTCCCATGATTTAATACACCACGGAGGAGGCATTTCTATTGAACATCAGGATCACAGGCAGATCTGATTACATGCGTTTTACCCCTAAAGGGGGGCAGCTATCTGGTGAGTGTGGAACCGAGAGGGGAGCACGAGTGTCATTCACTTCTCTGCACAGAAGCTGTCATATATTTGCTGCACAAGTCACCTTGGAATTCTGCACAAGTCACTTTGGAAAGTCATGTTTAAGGACATTATTTGCACAAACCACTTTCGACAAATACTTAAAGGACATTATAAATAGGGTTTTTGTTCACGTGACTTTGAATTATGTGCCCCTATGCCATTATGTGCCACTATATATGTTTTGTATTGCCGGCATTTCCCAGTGGTCCTGTTGGGCTGTGGGTGTTTCTTTCCCCGCCCCTACCGCATCGTTTGAAGACGTCGTTCCCTTAGGGTAAGCGTACGTACTTGGACACGTGGGCTGTGCTGGTTTTGACACGCACACTGCACATTGGTCCCGCACGGATGACATCACTGTTGCGACGCCATGTTGTCCGTCTTTTGGCGCCGTTTTCTATCTTGCGCCGCTTAATGACATCATCGTCGGCACGCTGCTTCTCCTACTTTGGCGTGAACTCCCTAGGGGCTATAAATAAACGTTAGTGTGAGATCAATATTGTGACCAGCGGTAGGCTGTCTCCCAGGGGCCACTCGATATTTGTCCATCTGTATAGTGATTAAACTTTGTTTTTTTCCATCTAATTCTATATAGGCCTTATTCATAGATTTTACAACTAAGCATCTTGTTTTTGCCTTTATTTATTACAGATCATTACAGGGACCATATTACCTGTCTATGCACAGGAACTTCTGCTCTGCAGCCATCAAGGCACCTCAGTTTTAAGGCCTCAGTGCCTTTCATTTTGGCTACCGGTCCTGATATCATGGTATTATTTTGCCCCTGCTTTGGAATCTACTTGGCTTAATATCTCTGACCTACTTATGTTAGCAGGTTAGCTGACCATGCAATTTTGTATTGATTGCCAGATGTGGCCATTTCCAATTAACGACATATAGACCGATGGAATTAACCCTTCCTGGATGATAATTTTGGATATCCTCTTTATCTGGATACCCATACATGAGGCTTATTTTCCTGCAAGGCATTCTCGTTTTTTCGCCGTTCAAGCTTTTGCTGTGCCCTGACTTCTCTTTTGGACAGACAGGCGCTTTTTAAATATGTGTGTTATGTTTAATAGAATTTTTTATATAAATATGTTCTATTTCAGACAGTGAGATCTGCTCTCTCTTTGTTATCTTTGAAACCTTGAATGTGTCCTGAGGAAGCCTAATGGTGAAACGCGTTGATGCACAAGGACTCACTTTATACTTTGTATCATTCTTCATGATTTTTATCTTTGAATGCTCTATTCATGTTATGGAATTTTCTCATAAATATTGTTTTTTTTCTTTACCTCGTTATTGTTTCTTATGCCTTTAAAGTCCGACCTAGGGATACTTAGCAAGTATCCCTTTCCTTTTTGTTCCCGACATTATATATAAATATTTTGACAATAGGTTGCACTTATTTGGAGGTTGATGCACTTTATTATTCACTAGGATTTATCTGACTGCATTTAGTCATTACACTGTTAAGTTTTCTGGCAGCGCCACTCACCTCTTTACACTTTATAATGAACTAATACTTCACTTAGAGGAGTTACCAGGGGAGGCAGCAGCCATATTTACACCTAAACGCAGAACTACACATATCTTATATTTAGTGTACTATGACTGCTGAGCTGCAATCTATTTGTCAGGATTCTATAGGTTTTTCTTAAACATGGGTGTTGAGTACTCTTGCCTGTTGGTGGGAAAATGTTCCAACAAATAGTGTGGGAGGATAAACCCCTGGAGTTATGAATATTTATCCAACCCAGCCAATTCCTGGGAGGCTAGCTCAGAAGATATCAATGAAAAAAAAGGGGGGGGGGGTGAGATGGCGCAAAGACCAACACAGCAAAGTCTCTTGTATAGGGGTAAAGGCAGGGGGATAAAATAAATTGTCCAATGTTATATACAGGGAAGGGGAAGATAACCAATATGGTAATAGTCAATATGGGTATACACCGTCAGCAGCAACCCTGAGAGGACAAGCACAACTCTGGAAAACACAATGGAGAAAGAGACAAGGTGCGCCAGACTAAGTGCAGTAATTTGAGGATGCATTTAATATAATATAACAAACAGCCAAATGGCTACTCACAAAAAGATGAGATAATTTAATAAATGTAAATACATTTTGCCTCTACTACATATCCCAATTCTTTCACTATGTTTAAAGACCTCAATAAATTCATTCGGAATTTAACTCTTAAGAGGCACTACAATATGAAAGCCAACAAAACTACTGGTATGGTTCCTGAAGATTCATCCAGTTCCATAGATACCCCTGCTGACCAACAAGTAATCCAAAATCTTTACGATCGATGGAATGTGGATGAAGATGACGACCCCCTAGTATGGTTCCAACACTCTCAACCCACCCCCTCCATAGTACATACCTCGTTTAGGCCCAAATCCATCTTTAACTCCACTCAGCCAAAAGGCCCCTACCTATCTACTTTCTATCGGGTTGTTTTCAAGGAACTTACGGACCTCTCTGCATCCGAATCTTCTAGGTCTCACCACTTCACCAACAACCACAGCTCTTTGGAACAACTCGGCCTGAAATCTCTCAGCACTAATCAAGACATCATTATCAGATCAGCTGATAAGGGGAGAGGTATACTGCTACAAAATAAAATTGATTAAATGATGGAGGCAAACCGACTTCTTTCAGATAACAACACTTATGAAAAATTGAAGACAGATCCTCTATCGAGATTCATTGAGGAATCAACTCCATAGTAAAATGAGCACTTACAGAGGGTACACTCAGCAAAACAGAGGCTGCTTTTTTCAGAAATCATTTTTCCAAGTACCCTACCTATATCGTTTACCGAAAATTCACAAAGACACCAATAACCCGCCAAGTCGCCCCATAGTAGCCTCCATGGACAGTATCACCACCAGTTACTCACTTTGCATAGATTATTTTCTCCAACCCCTGACCTAGGCACTTCCTTCCTACATCTGAGATGGTACACATCTGATAGATCTACTGAGTCCATATACCTGAGAACCATCATATCTGTGGGTGTCTCTGGACGTGTGTTCTTTATATACCTCGATACCCCACACAGTTGGTCTCCAGGCAGTAGCCCATTTCCTTAATAATGACCCCTTCCTCAATACACAACAAATAGATTTTATCTTCCTTGCTACTCGTTTTTGCCTGGAGCATAATTATTTCGTATTTGATGGCGATTTCTATCTGCAAAAACAGGGTATAGCCATGGGGGCGAATTTCGCCCCAAGCTACGCCAACTTGACCATGGGACTGTGGAAGGCCAGGTGTGTTGGGGCCAACAACCCCTTCTCGGCACACCTGGTCTTCTACGGTTGCTACATAGATATATTATTATTTGGGATGGCCCTGAGAGTTCTGTTAACGATTTTGTTGCTTACTGCAATACCAACAGTTTTGGTTTAACATTTTACTTCTGTCATGAACCCTGACTCTATATGTTTCTTGGATCTAGAATTATTCCACTGCAATAATATTATTACAGCTAAAAATTACACGAAACCGACAGCCGGAAATTCTTTCCTAGGTACGTAAATAACATAGCTAAGAGCCAATTCCACCGCCTAAGACGCAACTGTACAAGGTTAGAAGATTACACATCCCAAAGTACATTACTTAAGAAAAAGTTTGTCGATAAAGGTTATCCCTCCAATCTCATTGAGGAGGCATGTACCCTGTACCAAAAAGAATACCTGCCAGTCTCGAAAAAACAGAATTCAGAACCCATAACCCGGTTTATCACACAATACCATTCTAGTCACAAAAACATGGAGAACATTTTCAAAAAACATTGGTCTATCCTCAACCAAGACCCACATCTATCTAAGTCTTTATCTGATAAACCAAAATTTGCTTATCGCAGGGCACCCAACATCAAGAGCAAGATCGCTCCTAGCAAAACCAAATCTCTTGGCAATCACAAAAATCAGATGCTGAAACAGCTTACGCTAATTCCACTTCTAGGTATGCTTCAGTGCAGAAAGGCTTCTTGCCTTACTTGCCCACATGTCACCCATGGCAAAAAAAACCTTCACGACTAACGGCAAGACCTTTACCTTAAGCTCCTTTTTCAACTGTTCCACTTTATATGTGGTCTATTGTATTTCCTGCCCTTGTGGCCTTTTATATGTAGGCAGAACCATTCGGGCCCTACGTGCCTGAAGGTTTTGGAGGTTTGGAGAACATCGCCGTGCTGTCCAAATGGGAAACCCCAAATACAGTGTTACACGGCACTTTGCTGCACACCATCACAAAGAGATCATAGATCTCAAAGTCTGGATTATTGAATCGATACCTGATAAATTTGCTTTAGCTGAGAGAGTCCAACGCCTCTGTAAACAAGAGACTTTTTGGATATATTCTTTAAATATCATGTCACCTCATGGCCTAAACGAGGAAATAGATATTCACACCATAATCTAATGGTATATATATATGTATATGTATGGGTATTTGTACAGACTTGCTTATACATACTTTGATCTTCACAATACACCTTTAAATTTAGGTCTCCACACACATTTCTCTAAAGTTTGTCATACATACACCTTCAGGTGATGTATAGCTTATCATGTCATATGATTCCACTTTTTAGGGCTCTTCATGTGGGATTTGCCCCACGTATTCATATTACAATTGTATTAATTACCTCCCATGATCATTCTTATGATCATTCCTCTCATCTCTTATTTCTCCAGTGTGTTACGGATTCCTGTATGCGTACATGTGTATGTGTGTATGTGCATGTGCATGTATATATGTATGTATGCATGCATGTTTCTGGAGGTATACTGGGATTATCCATTTCTCATGTTTTTTGTCATTCATATACATGCGCACACATCCTCCTGTTCAGCATTCTCATATGATGTTCATACGTTGGTCTCCCCTCATATATGGTATATCATTATGCATGTGTTTTATCTATTTGTATATTGATGAGATTGCTTATATATCTATTTTCTGTAATCTCTTTTACACATGGTACATCCTATTGCATGCATGGTACATGTGTATAGTTTTTAATTTAATCTAATAATTAGTTAACAGATATGGCACATCCTTATACATTTAGTTCCAATATATACATTTATATATTTTTTATTTAAGTCCCATTTTCTCAGTTGGACATTCATCCTCATCCCTATAATCATCTCTTTTATAATAACCCTCTCTTTTTTTTTAATCATTTATTATTTGTTATTATAATTTTTAATTACTGTATTTATCGGCGTATAACACGCACTTTTTTCCCCTTAAAATCAGGGGAAAATCGTGGTTGCGTGTTATACGCCGATCCCCGCCGATCTCCGCTGTCTGTGGAGCGCCGTCAACATTGAACGAGCCGAGTGTACTGTGTACTCGGCTCCGCTTGCAGTCACGCCCAGTCCCACCTCCTAGCCTTTACGTCCCACCATTGGACCGGTGTTGTGTCCATCTTTGGAGCTGGGCCAAGGGGCAGGACGGGGACTTTACTGCGAGCAGAGCCGAGTAGCCGAGTACACTCGGCTCGGTCTATGTTGGCGGCGAGAGGAGCCGAAGATCTCGGCGGCGGGGGAGGTGGTGCTAAATTTAAAACCTAAACATGCTGCAGATGGACACTGCAAGGCTGCAGGTGGACACTGGAAGGCTGCAAGTGAACAGTGGAAGGCTGCAAGTGGACAGTGGAAGGCTGCAGGTGGACAGTGGAAGGCTGCAGGTAGACAGTGGAAGGCTGCAGGTGGACAGTGGAAGGCTGCAGGTGGACAGTGTGCAAGGGTGCATTGATGGGCATTTAAATGTACGTTTTTTTCCTTAAACTTCCCTCCTAAACTTGGGGTGCGTGTTATACGCCGGCGCGTGTTATACGCCACTAAATACGGTACTTCACATACATATATCTATTTTTAATCCCCCTATATACTTATATATATATATATATATATATATATATATATACATAATTTTATATATTTATATTTTATTCCAGTTATACATTAATTCTACATGGTGCTAATCAATTGTTGTTTTTATTTACCTATATTGTGGCGACATTGCCCGTTTCATACAATTACATGTGTTACTACTTCTGCTGGCCAATACAGCATATCCTCTGTCTACAAATACTTGACTTTCTGGTTAGACTGATAGAACTGAAGAAACAGCGGATGCTGTGAAACGCGTCTTCTGATTGGTCGCCAGGTCACTTCTGGTCTATGGAGCTTACGTTCAACGCTGAGGCGCACCTCCGGTTCCGGCTTTCAGCTTTCCGGACGTTGCTGATAGAAATTACACCATCTGCAGGGGTGCTAGGCCTAGGACCATCTACAACTCATCTCCCCATGGACCTTCCAGTGACCCTGGAACCCCATTATATGTACATGCCTGATTATCTCATCCTTTTGTGAGTAGCCATTTGTCTGTTTGTTATATTATATTAAATGCATCCTTAAATTACTGCACTTAGTCTGGCGCACCTTGTCTCTTTCTCCAGAAGGTATGACTGGGGAGAAGATAAATACTTGGAAGGAGTTGATCAGAGTCTCCCTTCCCTGTGAGCAGGCCTGGGGTTCATTGATATCTGTGTCCCGAAAAGGATAGATTCACTCTCTGTTTGTGACCTGGTGGCCATTACCAGCGGGACAAACTGTGATGGGATATCCAGGCAAAAAACTTTTCCCAAACACACTTTACATGCACTTTAATGCAATCCAGATTGCTATCATGGAACAAGCACACAGTTCAGAAACAGTCAGAGAAAAGTCAGAACTTTCAAAAGTATACTTGTTCTGGGTCACTAATTCAGAAAGTATTGAAGATATTAAAAGCGGCATACAGTATATAATGCAATCTGTCCAGCAAAGGTGTCAGTTACAGTAAAGTTACCATTCATCCCCATTGTGAGAGGTGTGTTCTAAGGTCACTTTTCATCTCTATGTCGGGAACAGTCTTTGTTATGTGGGGTCTGTTCCACCATTAGAATTCATTCCTATTTCCTGGGGACAGTCCTCATTGTGCGGGGTCTGTCCTAAAATTACCATTCATCTCCATTTTCTGGGGACAGTCCCCGTTGTGGGAGGTCTGTTCTAAGGTTACCATTCATCCTCATTTCTCAGGGACAGTCCTCGTTGTGAGAGGTCTGTTCTAAGGTTACCATTCATTTTCATTTCTCAGGCACAGTCCCTGTTGTGAGAGGTCTGTTGCAAGGTTACCATTTGTCCCCGTTTCCCAGGCCCATTCCCCATTGTGAGGGATCTGTTCTTAGGAAACCGCATCCTCACCATCATCCCTGGAAACCTAGCAACACAGTATAAACTTTGTGGTGCAAGGGTGCCAACTCAACAGGGGCATCGCACAAGCATCAATTGAAATTAGCACTGCTAGAGGGCGTGCAGCAATCTTATGTTTCAATGCATGCGTGGTTGCCTCCAAAAGTGCTGTTTCAAATTGAAACCTGCGCAGTGCCACTGTGGAATTGACAGTGCCACCGTTAATACTACCCTGTCCACAGGATGTCAACACAGCTGTGTGATTTTACTGCAGATCGAACAGCACTGTCACCGTTTTACTGGAATCTGAAACAACGGATCTAATGACAGGGTCAACAAAACTATGGTATGGGGGGAGTGTGTGTACGTGTGTGTGTACGTGTGTGCTGCTACGTTATACTAGTTAGTATTATATAGTAAAATCTAGTAAAATCTAGTATCTATATATAAAACGATCACTCATACCTATACACACTCTCATGGAAAGTGTACTAATTTGCAAAATGATTATCATAAGTGGTGCTGTGCTCCTAAAAAACAATGTTAGTATAACTTTAAGACTATATAAAAAACATTTTTCAAAAACAACAAATCAATTATAAATCAAACAGTGAAAATTCAGTGATAAATCAGTCCTTGAAATGTCCTTGAGTGTATACAGTAGCTGCTTGCATACAATTGCTCTTTCATCAATGAGAAAACTTGTATTCATACATCCAAACATTTGTTTCTTTAATTAGTGTTCAGCATTATGTGCTGCAATCATCCACATGCAATGGTGATTATCCCTGATGTGCCCTTACCTGGGCGATAAGACCAACCAATGGTCCATATGCGCTCTTTTCCCTCTCTGGGGATCTGATGTGCAGTTTCACTTCCTCAATGGCAACCTTGGGGTTAAAATCCTCCTTTCCTTATGCTTATCTCCATTCACCCAAATCGAAAAAAGAGATAGCAGGACATAGTGCTTATCGTTTTAAAAACAACCAGTTTTATCAAATACTGTGGTATAAAACACTCAAATGTTTTTAGTGCTGTGAGTGCACCAAACTGTAAAAAGCATACAACCCTCACAATACGGGTATGTAACGATCAGACAGTGTGTTACCGTAATGCTCTCTTGATTCGCACCTCAGAATAAGGTCAGACTGGCCCCTCCCCTACGTGTTACGCCACAGGGACACATGGCTTCCTTAGGGTGATGCCAAGGTTGCCATTAGGAAGTGAAATTGCTCAGATCCCCAGAAAGGCAAAAGAGTGCATATAGACCATTGGTTGGTCTTCTCCCCCAGGCACATCAGGTGAGGGGATAATCACCATCAGATGTGGATGATTGGAGTACATAGTGGTGAACACTAATTAAGGAAACACATGTTTGGATTTATGAATACATGTTTTCTCACTGATGAAAGAGCAAGTGTATGCAAGCAATTATACACTTAAGGACATTTCAAGGACTGAATTATCACTCAATTGTCACTGAAAATTACATGATATTTTTTATGCAGTCTTAAAGGGTTACTAAAATTGTTTTTTAGGCACGCGGCACCACTTATGATTATAAAAACTGCTGTGGTAATGCTTGTGACAAACTGCACCATATACTGTATGTCATGTTTGATTTTGCTCATAGTTACCATTTATATCAGCATGGGAGCCAAAGGGCTAGCATTTTCAAACATGGAGTTCTGCAGTAAAAGACTAAATATTTGTTCATAAATGTTTCTAAATATTGCAGGTTTCCTATTACTCCCTCCAGCAACTATAAGTACGGAGGGTCAGGAGTGTTTGTTATTGCTAACAGTGATTTTCTAATGATAGCTCCTTTTCCATAGAGGAGGAAAATCCATATACTGGCATTTAACAATGTGAAAAGTTGCGTCAGGCCTAGCAGCAATAAAGAATAACAGCTTTGCCTTTACATTTTTGAACATAAAAACATTTTCAAAAGCCTTACTGTTGTCCAAGTGGTTGGCCTTGATAATTTTCTCTGAATAATCTGAAACGCTGGAACATTCAATCTGCAAAAGAACATAAAATGTACAAAGAAGCATCTGTGAAGAGTCACAAAACAGCAGCTCTACAAATACACATAATACTCCTTTCATTTCTTATGGAATTAAAGTTGAACTCTAGGTATTGATTATATTGCATAGTTGCACTGGTACTGTTTGAATCATTGTAAGTATGCATATGCCATACCTGTGGGACCATTGTGGAAGCAGAGAATCATTGCACTGTCACTGCTACTACAGGGATTGCCGCTGTCTTCTGGGTCCTGCAGCTGTCCTGCTACATAGTAACCACAGGGGTCACTTGCTCTGTATGGTACAGAAATATACCTGTTGATCACTAGAAAAAAAGGTAAGCTTCTAACCTCCTGTTTGGGCTGATAAGACTGCCCCCGCTCTACTGAAAGCCCAAGCAGCATTCCTATCTCTGCCTCCTGGAATACAAACCTCACTATTTCCCTCAGCCCTCTGTCCTACTCCACGCCAGGGGTGTATCTACCACAAGGCAAACAAGGCATTTGCCTTGGGCGGCATTTTTGAGAGAGATGGCACCTGTACCGGGATGATGCCTGCAGCTGCAGGCATCGCCCAGGTATCGTTTTTTAGAGCTGGCGGTCGGCTGTCTTGAGCTGGCGGTCGGCTGGATGGCTTAATAGCCGCCCGGTTGCTTTTGTTCTTCTGTCCCACTGGGAGAACCGAACGACCAGCCGGCTCGTCGGCAGGCTGGCTGTAGAGCCAAGCAAAGCTGGGATATATATCAGTAACTGGAAGCGATGACATGACATCACTTTCGGTTTACTCGGAAACCATCAGCGCCATTACATTTTTTTAAAAAAAGGCAAATGCACATGTCGGTCCCGCAGGCATACAAACAGCCAGTGTCCCACACATGTGAGGTATCACCGTGAACATCAGATCATAGGCAGTAATTCCAGCACCAGACCACCTGTGTAAATTTAAAGTGGTAACCTGTAACGGCTTTTAAAGCGTCACCTATGAATAGTAAAATTTACGTAGTTTGTCGCCTTTGCACAGGCGTGTGCAATTCTGAAGCAACTAGGGTTGGAATAATTTAGATATGGGGGGGGCTACCAATTGTAGTCTTTCCTATGGCAACACAAAACCAAAATACACCGCTGCTCCACATATAGGAGGCAGGTAAGTGTTTAGGCATATATTAAATTGTTTCATAGTAAAACAATACTGCTGCCTTGATTCTTAAGAGCCTGCCCACACACTGAGCATAGGAATCAGACTCTTGGGAGATGTTGCTCTGGGGGTGTGTCTCCGTCAATAGGAACCAACCTCCCAGTTTCTGCTCCTGGAATCATTTTTCTAGCCTGGTGATAGGGAGTAATAAGGGTTGCTTCTTATTACAGAACCAAGGTAAAAGAAATATTATAATTCTGGAACAAGATCTAGAGCAGTGGTTCTCAACTCCTGTCCTCAAGATCCACTAACAGGCCAGATTTTAAGTATTACCTTGGGGAGATGAAGACTAGAATGCTGCAATCACTGAGCAGCAAATGATATCACCTGTGATGTATTTCAGTTATCTTGCAAACCTGGCCTGTTAGTGGGCCCTGAGGACTGGAGTTGAGAACCACTGATCTAGAGGGAAAGAGGGAGGTTTGGGGTAAAGTTGGGTAAAAGGGCTTGTTTTATACCATTATTTATTTTTAAAAGAAAACACAACTGCATTAATCGAGTTTTCTCATGTATAGGTCTGCAGCCCAAGCTAAACAAATCAATGCGTTCTGTTGCGGTCGCATACTACATTTCACCTGAAAAGGCAGATTCCACTGATTCTCCTACTTCCCTCCTTCTCTGCATGTAATTTTTTTTTTTTTTTTGGGAGTGGGGATCTATTTCTGGCAGGTATCGTTCTCGCTTCTGCTCCGAGGAGATCATTTTCAGAATGACTGGCACTCTTCTTTAAGTTAAGCAAAACAAAATCTTCTGAGAAGGCTAGTTTCACACCTATGTCTTGTAATAATACATGGTGAAGTTCAGGGATTTTGATAAAGCACCTTTTTTTTCGGTGCCTCAAACAGGTAACATGCAGAGAAATTTAAATTTTGATGCAGTGTGTGGCCACACCTCCTCAGTATGTCATAAATAATAGGATGAAGAATGAAAACCTCTGCACCATAATGCAAAAGCAGCTTCTCCTGATTTCTTTGGTGGAATCTGTACTGTCAGTCATCATGATGTAGTGGGGGGGACAGGCACAGACTAGGGTTGCCACCTGTTCGGGATTCACCTGGACAGTCCATGTTTTGAATTGTGTGTCTGGGTTTCAGACCAGCTGAAACCCGGACACAATTTTCAGAATGGACCGTGGCTCCCCAAGTAACCAAGTACCACAACTGCTGAGTGCATAGGTGTGCACATGGGCCCCATACACAGACAGAAGAGGAGAGAGGGCTTGATCTGCTCCTCCTCCTCTCACCCCTACCGTCTGTCTGTCCATCCACACTCCAATGCCTGCCATTCTGTGCCTTAAGAAAGGGATGTGTGGGCTGGAAGCTTGTAGCTCAGCAATCGGCAGATTTATCGTTGATGAAAGGTGACTGTGCCTGAGCCTCCATCCTCGCGTGAGTGAGCTCAACATTCAATGTCTGTGACTAAAGTCTTACTCCTCCCTCCTTCTCTCTCCTGCCTCCAAGCAAATGAGTACACTAAGGTAAGGGGGACTCAGATGTAAGGGGTGCCCTGTGGACTCTGATGTAAAAGGGAGGTTTGGTGAGCAGAAACCCCCTTACATCAGAGTTCCCCTTTACACCAGAGTCCACAGCGTTCTCCCGTAAAAATAAAATGTTGCCGTTCATGGCTAAAGTGTTCAGGTTTGTCTTGAAGAAAAGGTGGCAACCCTAGCACAGACACATCATTTCATAGTTGTTAGTTAGTAGCCACTGCCTAATACATGCTTTCTAATTGAAGAGGAAGAAAGTAAACAGTTAACTGCTTATATCTAGAGATTGCAATGGCTCTTCAATTTAAAACTAGCAAAGGGTTCACCTTTAAGAAGCAGCACGTTTTACACTATAAGCTAGGACGTGCACAATAATATTACCAGCTATACTTCAACAGGAAAACTATTCTTTACAATAATGTCAGTTGAGAAAGGAAAGGCTTGTGTTTGTTAGCGTAACAAGCCATCAAAGCGGCAGAAACATCTCTTCGGTAATTGGAAAGGGTATATTATGGCTGCAGCGGAAATAGCAAAGCAGTCCAGCACTACAATATATCCGAATCCCACAGGTATCGTAACTTGCAGGCTAATTGTGAAAACGTATCTGCTGTGTTATTTCCATGTTTACCCCCTGAAAACTAGGAAACGGGTTGTTTCATTGTACATGGCAAGTAAACCTGCTAACCAAGTATATGCTTATAGTCAATGTAAACCTTAATCAAATGACATGTTGTTTGCTAAAGCAACGTGTATCGTAAACAGTTGTCATTTTTTCCTTTATTTTTTTTTTTAAGAAGAATAGGATTTTTGACTTGCCTGTAAGATTTTTTTTCTAGGAGTGCAGTTCAGGACATAGAATCTTTAATCTTAAAGTGATTTTAGGTGATTTTAAAAAAAAATTAAAATAAAAGAGAGGTTATACTTGTTCTCTGCAATGATATTGCACAGAGCAGTCATTTACCTCCTCTTCTGGAAGTCCCCCACCAGTGCTGTCTGGTTCTCCCTGCTCCGGGTGACAGGTTCTGAGGCTAATTTAATGCAGATAAGGCACCAAGTGAGTTTAATTACCACCCTAATCAGTCACAGAACTTGTGTAATTAATAGGTGTTCGGTTTTAAAGGGATGAGGTGGTAACCCTACCCCTTGGGTACGCCATGGGTACACCCATGAGGGTGCACTCCCGAGTTGGGCTGTGTGCTTCCATAGACACACACAGTGCCAGTAAGACATGCTCCCCTTCCTCCTTGCAAGAGTTTGACTCATTATAGCTCCTACTGCCCTTAGTGTCTCCTCTGAGACCAGAAAGTGAGGGGAGCTATTCTGCAGCCAGGACAGTACTGGATCTGTGAGAGGAGGCAGGTAAGTGTTTAGGGATAGGTTGGGGGACAGTTAGTGGGGTGTTTTTTGTTTTTTTTTACCGTAATGCATTAGGGTATAAAAACAACCACTTTAACCATGGATTATATGCAGCTACCTTCAGGTAATTGGATAATAAAAAATCTACAGGGATATCTATATATAACCCCTCTCTCTTCCAGCAAGCAATAGGTAGATCATAGGAACATAGGTGAGGGACCTGTGTCCTGTTCTGTACACTAAGGCCCCTTTCACACAGGGGCAGTTTGCAAGCGCTATTGCGCTAAAAATAGCGCCTACAAACCAACCTAAAACTGCCACTGCTGTGTCTCCAGTGTGAAAGCCTGAGGGCTTTCACACTGGAGCGGTGCGCTGGCAGGAGGGAAAAAAAACTCCTGCAAACAGCATCTTTAAAATCAATGGGGCAGCGCAGCTATACCTTTGTGCTTGGCGGTTTTGTGGGCGATTTTAACCCTTTTTCGGTCGCTAGTAGGGGATAAAACCGCCCCGCTAGCAGCCAAATACCACCGCTAAAACAACGGTAAAGCGCCGCTAATAATAGCGCACCTCCCGCCCCAGTGTGAAAGGGGCCTAAGAGTAAATAAAAATCCTATTTTTTTAATAGCACAGTACAGATTGACCTGGGAGGAGGGAGGAGGATTATACTGAGGGACTGACTAACCCCGCCGTAAGGGGGGCGGGAGACTGACCAAATTTCTTAAAGATCACTTGGTCTCCAGTGAGTTGAACAACCTGGGTCGACAAGATCCGTGCAAATACCCAGGTACCTTTTTCCTGTGGGGGTTGCAACTATTGTCGCTATATGAATACCTCCAGAAATGTGACACTCCCCGATGGTGAACGCTATGTACCCAGACACCACGCCAACTGCCAGACAACAGGCGTGGTCTATCTCCTTTTGTGTGACTGTATTAGCACACACGGTTAGTATCTATACTATTATCCAATATATGCTTGGCTATATATATGATCATCTAGGACCAATATTGGAAGTGCAGCAAATTGTTTAATGCATTGTATATGCTTCTAAATCTTGTCCTTTTTCTCGTTTGACTGTAGATATAAATTATTGTTGTGACCAAAGCTTATTACCCCTGAAGAAGAGGTTGACCCCTTTATTACCTCGAAACGTCAGTTTTTTTTCTATCTGTTATTATACAATAAAATTGGTCAATGTTATTTCTTCTGATCTCCATGTATATGCATCCATTTTAATGCTCATTATGTTATGTCATATTTACTATGTTTTTATCTTTTTTCTATAATAAACATCTTCTTTTTTCATTTCTACTTCTCTATTCAATATATTAATACTTACCTACCTGTCAGTGACCCAAATTAAAGTCCCACTAGAGGATATACACTCATGTTTGAGTAATTTTTTCTTCATTCTATCAGGGATGTGGGTTCACTGACACTACAGCTCTCCTCAGAGGTGACACTATCTCTCCATTGTTGATGTCAGTGGGAGGAATAGTCCCTAGTATCAGTGGAAGAAATTGTGCCCCAAGGGCTGGATAAAGATATGCAAAGGGCAGCAGTTTGGAGACCACTGATTTAGACCATAGGCTCAAAGGCCAACTTGTCTAATCCACCTTACAATGGAAGAGGACATAAAGAGGTAAGAAAAATGTCCCGGTTAAGGTGGAAGGAGGAATCCACCTTAGGGAGAAGGGAGGCCTGAGAACCACCTTATTGAGATTTGGGCTAGCAAGAGACTGTCAGTTTGCCTGGATAGGCACATGTGTATGAATAGTTGCTCAAACACCCCAGCACCCCCAAAATCTGGTGCTTACCATTATAAAAATACCAAACTTCATTCTTCCAGGCTATGCTTGGCCTACACCCCTCACATGCCCACCTCTTTGCCAGTGAGCTGTTCAGAGCTTAGTATGGATATAATGAGCTTCAGGTGGTAGGTCATATACCAAGCACCAACTTCTGGAACAAAGACAAGATTTGCATACTTTAGCTCCATGGGTTTTGGGGCTCCTGAGGTACTCAAGCAGCTAGCTAAACAAATATGGATACTTCTGTAGTTGCCTGCCATAACCTCCTGGGGGCAGTATGATACATATAAATAGATCAGAGGGTTCAATGTTAAAGTGGTTCTAAAGTAGGGTTGCACCGATACCACTTTTTTAAGACCGAGTACATATAACCAATACCTTTTATTTTAAGTACTAGCCGATACCAATACTTTTATTGCAGCACTGATGGGCACTGGTAGATGGCACTAATGGGCACTGATGAGGCGTGGACTGTGTCAGTAGTTTGTTTATTTTTATTTTATTTATTTTTACAATTATTTTTTCAATTTATATATTATTATTATTAGTTTTTTTACAATGCTTTCTTTTTTTTTGGGGGGGAGTGGGACGGTGTCAGTGTTCTTTTTATTTGATTTTTTATTATTTTTTACAATTTTAAATATTTATTTATTACAATGAAAGTGACTGAGGACAGAGATTCCCCAGTCCCTTACTTAGCAGCCTCAGCTGCACTGAGGTTGAAAGGACAGGAGACAGCGGCTCCTGTTCATTCATAAACTGAAGCACAGTAAACACAGTTTACGATGCTCAGTTATGAATGGACAGAGTCAGCGATCACTGACTCTGTGCATTCGGAAAAGGATTTGCCGGCTCCTTCCTCTGCTCTCCATCCTGACAGATCCAGGACGAGGGGGGAGCCAGAGGAGGAGCCAGGGAGGACACAGGGGGCAATCAGGGATGATCGGTGCAGCGGTGGGGGCAGTTACAAGCACCGATCTCCCTGACAGTCATGGGAGGGAGAGGAGGAGAAGCAGCTGTCAGAAAAGCTATACAGGGAGATCAGTGCTTGTAACTGCCCCCACCGCCGCACCAATCATCTGTGAGGATGCCCGGCCCCCCTGCTACACCGGGTGTACTGACCTCCTGCCAGGTATCGGGTCAAGCATCGGAGCATTTGCACGAGTAAAAATGTTCGGTATCGGCACCGATACTAGTATCAGTATCGGTGCAACGCTATTTTAAAGTAAATTTTTATTTCTTTAAGTGGTTGTAAACCTTAGATATGAATTATGAACAAAGCATATCCCTCTATAGCGTGTACATGTCTCAATACAGAGCACTAAGTGTTATTTCTATCTGCTGCCTCGTTCCTCTGCTATGAGTCACTTCTGACAAAAGTTCTTGACATCAAGAGGTGGAAAGGTGACAGGGGAGGGAGCTCCAGCACACAGCCTGTGATTGACAACCTCAGCTCTGTTCCTGTGTGCTGTGTGAAAGGAGGTGTGTCCCTTCACTCCAATCAACTCTCACTGAGCTCTGCAGAGTGTAACTTGAGCTCTCCGTCCCCTGCTTTCTGAAAGCTCAGACAAGCTGTATAAATGCTGGGCTTTGAATGGCTGCAGAGAAGAGAAGCCTGCAAATAAACAGGTAGAAATTATGTTGGAGGATTTGATTATATCTCTGTGTACCACCTGAGGCCAGTCACTTCACTGGGTATATGTAGGAGTTTACAATCACTTTAATGCATTCCCTTCATTATGGTAAAAAATTCCCCACAAACTGTTCCCCAACCCCCACCCTTTAACAAATACCTGGGGCCTCTCCCTGATCCACCACTGTCCCAGGTGCAACACTGCTCTTCTCTCTTCCTGGTCTTACAGAAGACACCAAGAACAGTGGAAACCTTAGGCTCCTGCTGCTGTCAGTCAAACTTGTGAGAAGGAAGCAGGGGGTGGCTTACCGGAACTGTGTATGTCATTGGACGCACACAGCCCTGCTCAGGAGCATGCCCACACTGGTGCCCCCATAGCGCACGGCTTGCTAAGGGGGCACTTGGAGGAAAAAGGAGCAGCGAAAGCGATGGCGGGGGACCTCCAGAAGAGGAGGTAAAGGACTGCTCTGTGCAATATCATTGTGCAGAGCAGGTAGATGTAACTTATTTTTTTATTTTAACTTTTAAATTTGCCTTTATTATCACTTTAAGGTTTACATACACTTTAACAAGTATTATAAAGCACATTATGAAAATGATTTAATAGCAAATGGGTCTATATAACTTACCCCGTATACTTTCTTTGCGCCAGCCTTTGCTGCAAACATTGACAGAATTCCAGTACCACTGCCGACATCCAAGACCACCTTATCCTTAAACACGTGTTTATTGTGGTACATTGAATTTCTATACGTGAGTGTGCGGACTTCATCTTTTAACATTTCCTGGAAGTAAAAAAAAAAAAATGTTTCTTGTGATGCTATGAACATATCTAAGGCTATAAAGGACAGAAAGCACATTTCAGGATAACGCAGCTGTTGAAAAGTGGTACACATGGCTTCTTCTATCCCTTCTCTACATCCTCCAACTGCTGCAGATACCACCATACTGAATGATTATCAGCAAAGTCCAAGCAAAAAAACCCTTACCAGCTGCCATTCCTAGCCTCCTTAACCAGCCTAGTGGCTCATACACACCATCCGAGAATCATAAGAAAAATACCGCTTTCTAAGTGATCGTCCTATAATCTGATCGTTAGTACAGAGCTTTCTATAGCCGATCTTGACAGTTCATCCGATATTATCTGATCGGACAAGCATGAAAATTTAACTACTACGATACCAGATCGTACGATTTTCGTTTAATCAGTACAGTTGCCGTCCAAAAATACAATACAAATACACTACAACACATGACATCACTTCCGAATTTTTATTCTGTCATAGGAAAATTTTCGTCACTTTAGTAAACTCTTCATTTTCGATATGCGACTAGCATGTAAAGAAAATTGGACGATCTGTCGTCCGATTTTCACATCGTGTGTACGGGGCATAATCTAACATAATGGAAGCCGCTCCCTCGTCCTTACTTCCTTCAACACTGACAGCCTTTTCATAATTTACATCCTGGACAGGCTGCCTGCACCTGCGCACTATAGTTCAACTAGATTGGGATGTACCCGTACTGCAGGATCGAATCTATGGCGCGTTGGTGCACAGGCGTGTGTATACTGGCCAGGATGTAAACAACATTATTGTGCAGTTCACTGTTCTGCTGGAGAGGAAGCTGCAGTGCAAGGATCTCTTGGCTTCTACCTCATTCATTATGTAGATCTTCCGCTACCAAGATGGCCACCCACACACAGAGACAAACAGAGACAAAGAGCCGTGGCATGGCAAGTCAGTAATAAAAAAGAAAGCTGCAGGGAGCCTTAAGGCTCAACAAACAAGTCATGCAAAATGGAAGGTTGGAAACCATAATTCGCCATAAACAGGGACAGTCGGGAAGCAGAATTCAAGGCAAAC
Source organism: Lithobates clamitans (assembly GCA_037952925.1). Lineage (NCBI taxonomy): Eukaryota > Metazoa > Chordata > Amphibia > Anura > Ranidae > Lithobates > Lithobates clamitans. The sequence goes on along the minus strand of JBBGZY010002188.1, from coordinate 733,214 downwards.
TCTGCCCACAGTAATAGGTCTGACCAGTTGTTATGATGGTCAGAAATATAGCAACGTAGGATACTGGTGAATAGTTCTTTGCTAACTTTTCAGCCCCGGAAGGATTTACCCCCTTCCTGACCGGAGCACTTTTTTGCGATTGTGCGGTTGTGTGACGTTGCACCCAAACAAAATTGATGTCCTTTTTTTCCCACAAATAGAGCTTTCTTTTGGTGGTATTTGATCATCTCTGCGGTTATTATTTTTTGGTAAAAAAAATTGCAATAAGCGTATATTGATTGGTTTGCCCAAAAGTTATAGCGTCTACACAATAGGGGATAGTTATTTTGGCATTTTTTAGTAATAGAGGCGATCTGCAATTTTTATTGTGACTGCGACATTATGGCGGACACATCGGATACTTTTGACACCATTTTGGGACCATTGTCATTTATACAGCGATCAGTGCTATAAAAATGCACTGATTACTGTGTAAATGACACTGGCAGGGAAGGGGTTAAGCACTAGGAGGTGATCAAGGGGTTAAGTGTGTCCTAGGGAGGTGTTCTAACTGTGGGGGGGGGGTGGGCTACCACTGACATGACAGCAATCACTGCTCCCAATCACAGGGAGCAGTAGATCCCTGTCATGTCACTAGGCAGAACAGGGAAATGCCTTTTTTACAAAGGCATCTCCCCGTTCTTCCGCTCTGTGACACAATCACAGGCCCCCGGCGGACATCGAGTCCGCGGGACCCGTGAGCATGGTCACGGAGTATGCGGCGGGTGCACGCGCCCACAATGCCGCGATTCAAAGGGGACGTACCTGTACGCCCATTTGCTCAGCTGTGCCATTGTGCCAACGTACATCGTCGTGCGCTGGTCGGCTAGTGGTTAAAAAAAAGCAATGCAGTTATGTGATGGATGGATGTAATGTTCTGTGCAATATAAATAACTTCACCAGTTAATTAGTACATGTAATAATACAGATCTTGGGCGCTAAATGAAGGATATTTGAAGTGGAATGAGGAACAGTTGGGAGCTATGGACTATTCATTGCCCTTAGTAAGACAGGCTTATGAGGCTTATGTTAATAGTTACAGCCATAAATGCAATTGATGTTATCTGCATTAATTAGCAAACAATATATAAGGTTCTGGGTGAATAACCTGGCTACCCCTTCCCATGATGCATCGCTACAAAGCCAGCAATAATACATTTAGCTGGATGTAGTTCTTAACATAAGTGCCAAATTACTGAATGTATTTGCCTTCCAGACTACTATAGATAATGGCAGTCTTGATATTTATGCCAAAAACTGTTTTTCAATAACTACTGCAGCAAACTCCTTGAGTAAGTGTTTTTCATCCGACAAACAACTGAACTTTTTTTTTTATTTTTGCTAATTTCAGTAATGCGGTTTAAATAACTAAGTCTTCATTTTAGGTACAGTAGAAGAGAAAAATCTATTTTGTTAAAGGACATTTCTGTAAAGAGGTGTGTGTAGTAACTGCAGTCCTATTGCTTGCCAAGGCTGATGCCTCTGGGAATATCCCACACCACGGACACAATTCTGGCACAGCGCTTGGCTACCTATCAGCTGGCAATTACTTTAAGTTACAAAGAACATCAGATATGCTATTACTCTGCCTGATTACCTCCAGAATTTGTCATTTTTATATTTTCTGCCTGCTGCAGTGAGCTCTCCTAAATTATATAATGAGAGCAATAAAAAGTATGTACCATTTTTTTTCTATGTCAACCAGGGTTTTAAATGATCACTAAATGCAGTGTTTCAAACTTTCGAGAGGTTTCTCTGAAGAGGCAGCCTAGCCCAGTCCAAAAAAGAACTTTTAAAAGCCTCTGCTTATAAATTCTCCTCATTTTCTGCTCCATCAGTCCTCGATTCTGTTAGTGGCTTTCATGCTGCACCAAATGGCCAAATGTCTGGCCTAGTTTTCGAAATGAAGGTGTTTGTAGTGAAGGGTGTTGTTATTGCTGCAACATACAAAGACATTTTAGATAGTTGTGCCCTTCTGACCTTGTGAGTATATGTTGGGAAAGGCCTTTTTTTTTTTGTTCCAACATGACTGTGTCCCTATGCAAAAATCCATCTCCATAAAGATGGTTTGATGAGTTTGGTGTTGAGGTACTTGAGGTAGCCTGCACAGAGCCCTGACCTCCACCACACTGAACAGCTTTTGGAAAAATTGGCACACTCTTTTTGAGTCAGATTTTCTCATCCAACATCATTACCTGAACTTATGAATGCACTTTAGGCAGTCAAAAGTGCCCACATACACACTTTAACACTGCGCACTTATACTAATACCTATCAGTGATGGCTGGTGATAAAAAATTTGGGGGGGGTGCAAACAAACCCCTCCAGGTCTATAACTGCACATGGAGCCTCCAGCCTGGGCTGTCACGGCTACCCTGATACCCGACAGCTTCCGTGTTCCAAATCTTCACCCCCCCTGATTGGCAGGAACGGTGAAACCGGAAGTGACGCAATGGCAAATTTTTATTCCCTAAAATCAAAAGTCGGAGAGTTCTGGGTGCAGTGCTCTGCGCCTCGAGGACAATGTATAAAACAAGCCAATTAGAGCCTTAGGTTCTAATCACAGAATTGTTAAAAACTGACAGAGCTAATAGACTTCTATTAGTTCGGCGCCCTACACAGTGCACTGCACACACATAGAACAATTTTTTTTAAAATAAATGATAATATGACTAACATTTTTTTAACTTTAAGATGTTAAAAATGTTAGTCATATTATCATTTATTTTAAAAAAAAAGATCGTTCTATGATTAGCTTTCCTATTGGTCAAAACTTTTGGGGGGTGGTGCCCCTGCGCCCCTTATGGACCGGCCGTCACTCATACCTATTGTTTTGGAATGGGCTGTCCAGTAAGCCTATATACATGTGATTGTCAGCTGTCGAAAAACATTTGGCCATATAGTGTACAGTATATGGCTGCTTTAATTAGGAATGAGACACTTTATTGTACAGGCATCTCAACTCTTCCAAGCACTTGTGTGAATGTCGACCTCAGTGTGCTGTCACAACTCCTAAACCACACAATTTGGGTGCATGTAATGTGACACTGTCAGAGTTATGATTATAATTTTTCAATTTCTGTCACTGGACTGGTCATAAACAGCTCAAATTTGTCTGCATGTGACACCTTGTTTAGAAAACAGAAAGGAATAGATGGCACATAAAGGAATAGATTTGGATAGCTCTGCCCACTGTCCTGAAATGAAGAACAATCCTCTTATTTTTGGGATTTGTGAAGGAACGAGACGTGAATACCTTCAATTCTAATAAGGCTTTACTGTGCTAGATATAGAGAAAGTGGACATTTTTTTATAATACACAGTGCTTTAGCAAACTAAATGTCATCCAGTTAGGGTTTACGCTTACCTAATCTGCAGAACTTTCAGGTTTGTCTGGAGCAGGGGCGGACTAACCATTGAGCGACTCGGGCACTGCCCGAGGGCCCTGGGCCACTAGGGGGCCCCATCAGGGTTGCCAGCCTCAGTAAAAGAAGGGGGACAGTATGTATAAATCTGTGGTTTTTTTTTTACATCTGTCTGTGTATACTGTGTGTACATGTGTGTGTATACTGTGTGATTGTATACTGTGTGTGTGTATACTGTGTGGCCCCATAATCTCTGATTGCCTGGGGGCCCCATAATCTCCTATTGCCCGGGGGCCCCATGAGTTATCAGTCCGCCCCTGGTCTGGAGTATACCTTTAAAAGGTTATCTATGAAACGCTATTTACCAGTAAAAGGACTAGGAAGCCCTTCCATATCTGGTAATTGCACTGATATTATTTAATTAAAAATACTGAACAAATAAAAGCCAAATATATTACGTTTTCTTAGTACTGCTTAATGTATTCCATCCTACAAGGCGTCTGAAATTTCATTACCATTGATTAAGAAAGTGTTCATTGCATTGCTTTTTGCATATAATATGGAAGCCTGCAGATCAAATTGCCTTTAAGTGCAGTTTAATTCATGTATGGTAGCAAATACATTTTTCTGAGGTGTTTGTGATTGAACTTATGCCCCTATAAATGATAGTGTCATTTTAATACTGCAGCTTAAAGTGTATCTAAACCCAAGAACAAAGATTGTAATATATTGCAGCTTACCAGTCCTTAGATGTGGTGGCTGCATTCATTTTTTTTTTTTAGGCTTTTTGCCTTAATGTTTCAACTGGCGATTCTGCCAACAACATATTCTCTGTTCTAGGGTAAAAACATCTCTAACTGTACTGTATCTATGGAGGAGCAGCATTTTTTTCCCCCTATAGCAATGACTACAGAACATCTTCCCCTCTCCTCTACTTTATAACATGAAGGAGGTGTTGTGTAGTACACAGAGGTAATCTGGGTGGGGCTGGTAACACTGCTTGGGATTTCAGGGGTTTTGACTCTTTCCTATCTGAAACGAATAAAAAAAAAAAGATTTGCCTTTGGATGCATTGTAAGAACTTTAAAGTGAACCTATTATCAAAAAGTGAAGATTTTCGATGTTATAGACAACATCTAGAATTGCTAGTGTCCTATCGGTATCCAGAAAAATGTACCTTCTGAAAAATAAAAGTACACTTCCTGGTAAATGACAGTGCCTAGGCACTCCTGTACCTGCAGCCTCATAGCTATGAATCTGCAGTGTGAGATCTAAGGCTCTGCTGCCTCTGACTACTAGTCTCATGAGATTTGGAGTGACATTTGGTGATGTCACTACTGTGTTTCTCAATGTTCTCCTCGCTGGAGGCTCTCCCATGAGGAAGCAAAGTCATGCTTCTACCAAGATGGCCAAATCCACATAGTGCAGAGCAAGGCATGATAATACCAACTGTGGGGGGACCACAGGCAATACTGGCGATTAGTCATTTGTCGCCTGCTGTTTTCTGGGCACAGCTCAGAGTTCCTCTTTAACCAGTTGTAGGCAGCGGGTGTACTACACCCAATCAAAAATCATAATCGAGGTACACAGGGCATATGAAGTATGCCCTATCTCTCTGCCCTGCTGCCGATCTCCCCTAGCATTTGCAGGCGATTCCTGACTGTCAAAATGACAGCGGCAAGTTACTGTGTAAATACAGTTGTTGTAATAACTGCTGCTGTAAAAAAAAACTGTTAAATAATAATATAACAGTTATTATATTATAATAATCACTGCTTAGACCTTAGACAGAGAGACATAAAGTAACATTGTTTCTTTTAATCTACTCTGTTTCCTTCATTTGTAGATCAACGGGATGAGCTTCAATTTGAATAAGCTGTCAGTTAAAGCAACCCGTCAAGCAAAAATAAAATTGTTTTTAAATGAAATTTGTCCTTTTTTACCCCTTAGTTTACCCTCATCAGCCCTACTTATTCCTTCCACTTCTGCCCATAACTTATTTTCCTACAGATTTTAAGTATTCATCAGGAGCTTACCGATCCCCGTGGGCTACTGTGTTGGGAATGGAGCACGCTCTCAACGCAGTAAGTGGTTTACACAGGGACGCATATATGTGGCTGCTCAGCATTAAGGCCCATCCGCCGAGAAGCCGCATATACACTATGTGCATGGTTGGCCTGAAGAGGTTAAGGGGGCACATGGTAGAATAAGATTGTACTTTTTATTTACAATAACACTATTTTTTATGAACTAACACTGGTTGAAGTAGAAAGTGAAAGTGAAGTGCAATTTGTCTATGGATTGCATAAAAAAATTGCAAGACAAAATCCTAACAAAAAATACATATTTGTGATACTTTGTTATCGTAAGTAATGACAAAGTTATTGCTGAAATAATAGGCCCATAGCTTAACCACTTGCCTACTGGGCACCCCCTTCCTGCCCAGGGCAATTTTCAGCGCTGTTGCACTTTGAATGAGGATTGCGCAGTTATGCAACATTATACCCAAATTACATTTTTAACATTTTTTTTCATACAAATAGAGCTTTCCTTTGGTGGTATTTAATCACCACTGGGTTTTTTTATTTTTTGCAAAATGAAAAGGACCGAAAATTTTGAAAAAAAGACCCAACATTTTTCATTGTTTGTTATAAAATGTTGCAAACGGGTAATATTTCTCCTTCACTGATGTGTGCTGATGAGGCTCCACTGATGGGCACTTATAGAAGGCACTGATGGGCACTGATAGGTGGCACTGATGGTCACTCATGAGGCGGCACTGATGAGGCTGCACTGATAGGAGGCACTGATGGGCACTGATAGGTAGCACTGATGGGCACTGATAGGTGGCACTGATGGCCACTGATAGGCATAACTGTTAGCTGGCAATGATAGGTGGCACTGATGGGCACTTATTGGCAGCACTGATAGGTGACACTGATGAGGAGGCCCAGAATTGGCAGCACTGTTGGGCACTGATTGGTAGCACTGATAGGTAACACTGATGAGGAGGCACTGATGGGCACTGATTGGCAGCACTGATAGGCAGCACTGGTGGGCACTGATTGGCAGCACTGGTGGGCACTGATTGGCAGCACTGATAGGCAGCACTGGTGGGCACTGATTGTCAGCACTGGTGGGCACTGATAGGTAGCACTGATAGGTGACACTGATAAGGAGGCACTGATAGGTGACACTGATAAGGAGGCATTGACGGGCACTGATTGGCAGCACTGATGGGCACTAACTGGCAGCACTGGTGGTTATGGATTGGCAGCACTTGTGGGCACTGTTGGGACTGCACTGATAATCAATAGACGCCCTCTCAGCAAAGTAAGCCCACGCTGTAGCCATCATTTGTCTATAGCTTGGGCGAGAAGGGGTTAAATACTGTTCTTGTCCATAGGGGTGTATAGGTGTGAGAACTGAAGTAGTTTAAACAAACCCTCCTTGACCTTTCTGGCTGCTTGTTCTGTGAAGCAATTTATCCTTAAAGAGGAGTTCCACCCAGGGGGCCCATGAAAAAAAAAGAAAATTAAAAGTCAGCAGCTACAAATACTGCAGCTGCTGACTATTAATTGGACACTTACCTGTCACAGGGTCCAGTGATGCGGGGGATCGAAGCCCCGCTCGTCTCCCCCTCCGTTCAGCGGCGCCAGCATTGCAACTGTGGGCACCGGGCTGTGGCTTCACAGCCTGGCACCCACTGCGCATGCGCGAGCGGCGCCGCACGCCGTGATTGGCCGCTCAGTCACCTGGAAGGGTGGGAGCAGAGTGGAGTCCTTCCTGTGCCGAGGGGGAAGTGATGTCACCAGCCCAGGCACTGGGAGGGGCAGACTACGAGGGACCCCCTAGCAGCAGGCATTTAGAGGTAAGTTAAAAAAAAAAAATATCCAAATTTTTTTTGTTGTTTTTTTTTTTAGGATTTTTGATGTATTTTTGTTTTTTTGGGTGGATCCCCACTTTAAAGTGGATGTAAACCCGAATTTTTCTTTTTTTGATATCATACTGTAGAGTATAAGATTTCCTATCATTTGAGCCCAGTCTTGCCACACAGAGTTAATCCAGCTCTGAGCAATCCTATTTTATTGTTCAGTGAGATAAATTTTGACAAACTGAGAAAAACTTTTTCAAATCCTCCCCCTTGCTGTGAGTGACAGGTGACTTACATATCTCGTGCACTAGCCTAAAACATGCATTATTTTTTAATTCCCACCCCCACTCCTTTCTTCAGCATCTTTGCAAGGATTGGCTGTTCCACACCTCACCATGATTTGGCATGCTGAAGTCATGTGGTTACTTTCCTGTCTTTTCACTGGATGTTAGAGATCATAGCAGAAGTTCAGTGTAAGAAATACACAGGAGAAAATGCATATTGACAAGGGGAGTGTAGAGGTGGGCGGGGAGTGTAGAGGTGGGCGGGGAGTCTACTGACATCACAACTCCACCCACCGAGCTCCAGACAACAGACCCACCCACAGAATATGCAGTTTTTCGGGTCTAATAACAGACAGAGGGGAGACATTTGACAGGTAAAGATACATGCAGGAGACATGTATATCCTTATAGATAACCCCTATGGCAGTAGTTTCGAAAGGATGACATTGGGTTTACATCCACTTTAAAGATCTTCAAAAATCACTACGGATTCTCTAAATTTTGGTTTCATTCACATTCCAACAGCTTGCAGTACATTGTGTTGGTTTACGCCAGAGCTGGCCTGGAAGACTGCATTCTGCTCTCCTGAGAATGTAAAGGGAATGATTTCAGTGCTTCTGCTGTGAATATTGAAGATGAATTTTTCCCAGGTTTAGCTACTGAGGTAAATGAGAATTTGTAAAGTGATTTTACTGCTTGTTCTGGATATGTTAACATTGTACTGAGCATTGTCTGGACACAGACTCACTGTAAAGTATTATAGCAGACCTTGCACTAAAAAGCAGTCCACTTTTTTTTATTTTGGCATCCCCCATTCCAAAATGCTGCAGTAAAAAAAAAAATGCAGGGAAAAAAAATACCCCGGGCTTCCACCCATGGCACCTGGATGACATAACACATACCTTAACTGGTTCACATGACCTTAGTAAATCAATGTAAAGTCTTCTGGGCTACAAACCGGTAAAGTCATATGCTACCTCCTGAACAGCCATCTTGTCGCTTGTCCACCCCTCCTCTCCTTTTGTCCAATCACAGAATGCTTTGTATTCTGTAAACACATTTACAAAATATAAATCATTTACAAATGGAGAGGGGAGAGTAGGGGCAGACAGACCAGCGTGTTCATAGGAGAGCTGCAAGTCCGCTGTCAGAATACCTTGAGTATAGCGATAGTTATACTTTCTGGTTTCGGTGAAGCTTTAAAATTGTAAAAAGGACAGAAATCCAGGAAGTGCCATATAGCATCTTTGTTTTAACTATTTGCAGAAATAATAAAAAAAAAATTCCCCAAAGTTCTTCTTTAAATGCAAGCCATGCTTGGTGCGATAGCAACAATTGAAAAAGAAAATGTATATTGTACCTGTCTAGTGTTCTGTCTACTGACATTTAGAACAAAAGTAGATTTAATTTCTTGAATCGCGTGAAGTTTATCTTTTCCTCCCACCTTCCTATGCACTTTAATTTATTTTTTGTTTTGCTTTTATGAATAATCCCTGTTTCGCAGTCACATATCTGCTGATTTATAAGACACCTGTTCAGAATAATCTATTAATTTTACAGCTATTATCAACAGTGACTTTCTGCTGTTCTCCGTGGAATATATTTGTAAAACTAGGAGAAAACAGATCATATCAAATGTAATGCTTCATTTAGTACACAACATCTCTTGCTCGTGCCTTGTCACATTTGTTATAGAATAGATCTAATTTACTCCTGTTTTTCTATATTACGACACATTCGTTTAGGTAATGAAGGTACATTTGTGTATTTGCACTGCATCAATCTGGAGACAACGTCTTTATAAGATACAGCACTTGGAAATTTGGTTTAGGAAGGCAAATGAAAGATGAAATATAACAAATGAAGCCTGTCATGAAAGAGGTAAGGAGGCTGCCATTACTGAGTTTTTTTTTAAAAAAAGCTAATTGCCTGGCTGTGCCTGGTTTCAGTATTTTCTGTGTTACTAGAATTGTGACTCAAATGCCAAAGCTGCATGCTGTGGTTCTTCCCGCTGGCTCCTATGTCACAGCACGATATAGTGGTAATCCATGGGCCAGCAGGAAGAACCCCAGTACATGGCACAGGCCTGAGTAATCTATACTCCTTGAAATGTGTCACATTCTGCATTCATTTTTTTCTTCATTACTGCAGAGATCAGAGCAGGAGAGGCAGTATTTGTTTTCTTTGCAGGGGGCCATTTCCTTTCAATCCATATTTTAGCAACAGATTTGTTTTAGGCTTCATTCCCACGAGGCGGATCCGCTGCCTCGGAGTCCGCCAGCTCAGCAGGAGATCTCTCCGTTGATCTCCGCTGAGCCAGCGGATGACAGGTCCCTCTCCGCTCACTAAGCGGGGAAAGTCTTATCGAGCGTCGTTGGTTGCTATGGAGAGATCGGACGAAAACGGACAGCATGTCCGTTTTCAGCAGATCTCACCCGATCCGATCTGGCAGAGATGGATGAGAATGTAGGGCCATCCGTCTGATTTTAGCGGATCGGACCAGGTCGGATGTCAGCGGACATGTCACCGCTGACATCCGTCGCTCCATAGGCTAACATGGACCGCCCATTCAGGTCCGCCAAAAAACTGACAGTCGGACCTGAACGGTCTGACAGTGTGAAAGGGGCCTTAATGCCCATCTTCAGAGAAAAATAAGATACAATGAATAGGCCATTTAATTAAATATTCAATGATAGTTCTGTTGAAAAAGTCAACTTCAATCCAAAGACTTCCAACGCAGAAATTTATTTCTGCCGCTAGATATCCTAAGTCCGATGGTCAGGCCAGCATCATTCAACCCACTTCCACTGAGCCCAGGTCATCTTGGACCAACGCCACCCTGTGGGTGTGGACAGTGATAGGGGAAGCAGCACAGTGGCTCAGCTTCTTCCTTTCACACTCCAGCCCTGCTATACAGGGACTGTAATATACCAATACTAGGTCAAATTGGTAAATGCAAAAATGCATTTAATGGTATATTAATGATTACAGAGATGCATTAAAGTAGAACTATGGCCTTTCTTTAAAGTGATTGTAAGCCATCACCTTGTAAAACAACCCATTCAGTTTAAAATAGAAATGAAAGGCAAACCATTTGTGTATAGATATAAAAAAATGATGAATACCTTTTTTTTTCCCTTTTTTTATAAGCAATCACATTCCCTCTGTTCTCAGCTGCATAAGCAGGGGCGTAACTATAGGGGGTGCAAGAGTCGCAGCCGCGACTGAGCCCTGTGCTGCAGGGGGCCCGTGCGGCCCCCCTTTACACATGGCCGGCGGTATCATAGGCTAGGAATACCAATGCGTGCACCGTGCGCACGGGTGGCTGCCTGCTGACTGGAGGTGGGGGGTGAATATCAGAGCTCCATGCTCGAGTACCGCACTGGCTGCTGTTTAGTTCTGCGTTCCCTGCATGACCTGTGTCCACAGCCAGCTCCTCTGGGTCCCCCTCTCCTGCTCCATGCAGCACCGCTCAGTCCGTTTTCAGTCCCGCCCCCTGAGTAGGCTCACACTGCACTGCATGCTTCTAAAGGGGCAAACAAACTGAGCACACAGAGGCAGTGTGTGCAGCCCTGTGAGAGCCGGCTCCTCAGAGGACACTGCAGGCTTGTCTGCCAGCCCCCCTCCTCCCCCCGTCATACACAGATGACAGGTCATTCTGGGAGATACACTGATCGTCTGTGCAGCATGCTGGAGGGAGCCCAGGCCACCATGGATGAGTGCCCGGCCTGCAGCTTGGTCTTGGTGAGTGAGATGACTCCATCCCCCACACATACCATCACTTACCCCCCTCCATCACCCTTAAGACAGGGAGCCCATCACCTCTGAGACAGGGATCCCATCTCCCCTAAGGACAGGGACCCCATCTTCCCTAAGGACAGGGACCCCATCTCCCCTAAGGACAGGGACCCCATAACCTCAGAGACAGGGACCCCATCTCCCCCAAGGAGAGGGACCCCATCTCCCCTAAGGACAGGGACCCCATCTCCCCTAAAGGACAGGGACCCCACCTCCCCTAAGGACAGGGACCCCATACACGGACCCCATCACCCCTAAGGACAGGGACCCCATCACCTCTGAGACAGGGATCCCATCTCCCCTAAGGACAGGGACCCCATCACCTCTGAGACAGGACCCCATCTCCCCTAAGGAGAGGGACCCCATCACCCCTAAGGACAGGGACCCCATCACCCCAAAGGACAGGGACCCCATCTCCCCCAAGGACAGGGAACCAATCACCTCAAAGGACAGGGACCCCCAACTCCCCTAAGGACAGGGACCCCATGTCACCTGGGGAAAGGGACCCCATCGCCCATGGGAACAGGGCCCTCTTCTCACCTCGGGACAAGGACCCCATCTCACCTGGGGGCAGGAACTCCATTTGCCCTGGGGACTGGGACCCCATCCTTCCTAGGGACAGAAACCCCATCCCCCTGGCAATGGGGACTCCATCTTACCTAGGGATCCCATCTTCCCTGGGGACCAGGACCCCACCTCCCCTAAGAGCAGAAACCCCATCTACAGACCATAATGGCTGGCAGGGCTGGCGTCAGCCATCCTAGGGTGCCAGGATGGAGGAGGGAGCAGGACACACAGAGGAAATCTGAATCCCCAGCTATTTGGGGGGTGTACCAGCAGGGGTCACTGGACACCGGGGGGGGGGGTACAGCAGGACCAGCATGCGGTCACTGGAGATGGGGTACCAGCAAGGTGTGCACTCCAGCCCCTGTGTGCTCTTTCCCAGACCTTCTCGTTGGCTCTGCCAAGTTACCCCATCCTCTCTCCTGCTGGCTGCTGCTGGGGATCTGTCAGGACGGAGAGTGGGAAATGGGCCAGTAAATGTGTACCGATCACTGACTCTGTCCATTTCATAACTGTGGCATAAAGTAAACTGCGTTTACTATGCTTCAGTTTATGAATGGGCAAGAAGCTCTGTACAGAGCTATTCCTGTCCATTCATTCTATGTAGCTGAGGCTGCAGAGAAGGCGATTGGGGGCTGTGTCCTCAGTCTTCCTCTTTATCTCAAAGGTGGAACATCATAGGTCTGTTTAGACCTCTGAAATGTCACCAAAGCCCCCCAACGGGGCTCCTAAAAAATTGTAAAAAAATAATAAAAAACTACTGATACCAGTGGCAGAACTACAGGGCTCACAAAGGTCTTACCTGTAATCGGGCCCTGGAGTTCCACCACCTGACTCGGAGGGAAGGGCCCCGGCTGGGGTTCAGGGGGGCCCTTAATGGTTTCTTGCACCGGGGCCCTGAAGGTTCTAGTTACGCCACTGTGCATAAGAGCTGGGGGGAGGAGAAGCAGCAGCACACTGAGCTTCCCAGTGAATGGCTGTGCAGCAGGGGTGTGTCAGGACAAGTCTGATCATTGGAGAATAGGCTGAGTTCCCAGCTTAGCTGGAGAACTGACCACAGGTGTGTTCTCCTGCTTAGTGTAGTCAATTTTTAATAGGAAAGCAGAGGGACGGGCAGAAACACCAGGGGTTGCCCACAAAGGAAGCAATACAAAGAGAACAGGATACTTTCTCATACAAGTACATGGTACAGCAGACACATATCAGGAATATGGAATGCTGAGTTTACACACTCTTTAAAAAATATATTTGCAGACTTGATGGACCATTTGGTCTTTTTTCTGCCATCACTTTGCTATGTTTCTACTTGTGTCTTTTATATCTGCCTAGCTTTCAGCTTTAGGAATATATAAGAGTTTTTTGTTCTAATGCTTTAATAAATACCCTGCTCAGATTTATTATTTTCGCTTGACAAATGCATAAAAATGTAAAAAAAAATGTTACTATCTGTAAACTGTAAACTTTTAAGTAATTATTTTGTTTAAAGGGGGGTTGTTCTGTGGCTTTAACATACTACCTTCCTATCGCTTCAGGTGATAATAAAGGAAAAAAGCCTGGGAAAAAAAGAAACAAATGTAGCCACTACATCAAAGGACTGGTAAGTTGCAATATATTGAATTTTGTTCTTGGGGTTAGATATGTTTCAAAACCTGGATTCCCACTGACTCCTAAGCTAGTCATAGATGGATTGAAATTCGTCCGGATCAGCAGAGAGTTTTGATTTATCTATGGGCAGGCTGGTTGCATAGAAGTCTATCTCTACACTTCTTATGCCCCGTACACACGGTCGGACTTTGTTCGGACATTCTGACAACAAAATCCTAGGATTTTTTCTGACGGATGTTGGCTCAAACTTGTCTTGCATACACACGGTCACACAAAGTTGTCGGAAAATCCGATCGTTCTAAACGCGGTGACGTAAAACACGTACGTCGGGACTATAAACGGGGCAGTGGCCAATAGCTTTCATCCCTTTATTTATTCTGAGCATGCGTGGCACTTTGTCCGTCGGATTTGTGTACACACGATCGGAATTTCCGACAACGGATTTTGTTGTCGGAAAATTTTATATCCTGCTCTCAAACTTTGTGTGTCGGAAAATCTGATGGAAAATGTGTGATGGAGCCTACACACGGTCGGAATTTCCGACAACAAGGTCCTATCACACATTTTCTGTCGGAAAATCCGACCGTGTGTACGGGGCATTACTCTGCATTCAATAGTGAATGAGCAAGTGGTCATATGAACCACTGTTTACCTGGGAGTTTTGGGTGTTCCCACCAAGCTTTGTGTGTTCCAGCTACTAGTGTTACGTTCTCTGTAATATGCATTATTAAACAATACATCTAACAAGAAAAGTGGCTCATAATGGCCACATATGTGTGCAGAGACTTAGGACCTGGAAACTCAGCACAGATATCCCTCTAGCAGAGTCCATGAAAGATAGAAGAAAGTGTCAGGGGGTTTAAATCTCCAGCATCCACCAAGAACCGAAATATCAATTTTGGGTGGACTGACAGTTTAGGATGGCGATCCACATACATTTTGAAATATACCAAGTAGTACCATCCAGAGTGAAGATTTATACAAATGGTAACTCCACCGTCCCACTACATGTCTACTTACTTCATGGATTCCGAAGTGTGCGTAGGAATCAAAGTAATAATCTCTTGAGGTCATCTCCTCTGGATTTAACAGTTTAGCCATTTTGCCTCTCCCCGGGCAGCTTGGTTGAATAGGGGTGTGTATGACATTCTGAGTTGACGGTACAGGTTTCGGGATTACCACTGGCTGAACAGGCTGCGGAGGGCCGCCACAAACCTACAAGGGAAAAGTTGTAAAAATGTGTTGAAATTTGAAAATTACTCGCCACCTTAAAAATATGTTAAGTAGTCACCAATGATGCAGGACTGAAGTACTGTGATAATGAGATCAAGAGTAAGCTAGCTACACCTGTCAGATCTTGCTGAATTCAGAGTAATTTATTTTAACATAGCTCTAAACGCAATCAATAAAATCTCACTTAAAATTTGAAATGCTAATGTCTTTATTAATAAAGTCGTTTTCAATCCTTTTAAAATTTTCAGCTTTCAATGCTTTGTCCAGGGCCGTAAGCACACATTACAGAGCCCAAAAGCAAAATTTTAATGGAGTCCCTCAATCCCACCAATGACCGCTTTCCACAGTACCCACCACTTCACCAAACTGGTAGCCAGGCGCCTATACTGCAAACATTTATAATGTACCCTTCTTATATTACCTTTCAGTGAAATTGTCCACTTTACATTGACTTTTAGTGAACTTGACCCTTTACAGTAACGTTTAATGAAATGACCCGCCTTTATGTTGGATTTCAGTAAAATTTCCCCCTTTGAATAGGCTTTCAGTTGAATTTCTCCCATCACATAAGAGGCCACTGTATCTGCCCCCTTTACAGAAGCACTTAAAGGAATTACCCCCTTTACAATAAGCATTCAGTGAAATTGTCGACCTTACATTGCATTTTAGTGGAATCACTCCCTTTAGTTGAACTTGTCCCTTTACTTCATCTTTTAGTAAAATGTCACACTTTTAAAGGCTCTTACTTTGCTGGGGCTTCTTTACAACGGTGTTCAGTGGTGTAAGAAGTCCCTTTATAAAAGCTTTTGGAGGACATGACTTCTGATTATTAGTGTTCAATGGCTAAAAGTGCTCTTTTCATCTTGGTGTTTACCAAAGGTCCTCTCAAGTAGGTGTCAGCAGATCAGTGTTCACTCTTTCACCATGGACAGGAGATGCACAGTAAAAAGAGGTAAAGAAGTATTTTTGTAGCTGATTCTGCCATGGTTCCTACTTCCTCTGGGTCCCTCCAACCAAAGCCACCACATAAACAACTATGGTGCTTGTTATGTCAGTGGCTCTGTCCCTGCTTCCTAGGTGTGTTCAGGCATTGTCCCTCTTTTGACGGAGAGTACAAGTAGCTGTTTCAACACACATTACCATAGTTATCAATGTTTCAAAAAAATTTCCAGGGATACCTTTTTTTGCTTGGCATTCAGCAAACCATTGTAAGTGGAGAACATACTTTAAAGTGGTAGCAAAATAATTTTATTTAAATCCAACAACAAGCAGGGACCCTAGACCTAAACCCTAGACCCTAGTGGTCTCTTCTGTCATAAATATCCCCTCTGCCTCTCAGCAATAATGTCATTGAATTGTGTATGCACAGCTCACATCACATTTATGACCTGCTCTGTGTGCTGCGGCGATGTGACTCCCCTGCACACGCGTGAAAGTGGCGTCAACGCAGCCTGGCTGTTCAAGCAGCCAAAGATAGAGAACCCAAAAAGAAGATTGTTTGAAGATGGATACGTCGAGGACCAAGGGGGGCTGTAACAGCACAGTGCTGGAGTGGAGAGCTCCATTTGCAGGTAAGTCCGTCATAATGTACTAGTTTGCGGTTTATACTAGTACATTATACTTAAACCTGCAGGGAGACAAGCTTTTTATTTTTAAAAAATTACTTTACTACCGCTTTTATTTTATGTTTGAGGCATTTATTTCAAATTCTAGCTGTGTATGGCACTCTATCTAATTGAAACAAATGTTTTTAACTTGACATACACTTTATAAATTGGAATGTATGTGCTTTTCTGCACACAATATAGATAGAAAGTGAACACTTTGAGTCTACCTTAAAGAATTTCATGAAAATGGTCAGAGACTACTAAGTGACCAGCAACTGTTCAGACGGTATGTAATTACAATACAGCATATAGAGTTCAGGGGTCTGGAGTATGAAATGTACAGAGTGCAGTGGTCGGGAAAATGTTATGTACAGACAGGTGTACAAAGGACTGCGGTCAGGAGTACTGTATGTAAAAAACAGTGCAGTTGCCATATGTACAATGTGTAACATACAATAGCAAGGGGTATGTACTGCACAGCATGGTGTACAGAGTATAGCAGTCATGCATATGTAATGTACATTATAGGTTACATAATTCTGATTGTTGCACTCTGTATTCTGTGCTGCACACTCCTCATTTTTAAACTCCTAGCATGCAAAGCGCAGAGGTCAGAAGCCCCTGAGCTGTATTGGGCCATTATTTGAGCTAGCTGAAGACACAAAACATCTTCAACAAAAGAACATCTCTTGCTTCATCCCATTGGGTACTATATTACTATATTGGGGACATTGGGTACTATATTGCCCATATATTCAAGGAACTCTTTCTTTTAGAGACCAGTGTTAGACATGTGCAATTCATTTCAGTCCGAATACAAATTTGGACAAATTTTTGGTTATTCGGAGATTCGTATACAGTACATCCGAATCACCAAATAGTAACTAATTTTGTTGAAATCTGTTAAAATTCATTTTGTTTATTTGTTTTCTAATGAATTCCAACTTTTCAGAACAATTAGAATTTGGATTGGTCGAAATTCTGTGTGAATAAATAGCTGGTTGTGAAGCAGCGAGCCAGAAAGTCGGCCGCCCACATCCTTGACAACCATGAGTAATCATATGTCAGCAGACTTCCCCACTGACAGATGAATATAAAGATAATGAATGCCCAGCAATAGAAAAAAAAACCCACGGCAAAATTTTAAAAAAAAACGGCGTGGGTTCCCCCTCAAAATTCATACCAGACCCTTATCCGAGCATGCAGCCTGGCAGGTCAGGAAAGGGGGGGGGGGGAGCAAGCGCCCCCCTCCCCCTCTCCCTCCTGAACCATACCATACCATATTATATATATATATATATATATATATATATATATATATACACACACACACAGTATCTCACAAAAGTGAGTACACCCCTCACAATTTTGTAAATATTTTATTATATCTTTTCATGTGACAACATTGAAGAAATGACACTTTGCTACAATGTAAAGTAGTAAGTGTACAGCTTGTATAACAGTGTAAATTTGCTGTCCCCTCAAAATAACTCAACACGCAGCCATTAATGTCTAAACCGCTGGCAATAAAAGTGAGTACACCCCTAAGTAAAAATGTCCAGATTGGGCCCAATTGGCCATTTTCCTTCCCCGATGTCATGTGACTCATTAATGTTACAAGGTCTCAGGTGTGAATGGGGAGCAGGTGTTAAATATGGTGTTATCGCTCTCACTCTTTCATACTGGTAACTGGAAGTTCAAGATGGCATCTCATGGCAAAAGAACTCTCTGAGGATCTGAAAAAAAGAACTGTTGCTCTACATAAAGATGGCTCAGGCTATAAGAAGTGTGCCTAGACCCTGAAACTAAGCTGCAGCACGGTGGCCAAGACCATAGAGGGGTTTAACAGGACAGGTTCCACTCAGAACAGGCCTCGCCATGGTCAACCAAAGAAGTTGAGTGCACATCCTCAGCGTCAAATCCAGAGGTTGTCTTTGGGAAATAGACGTATGAGTGCTGCCAGCATTGCTGCAGAGGTTGAAGGGGGGGTGTCAGCCTGTCAGTGCTCAGACCATATGCCGCACACTGCATCAAATTGGTCTGCATGGCTGTCATCCCAGAATGAAAAGCCTCTTGTAAATAAAATGCACAAGAAAGCCCCCAAACAGTTTGCTGAAGATAAGCAGACTAAGGATATGGATTACTGGAACCATATCCTGTGGTCTGATGAGACCAAGATAAACTTATTTGGTTCAGATGGTGACAAGTGTGTGTGGCGGCAACCAGGTGAGGAGTACAAAGACAAGTGTGTCTTGCCTACAGTCAAGCATGGTGGTGGGAGTGTCATGGTCTGGGGCTGCATGGGTGCTGCCGGCACTGGAGAGCTACAGTTTCTTGAGGGAACCATGAATGCCAACATGTACTGTGACATACTGAAGCAGAGCATGATCCCCTTTCTTCAGAGACTGAGCCGCAGGGCAGTATTCCAACATGATAACTGGCGTGGTGATGGACTGGCCAAGCATGTCTCCAGACCTAAACCCTATTGAGCAACCCTATTGAGCCTCTGCTACCACTGTACCTCTTCCACCACTGCACTCTCCACACACCTCTACCATCACTGTACTTCTACCCACACCTCTTCCACCACTGAACTCCCTGCATGCCTCTGGCACCACTTTTTCACCCCCCAACAAGCACCTTTGCATTAATATATCCTCTCATACACCTTTGCAACCCCCCTCCCCAATATATCTTTGCCACAACTGTAGCAACCTCACACACCTCTATACCCCCTGGGCACACCTGTGCCAGGACTGTACTCCCACCTCTGGTATCATCATGCCCCTTCGCACAACTGTGTCACTACTGTACCCCCTTGAACACGTCTGCACCCCCCCAAAATATATCTGTCACAACTCCACTACTGCCAACCCCCCCCCCCCAAGTTACACTTTGACACCACTGTACCTCTTTGTATCACTATATCTCACTGTATCCCTCCAAGCTCATAATTACTTTGGTCCCCAATTACTTTAGAAATCGCAGTGCCCATTTCTTGGTTGTCACCATCAGGAAACCCACCCTAAGAAATGCCATTAAAAATCTCCTGTGTAGTTTAGGCCTTTTCAACTGCACTGCCAATCGCTAGGCCCAAACAATGTCACAACATGAAGGGAGTGACGTCACTTCTCTCTGTAAGCTTTGACATCTGCTATTTTGCAGTGGCAGCGACTCTGATGAAGAAAGGAGCACCCGTGAATCAGAATCTACGAAAACAAACCAGCTCAAACTAGGTGGCGAGAATAGAGGGATTGGTGGGAATGAAAACTGCCCCACCCCTCTATCTTTAGTGCAAACTATCCCAAATATGAGACAACCAACAAAGTAGTTTCATAAAGGAGGAAACCACTTAAATCAGCCTCAGCGTATGGGGGTGAGAAAAACAAAGTTAGTTCGATGAGCTTCGGCGGGTGAACCAAATCTTCCCGGCAGTCAGTAAGGAAGTGAAGATCAACAATCCTGAACCCTTCAAATCCAAAAAGTCCAAGGAAGCCCTCCCCCCTTTGTGTTCTCTCAAACCGTTGGCAGTGGACTTGAAGGAAGTTGTCGTTTCGAGGAGTTAGAAGCGCAGCCATGTGAAAGGTGTTGTGGGTCATGCTGAATGAGGCCTAGATTTAGAAGAAGTTCTGGAAATTGTGGAATCTAGTTTATTTTCCATGACTTCTAGACATGTGCAATTCGTTTCGTTCTGAATACGTTTTTTAACGAATTTCGACAAATTAGTAAATTCTGAGTTATTTTTCTGAATATTCGTAAATTCGAAGGTTCGAAATTTCCGAATTACAAATTTACAAAATTCAAAAATCCAAAGATTTGAAAATTCGAATTTCCAAATTTCCAAATTTTCGCATTTCCAAATTTCTGTAAATTTATAAATGTGAAAATTCGAAATTCGAAAATACGAAAACACGAAAATTTGAAAATATGAAAATTCGAAATAATAGCTGACAAATAATAACTTAACTATTACTAACTATTAAATTATAGGTATTGGAATTTTACAAATTTTCAAATTTCCGGATTTTCGAGTTTACGAATATTCAATTTTACGTATTTACGAATTTTTTTTTTTAACAATCAGGAGTGCTTTATTGAAAAGTTTAAAATGCAGTACAAAAGAAAAAGGAGTAATGCCGCGTACACACGGTCGGACTTTCCGGCATACTTGGTCCGGCGGACCAGAGTGTGCCGGACAATCCGCCCGTGTGTGGGCGGCGGCGGACTTTTCCGGCGGACTTCTTCCCAAAAGCCCGCCGGACCTAGATTTGAAGAAAGTTTCAAATCTTTCCGTCGGACTCAGTTTCGGGCGGAAAGTCCGCTCGTGTGTGTGCTGGTCCGACGGAAAGCCCGCTCGTGTGTAGGCTGGTCCGACAGACCAAATACGACACGAGGGCAGGGTATTGCATTTCGCGCTCGCTGCAATAGGAAAAACAAATCTTCCTATTGCGGCGAGCGCGGGGCATACCAGGCCCTTAGGTCTGGTATGGATTATAAAGGGGAACCCCTACGCCGAAAAAACGGCGTGGGCCCCCCCTAAAATCCATACCAGACCCCGATCCGAGCACGCAGCCTGGCCGGTCAGGAAAGGGGGTGGGGACGAGCGAGCGCCCCCCCCCCCTCCTGAACCGTACCAGGCCGCATGCCCTCAACATGGGGGGTGGGTGCTTTGGGGGAGGGGGGCGCCCTGCGCCCCCCCCTCCCAAAGCACCTTGTCCCCATGTTGATGAGGACAAGGGCCTCTTCCCGACAACCCTGGCCGTTGGTTGTCGGGGTCTGCGGGCGGGGGCTTATCGGAATCTGGGAGCCCCCTTTAATAAGGGGGCCCCCAGATCCCGGCCCCCCACCCTATGTAAATGAGTATGGGGTACATGGTACCCCTACCCATTTACCTAGGAAAAAAGTGTAAGTAATAAAACACACCACACAGGTTTTTAAAATATTTTATTAAACAGCTCCGGGGGGGGGATCTTCCTCCGGCTTCGGGGGTCTTCTTCCGGCTTCGGGGGTCCCTCCGCTTCATCTTCTCCTGGCGTCCGGTTGGTTCTTCTCCGCTCTCCGGCCTCTTCTCCCGGTGTCGCGGGTCTTCGGCCGGCCCCTCCGCTGTCTTCATGTAGCTCTATTGCCAGCGGAGGTCCGGACTTCTTGGCTTCTTGGCTTCTTGGCTTCTCTTCTCTTCTCTTCCCCCAGATGTTGACACGACGCTCTCTCCGGCTGGACTGGTCTCTGAGGGCTGCGTTGTGACTTATATAGGCGGAGACCCCGCCCCCATATGATGTCACAGTCCTTGGGCATGCTGGGACTGTGACGTTTTAGGGGGCGTGGTCGGACCCCCGAAGCCGGAAGAAGACCCCCAAAGCCGGAGGAAGATCCCCCCCCGGAGCTGTTTAATAAAAATATTTTAAAAACCTGTGTGGTGTGTTTTATTACTTACACTTTTTTCCTAGGTAAATGGGTAGGGGTACCATGTACCCCATACTCATTTACATAGGGTGGGGGGCCGGGATCTGGGGGCCCCCTTATTAAAGGGGGCTCCCAGATTCCGATAAGCCCCCGCCCGCAGACCCCGACAACCAACGGCCAGGGTTGTCGGGAAGAGGCCCTTGTCCTCATCAACATGGGGACAAGGTGCTTTGGGAGGGGGGGGCGCAGGGCGCCCCCCTCCCCCAAAGCACCCACCCCCCATGTTGAGGGCATGCGGCCTGGTACGGTTCAGGAGGGGGGGGGGCGCTCGCTCGTCCCCACCCCCTTTCCTGACCGGCCAGGCTGCGTGCTCGGATCGGGGTCTGGTATGGATTTTAGGGGGGGCCCCACGCCGTTTTTTCGGCGTAGGGGTTCCCCTTTATAATCCATACCAGACCTAAGGGCCTGGTATGCCCCGCGACGGGGCTCGCAAGGTGTCAATCTAGCCGATAAAAGCGGCAAGATTGACATCCTTTTCTAGTCCCGTCGCACCTGAGTCACGTTCAAAATGAACGGACTTGTCCATGTGTGGGCAAGTCCGTTCATTCTGAAAGTCCGCCGGAACTCCGGCGAAAGTCCGTCGGAAAGACGGGCGGACTTAGCCCGCCGGAAAATCCCGGCGTGTGTGGGCAAGTCCGTTCGTTTTAAAGTCCGGCGCACCTGGCGGACAAAGTCCGTCGGAAAGTGTGCCGGACCAAGTAGGATAGAAAGTCCGACCGTGTGTACGCGGCATAACACAGACCATGTGTATAGAAGTACATACAATACGGATCAATATTTGATTAGAGATAGACTCTTGCTCACATAGTTGTTATCATATTATTTTCAAAGCATTTACCGCAATTCAGTAAATATTTACTTATAAAACCATGCTAGAGAATCCTATCAGGTATATCAATACATTGTCAGCTCAACCATGGTGACCAAACCTTATCGAATTTCCATGGGCATCCCCGACTATTATAAGTCAGTCTGTAGAAGGGCAATGCTTTGTTAATTCTCTTTTCCCAGGAGGCTAGGGTTGGAGGTCCAGCAGAGGTCCATCTAGCAAGGATCTCTTTTTTGGCATAATAGAAGAGAAGCGAGTTTAAAATTTTGCTATGGTGCGACCTGTGTTCATCCTCATGTATTCCCAGTAGGGCTATCTCAGGTGTTTTAGGAACAGATAGGTCCATTCTAAGGTTTAAATGATCATACATTCCCAGCCAGAACTTTGACAGAGCAGGGCAGTCCCAGAACATGTGGAGATACGTGCCAATCTGGGTTTGACATCTAGGGCAATGAGGATCTCTATCAGGGTATATTTTGGATAGTCTCACCGGAGTATAATAAACCCTATGTAGAAAGTTTATTTGTGTCAGTTTATCCCCAGCTGATATTACCAGTTTGGGACCCTGCTCTAGAGATGTCTCCCAGTCCTCTCTATCCAACGTAGGGATGTCCGATTTCCAGGTATTCCACAACCTGTCCATCTTGGATATCTCCCTGGGCAGCAGCGTATTATATATGGCTGATAGGGGTTTCATCAGATCCTTACTGGATAACAGGTCCTCTAGCGGATCTAATTGTATTAGTGGAGGAACAGGGAATTCTGCCCGGGTCGCATGACGCAGCTGAGCGTACCGAAAGAACATCCATCCCGGAAGCCTATACGTCCTTGACATTAGCGCAAAGGACATCAGTTCACCATTGGGCATTATATCTCTTAGGGTTTTGATTCCAAATCCTGCCCACAACTGGGGATCAGGAATTGTTCGGTAGTGGGGCAACTGAGGATTTCCCCAAAGAGGCTGGACAGGCGCCCATCGTCCCACCAAGGAAAAGCCCTTCCTAGCCTTTCTCCACACCTGTAGTGTTGCTTTAGTCGGGGCAGGAAGCTCCGGACATGCTCTTACCCCCCTATAGACCAAATTTTGGAGATCTTGTAGCGAACCTAGCCTCGCCGCCTCCACACATACAGCCGCATTAGAACGTTTCCCCTCAAACCACCAGTACGTCGTCACTAGCATCGCCGCCCAGTAATAAAGCCTAAAATTGGGGAGAGCCAGTCCCCCCAGCTGTGTAGGGAGTTGTAGTGTGGACTTGGCCAGACGCGGGACAGCTGCATTCCAAATGAAGGAGATAATTTGTTTGTCTATCTCCTGAAAGAAAGACGCCGGAAGCCATATCGGACTATTTCTAAATAGGTAAGTGAACTTGGGTAGAAGCATCATTTTTAAGATGTTTATACGCCCCAGCAGATTCAAGGGTAGTCCAGACCATGCACGGCATCGCTCTTTGAGGAGGTGAAGCAATGGAAGTATGTTTAGACTATAGTATTGGGCAGCATCTCTGGATACACGAACCCCGAGGTACTTGAACTCTGAAACCCACTGGAGAGGCGTACCACCCGTCGCATCAGGGATCCCACTATCCAGAGGGAAAAGGACTGATTTAGACCAATTTATTCGAATCCCCGATGCAGCACCAAATCTATCAAAAATGGCCAAAGCGGCCAGCAGAGATGGTCCTGCATCATTCAGGTAAAGTAGTGCGTATTTACGAATTTTAGATTTTATGAATTTACTCATTTTCAAAATTCCGGATTTCAGATTTTCAAATTTTACGAATTTTCAAATATTTGAATTTACGCATTTGTGAATTTACGAATTTACAAATTTCAAATTTACGAATTTCGATCATAACGAATGACCTGAAAAAGGAAAGAAAGGACAAATGAAATGAAAATGAACAAATTTTTCGGCAGTGCACATGTCTAACAGAACTGTAAATTATAAACAAATATATACCGCGCTGTCAAAAAACCCCCCAAAAAACTAAAAACTAAAGCAGCCAGCACAGCAGTGGATAAAGTTGCAAAAATTACAAATTGGGTAAAATGTGCAGCGCTTATGTGATCATATAAACCATAACAAATAATATGAATACAAAAAATGTGAATAATAAATGATGTGCTCAAAAATACTCCAAGCAGTCCTTTATTATGACATGTGATATCTATAAACAGAGGAACTTGGACGTGTGATGTCCAAAAAAAGAAAAAAGTCAGTGACAAGCTTCAATCATGTGTGATGATAATCCTCAACCACATGTGGATATAATATAGTGACAGTCTTTAACTTCAAATATGTATGATGTAATAACAGTTAATAGTAGGTCCACCACCAAAGACACCAGAAGCTGCTTACCAGAGGGATTGAACTCAAATAGGTGTACACCTAGTGAGTAGGGATGAGCCGAACACCCCCCTGTTCGGTTCGCACCAGAACATGCGAACAGGAAACAAGGAGAAGAGCGGGAGCCTCCCCCCTCATGTCATGGGTGCGGAGCGGCCCGAGGAGAAGAAGATAGAAGACGCCGCGGAGAAGATGCTGGACGAGAACGCCGGAGGAAGAACCAGAAGAGCCAGAAGAACCAGAAGAAGAAGAAGATGAAGGAAGAAAGAAGAAGCATTTAAATAAAGGAATTGTCAAAAACTGTCTCTTGTAATTTTTAACATTTTTGACAGTTTTTTAGTGAAATGGTAGGGGTAAGTACCCCCTTACCATTTCACACAGGGGGGGGGCCGGGATCTGGGGGTCCCCTTGTTAAAGGGGGCTTCCAGATTCCGATAAGCCCCCCGCCCGCAGACCCCCACAACCACCGGCCACGGTTGTGAGGATGAGGCCCTTGTCCTCATCAACATGGGGACAAGGTGTTTTGGGGGGCTACCCCAAAGCACCCTCCCAATGTTGAGGGCATGTGGCCTGGTATGGTTCAGGAGGGGGGGGGCCGCACTCTCGTCCCCCCCTCTTTTCCTGCGGCCTGCCAGGTTGCGTGCTCGGATAAGGGTCTGGTATGGATTTTTAGGGGGACCCCACGCCGTTTTTTTTTTTTTTTTGGCGCGGGGTTCCCCTTAAAATCCATACCAGACCTGAAGGGTCTGGTATGGAATTTAGGGGGAACCCCACGTCAATTTTTTTTTTACATTTTGGCTGGGGTTCCCCTTAATATCCATACCAGACCTGAAGGGCCTTGTATGGAATTTAGGGGGACCCCCACATCATTTTTTTTTTTTTTTTTTTGGTTCGGGGTTCCCCTGTGGGGAATTCCCATGCCGTTTTTATCAATGAACTTCTATGTGTATTGTCGGCAATGCAATAGCCGCGGGTAGTTTTAAATGAGTTTTTTCCTTCCAAATGTCATTTTGCTGTCAGACTGTTCTAAACACAGGAAACATGCGCCCCTTTACAGGCATACTATAGACACCCCCCAGGTACGAAATTTAAAGGGATATTACACTTTTATTGTTTGACTTTAAGCATTAATAAAATCACTGCTCCTGAAAAAACGTCCGTTTTTAAAACCTTTTTTTTGCATTGATCCATGTCCCCTGGGGCAGGACCCGGGTCCCCAAACACTTTTTATGACAATAACTTGCATATAAGCCTTTAAAATTAGCACTTTTGATTTCTCCCATAGACTTTTAAAGGGTGTTCCGCGGCATTCGAATTTGCCGCGAACACCCCAAATTGTTCGCTGTTCGGCGAACTTGCGAACAGCCAATGTTCGAGTAGAACATGAGTTCGACTCGAACTCGAAGCTCATCCCTACTAGTGAGTCAATCAAGCTTTGTGGTATAATATACCAAGGGGATCAGATGCTCTATCCAGATATGACCTCCAGATGGACCTCCGAACAGGTGTAAGGTATGGATGGACTCAGTAGATATAGGCAGTCAGCCCCATCATTAAAAGAAAGGGAAAGGCATATAGTGTAACTCCGTATGGAAATTTTAATACATAAAAAGCAAAGGAAATACACTCACGTGTTTAGCAGTAAAATCAAGCGCTTGTATAAAAGAAGACAGTGGTCTCAGCATATCCTTCCGACGCGTTTCAACTTAGAAGTCATCATCTGGGGTGACCTCAGATGTCTAACAGAAACTACTCAAATGACCCTGATCAAAAGTTTACATACCCCAGTTCTTAATACTGTGTATTGCCCCCTTTACCATCAATGACAGCTTGAAGTCTTTTGTGGTATTTGTGGATGAGGCTCTTTATCTTCTCAGATGGTAAAGCTGCCCATTCCTCTTGGCAAAAAGCCTCCAGTTCCTGTAAATTCCTAGGCTGTCTTGCATGAACTGCACGTTTGAGATCTCCCTAGAATGGCTCAATGATATTGAAGTCAGGAGACTGAGATGGCCACCCCAGAACCTTCACTTTATTCTGTTTTAGCCAATGACAGGTCGACTTGGCCTTGTGTTTTGGATCATTGTCATTTTGGAATGTCCAAGTTCATCCAATGCGCAGCTTCCTGGCTGATGAATGCAAATGTTCCTCCAGTATTTTTTGATAACATACTCCATTCATCTTACCAACAATTTTGACCAAATTTCCTGTGCCTTTGTAGCTCACACATCCCCAAAAATCAGCAATCCACCTCCGTACCTTTCGTCATAGGCCTTATTGACTCCTCTCCAAATGTAGCGTTTATGGTTGTGGCCAATTAGCTCAATTTTGGTCTCATCACTCCCAATGACTTTGTGCCAGAAGGTTTGAGGCTTGTCTCTGTGCTGTTTGGCGTATTGTAAGTGGGATACTTTGTGACATTTGCGTAGTAATGGCGTTCTTTTCTTCAAGTGCCTCCTTATTGTTTATCTTGAAACATCCACACCACATGTTTTTAGAGTCCTGTATTTCACCTGAAGTTATTTGTGGGTTTTTATTTGAGTCCCGAACAATTTTCCTGGCAGTTGTGGCTGACATTTTAGTTGCTCTACTTGACCGTGGTTTGGTTTCAACAGAACCCCTAATTTTCCACTTCTTGATTATAGTTTGAACACTGCTGATTGGCATTCTCAATTCCTTGAATATCTTTTTATATCCCTTTCCTGTTTTATACAGTTCAACTACTTTTTCCCGCAGATCCTTTGACAAGCCTTTTGCTTTCCCCATGACACAGACTCCAGAAACGTCAGTGCAGCACTGGATGAAAGATGCAAGGGTCTGTCAGGAGTCCAGAAACTCATTGACCTTTTATACACACACACACTAATTCCAAGCAAACAGATCACAGATGAGGATGGTTACCTTTCATAGCCATTCAAACCCCTTTGTGTCAACTTGTGTGCATGTTATCAGGCCAAAATCACCAGGGCATGTAAACCTTTGATCAGGGTCATTTGGGTAGTTTCTGTTGACCTAATGATTGAAAAGAGTAAACACAGCTGATTGATAATAAATGGCTTCACCCAAACACCAATGTACACAGGATCAGTTTTGCTGTCGGAATAAACTCTGAAGGTTTCTCTGACGGAACTTCGACGGAATTCCGCTCAAGCGGTCTTGCCTACACACGGTCACACCAAAGTCCAACTGTCCAGAACGCAGTGACGTACAACACGTGCGATGGGACTAGAAAAAGGGAGTGCAATAGCCAGTAGCCAGTAGCTTCCATCTCGTACTTGCTTCAGAGCATGCGTTGTTTTTGGTCTGTCGGAACAGCATACAGACGAGCGGGTTTCCCGATAGAAATTGGTTCCGTCGGAAATATTTAGAACATGTTCCATTTCTAGGTCCGTCAGAATTTTCGAAAAAGAAAAAAAGTCCGATGAGGCACACACACGATCGGAATAGACGATGAAAAGCTTCTTTCAGACTTTTTCTGTCGGACATTCCGCTCGTGTGTACACGGCATAACCATGAGTGAAAGAAATGTTTTTGTGTTATCATTCATATTCTCTGAAACATGGCCAAGAAATCATAAATTCTGCCAGGGTATGTAAACTTATGAGCACAACTGTATATCCTGCATGTGTGGTGCACTTTCTGAAAGCGCACCAAAACTCCTGCATTCAGAAAGTGCAGCAAACCTGCAGGAAAACTGTAGGCATACTGCACCCACAGTTTGGGTAAACCACAGCACATCAGTGTGAAAGCAGCCTTATACTATTTTGCCCTGAAGATCTCTTATTTCCTGCTGCTGGCACCTCTCTGGAGACCACTAGCTGGGATAAGAGGAGAAGTGCAGTTGGTATCACTCCGCATGGGACAGGAGCCAGCACTACAGAGGAGGCATCGGCTTATGTGGCTCTTGCTTCCTACAACAGCTCCAACTTTACACGTAGTTCTTCTGCATTGCACAGTTTGATGCTCCGGGATGGTGGGTCAGCAAGCCCAGACCGTGATCTACCAATCACCTGTCCGAGATCTTCTGGTTGCTGACCCCGGCTGTACAGTGTATATGTAGCCAAAGCTCATTTTTTGGGGTTTTTGATAAAGTAGGGAAGTGTTAAAACCTCTGTCTATAATTTTTTTTCTCTGTGTACCATTGGTAAAGATCCCTTTCACTTCCTGTCCTAGAGATGCAACAGGAAGCAAAAGGATATCTCCCAAAGTGAAGGGAACTCCCCACTTACACAGTTGTCCCAGGAACACATGTCTACATTGGAAGATTTCCCCCTTACCTTTTGTTTTAGAGACACTTGCAAAATTTTGGATTTCCTTTCACATTTTTCTCTTTGTGACAATGACAACCAATACAAATAAAGAAGTGAATCTCTACAAAGGGGACACAGTCAGCAATAAAAACGTGTCATAGGGGCTAACTCTTCAATACTTTATCCTAAACTAAGAGAAAAGGTTTTGGCTAGCGATACACTTAAACCCTAATACATGGCCCATGTAAGGAGAGTAATTCGCTTCCCTGCCTAATTATTCTCTGCTCAAATATCATTTGATGACTGAGAAAAAGGGGAGTACTAATGGGAGTACTACGAAAGGTCGGACTTTATAGGCCAGGAAACAATGGAGAAGAAAACAATATAAATATAAACAAACATATTCATTGCACAGTGTGCAGCATAGAGCTGACTCCCAGGGGCACGTTCCTATGTCTCATTCTCCATGTACAGCGTGCTAACTCAGGCTCTACTAGCCGTTAATATAGTTGAATTCTTATTAGGGGACTTTTCCTTTATAGTGGATATCAATGTTGCTTTACTGGCCCCATACATGTGTAGAATATAGGATGTTACCTACCCCTGTTCAGAAAATCTGAAGCTCGCTTATTATTCAGAAGTTTGAAAATTTGTCGCTCACCTATGTCGTGGATGCATATAATTGTGCACTCTACTTTAAGAGAGTTTTATTCTCTCATCTGTTACGTCTTTTGAACCTTGATTGTGTCCTGAAAAAGCCTAACGGTGAAATGCGTAGACACACAAGGGCTCATTGGACTTAAAACACAGATGCACATATATTATGGTTTTTACTCTTTTTGAAGATTTTTGTCTGTATTTTTGCAATAAATATTTTTGTTTACATTTATATTGTTTTCTTCTCCATTGTTTCCTGGCCTAAAAAGTCCGACCTTTGGTAGTACTCCCATTAGCACTCCCTTTTTCTCAATATTTACGGACGTAGCAATTAAAGTGCCTGTTTTTTCTATGTATCATTTGATGACTGTTATGGGCGTATGACCAAATCTTGAAGCAGAGTTCGACCCAAAAGTGGAACTTCCGCTCGTTGTACTCCTCCCCCCTCCGGTGCCACATTTGGCACCTTTCAGACAGGATACATGTCTTTCACAGGTATCCTGTTCCCACTTCCGGGAGCCTCAGACGCGGGTATTGAAGTCACCGCCCAGGCTCCCTCCTCCTCCCTCCTCCTTCCCCGACCGCCGGGCCAGTAGGAGAGAGGAGCGGAGCCTCGAGCATGCGCAGTAGGGCTTTTTTTTGTCAGGGAATAGGTGCAGGAATTCACCCCGAAAGTAGCAATATGGCTGCGTCATAGGGTGGGTGTGGTTAAAGACAGTGGGAGGGTCTTAAAGGGGCATTGCTAACCCCTGTACCCCACTGTCTACAACTCACCCCTGAAACCCTATCTAAAGCTCATCTTTGCACCCCACCAGCCACAGCTTACTTCTGCATCCACAACTCACCTCTACACCTTCCCTCCACAACTTACCTCTGCATCCCTTGTCTAAAGCTCACTTCTGCACCCCCATCCACAACTGTCTCCAGCTCCCCTCCGGGCCCCCCCATTCACATCTCACCTCTGCACCTTCATCCACAACTTATCTTTGCCCTCCCAGTCTGCAACTTACCTCTGCATTCTGCTGTCCGCAGCTTATCTCTGAGCCCCTGTGTAAAACTGCCCACAGCTCACCTCTGCTCCCTCCGGTCTGCAGCTCACTTCTACATCCCCCTCCCACAGCTCACCTCTGCACCCCCCGACCAAACCTCACCTCTGCACCCCCTGACCACAGCTCACCTCGACACCTCCCCTCCGTCTGCAGCTCAGCTCTGCAGCCCCCATTTACAGCTCACCACTGCACCCCCCATCCACAACTCACCTTTACACCCTGCATCTATAGTGACAGTAGTGTGCCATGAAAACAGGGTCAGTGCTAGAGGTAGTGGAACTCAGTTCCCCCACATTCCGGCTAAAAAAATGCTCCAAAGCAAATCAATTTGGGTCCTTCTTTTGGTTGCATGCTTGTTAGTTGCTAGAGTCCTATCACAAATTTTGGATAATAGGATTGTTATATTTATGGGCACCAATACTGACTACCTAAAATAAATTATGTATTTCATGTCCCATTAAGAAATAGTTATACTTCATTAATTGTTGGGCCATTTGTCCATTTTCTCTTTAAAAACGATTTTTTTTCCACTTAAGTACACTGAACTCTTTTTTTAACAGCAAAATAATTGCAATGACAAGTTGACAAGGAAAAGAGAATGAGATCAAAGAGAATAAAGACAAAGAAGAGAGTTCTAAAAATAGAATCCTCAATGGGAATTGTATAATAGCATTTAGTGAAGCACAATACAAAAACCTCAAGAAATACCGACATAAAATCCGACAACAAGCAGTGGAAAAATACAGCCTCTTCAGGATCCGCATTTTGTCAAGAGGGATCACAAAAAATGAGGTTCGGAACAAAAAGTGATGTGCCTCTTTGCATGCGTATTGATCTATAACAAGTGCTGGAAGCACGCACTGCCATTTTCTTAAGCACCCACTGCTATAGGCTTATTTGACAGTTCTATAACAAAGTGTAGTCCAACCCCTTTCCTCTGATGTCTATGAAAGCCCATCAGCAAATGTATGGAAAAAGCCCACCCACACGCCTACAGTGCTTTAATAAATGTACAGGGTTTGGGGCTGATCTGAAGTTTATGCAATGTAGGTGTGAAGTGATGCATTAGGGCATGAACATGAACACATTTCATTTGTGGACCAGTTAATCAGTTTTTGCACTCACAGTTGTACTGCTAATGGCAAAGTAAATTCTTTAATTACTATTTAATAATTAATGAGGTCATTGGCAGTATAACTATGAGTGCAAAAATTGAAAACAAAGATTACAACGTGTTCTTGTCCACTGGCAGGCTGCTTCTCTAATACTAGTGAACATGACACCTAAGCTGGCCCCGCATTAGTGGAATTTCATTCTAAATTTTTTTAAGAACGTTCATTCGCTTTCTAATGTGTAGTGGAGGCAAATTGACATTTGGTTTCAACCACAGGTGATGAGAAAATTAGAAGAAGCTAGGTGGAATTTTTTCTACCAGTGTTTGTTATGGTTTGTGTTTGGTAAAGTTAATTTGTTCCAAAATCCAACGTTAAAAGAAACCTACATTTAATGTGGAAAAGACTGCTGACCCCTCATCTAAAAACAAAACAGCACTCCAGCAGTGCAGATCTTTTGCTGATGGATATCAGTGTGCCATGTTGAATGCAAATATTTTGGGGAATTGTAGCACCCTTTTATTACAATGCACTGTAGTTATGGTCAAATTTTGGCTATAGTCAAGAATGTTGTAGTTTCTTCTGTAATTCCTGTCTTGAAGGTATACTATATTCCAAAAGTATTGGGACACCTGCCTTTACAAGCACAAGTTTAACGGCATCCCAGTCTTAGTCGGTAGGGTTCAATATTGAGATGGTCCACCCTTTGCAGCAATAACAGCTTCAACTCTTCTGGGAAGGCTGTCCACAAGGTTTAGGACTGTGTCTATGGGAATGTTTGACCATTCTTCCAGAAGCACATTTGTGAGGTTAGGCACTGGTGTTGGACGAGAAGACCTGGCTCACAGTCTCCACTCTTATTCATTCCAAAGGTGTTCTATCGGGTTGAGGTCCGGACTCCTCTAGTCAAGTTCCTCTACCCCAAACTCACGAATTAATGTCTTTATGGACCTTGCTTTGTGCATTGGTCCAAATCATTTGGTGGAGGGGGGTTATGGTGTAGGGTGGGAACGGATCCCCATCTGTTTGTTTTTGCCGGATCTGAGGTAGCCGGGTGTTAATGGATACAATTTCGGTTTCAGTCTGGGTCCGCCTGGAAAATTGGCAGGCGAGCCTTTCAGGGCTCCTTTCAAGTGAAAGGAGCCTTACTGAGCTCATAAAAGCTTGCCACAAGTGGAAGTATAAGTAAGGGGGTGGTAGTTCAGAGGATCTCTGAAGAAGTCACGTGACGTGACGACACGCGTTAGGAGCACGGGACGTTGCCACACAACAGCTGATGTGACGAGCACGGCGCTCGTGGAGACATTACCCCCCAGCTGTCTTTGTATGTAAGTGTATGACATTCTGGCTCATTCATTAAAGTGTAATTTATACGGGATCATGCTATGTGCGGTTCTTTGTTTTTTATACTGCACTGTGTAACGCTGCATGATGGGCGGTGAGGAGCAGGAGGCGAAGATACGTTGGAGGATCCTTGGCCAGCATTTGGGATTATACGAGCTCGGTGCTCGTGGGTTGAGGCTTGCGCTCATTGGTCACAAGTGAGTGCAACCCCCCCTCTCTCCCCCTCTTCCTACTTTTCCTCCCCTCCTGTGTCCTCCACATCAAACGGAATTATACCATATGCTGTTTATTTTGTTTCTCTGCATATGACACACCGCATCCTTGATCAATGCCATCTGCTGCATTTTTTGGATTTTACTATCTGCTGGGCTTCTAATATATATGCTGTATACCTTACAGCTGTAAGGTAAGGGGACTGTGGACACGGAGGTGCCCCCACTGAAGATCACTCCCCTCCCTTTACTTACACCATTGTTTTTTTGGTTTTTTATTCAGAAGTGTCACTATTGTTTTGTCTGTTTGGAGCAGTCTTTTAGGTGTTGCAGCAGTGTCCCTTTAGTATAGGAGTCCGCTAACAGCGCAGGAGTCTTTCCACTGTTTCACGTTATTGCCACAAGTGGAGTCAAAGCTCCTGAACTTCATGCTTATTCCAAGTCAATAATTTCTAAAGTATTAACATCAGCATGACAGCCAGGAAAATAACATTTTGTTAGAAGAAAAGGCAACCTCTATGTGTCTCTCTGCACAGGTGAAAAAAAAAATAGGATTTTTATAACAGCTTACAAGTAAAATCCTTTTCTTTGAGTATATCATGGGACACAGAGCCACAGTATTTACTGAAAGGGTTATATAGTCACCACTAGGTGATGGACACTGGCACACCCTAGACAGGAAGTTTATCCCCCTATATAACCCCTCCCCTTACTGGGAGTACCTCAGTTTTGTAGCAAAGCAATATATGTGTATTAGAAGAGGGGAGGGACCTCTGTGTCCCGTGATGTACTTGAAGAAAAGGATTTTACAGGTAAACTGTTATAAAAATTATATTTTCTTTTTCGTACATCACGGGACACAGAGCCACAGTATTTACCGGATGGGATGTCCCAGAGCAATGCTATCTGAGGGGAGGGAGACACAAACAAAAGGACGCTTTTCGTTCCAGCTGCCTAAATATCATCCTTACATCTAATAAGTAAGTAAGACCAAAAATCTCCTCTCCTCTGAATTGTATGTTTTACCACTCTGTGACACTTCTCTAAGAGACAAAATTAAGCATACTTTGCCATACTTTCCTTACTTGCCGGCTCTATACCTACCTGACTAATGGCTCACTGATGTGATTAACTGATTAAATCTACATTCAATTCTTGTCCAATTAAAAAAAAAGGCCCATCATTAATTCCCTATATACAGCAGGTCGGCAAGTATGTCTTCCTTTCTATATTCCAGAGAGCATGATCCTGATACACTGAAACATCAGCCACAATCTATGGTCCTTACATTCTTTGCATAAATGTAGAAAAAATAGTCTCCCCTTTCTTTTGGGTGAAGGGATAACAAAAGATGTATGGGATATATGCAAATTTATAGTTTTTTGAGAAAATTACTCACAAGCTTATTTTTCCTCTTTTTTAAAGGGCAATCTGGGATCCAATGAGGTTGTCCTTCCTTTTTTGGGGGGCCTTTGCGAGGCCATTTCTGAAGCCGACGGATAGCCTTTATCTTACACTGGCTGATCAGCCGACAACCAGTGCGTTTTTCATTTAAAAAGATCTAGTCTGCTACCCTATGCCAAATTGCAGGTTGGGGTGCAGTCATATATGTATCTTTCATTCTTGAAAACTTCTTGTTGGTATGTATGGTGGACATGGTGGGTTGTTAGGTTACTAAACCTTTGTGGTTCATTGTTCCCTCTGTGCAAATTGTTTTCATTTGTTATTTCAGAATGTATCTCCTATATATGCGACTTTTCTCTCTGCAATACGCCTCTGAAGAAGGGACATCGTCCTGAAACATGTCAGGCTTCTAGAGAAAATATTCTATTATGAATGGAAGTATACAAAAATTATTACAGGATAGCAAATTTTATTGTATAAATACTCCTGTTAAGATCTATTACTAAATGTATCTTGTTTTTATGATTTTTCAAATAAATAAAACATTTTTTATCTAATCCATGTATGGTTCGCCTATAAAGTCCCATTATACTGGGGGGTATATAAGTTCCCTAACTTAGGGGTCTTATTTTTTCCACACAAACAAAAGTAGGGTGCAATCAGATCTGAGGATCTTGTAGCGCTGCCTGCAGCACACTGCACCCAAAGGCGATATCCTCATGCCTTCTCACATCCACCTGATAGAATCTGGTGAATGTATGGACTGAAGACCAAGTTGCGGCCTTGCAGATTTGAGCCACGGAGGCCTTGTGATGCACTGCCCATGATGCACTAACAACCCTGGTGGAGTGCGCTTTGATTTGAAAAAGTGAAACTTTCTTCTTTAAACCATAAGCTTGAACAATTACCTGTCAAATCCACTTAGCAATAGTAGATTTCGACGCTGCTTGTCCTTTTTTAGGATCTTCAGGCAACACAAACAAAACATCTGTTTTGTGAATCTGAGCAGTCGCTTCCAAAAAGGGTCTTGACCGCTCTCACTACATCCAGAGAATGTAGTGACTTTTCTTCCGTAGAACAGTGATCTGGAAAAAATGAAGGCAGAACAATATCCTGGTTTAGATGAAAACCTGAAACCACCTTCGGTAGAAAGCTAGGATGAGGACGCAATACTACTCTATCCTTATGAATAATTAAATATGGCTCTTTACAAGAAAAAGCCGCCAATTCTGACACCCTTCTTGCAGAAGAAATGGCTACCAGAAAAATTAGCTTCCTCGTCAAAAGGACCAAGGGAATATGTTGTATCTGCTCAAAAGGCTGTTTCTGTAATGACGACAGAACTAAATTCAAGTCCCAAGGGTTCAGGGGAGCTATAACCGGTGGATTAAGCCGCGTTACCCCCTGTATAAAGCTTTGGACCAAAGAATGCGAAGCACGCGGACGTTGAAACAATACCGACAAGGCCAAAACCTGGCCCTTAATAGTACTAAAGGCCAGCTTCATCTCTAACACCATTTGCAGAAAAGCAAGGATGCTGCCTATGACATACTTTCTGGGATGCCAACCCCTGGATTTACACCAGGAGAAATATGCCTTCCAGACTCTATAATAAATGACTCTTGAAGCTGGCTTCCTTGCATTAATCAAGGTAGAAATTACTGAGCCTGAAAGCCCACGATTCTTCAGAATGTGGGTTTCAATAGCCAAACCGTTAAATTTAGCGTTTGTAAGGTAGGATGGAACACTGGTCCCTGCGATAGCAGGTCTGGACGTGGTGGTAGGGTCCATGGGGACCCTACCGCCATCTTTACTATTTCTGCGTACCAAGATATTCTGGGCCATGCTGGGGCCACCAGAAGCACCGACTTCTTTTCCTGCTTGATCCTGAAAAGAAGTCGTGGTAGCAGCAGAATAGGAGGGAACGCATAAAGAACTGATCCCATGAAGTCACCAACACATCTGTCCCGCATGCAAATGGATCCTTTGTTCTTGACAAAAAGTTGTCAATCTTATTGTTGAACCTGGGTGCAAACAGATCTACGTCCGGGTCCCCCATCTTTGGCATGTAGCCAGGAAGATGGGGTGAAGAGACCATTCCCCTGGGAACAACTGCTGGCGACTTAAGTAGTCCGCCTGCCAGTTCTCTACCGCTGGAATGAAGATTGCCGATATGCATGGCACATGCTTTTCTGCCCAGATTAGGATCTGGTTTACCTCTCCCTGGGCTGCATGACTCCTGGTGCCCCCTTGGTGATTGATATAAGCCACTGCTGTGGCATTGTCAGATTGGATCCTGACAGGACAACCCTGCAACCTGAATGTCCAGGCCTTTAGGGCTAGGTACACCGAATCTCTAGAATGTTGATGGGTAAGGTCCTCTCGGTTTTGGACCATTTCCCTTGGGCAGTCGTCTCTTCCAAAACTGCTCCCCAACCCGAAAGGCTGGCATCTGTTGTTACCACCTTCCAGGTAACTGGTAAAAAGATTTCCCTTTCCGCAGATTCGCGGGTACCAACCACCAACTGAGGCTCTGACGCACTATTGGCGACAAGCACATCAGAAAATCTAACGCCTGGACTTTCTTGTCCCAAGCAGAAAGGATACTGTTTTGCAGCAGTCTTGAATGAAACTGAGCATAGGGAACTGCGTTGAATGAAGCCACCATCTTTCCCAACAACCTCATACAAAGGCGAATAGAAGGACCCTTCTTTGCCCTGACTACCTGAACCACCTGCTTTATGGCGCTGATCTTTGCCTGGGGTAAAAACACTCTCTTCTGGGTTTTATCTATAACCAGACCCAAGTACTCTAGTCTTCTTACTGGTTTTAAAGAAGACTTCTCTAGGTTGAGGACCCAACCTAGGTATTTCAGGTAGTTGACTGTGGTGACCAAGCTTTGGTCTAAGCGGGCTACCGACCGGTCTTTTAGGAGCAGGTCGTCTAGGTACACTATAATCGTTATACCCTGAGCCCTTAATCTGGCCAGAGGAGGAGCCAGGACTTTTGTAAACACCCGAGGTGCAGTAGCCAGA
This sequence comes from Lithobates clamitans, assembly GCA_037952925.1. Classification (NCBI taxonomy): domain Eukaryota; kingdom Metazoa; phylum Chordata; class Amphibia; order Anura; family Ranidae; genus Lithobates; species Lithobates clamitans. The sequence continues at coordinate 695,146 of JBBGZY010002188.1, read as the reverse complement.
CCGGAAGGTAGAGCTACAAACTGAAAATGACGTTTTTCCACCTCGAAACACAGATATTTCTGATGAGCGGGGAAAATAGGTACATGTGGATATGCATCCTTGATGTCTATTGATGCCAGAAGTTCTCCTTGTAGGATGGAGACTACTGATCAGATTGATTCCATGCGAAAAGATCAAATTTTTAGGAACCGGTTTAGATCTTTGAGAGCTAGGATGGGTCTGACATCCATATTTGGTTTTGGCACCGTGAAAAGGTTTGAATAAAACCCAACCCCTGCTCTTCCATGGGAACCACCATAATTACTTTTTGCGACAAAAGTTGCTCCAACGCTTGACAGAGAGACTTGTTTTTCTCTGGGTCTTTGGGAACATTTGATCTGAGGAAACAAGGAGACAGGAATTCTCGGAACTCTAGTTTGTAACCTAGAGTTATTGTGGAGACCACCCATCTGTCATGAAATCCCTCTTGCCAGACCCTTGCGCACTGTAGCAGTCTTCCCCCCACTCGAATGAGCGGGAGCGCCCCTTCATAAAGAGGCTTTAGCCTTCTGTCTTGTAGATTTCCTCCCCCAGGACTTCTTTTGTCCCTGGGGTTGATTCTGAATTTTACCTCTTGAACCTGACGGTGGAGGCCGTCGCGACTGCCTGGAGGCTGATGCCCCTGGCACTGGAGAAAGAGCCAGTTTAAATGAGGAACGTTAACTCCTTTTCTTAACTGGCAAAAGGGAACTTTTCCCACTTGAGATTTTTTGGATATAACTGTCTAAATCTTCCCCAAACAGCCTTACACCACGGAAGGGAAATCCAGCCAGGAGCTTTGAGCATGGCTTTTCGGCTGACCAATTTTTCAACCATAAGATTCTACGCATATGTGCTAACCCAAGCGTAAGGCGAGAGGTCTGAAGGATAGAATCTCTGATGAGTCAACTGCAAAACACAAAGTCGCTGGCAGGTTGGCTAACTACCGGGCCTGCTGTTCAGGGAAAACCTTGAGCATCCTCTCAAGGATTGACATACCCCAATTGCCACCACTGCAGGTTAAGCTACTGAACCTGCTAAGGGAAAAATACTTTTTTACAGAAATTCCAATTTTATCAGTTGGATCCCTAAGCATTTGAGCGTTGTCAACAGGACAAGTCAAAATTTTATTCACAGAGGATATAGCGGCGTCAATTGCTGGTATACCCCACATCTTTGTGAATTTTTCCTCCATAGGATAAAGTGTTGAAAACTTTTTAGGAGGGAAAAAATGTTTATCTGGGTGATCCCACGCAGAATAAATAAGCTTCTCCAGCAAGAAATGAACAGGAAAGGCATGCGGAACTTGAGGAGGCTTCAGTGAACCCAAACAAGACATGGGCTTTTCAACCGACTCAGTTACGTGTAACTTAAATGTGGAGCGGACCATTTCAGTAAGAGATTGCACCAGCAATTTCTCAGCCTATGAAGCTGAAGAGGGTCCTTCCCAACTTGATTCCTCAGAAGAGGAGTCGTCAGTCTCATCCGGTCCTCTGAGGGGGTGTCACGTACCTGGTAGGTGGAGCCCGGAATGCAGAGAACGGCCTCTCGTATGCCTCTGACTTAAGAACCTCTGAAGGTGTGAACAGGGACTCGAATGTACAGAGTGGCACAAGTGCCTGACTGGAACACTGAAGTAGAAGGCAGGATCCTGTAGTCAGCAGGGAGGTGCACTGTAGTCCTGTAGCAGGTTGCAGACAGCAGGGAGGTGCACTGTAGTACTGTAGCAGGATGCAGATAGCAGGGAGGTGCACTGTAGTCCTGTAGCAGGTTGCAGACAGCAGGGAGGTGCACTGTAGTACTGTAGCAGGATGCAGACAGCAGGGAGGTGCAGACAAGCCGGGTCAAGGTACTGGCGGGCAGATCAGGTACAGAAGGGCAAACCAAGAGAATAGTCACAGTCCAAGCCAAGATCGGGGCGGGCAGCAAGCAGGTACGTCAGGAACAAGCCAAGTAAGTACTGGATACAGGAAAACTGGTAACAAGGTAGCAGGGGTCTCAGGAAACGCTGTAGACCGGACAGCAAGGCAGCATTGAAACAGTCTTCTTTAAATAGCCTATCTTTGGCGCCAAGTGGCGCTATTGCGCATGCGCGTACGCACGTCAGCGCTATTGGCGCTATTGCGCATACGTTTGTTAGCACTATTAGCGCTATCGGCGCTATTGCGCGTGCGCGAGCGCCGGATGGCGCTTCTATGCACAGGCATTCGTTTAACCCTCAATCTGCTGGGAAAACTGCAAGAGGGCTTTTCCTGACAGGGGGGTTCGTCTCCCCTTTCCCAGAGTTCCTCTGTTTGAGGGTCCTGGGTGGTAGAAGGGGACCTAATGTGTTTTCTTCCACTTTGTGAAGTTGCGATTAAGGCCATTAATCTTTCCTCTAATTCACTTATGGTTGAGGAAAAAACATCCTGAGTAATATATACAGGGGCTGAAATGCCAGAAGCAGTTGCAGCCCCTGACCCCGACGGCTCACTCTGACCAGCCTCCCTAGGTCTTTCAGGGGGATATGGTGTTGCAGAGGGGGGTCCTCAGAGCCTGAGGGAGATCCCTTTGAGCCCCAATTTCTCTGGGTATTTGTACCTCCCCTTCTGCCAATAGTGCTAAGCACAAATGCAGAGGTACTACCAGAAATGCACCCACTGCTGAGCAAAATAGTCCAACAACTGCTGCTGCTATCAAGGCTCAGTCTGATACTAAGTAAATGTTGCCTGGGAATGCCTGTGTCACCCACACTCACATGCCATCCATCCGCTCTGTGTCCCTCCTTGAGCTGTGTGCACCTGCAAAAGAGTGCACTTTATAGCCTTGTATAGCCCGCGTTGTGGGCGCTAAACCACGCCGACGTCGGGCTAATGCTCCGCCCCCTTCCTCCGCCCCCCCTTCCACCCCCCGTCTTTTTCAAAAAAGGACCGCTTTTCCCGTGCAAGCCAAGGGCTCTGATCTGATTGGATCGCATATGGAGGGGAGGCTGGGGTGGAGGAGAGAGGAGGGCCGGTGGATGAAGAGCCGCCCTAATGGCGGTGGGAGGCGGTGCGGCATACCGCCAACTGCCCCATGGCCTCTAGCCTAAAGGATGCTGTGGGGGGACATTCCTGGAAAGAACCCCCCCCTTCCCACATCCTACCTGAAGCATGGGCTCGGAGGAAGCGTGCAGCTTGTGACACAGAGACAAGACTGAAAAGCATGGAATCAGGTATGTGCTCTTGACAGCCCGCGGTGGCGACTTTAGGCATAGCAACATTTTACTTAAAGGAGAAAACCCACAAGAATTAGAAAAATTCCTTAGGAATCTCCCTTACCTTATACAGCTACAGGGTTCTGTGGTAACAGACCCATTCTTCACCGCTCACAGTAGCCTCCGTTAAAAAAACTTCAGGAACTGGGGGCCCCTTGTTATCGGGGGGATCCACACTCCTGGGCCTGTAAAGCACCCCGCCAGGAAAATATGGCTGAAAAAAACAAGTACTGGATCCCGGGGTCCAGCTCTCTAAAAAGAGAAGTGTTACAGGCAGAACCTTGTTTCTTCGGCCTGGAAAAGACACTTTAAATGGATCCGGTTGCATGGCCTGCCCCAGCAAAGATTTATCCAGCGGAGCTCAGCACAGCACATCTTTACTCGTGACCAACACCTTAGACACTGGTGATAAAACTAAGGTACTCCCAATAAGGGGAGGGGTTATATAGGGGGCTAAACTTCCTGTCTAGGGTGTGCCAGTGTCCATCATCTAGTGGTGCCTATATAACCCATTCAGTAAATACTGTGGCTCTGTGTCCCATGATGTACGAAAAAGAAAAACATAACAGGAGCAATAATCAATTAAACGTGTTGTCTTCACCTTGGTAAAGGGGCTTGCAAGTCTTTACAATGATGGTATTCTAATTCCTAATAAACAGTAACTACACTACTGGAGAACTGGCATCTTGTGGGATATTAGTTACATGACGTTATAAGTTGCTACACCAAAAACCTTGTGTGAATATGTACACTCATATGTTTTCATGCTCGGGAGGAAAAATGAAAATACCCAAGACCTATAGCAGCTATCACTCTCCCCTAGATCAAGAAGCAAAGAAACTTCAGCGTTGGAAGTCTTGCTCCAGGACAGTGTTTGACAGTGCAGGTAGCAGGAGAGGTAAATATTCCTTTGCTTCTTTGTAGGTAGAACATTAGTAAGATGCTCTGAAAAAGTGATAGTTGCAAATAATTCAGATAATGTCTACTCGTAATAAAACTAAGCACATAACATGATCCAAGTGCAATTTTAGAGGCTATTAACAATTATCTTTTGCAAGGTGGTAATTTATTAAGTTATGTCATTAGTCAAAGAGTGTGGATTACAAACCTATATATCCAGCAAGCAAACATTTGAGTTTATGCCTAAAGCAGTGAGGTGATGCCCTTTTCCTTGCTGGCTGGTTCACCGCTGCTTCACCGCTCACAGTAGCCTCTGTTAAAAAAACTTCAGGAACCGGGGGCCCCTTGTTATCGGGAGATCCACACTCCTGGGCCTGTAAGGCACCCCGCCAGGAAAATATGGCTGAAAAAAACAAATACTGGATCACGGGGTCCAGCTCTCTAAAAAGAGAAGTGTTACAGGCAGAACCTTGTTTCTTCGGCCTGGAAAAGACACTTTAAATGGATCCGGTTGCATGGCCTGCCCCAGCAAAGATTTATCCAGCGGAGCTCAGCACAGCACATCTTTACTCGTGACCAACACCTTAGACACTGGCAATAAAACTAAGGTACTCCCAATAAGGGGAGGGGTTTTATAGGGGGCTAAACTTCCTGTCTAGGGTGTGCCAGTGTCCATCATCTAGTGGTGCCTATAATATAACCCATTCAGTAAATACTGTGGCTCTGTGTCCCATGATGTACGAAAAAGAAAAACAAAACAGGAGCAATAATCAATTAAACGTGTTGTCTTCACCTTGGTAAAGGGGCTTGCAAGTCTTTACAATGATGGTATTCTAATTCCTAATAAACAGTAACTACACTACTGGAGAACTGGCATCTTGTGGGATATTAGTTACATGACGTTATAAGTTGCTACACCAAAAACCTTGTGTGAATATGTACACTCATATGTTTTCATGCTCGGGAGGAAAAATGAAAATACCCAAGACCTATAGCAGCCATCACTCTCACCTAGATCAAGAAGCAAAGAAACTTCAGCGTTGGAAGTCTTGCTCCAGGACAGTGTTTGACAGTGCAGGTAGCAGGAGAGGTAAATATTCCTTTGCTTCTTTGTAGGTAGAACATTAGTAAGATGCTCTGAATAAGTGATAGTTGCAAACAATTCAGATAATGTCTACTCGTAATAAAACTAAGCACATAACATGATCTAAGTGCAATTTTAGAGGCTATTAACAATTATCTTTTGCAAGGTGGTAATTTATTAAGTTATGTCATTAGTCAAAGATTGTGGATTACAAACCTATATATCCAGCAAGCAAACATTTGAGTTTATGCCTAAAGCAGTGAGGTGATGCCCTTTTCCTTGCTGGCTGGTTAGTGAGGAAACAGTGTCAAAGCAAACCCTTGCTAGTTCAGCCTTTGAGGGAACGATACCATAGGGGCAGCAGGAGGGGTTTCTGTAAGAGAGTGCTAAGAGGCTAAATAATATGTATGAAGCCGCTCATCTGTACAAGTAATGGTATAGAAAACAACCAGTCCCCATAAATCAGCAGGGCTTTTCATATTTTATTACAAATTTCAGTCATAATGATAGAGGAAAACACAGACACAGCATGGCTCCCAACGACTTTCAAACAAGGCAGACATTGACAACAATTATTTTGAAAGTCAAGTATTAGATATCAGCTAATTAGCAGGCCTTCCAGTTTCGGTGACATAATTGACTGGTTAGATTTAGAGATCTAAACAGCTATGCTATTAAAAAGTATATTAAGACATTTATGTTTACATTGGAGTTCCTCTGTAAAGTAAAAGTAGTGATCAGCATCAGCGTCAGCCTTCACCACCTGCTAGTTATTAGTAGGGATGAGCCGAACACCCCCGGTTCAGTTCTCAGCAGAACCCTGCGAACAGGCAAAAAATTTGTTCGAACATGCGAACATCCTTAAAGTCTATGGGACACGAACGTGAAAAATCAAAAGTGCGAATTTTAAAGGCTTATATGCAAGGTATTGCCATAAAAAGTGTTTGGGGACCTGGGTCCTGCCCCAGGGGGCATGTATCAATACAAAAAAACTGACGTTTTTTTGAGAGAAGTGATTTTAATAATGCTTAAAGTAAAACAATAAATATCGTGCCTGGGGGGTGTTCTTAGTATGCCTGTAAAATAGCGAATTTTTCCCCTGTTTAGAACAACACTACAGCAAAATGACATTTCTAAAGGAAAAAACGTAATTTAAAACTACTCAGGGTTGTAATGTATTGTCAGGTCCCGGCAACATAGATAAAAATCATTGAAAAAAACGGCATGGGTCCCCCCCCTGAGTCCAGTACCAGGCCCTTTGGGTATGGTATGGATATTAAGGGGAATCCCACACCCAAATAAAAAGAAAAAATGGCGTGGGGGTCCCCCAGGCCCCCAGGCACAATATACTCTGAACAGCAGTATATATGCTATACGGCCTGCCCTATCTATTCTGCAGAAAATTGGGCCATAGGTGTTGGTTGTACCAGAACACTGTAGCCCCTCACAGATACTCTTGGTGGGCGCAGGAATGGGCCCTGCTGTGACATTACATCAAGAATTGTAATTACATGTCCCTGTTAAACAGGGGCAGAAAAATTGGACCTGGGGTGGTGCCACAACATTGTAACCCCTCACAGATACTCTTGTTGGGTGCAAGAACGGGCCCTGCGTTGAGATATTATATAAAAAAATTGTAATTACACGCCCCTGTTAAATGGGCAGAAAAATTGGGCCTTACGGAGTGGTTGTGGTGCCACAACACTGTAACCCTTCACAGATACTCTTGTTGGGTGAGGAACGGGCCCTGCTGTGAAATATTAGATCAAAAATTGTAATTACATGCCCCTGTTAAACAGGGGCAGGAAAATTGGGCCTTGGGTGGTAGTACCCTAAACCAAAAATATTGTTGGAAGCTAGCATCAGCAAGATTGTCTTTATCGGGGGATCTGATTCCCTGATGAAGTCACGCAAGTGACAAGTGACAATACGCGTCGGGACACACAGGCACCGGAAGTGACGTTGACGAGCTCATTGCTCGTGGTGATTTGAATTGTATTGTTGTTGCAAAATGTGAGTACCTGAAGCTTTTAAATAATAAAATGTTAATGTTAAATAATAAAATGTTTTTAAAAATGTACTACACCAGAGTGATACCATTGCCGCGATTGGCTTTAAAGGAGCAGTTATACACTACCATATTGAAAGTGCCAGGATCACCATCAGGATATACAGGTGGAATACCCGAGATCTCCAAAGCCATACATATATGCTGTTACCTTACAGCCGCAAGGTAAGAGGCCACCTTACATTATAGTGTGCCGCATAGAAGAGGAGAAGTCACTTTGCACTTTATTTTATCTAAATTTTCTGCACAGAAGAAGAAAAGTCACTTTTGCACACTGCATTGTTTTGCACAATAAGAAGGAAAAGACATTATTTATATTACATTCAGAAGGGATTCAACATTTGGGCCCATCCCCCCACCAAGACTATTAAATGTTTTTATTTATGCGATTTGCACATGTGCACAGTGTCATTTCATTTAGCACTTTATTGTATTTTCACTATGATGAATTATGTAGCACTTCAGTCTGTTTGAGTCGAACTTATGTTCGACCCAAACATCAAGCTCATCTCTAGTTATTAGTCAGCAGTACAGCACATACCTGCTTAAAAAGACTGCTGGACACTCATCTCGTTCCAGATCAACAGGTTTTCTTGTTTGCTCATGCTGTGGTTTTAGGTCTGTGTGACTTCAGTCTGTAAATGTCATGGACTACTGAAATGTTTGGACACTGATTGGGTTAGTTTGCAAATGATCTGGCCATCAACTTCTTAACTCTGCTAGTGTCTGCTGTTTGCTCTGTTCGTGTGCCTGAAGACTCATGCCCCCTGTTAGGTGACTATCGCCCCTACTGACACAATGGGGTTGATTAACTAAATCTTCAGCTTCTAACTTCAGCTTGTTCAATTAAGCTTTGACAAAAAAAACATGGAAACTGGTTTCTATGCAGAGCTGAACCAGATTTTGCACTTTACAGTCTTAGTAAATTATCCCCAATGGGTCCACCTAAAACTGTGACAGTAAACCCATGACTTTGATTTTTTTTAATACATATAAGAATGCACTAAGGCAGCCATTCTCAACTAGGGTTCCTCCAGAGGTTGCTAGGGGTGCCTTCAACTATAGCTGATTGACCTCTCATCTGATGGTGCTTGCATGGTTCTAAGATCGATGGCATTTGACAGCGTCAGCAGCATCAAGCCAATTATCTCTTCTCTTTACGATCTGTAAGGCAAGCAGTCTTCCCACTAGCCACCAAAGTAAGGGGGGGGAGGGGGCATTTTTCCCACTGCCAGCCAATGTAAGGGTAGTATTCTTTCCATTGGCCACCAATGTAAGAGGCGTTTTCCCACTGAACCCTAATAAACTGGCTTTAGCAGGGGTTCCTTGAGATCTGAAAATTCTTTCAGGGGTTCCTCTGGGGTAAAAAGGTCGAGAAAGGCTGCACTAATGTATTCAAATTCTCAAGGTTTTTTAAAACCCCAATAAGCACAGGCGAATATAGGGTGAGTTTCTATGCATGTAATATCATTATTGTGTTACAATTATACAACCTTCATCACCTTCCCTTAAAGCATAAAATACAGTCTTTGATGGTGGTCCTTATAAAGCAATGCAAACGTTTTATTAAAACAGACAGGTGTTTGATGTGCGATGTATATATATTCAAGTCACATTCCCGATGAGCTAAAAATAACCTGTGTCAATCCTCGTTTTCACAGCTGTTCTTTAACACTTTGCCTGAAAAACCATTAGATATACATTACAAGCTTCACTGTTTGCACTGCTCTAGTCTCAAAGGAAAGAGACCCATATCTCAACTAATGATCTGTCATTTTTCTTCTTTATAGTTTGTGATTTCTAAAATGAAAAAAAAAAAAAAAATGTGATAGCCACATGTTTTGGGCTTCTTTCAAAAAGTAAAAGATACAAAATCATATGAAAATCTTAAGTCCTGCTAAATGATTAAGGCATAAACCTGCGAGTTGCCTTGGTTAAGCGTGCATGTTTATGCACCAAGAAGATACCATTGAAGTCAGGTTTATCTCAAGGGAATAACAGCTAACATGTTCTGTTTTGGATGACCAGTTCTTTCCCCAACATCAGTCATCTAGCAAATGTCTGTGAACATTATTAGACTGTCCTATCACATATGTCCATTTCCCTAGACAACCTCAAATGCTTAGATTGAACAAAGACTGTCTAATGTCTGTGGGTACCGATAACAGAGAGCATTCTCGTATGTCATCTGATAAATGTCCTTGACAGCAGAGCTAGATCTAGCCTATGTGATCTGCAGTAAAAAAAAAATTAAGGGAGGCGGAGGGGCATAGGTGTGTACACATTGTGTGCCAGGTGTACCTGGGCACGCCCTAATAACCCTGTGTGGTGCAAATTCCCCCTGTTTAGACCCCTTATATTCCACCAAAGCCCCCTACTGGGGCTCCTAAAAAAGTTGTAAAAAAAAGCTAAAATTGTAAAAAATAATAAAAATAAAAACGACTAACACCGTTCACTGCCTTACTGACACCATCCACTGATCTACTAACACCGTCAGTATATACACATGCACACACACACATATGTGTTTGAGCTTTGGGGTGCACACCCTAATGTAATAGGCTGCGCACACCTATGCAGAGGGGTAGATTTACTAAAGACAAAAAGACTGTTGCCCTCTGCAAGTGCAGTTGCTCCAGAGCTTAGTAAATGAGGTAAAGTTTCATTTTGCAAATGTAGCACCCTCTACCTTAGGTAGGTGCTAAGTGTAAGTTTTTTTGTGTAAGCTGCCAGCGCAGGTACATTTAAGCAGGCCTATGCTGTGAGCTAGGCCTGTTTGTTTTGATCTGGGGGCAGGGGAGTGGTTCAGTGTAGCAGTAGGTGACTGATATGTACTTCAGCTCTTGGGCGCCTCCTCTGTTGCCAGGGAGAAGGTTCTGGAAAAGGGGTAGGGCAGAGAGCTGGAGTCACATGGCATACATGTGAGGAGCTCTGACCAATCCCCAACTAGGATTGGCTGGGGGCAGGCCTCCTATATATACCCAATAGGAGTTGTCGGCTGGGTGAACTGGGCGATGGAGTGTTAGTCTGTCGTGTATGAGGGAACCCCATTTCTGAGGGGGTTACCTCAAGCGGGGAGCTCAGGAGCTGGGAGGGAGCCTCTTCTTACACGGTCATGGAGAGGTGTCTTGGAACAGAAGCTGGAGGAGGAGACAGTTGGTCCGCATGTCCGAAGTAAAGTCATTTAGGATGGATCCAGGGCAGGTGTCGGTGAGTGGAGAGCTCTGGAAGAGACATGCCAGGGGAGCTGGATGTAGAGCCAGAGGGAGAGACTGTGGGAGTTTTTTGTCAAGTCGATGCAGCCAGGAGGCAGGATTTGAAAGTCAGACTTGCTGGGATCAGTAGTCCATCAAGTACATTTATTCTTCTCAAGTAAATCGGTTGCTACAACAAAGGGGTACTTCAGGCTCCGGCCTACAAAGGGCCATCAAGTAAAGCCACTGGGACTTATTCAGAGGTCGGCCTAGTTGTGTTCTCATGGTGTGACAGGATTACTAAAATTGGACAGTGAAGTAGTGTGCTGGAAGAAGTGTTCTGAGGTAAAAGTCTGTCAAGTTTAGGGTCAGCCATCTTGTTCTGCTGACACAGTGCGACACAGTTACTTTTATGCTACAAACTACAATTTATCCTATGGGCATCCCATGTCCCTTTTCCCCAACCAAGTTCAATCCCAGTTCAATCCCCTAATAAAAACAAAAAAAACAAGCAAGAGACTGTTCATTGACTAAGAAGTGTGTCTAATGGATGTCTGGCAGCAGGGTGAAATGTGTGGATGCTGTAACACGTAGCAACTCCGCGGGGTCAGCGCTATACAAAGAATAACCAATCACGTGCAAGGAAAATAAAAAAGAATGCATTTTTGTTTGCACTTGATTGGATGATGGAAGTCAGCAGAGCTTCTGCTCATTTAATAAGCTCTGGAGCAACTGCACTTTGCAAAGTGCACAGTTTTTTTGCATTTGCATTTTAGTAAATCATTAGGACATTATGGGGTGAATTTATTAAAGGCAAATAGCCTGTGCACTTTGTAAAGTGCAGTTGCTCCAGAGATTAGTAAATGAGCAGAACTTCTGCTGACTTCCATCATCCAATCATGTGCAAACAAAAATGCAGTTTTTATTATTTTTTTTTGCACGTGATTGGGTATTCTTTGCAAAGTGAAGCTTTACCTCATTTACTAAGCTCTGGAGCAACTGCACTTGCAGAGGTCAACAGCACTTTGTAAAGTGCACAATCTATTTGCATTTAGCAAATCAACCCCTATGTGTGGGTCACTGAAGTCTATCATTCAGTGTAACAGAAATGCAGGGAACCAGCATTGACCGTTTACTTTGGGGTTATGGATTATGGTACAGTAGCAAGCTGGGTAAAGTCTTACAGGTAGTGCAGAGGCGGTGCAGGAGTGAGCACCAGTATGTATTAGGCAGGTTATTTGGTATTAAACAGAATCTGTGCCCCCTTATATCAAGTTTCCCTATCAGAGGCACCTCTTACTTTAAGAGCCCTCATCAGAGTCCTACTTTACTTTACTTGTTCGCTTCAGCGTGCCCCCTTACATCAGTTGTCCTCATCAGGATGCCCCCTTACATCAGTTGTCCTCATCAGGGTGCCCCCTTACATCAATTGTATGTCTCAGAGTGCTCCCTTACATCAACTGCCCCCTCAGAGTGTCCCCTATATATCAAATGTCTCCATCAAAGTTCCATCTCACATCAAACATCTCCAACATAGTGCCCCCCTTATATCTCCTCTTCTGTGGTCCCCTTTCGGGGCTCCTGGCTCCTCCTCTTCTTAATATGCTTGCTATGGGGCACACAGATAGCGCATTTTACCCCCCCCTGACACAGGATTTGACTGACAACTCTGCGAGAGCCAATGGCTCAGCAAAGCCAGTGAGGGCAGGAAGAGCCGTTACAGACTTAGGTAAGTATAAGCAGAAAGCAAAAGATATTGGTTTTTTTTTTCAAAATTGTCGGCCTTTTTTCTTTATAGAGCTAAAAAAAACCCGCAGTGGTGATCAAATACCACCAAAAGAAAACTCTTTGTGGGGAAAAAATGACATAAATTTTATTTGGGTACAGCATTTCATAACCGAGCAATTGTCAGTTAAAGTAACGCAACGTCGTGTTGCAAAAAACGGCCTGGACATGAGAGGGGATAAATCTTCCCGGGGGCAAGTTGTTAAAGCGGTTGTATACCCGCACAGAAAAAAAAAACCTGTAAGGCAAAGGCATAATGAGCTAGTATGCATTCGATGTCCGCTGGCCGCCCACGATCGTTCCCCGCAGTGATAGAACGGGGATCTGCCATAATAAACAAGGCAGATCTCCGTTCTGACAGGGGAGATCACACAGATCCTGTCTTTCTGCTATGCAGGAAGAAGGATCTGTGTGTTGTCCCAGGCAGCTCATCCCCCATACAGTTAGAAACACACTGAGGGAACACAGTTAACCCCTTCATCGCCCCTGATGTTAACCCCTTCCCTGCCAGTGTCCTTAGTACAATGTCAGTGCATATTTTTAGCACCGATCACTATTATTATGTCACTGGTTCCCAAAAAAGTGTCAACAATGTCAGTTAGATGTCCGATCTGTCCGTTGCAATGTCACAGTCCCGCTAAAAATTGCAGATCACCAACATTACTAGTAAATTACTATATATATAAATAATCAAAATGCCATAAATCTATTCCCTATTTTGTAGACGCTATAACTTTTGAGCAAACAAATTAATATACGCTTATTGGGTGTTTTTTTTTTACCAAAAATATGTAGCAGGATACATATCAGCCCAAACTGATGAAGAAATTAGATTTTTAACATTTTTTATTGGATGTGTTTTATAGCAGAAAGTAAAAAATATTGTTTTTTTTTTTTTGTTTTTTTTTCAAAATTGTCGCTCTATTTTTGTTTACAGCGCAAAAAATAAAAACCGCAGAGGTGATCAAATACCACCAAAAGAAAGCTCTATTTGTGGGGAAAAAAAGACAACATCTTTTTTTGTGTACAGCGTCGCACAACCGCGCAATTGTCAGCTAAAGTAACGCAGTGCCGTATGGTAAAAAATGGTCTGGTCAGGAAGGGGGAAAATCCTTCCGGGGCTGAAGTGGTTAAGGTGAATCTTGCATCAGATATAATGTAAGATATGTGCATGCATGCTAAGTAATGTATACGTTGTATCACCAGGTACACCAGATGTGTATTACTTATCACAGAAAACCTAATACTCCCCATTACAATGCCTTTATTTGTATTCCTTCCCAAGAGGACTGGATCCATTTGCTTTTCTGTCCAAGAGGATGGCATCATCTTGGTTCAGGCATCATCCAGTTCTTGACTGTATTCACAAATGTCTGAAACAGATTAGCCCCTGCTGCAGCCTCGCACTTTTTTTTTGATTTGCTACAAAGTTACAGTGTACAGTTTTATTGGTTATTGGGGGAGAGGAGACTGAGGAAATGCTTTTTCCTGCCTGCAGCAGAGTGATGACATCATTTCAGTTAATCTCAAGAGGTTTGAGTGAGCGCTGACTATAGCGTGAAATTCGTTACCTTTCTTGTTCCTGTCATACCTTTGATGTGATTTTATTGCTTTAATAAAGATACCAAGGAGTACAGCAATATTCTGGATTTTGCATGTTACTGAATCATTTCAGTTCTGGCAACATCCATGATTTGGAGACCAAAGACCACTTCATTATTAAGGGTATCAGCGTTTATGAAAAAATAAACAGTCACTCTAAAATGTGACATGTCATGAATTTAATCACATAGACTTGTAAAGTTGCAGAAAAGATTTGATAATTTAAAGATAGTTTTTTTATATTGGTAATGGATTACTTTAACCACTTCAGCCCCGGAAGGATTTACCCCCTTCCTGACCAGAGCACTTTTTACAATTCGGCACTGCGTCGCTTTAACTGCTAATTGCGCGGTCATGCAATGCTCTACCCAAACGAAATTTGCGTCCTTTTCTTCCCACAAATAGAGCTTTCTTTTGATGGTATTTGATCACCTCTGCCGTTTTTATTTTTTGCGCTATAAACGGAAAAAGACTGAAAATTTTGAAAAAAAATGATATTTTCTACTTTTTGTTATAAAAAAAATCCAATAAACTAAATTTTAGTCATACATTTAGGCCAAAATGTATTCGGCCACATGTCTTTGGTAAAAAAAATGTCAATAAGCGTATATTTATTGGTTTGCGCAAAAGTTATAGCGTCTACAAACTAGGGTACATTTTCTGGAATTTACACAGCTTTTAGTTTATGACTGCCTATGTCATTTCTTGAGGTGCTAAAATGGCAGGGCAGTACAAACCCCCCCCAAATGACCCCATTTTGGAAAGTAGACACCCCAAGGAAATTGCTGAGAGGCATGTTGAGCCCATTGAATATTTATTTTTTTTGTCCCAAGTGATTGAATAATGACAAAAAAAAAAAAATTTACAAAAAGTTGTCACTAAATGATATATTGCTCACACAGGCCATGGGCATATGTGGAATTGCACCCCAAAATACATTCAGCTGCTTCTCCTGAGTACGGGGATACCACATGTGTGGCACTTTTTGGGAGCCTAGCCACGTACGGGGCCCCGAAACCCCAGCACCACCTTCAGGATTTCTAAGGGCATACATTTTTGATTTCACTCCTCACTGCCTATCACAGTTTTGAAGGCCATAAAATGCCCAGATGGCACAAACCCCCCCCAAATGACCCCATTTTGGAAAGTAGACACCCCAAGCTATTTGCTGAGAGGCATGGTGAATATTTTGCAGCTCTCATTTGTTTTTGAAAATGAAGAACGACCAGAAAAATTTTTTTTTTTTTTCTTTTTTCAATTTTCAAAACTTTGTGACAAAAAGTGAGGTCTGCAAAATACTCACTATACCTCTCAGCAAATAGCTTGGGGTGTCTACTTTCCAAAATGGGGTAATTTGGGGGGGTTTTGTGCCACCTGGGCATTCCATGGCCTCCGAAACTGTGATAGGCAGTGAAGAGTGAAATCAAAAATTTACGGCCTTAGAAAGCCTGAAGGCGGTGCTTGGTTTTCGGGGTCCCGTGCGCGGCTAGGCTCCCAAAAAGTCCCACACATGTGGTATCCCCGTACTCAGGAGAAGCAACAGAATTTATTTTGGGGTGTAATTTCACATATTCCCATGGCATGTTTGAGTAATATATCATTTAGTGACAACTTTGTGCAAAAAAAAAAAAAAAATGTGTCTCTTTCCCGCAACTTGTGTCACAATATAAAATATTCCATGGACTCGACATGCCTCTCAGCAAATAGCTTGGGGTGTCTACTTTCCAAAATGGGGTCATTTGGGGGGGTTTGAACTGTCCTGGCATTTTATGCACAACATTTAGAAGCTTATGTCACACATCACCCACTCTTCTAACCACTTGAAGACAAAGCCCTTTCTGACACTTTTTGATTACATGAAAAAATGTATTTTTTTTGCAAGAAAATTACTTTGAACCCCCAAACATTATATATTATTTTAAAGCAAATGCCCTACAGATTAAAATGGTGGGTGTTTCATTTTTTTTTTTCACACAGTATTTGCGCAGCGATTTTCAAACGCATTTTTTGTGGAAAAAACACACTTTTTTAAATTTTAATGCACTAAAACACACTATATTGCCCAAATGTTTGATGAAATAAAAAAGATGATCTTAGGCCGAGTACATGGATACCAAACATGACATGCTTTAAAACTGCGCACAAACGTGCAGTGGCAACAAAATTAATACATTTTTAAAAGCCTTTAAAAGCCTTTACAGGTTACCACTTTAGATTTACAGAGGAGGTCTACTGCTAAAATTACTGCCCTCGATCTGACCTTCGCGGTGATACCTCACATGCATGGTGCAATTGCTGTTTACATTTGACGCCAGACCGCCGCTTGCGTTTGCCTTAGCGCGAGAGCAGGGGGGACAGGGGTGCTTTTTATTTATTTATTTTTTTCTTTATTATTTTTTTGCTTTTTTATCTTATTTTTAAACTGTTCCTTTCATTTTTTTTTTTTTTTTAATCATTTTTATTGTTATCTCAGGGAATGTAAATATCCCCTATGATAGCAATAGGTAGTGACAGGTACTCTTTTTTGAAAAAATTGGGGTCTATTAGACCCTAGATCTCTCCTCTGCCCTCAAAGCATCTGACCACACCAAGATCGGTGTGATAAAATGCTTCCCCAATTTCCCAATGGCGCTGTTTACATCCGGCGAAATCTAAGTCATAAAATGCTCGTAGCTTCCGGTTTCTTAGGCCATAGAGATGTTTGGAGCCACTCTGGTCTCTGATCAGCTCTATGGTCAGCTGGCTGAATCACCGGCTGCATTCTCAGGTTCCCTGTTGAGACAGGAGAGCCAGAGAAAAACACGGAAGACGGTGGGGGGGGGGGCATTCCCTCCCACTGCTTGTAAAAGCAGTCTAGAGGCTAATTAGCCGCTAGGATTGCTTTTACATGAAAGCCGACCGCTGGCTAAAAAGAATGATACCAAGATGATACCTAAACCTGCAGGCATCATTCTGGTATAACCACTCAAAGTCGTGAATGGCGTACCTGAAGACAAAAAAATGGTTAACAATAAAGCACAGTAAACGGTAAAGTATAAAAAATTGCATACCTGAAAAGCAAACATGATAAAACATAATAACAATAAAACATTGCAGAATAGAATACAGTAAAAAAGAGCAGAACAATAGAGAGAGAGAACAATAAAACGACAACTATTTTTTTTTATTTTTGTTTGTGTTTTTTTTTTTTTTTTTTTACACTTTTTTTTTGTAACTGTAACTTTTATAACTGTAACCAGTTCCAGGTTCGAGTCTCTCAAAATGCGATGGCATCTTGGGAGACCCTGTGAAAGTGTGCCTAGTCTGTGCAATGCTGTACCCTACGCTAATACTCAACTAGTGTATGGTAGCGTTCAAAACATTCACCAATGCAAAGACCAGGATTATCAGGACAGGAGGGACAATAATAGCGGGTGTCACGCCTATATCCGCGCTTGCTGCAGACACAACATCTTTTTTGGGGGGGTTCGCTGGGTAGGGGTACTCGGGAGGACATAAAGAAAATGCCTCTCATGCAGCCGACTGCATTTGGTTGGGGATGTGAATGGGGGAAGTACGGGCGCTGCAGAAGTGGTGGGTTCCCAATTAGGATTGGCGAATGCAGCAGGAAGGGCACTATGGGCACGACGGGCCTGTGTTTGTCTTTTTGGTGGCAGCGGGACACTACTTGTGCTTGCCACCTCACCAGCTTGAACTGCACTTATGGGACTCGCCACGTCACCAAGTGTTACTGCAGCGCTGGTTTGACTACGACCAGGGTGTACTAGGCCGCTGGTGCTTGCCAGTTCACCAAAATGCTACCAAAAAAACTGTTAGCGATCGCAGGGATCAGGCCTGACTCTGCGAACGCTGCAGTTATGCGTTTAGTGTTTTGTAAGTGACAGTGATCGATCGATACTGCACTTGGGTGGGCTGGGCCGGGCCGGGCGGAGGGGCAAAACGCAGGTGCTAGCAGGTATCTGGGCTGATCCCGCTAACACTGCGTTTTTGGGAACCCTAAACTGCTGGGGACGCTAGTATAGATCTGATCGGATCAGATATTGATCCGTTCAGATACTATACCACTAAGGGAGGTGTACGCTGCGTGCGTGGGTGTTAGCGGTACTGGCGCTAACCTGACGCTGCCTGGGGCTGGTGCTTGCCAGTTCACCAAAATGCTACCAAAAAAACTGTTAGCGATCGCAGGGATCAGGCCTGACTCTGCGAACGCTGCAGTTATGCGTTTAGTGTTTTGTAAGTGACAGTGATCGATCGATACTGCACTTGGGTGGGCTGGGCCGGGCGGAGGGGCAAAACGCAGGTGCTAGCAGGTATCTGGGCTGATCCCGCTAACACTGCGTTTTTGGGAACCCTAAACTGCTGGGGACGCTAGTATAGATCTGATCGGATCAGATATTGATGCGTTCAGATACTATACCACTAAGGGAGGTGTACGGTGCGTGTACGGTGCGTGCGTGGGTGTTCGCGGTACTGGCGCTAATCTGACGCTGCCTGGGGCAACGCATATCACCGCCGGGCGATCAGGGGGCTAAACCTTTATTCGGTAATAAACGGCGGGTGCCCTGACACTATAAAAAATAAACTAACTAACCAGCGTCACCCGTAACGGTTATACGGTGATCAGTGGTGAAAGGGTTAACTAGGGGGCAATCAAGGGGTTAAAACATTTATTAGATAGTATATGGGGGTCCCTGTCGCTATAAAACACTGACGGCGAACCTAAATATTTACGTCCCTAACTAGCGTCACCAGTGACACTAATACAGCGATCAGAAAAATGATCGCTTAGCGACACTGGCGACAGGGGGTGATCAAGGGGTTAAAACTTTATTAGGGGGGGTACTGGCGCTAATCTGACGCTGCCTGGGGCGACGCATATCACCGCCGGGCGATCAGGGGGCTAAACCTTTATTCGGTAATAAACGGCGGGTGCCCTGACACTATAAAAAATAAACTAACTAACCAGCGTCACCCGTAACACTTATACGGTGATCAGTGGTGAAAGGGTTAACTAGGGGGCAATCAAGGGGTTAAAACATTTATTAGATAGTATATGGGGGTCCCTGACGCTATAAAACGCTGACGGCGAACCTAAATATTTACCTCCCTAACTAGCGTCACCAGCGACACTAATACAGCGATCAGAAAAATGATCGCTTAGCGACACTGGTGAGGGGGGGTGATCAAGGGGTTAAAACTTTATTAGGGGGGGTAAGGGGGGTACCCTAGACCTACAGGGGGGTAACAGTAACTGTCCTAACACTGCTAACTGTCACAAACTGACACTATGCAGTAATCAGGAAAAAAAAAAAAAACCTGCTTGGTGTCAGTTTGTGACAGGGGGGGGGGGGTGATTGGGGGGGGATCGGGGGGCGATCGGGGGTGTAATGTATGCCTGGCATGTTCTACTGTGTGTGTTTGTGTTGTGCACTTACTTACATGTCATCTCTCCTCGGCGCTGGAACGGAAACTGACAGCCGAGGAGAGATGACATCACATCCTCTGCCTCTGTGTACTATACAGAGGCAGGGGATGTTTCCCATTGGCTGGGAGCGATCGCGAGGGGGGGGCCACGATCGGATGGTCTCCCCTTCGTCTGTCATCGCTCCCAACCAAATGCCGACCGCAGCTGGCACAGGGGGGGGGTCCGAGCGGACCCCCCGCCCGCGGGAAGGCAATCGCGTACTAGGTACGTGATTTTGCCTGCCCGTGCCGCTCTGCTCACGTATATAGGCGTGAGGCGGTCGGCAAGTGGTTAAAGGGGTTGTAAATTCTCGTGCTTTTTCACCTTAATGACGCGCTCTTCCTCTGCCTGGGGTTCGTGGCTCTTGATTGGATAGATTGATAGTAGCGCAGCCATTGGCTCCCGCTGCTGTCAATCAAATCCAATGATGACGCATTGGGGGGTGGGGCCTAGTCCGGCATTCTGCGTCTATGGATGCCGAATGCTAGACTCGGGAGCACACCCGCAAGGTTACCCCTCGGCGGAGCGCTTCTCCTAGGGGGTTTTACGATGCGGGAAGGAGCTTCTGGGACCCCAGAAGAGGATGATCTGGGCCACCCTGTGCAAAATGAACTGCACAGTGGAGGTAAGTATGACATGTTTGATGTTTAAAAAAAAAAAAAAAACTTGAAGCTTTACAATAACTTTTATTATATGGATTTTTATATTAAAACAGCATATCGTTGCCACTAAACCCATAGCCCTACCAAGCAGATAATGGGTTAAAGTGGTTGTAAACCCCCCCCTCATAACTTTTGCACATCTAAATCATCATTAAAAGCACTGCTTGTCACTGTTTGTAAATGTCACCTTACTTGTTCCGTTGGTATGTAATCTGTATTATTCTTTGTAGTGACGTCAGCCGCGCATGTGCATCTCTCCCCCCGATTAATGGGACGCTTCTTCTATTAAGAAATATGCCGTTAAAACACAGTGTCTGTCATATCAGCTCCCTGCGGCACTGCGCCGAGATATTGCAAGACTACAGTCTCATTCATACTCTCCTAATACACCCCATGTCCATGCGCGAGATTGTAGCTGAAAGGGCGAAATAGGGTTGCCACCTTTTTTTCAAGCCAAACCCGAACACTTTAGCGGCGCAGGGCAAATTCTTTTTTTTTTCATAGTATACACTATAGGATTATAAAAGACCTGGGAAACCTTTGGGTGCCACAAGCAAAGTAGTAATGCGGCACGCATAGCGCATGGTGGCCAACAGTGGGTGTGGCCAAACTGCTCTTGCTGGCATCAATGCCCAGCCTCCCAGTAATGCCGAACTTGCCACCCGATATCCGCCTGCAATTCCCGGATGGCAACAGATTTGTGTGTGGCTATCTCAGTTATTTGGGGAGACAGAGCATGGTCTGAATAATGTGTCCGGGTTTCAAGCGAACTGAAACCTGGACACATAATTCAAAATCCAGACTGAATCCTGGACAGGTGGCAACCCTAGGGCGGAAGTATATTACACTAAGGACTCAGCAGTTAAGATGGACTTGTCTTATCACAGGAAGCGCAAACTTTTAAAGAGCTGGAATAAAGTAAGGAATATGCAATTGGGGCTGAAATATGATGCAGAATGTATTAGAATACCTTTAGCTACTGGCTTGTTTAAAAAGCAGCATTGGAGAAGGAGAGTTTACTTCCTCTTTAAGGCATATTATATTATGAAATATATTCAGTAGAGATTTCCATTCTGTGATCTTGCCCCCTGTAGGTTTGATTTATTTCATACATGAGCACATGCAGACAAATGAGCAATCCCAGCAAAACCAATATCAGATCTGTACCAGCTAAGGTGAGAATTTAGTTCCTCCCCTCTTCCTATAGCTTCCCAAGAGCATCATAAATCATTGCTCACCTCCTTTCTGTTTATAGACAAAGGAAGATGATCAGTGAGAACAAGAGCAAAACGGTTCCAATCCTGGGCACAGGAGGATCTGGAATTCAATACTTACTTAGATGATTTACAGAGCTGTGAACAGCCCTGGTATTTTGCTTATTTTTCTTTGTTACTCTAACAGGGCCCTGTTGGAATTTTTTTATGTTACAGAGCCAGTCACTCTTGAAAGCATTAAAGGATAAGTCGACCCTAACACTAATATCTCCACATCTACAGACATCCATTATCTAAGACTAACCTATAACCCTGTAAAGAAGAAATCAGTATACATACCTTTTCTGAATCCGCTCAGCGGCGGAAGCTCTGCAGAGGAGCTGTGAAATTAATGGTAAGTGACGTCACCAATAGAGTTACTATGGGGCTTCCGTTGTCGGCTGCCTCCCTTGCACGCGCCTACACAGAGAAGCCGCCGCTGGCAGCTCAGCATGCGACCGGATTGGATCAGCTTCAAGAAAGGTAAGTATAGTGATTTCTTATTTACAGGGCTAGATAGGTTAGTGTTAGATTGTGGATGTCTGTAGATGTAGAGATTTTAGCGTTAGGGTTGACTTATCCTTTAACCATGTGTCCCATGTTTGTCCAGTTGATGAAAATCATCAAAGGGTGATGGAACTATACAGCAAGGAGAGATGTCTCCTTGCCTGCAGTTCCCAAAAAGAACATCTCTCTCTGTCTTAGAAGAGACAGAACTTTTTGGATTACTCAGTTATTCAGAGACTGCCAACAAGCATGTTGGCATTGCTGTAGTAACATATCAGACAACCCAGCATAGGTACATAGTAGGTGAGGTTGAAAAAAGACACAAATCCATCAAGTCCAACCTATGTATGTGATTATATGTCAGTATTACATTGTATATCCTTGTATGTTGCGGCCATTCAGGTGCTTATCTAATAGTTTTTTTAAACTATCGATGCTTCCCGCTGAGACCACAGCCTGTGGAAGGGAATTCCATATCCTTGCTGCTCTTACAGTAAAGAACCCCCTACGTAGTTTAAGGTTAAACCTCTTTTCTTCTAATTTAATGAGTGGCCACGTGTCTTGTTAAACTCCGTGGAAAAGTTTTATCCCTATTGTGGGGTCACCAGTATGGTATTTGTATATTGAAATCATATCCCCTCTCAAGCGTCTCTTCTCCAGAAAGAATAAGTTCAGTGCTTGCAACCTTTCCTCATAACTTATATTCTCCAGACCCTTTAAAAGCTTTGTTGCCCTTCTTTGTACTCGCTCCATTTCCAGTACATCCGTCCTGAGGACTGGTGCCCAGAACTAGACAGCATACTCTAGGTGCGGCTGGACCAGAGTCTTGTAGAGTGGGAGAATTATCGTTTTATCTCTGGAGTTGATCCCCTTTTTAATACATGCCAATATTCTGTTTTCTTTCTTAGCAGCTGCTTGGCATTGCATGCCATTGCTGAGCCTATCATCTACTAGGACCGCCAGGTCCTTTTCCATTCTAGATTCCCCCAGAGGTTCTCCCCCCCAGTGTATAGATTGCATTCATATTTTTGCCGCCCAATTGCATTAATTTACATTTTTCTACATTAAACCTTATTTGCCACGTATTTGCACACCCCATTAATTTGTTCAGATCTTTTTACAAGGCTTCCACATCCTGAGGAGAAGTTATTGCCCTGCTTAGCTTAGTATCGTCCGCAAATACAGAGATTGAACTGTTTACCCCATCCTCCAGGTCGTTTATGAACAAAATAAATGCATGCATTACAAACTGTCAAAAAATATAAAAAGGGATATCCACACTTTTTGTATTTATAAAGAAAACATATAACAAAAAGATTGTTTTTTTTTTTAAACATAACAAACCCATAGACATAGTAGCTGTGACTTCTGGGTTGTGCAGTCTGCCTACGGTCTTCACTCTAATCCAATGAAAGGCAGACCCATGAGCATGCACTGGAATGATGATAAGAACTGCCACAGAGAATAACAGTGGGATCCATCCATGCTGGTGGACTGCTCTCTTGGCCAGATATTGCACCCTGGTGAATTTTGGCCATCATATAGGCCTTTTATTCGCTTGCAGCCTTTAGCCAGTTAGGAAAGTAATTGTAATGAGCCCCCTGGTTGTAGATTAGGGATACATTTCCTTAAATAATTCTGTAGCTGAACACTTTATAAAATCTTTCATGGATCCTTTCACTCGGGTAAAATATTGTATTTTACAATTATTACTACCCTAAACCAAATATATACTTTACTCCAGGTTACCAATCCTTAGATGTCAAGGCTGCATTCATTTTTTGTAGGCTTTTTTAAAATTAATTTTCACCTGTAAACCAGTGAATGGCACACTTTCTGCCCTAAGGTGGCTAAGCTCACTTAATGCACTGTATCTATCGAGGAAGCCATGGTGTAACACTGTCCTCAATTGAACTTCAAACATCTCTTCGTCATCTTCAGGTCACCTCACAGAAAGTGACAAGCACACTGCATTTTTGGCAGGATCAACATGTATTTTCTGTACTTCATGATGGACGGAAAGAGGATAGGATATTTAAAGTTAGACCAATGAGGAGGGAGTTGCAATAGTCAAAGCGAGAGATAACCAGGAATGTAGAAGCTTTGTGGTGTCGTTAGTCAAGAAGGAGCATTTTTTAGAGATGTTGTGGAGGATGAGAAGTCAAGGTTTTGGGGTTGTGAGGAGAATTCAAAGTCCAGGTTTACATCTAACACCCTGGTTTGCGTGGACAGACTGGTAGTTATGCCATCAATCTCAACAGAGAAGTTAGGGTCAAAGGGCTGCTACATCATCATTAAAAAAGTTAGTACACATGGGCAGCTGGGGGGAGGTGAATACTTACCTGAGCCCATCTCAATCCAGCGATATTGCACGAGAGTCTCGGCTGCCCAGGATCTCCCTCCTCATTGGCTGAGAAAGCAGTGGGGCACCAATGGCTCCCACTGCTGTCAATCTAAGTCAGTGACCCAATGAGCAGAGAGAGGGGGTGGGGCTGAATTGTGGCTCCATGTCTGAATGGACACACCGAGCAGCGGCTCGGCTCAGGTGCCAACATAGCAAGCTGTTTGCTGTGGGGGCATTCGGCGGGAGGGAGGGGCCAGGAGCGCTGGCGAGGGACCCGAGAAGAGGACGGCAGGTAAGTATAACATGTTTGTTATTTTTAAATGAAAAAGAAAAAAAAAAGAGACTTTAGTAACGCTTTAAAAGAAGATCGCAAACTGAAAGACTGATCTTTGTGTGAAACATTTGTGAAGGGTAACATGTGGCTGCATTACATAGTCTCATAGTCTGACTGTATACCAACAGAGATTCTAGCTGAGAATTAATACTTGAGTAAAACAGTTAAAAACACAGCTACTTGTGATGATCCTCATAAACAGCACAGTGAGGTCCAGGGTAGTTCTAGTAAAACAGTTAAACAGCTGGAGGGACCCAAAAACTCAAGAACAAAGGGCCACCCCTGTTGAACTGCAGTGCTTTTGTAGCTATTGGGAAGGTGCTCCTTATAGTAGCTGGATCTTCTGGAGAAGCCGCATGCTATTAGTCTCCTGCCTGGCTGCCCGCACACCGGCTCTGACAGTGGAGGGCTGTTCACTTGGCTGCAGAGCTATCTCTGCTTCATCAGGTGTGGCCTCCCTAAACTGCTGAGGGAGGAAAGCTAAGGAATTTATACTCCATGGGCTTATCCAAGAACCCAGGGAGTTGGGTACAGGCAGCCTGCGCCTGCATCTCTGTGCATGGTGAGCAAGAGACACTTCACTACAGGTCCACTTGAATTTTATGTTTTCGGTTGGGTGAGGCAGGATTTTTACAGCTCACCATGGGAAGAAACTTTCTCCCTACCTGCAGGTCAACAGCCACAGCTTTAATGCAAGCTGAGCTTTTGGACTGAAGACTGATAAAGTATAATTTCATACTCTATGGTAGCTGCACATCACTGCACTTTGCACAGTCTTATTCAATAATAGCCATGAACTTTCTCAGTGGAAAACTGATGATATTACAAGTATTTAGTTCAGCCTTCATAGCACTATGATCAGACTGCAGCCAGAGAGTCAATCCTTCATTATACAGTTTTGTGCTTTCCCAGCATATCCAAAAGAATAGATAACATTTTTATAAAGAATTGATGGAAAATCACAGTAGGAGTACATTACCGTAGACCTGCAGGGCGGTGTAGAGAAAATCATTTCCAGGCAGAAAAGACTGATATGAACTAAATATAGCCTTCAAAAGTTACCTCTAGACTTCTATACGTTTCATAGACTCAGCTTGTGGGAAATGATTGGAGTTCAGGGTCTAAACACACCTTACTAAACACACTATTATCTCGACTGTCAGAAACTTCTAAAAGAGTACCTGTCTTTAACATACCCTGTAGCCCTGATTTTACTCTATTGCAGTCTAAAAACCATTACAAGTCTTGTTCCTCCCCCAGCCTGTGACTAGATAGTGAAAGAAGAAGATGCAGGGTAATCAGGCTATCTTTTCTCTTCCAATCAGGATGTTCCTTGTTAACACCTCATCACTGCAGCACAACCTATTGACTCCCTGTGCTGCTTCTCCCTCTCCCTGTAAGAGCTGTGCTGTACAGGGACTGTATGAGGCTAATACCAAGCCAATTTCAGGTACTTACACTGCTTGCATTTTAAAAATCTGCCCCCTCTCTGCCACAAAGTTATCAGGGTCTTTTTTCTTTCTCCTTTTGTTTGTTTACCTTTTTATCAAAACATATTTCTTCCCATAGCTCCCAACTGTCCCTGATTTCGAGGGACTGTCCCCGATTTGGAGCAATGTCCCTCATTCCTCCTCATTTGTCCCTCATTTTGGTGCGATCTATATAAAATGCACTTTTTCTCTATCAAAAAGTGTTTTCCAGCGCTAAACCTTTAATCTGATTTCTAAATTGCTGCATTTGTAAATTTCAAAAGCCAAAATAATGGAATAGTAATGGTAAAAAAGCGCTTGTTGGTTTAACCAATCTTGTTTTTTTTGTACAATTCTCTTTTAAGGAGGCAGGGGGTGTGTCCTATGCCTGCATACTTTTGCTGATAGGTGTCGCTCACTCCCATCTCAAAAAGTTGGGAGGTATGCATAACCCCTGTACTGTCATTCACCTAGGCCAGTGATAGTGAACCTTGGCACCCCAGATGTTTTGGAACTACATTTCCCATGATGCTTGGTAAAAGCAAATAATGCAACGCTCAAAATCAGTGTAAGTTTGCAGGCTTGTAATAAAATCCACAATGGGTGCTCTGGCTCTGATGCTCTCTCTTACACCGGTACAGACATAAATACAAAGAATAGAGCTGTGTCCTATCGATTTGTGCCCTCCGTCGAAAAGTGCCCGCGCATGCGCAGAACGGAAGGGCACTCCAGCTGATTTCCCGATCAGCTGGAGTGACGTCACCATGGCGCATGCGCACATCGTAGGAGGCTTTTTTCGATGGGAGATACCATTTCACGGGCACAATTGAAAGCTATGTAAATAATGGAGGGACACCATAGTTGTCAGATTGAGCCTCGCAGTTGCAGGACGGGTTGTGGCTGTGTTGCAGGGCGGGTTTTGTCTGTGCTGCAACCCGCCCTTAGACCCAGGCAAAAGCCACAGTTCAACACACCAAACCCATCCTGCAACACAGACAAAACCGGACCCTGATCACACTGTAAATCCGCGGCGCAACAGAGAGGCACAATATGACAAATACGGTGTCCCTCTGTTGTTTACATAGCATTCCATTGTTCCCATCAAATGGTATCTCCCTTAGAAAAAAGCCTCCTACGATGTGTGCATGCGCTATGGTGGCGTCATGCCAGCTGATCAGCAAATCAGCTGAAGTCCCCTTTCGTTCTGCGCATGCGCAGGCACTTTTCGCATGCACAGGCACTTTTCGCTGGAGGGCACAAATCGTCAGAACACCGGCAACTCCAAACGTCCTTGTTGCTTCTTTATTGGTGCCTTGATCACAGCATTACATTCTCCATGATGCTCATGCACTCTGCAGTGTAGTTGAGCATCATGGGAAATTTCGTTTTAAAACCTCTGGGATGCCAAGGTTCGTCATCACTGGCCTAGGCGAATTACATCAGTCCCCCCTGGTGTCTCTTGGGATATATGACGTGGATTTCCCAGGAGGTGTCGTGAGCATCCATTCACTAAAGCAGGAGGGGGCATACCTAGTGCCTGTGCCTCCCAATGACATCCTGGAAAAAGATGGTGGTGCAGGACCCGAGTGCCAGCTACGGAGAAGGGGATCTCAGCGGGACAATGCTGGTTCCACTGAGTGGGTGAGTATCCTTCCTGTGCAGAACACTGCATCAAGTAGGCAGGAGAAAAAAATGCACTGTGAAAAAAAAAAATAGGGGGTAGGGTAAATTTGCACATTAATGATATGTTAAAGTAGAACTATAGCTTCCCATTAAAAAATATGTGTTGCAGCACCTATTTGTAGGTGCATCTGGATTTACAGTTCTTTCTTAATTCCTCAAAGTCCCACAAATACCTGTTGGTTCTGCCAGTAAAGTCCAGCTTCCTGTGATGGTGTGACAACAATGCTGCATTGCTCCTGAATTCTGAGCAGAGTTGCCACTCTCATGTAGGCTGTACCTGCTTGCACTACAGTGGGATGAGAAGATGTTGTAGGGGGCGTGTAGGTGGGGCCTAACCAGTGAACCAGAGACCTGAGTAAATGCACATGGATACTTAACCGCGCTTATCAAATGTGTGCGCAGCCTATTGCATTAGGATGTGCACCCCAAAGCTCAAACACACATGCCCTTCTCTGCAGCCTCAGCCTCACAGGACAGTGAATGAATGGTTAGTGCTCTGTGCTGAGCGGCACAGTTTACTATGCTTCAGTTATGATTGAACACAGTGAGTGTCATTTAAAAAAGGTAGGGGCTGGTAAATGACATATTGATTAGCCCTTTCCCATGCTCTCCATTTAGGTTTGCCACTTGTTCGGGATTCACTTGGACAGTCCGGGTTTTTAGTCATGTGTCTGGGTTTCAGGCGGACTGAAACCCGGACACATAATTCAGACCAGGCTGTAGCCCCCCAAGTAACCAAGATAGTCACACACAAATCTGTTGCCATTCAGGAGCTGTGGGCGGCTATCTGCGGGGCAGGTTTGGCATCACTGGGGTGCAGGGTGATGATGTCAGCAAGAGCAATTTGACCACACCCACGTTTTGTTGCGGCACACTATGTGCACCGCATTATTACTCTCCTCGGGGCACCCAAAGGTGTCCCAGGATGCTAAAATGTTCGGGTTTGGCTTGAATAAAAGGTGGCAACCCTATCTCCATCCTGAAACATCCCCCTCAGCAGCTGGAGGGAGAGGATGGAAGCTAGCAGCACTGTGTTGGTGGGCGCACAACAGGGGGGATGCCCGGGAATTGGCACCGCACAGAGTGATTAGGGTGTGCCCAGGCACACCCCCTGCGCACCTCTATGGCGCTTATATTGTAGAAAATGACTGTTCACAGAAATAAGGCAATTTACAGCATTTGCACCACATATGTTACATGTCATACACTTCTTTAGACAGTAGAGGGCACTGTTTATCTACAAGGCATTTTCCAATAGCATTATATAAGATGTTTCCATACCACAGAATGCCAGAGGAGCACTTCCCTTGGAGGGGCTATGAATTTGCTTAGTCAATGAGATCCCCAAATGTCCCTACCGATATCCAGCTGCCAGTGGGAGACTATTCCAGGAGGCTGCCAGAACAGACACCCTGAAAGGCAACACCTATTCTTTCCCTCCTCGACAGGTATCTCTCCCTATTACTAGGGAGACCCTCTCCTTATCTATTCCTATCACACTATGGGTACACCTAGAATGATGTAGAATCCCACTTTTTATAGTGGATTATTCTGAGTCAAGATGGCTGCCCAAATCTTGCAGGATTTTAGTATCAAATAGGATTGCTGTCCTCCCCATGATGGCTGCCTGTAGCCCATAGCATGGGACAAGTGGTCCTCAATTGGCTCCTGACAGCCAGAAGAAACAGCAGAGTGCATTCTGGTGTGTTTTTGATGCATTTTTGGTGCGTTTTTTGATGCAGGCCGGTCCATTCCCCCCCCCTCTTTTTTCTTAACCTTAGGATAAGTGTGTTGCAGTGCGTTTTTGGTGCATTTAGTTGCGTTCCAGTGCATTTTTGATACATTTTACAGCGTTCCAGTACAGGAAAAATGCAGCATGTTCTACTTTTTTTTCTGGAACTGGAACGCACTGGAACTGCAAGCACTGGTGTGAACTATGCCATTGAAAACCATATACCCTACTTTCCATGCGTTTTTGATGCAGAAAAAAACACACTGGACTGCACGTGGTGTGAACTGGCCCATAAAGTGGTTGTAAACTCAGAAAAAAAAACCCAACAAGACAAAGGCATAATGAGCTAGTAGGGAAAAGAGAAAATTGTTGGGACTTTATATGAGACCATGACCCTCCAGTACACAGGTCTCCATCCCTATTGAATATGCAAAGTAAGGGGAAAGGGGAACAAACGGGACAATTGGGACTTTGTGTGAAACACAACACTAGGGCAAAATGAGTCATAAGATGTAAATAAAAATAGATCAAATAAATGTTTATTGTTAACCCATGAGAGCATAGTAAGTCAATGATATACACCTTAAAACAGTAGATATGGTACAGAGTAAATCAACATGATACTTAATCACATAATGGTAAAATAGTAGTATATTAAACACTGTAACATATAATCAGTGATGGTAACATTGACACTACACCCAACATGTATGTACACAATCTGAATAGTAGCAGAGTAAAATTCATGACTCAGTTAATAAAAGCCCAAGGTAGGTACATGGTTGCTGTGACATGACATTAAATTGTATGCTCTAAATTGTATGCTCGACGCGTTTCGTGGAAGTTTGTCCACTCATCAGGAGCAGCTGACTGGAGATACCTATTAATATATTATAGATTAGTAATTAGTGGTATTTAATTACAAAAGGAAGAGAGGGAACAGAAACTCTGGTCCTAACACTCCTACCTATTGGTAACCAGTATGATGGTAGTAGAGCATGAGTAGTAATATTCATGATGGTAGGCGGCACCAGGGGATGAAAATAACATCCCCCCGGGAGCTGAGGAGGTAACCCAGTGGCAGCAGGGCGGGGCAGGCCAGGAATCACGTCAGGTGCTGAATAATGAGACGTGTCCTATCCACAACTGTGGTGCAGAGTATGAACCCAAAGGGTAGCTGTAACACATAACAATATGTCCAAGTGAACAAAGTAAATGGTAACATGAAAAACCACAGTGTGAAAGACAAAGTGCACTACAGAAGTGTAGTGACAGAATGAATGAAAGAGTGTATAAACAAACCCACAGATCTGACAAATGAAGGAGCAGTGAGAGGAGTTGTGATCTGTTTACCCCAGATCTCACTGTGGTTCCTTTTGTTCTTGGTGAGGTGTTGCTTTCTTCTCACTCTCCTCTTTCACCTTTCGCAACTCCTCTCACTGCTCCTTCATTTGTCAGATCTGTGGGTTTGTTTATACACTCTTTCATTCATTCTGTCACTACACTTCTGTAGTGCACTTTGTCTTTCACACTGTGGTTTTTCATGTTACCATTTACTTTGTTCACTTGGACATATTGTTATGTGTTACAGCTACCCTTTGGGTTCATACTCTGCACCACAGTTGTGGATAGGACACGTCTCATTATTCAGCACCTGACGTGATTCCTGGCTTGCCCCGCCCTGCTGCCACTGGGTTACCTCTTCAGCTCCCGGGGGGATGTTATTTTCATCCCCTGGTGCCGCCTACCATCATGAATATTACTACTCATGCTCTACTACCATCATACTATTTACCAATAGGTAAGAGTGTTAGGACCAGAGTTTCTGTTCCCTCTCTTCCTTTTGTAATTAAATACCACTAATTACTAATCTATAATATATTAATATGTATCTCCAGTCAGCTGCTCCTGATGAGTGGACAAACTTCCACGAAACGCGTCGAGCATACAATTTAGAGCATACAATTTAATGTCATGTCACAGCAACCATGTACCTACCTTGGGCTTTTATTAACTGAGTCATGAATTTTACTCTGCTACTATTCAGATTGTGTACATACATGTTGGGTGTAGTGTCAATGTTACCATCACTGATTATATGTTACAGTGTTTAATATACTACTATTTTACCATTATGTGATTAAGTATCATGTTGATTTACTCTGTACCATATCTACTGTTTTAAGGTGTATATCATTGACTTACTATGCTCTCATGGGTTAACAATAAACATTTATTTGATCTATTTTTATTTACATCTTATGACTCATTTTGCCCTAGTGTTGTGTTTCACACAAAGTCCCAATTGTCCTGTTTGTTCCCCTTTCCCCTTACTTTGCATAATGAGCTAGTATGCATCACATACTAGCTCAATATGAAATACTATCCTTAGATCGAAGCTGTTGTAGCAGTCCCCACACACCGCTGTGAACGGCGATATGCCTCCCAGAGTTATTTCTGGGTTTGCGGGCTCCGGCGCTCTGATTGGCTGGAGCCGCAATGATGTCACTCCCGGGGAGCCGCCGGTCTCAACATGGCTACTGAAGAAACGGCACGAGCGGGCCATTTCTTCAATGCGCATGTGCCGATGATGTCGGCACATGCGGATACAGTGAATATCTCCTAAACTGTACAAGTTTAGGAGATATTCATGGTACCTACAGGTAAGCGTTATTATAGGCTTACCTGTAGGTAAAAGTGGTGTAACAGGGTTTACAATCACTTTAAGACCCCTTTCACACTGAGGCGCTTTACAAATAAAAATAAAACTAGCGCCTGTAAACTGCCTCTTCTGCAGCCCCAGTGTGAAAGCCCGAGTGCTGTCACACTGGGGCGGTGCGGTTGTAGGACAAAAAAAAAAGTCCTGCAAGCAGCATCTTTGGGGCGGTGTGGGAGGGGTGTTTAGTGTATACACCCACCGCTTCCGCATCACCCCAAAGATGCTGCTTGCAGGACTCCTCCACCACCCCTGCCCATTGAAGTGAATGAGCAGCGCTTTCAAAGTTCCGTAAAAGCGCTTTGAAAGCAGCGATAAGCGCGCGCTTTTAACTCCTTCTGAGGGGTTGAAAATGTCCTGCTAGCGGTGCCAAAACGCCACGTTAACAGCAGTAAAGCACTGCTAAAACTAGCGACACTTTACCGCTATTGCCCGCACCGCCCCAGTGTGAAACGGGGTCTAAGGCATACAAATATGCATTAATGTGTATTTTATATCTGCTTGTTCAGCTTTAAATTGTGTGCATATCTAACATTTGATTTTGTTTTGAATAGACTACAGAAGGGATAACTCCTCTGCCAGGTTAATTTTTTGTTGTCTTTTGGAGGTACACATGACCACATAGGGAATGAGAATGGGGCACTGCATGTAAGCAGGTTGCCACTTATTTCCTCTACTGCAGGTGGCGCTCAACTGCAGCAGCCCTGTGCTGGAGAGGAAGTCTGGAGAAATCAGGTTCCTCTATAGTTGCCTGGATCACTGTGGAAGCGATCCGGTTGCATGCTGTTGCCCCATGTAACTCTGGCAGCCATCTTGGGTCAGGCAGAGCCTACTTAAAGTGATTGTAAACAATCAACTTTTAAAACAACCCATTCAAATTAAAATAGAAATGAAATTCAAAACATTTGTGTATAGATATAAAAAATGATAAATATCTTTTTTCCCTTTTTTGTAAGTCATCATATTCCCTCTGTTCTCAGCTGCATAAGAGTTGGGGGGTGGAGAAGCAACAGCACACTGATCTGCCCAGTGAATGGCTGTGCTGGAGGGGTGTGCCAGGACAAGTTTGATCATTGAAGGAGAGCTGAGTTCCCAGCACAGCTAGCGAACTGACCACTGTGTGTTCTCCTGCCTAGTGTGGTCAGTTTTTAATAGGAAAGCAGAATGACAGGCAGTAACACCAGGGATTTCACACAAAGGAAGCAATACAAAGAGAAAAGGATACTTTTTCATATAAGTACATGGTACAGCAGGCACATATCAGGACCATGAAATGTTTGGGTAACATACACTTTAAAGCCCTGGCTCCTGGATTTGGTGTGCTTTTTATGCGAGTGGGTAGTGCATTGATACCCCGTCTGTTAGGGACAGTACTAGCGATAGGGAAAAGAGGGAGTGAAAACGTAGGGTTGCATTCCTTCTGGACATCTTCCTGATTGGGCAGGAAACGGACAGGCCACATTCTGTCCCTCTTTACAAAGGCTGTCATTCTGCTTAGAACCTGCCCTGTTCACGCTGCTGCATCTGTTCGGCCATTCTTCCCACCGGGATTGTTGTGAACTGTTGCTACATTGCTTTAATACAAGATTATCACCGCACCTGACTGTGTGAATTATTATTGCTGCACCTCACTTACATGCACATTACAGTGCATTTTGCATCCTCGACCAATGGTTAACAGGAGTATGCGGGAGGTGTGGCTGTGGCACAATCTCTGCTACAATGCAAGTTTTGTAAAATGTCGCTGGAATGGTACAGAACAGGATGAGGGAGGGGAAATACCTGAGTAAATTCAACTTTAAGTACTGTATTCATTGGCGTATAAAACGCACTTTTTCACCCTGAAAATCGAGTGCAAATAGCGTGTGCGTGTTATACGCCAATACTTCAATTTTAGCTGCCTTGGAGGGGACAAGGAGAGGAGCGGGACGAGCGCCGTCAGATTACATACAGTGAGAATCTCCTGTTTACTTGGTGGCCTCTGTAATAGGAAGTCCCGTCTCCTGGGCCACCATTGGACCACTGTTCTGTCTATCATAGGAGATTCTCACTGTATGTAATCTGTCGGCGCTCATCCCACCCCCCTCCCTGTCCCCTCTAGGCTGCAGATAGGCATCAATCAGGCTGCACTAATGGCAATGGTGAGGCTGCTGCATTGAAGACAATGGTGAGGCTGCTGCATTGATGGCAATGGTGAGGCTGCTGCATTAAAGGTAATGGTGAGGCTGCTGCATTGATGGCACTTGTGAGGCTGCATTGATGTGGACTGATGAGGCTGCATTGATGGCACTTGTGAAGCTGAAGATGGGCATTGATCAGGCTGCATTGATGGCAATGGTGAGGCTGCAGATGGGCACTGACCCTTATTTTGCTTCAAAGATCTTAAATTAAAATTTAAGTTTTTTTCCTGAAACTTCCCTCTTAAAATAAATGTACGTGTTATACTCCGATAAATACGTATTTAAAAATGCTATTATACGTTCTTTTCTAGGTTTAAAAAAGGAAAACTGGACTTGCCCTTTAGAATTCAAAAGTGGTACAGTTTCATAAACAATAGAGCATTACAAATATGGGCTGGTGTGATTTATATGGGCTGTCTTTGCCTTATTAAAGGGTTATGGGTTCTCATGTGTGAAAATATCCGGGATCCCAGCAGCTGTGATAGAATATATCATTTGTGAACAGGTTTCCTTCAACTTTTTATTACCACCGAGATTTGGAAGTTTCCAACAAGAGACATAACATCGTTCATTTTCTATGCAGAAGATTTATTTTCAATCATACTCTGTGTATTGGAGTTTGAGTATGAAGTATAACTGCACACTACCTTCCCTCGGGTCATTAACAATTCACAGAGAGATGCAAATAATGAAATAAGAGGGGCACTTTGATTATGCAAGTTCAGCGAAATACTACAGCAGCAAGAAGCTGGGAGAGACACGGAGTGTTAAGTTGATAATTATTGAATGAAATGCGTTTATAGTATTGGATGTTTCTTTGTAGGCTAGGAATACATTCACCATAGCCTAACAATCTAGACCAGGGGTCTCAAACTGCTGGCCCTCCAGCTGTTGCGGAACTACAAGTCCCATAATTTATTTGCCTGTGGAAGTCATGCTTCTGTTAGCCTTGCAATCAGTGGGGGCCCGACTTGTCATATGGAAAAAATAAGTGCACCTCTACAATTTCCACCACTTCATTCCAAGAAATTATGATAGATGTCCATTACAAGAATCTCCTTAGACCTCTTACACATGGGCCTACCTGCTGACTTGCAATCTGCCATGGGTTGAGCTGTCCGCAGTGGCTGGCCAGCAGTTAGCATGTATTCAGAGAGGATATGCTGCATTCCACATGCCTGTTTGAAGAGGCATTTCTTACTGAACTCCCTTTACATTGCACTGTGACTATGTCCACTAGACACATTTGAGGCATGGCCCCTTCACCCCCATGGGGCAAGGTGGCAGGCCTACCAACCATGACATGCCTAATATTTGGTAGCTTCACGGCTGCCTGATTGTACTCATGTGAAAGGGATCTTATGGAATAGGCAGGTGGAACCTGTCTTATTTAAACCTCTAATATCTAGGGTCTGGTGTCCTCTGTACTATTGACATGTGTAGTATCATCATGCCAAGATCAATAGAGCTCTCTAAAGCTGGTCATAGACTGTTATATAGACAGGCTGAACAAAAAATACCTAACAAATTCCTCCATCCATGCTAACACAGCGTGGATGGACAAATTCCTCCGACAACAAGCCATTGTAATCTGACAGCTGCTGACATCGGCTGTTAGAATATCCGCGCAGCAGGTGCAGTTGAATGGATGCAGCTGCTGTGCAGCCATCAAGAAAGTTGTCTGGCAAGGGATTAAAGCGGTAGTAAAGTCAAAAGAAAAACAGGTCCCCTGGTAGTCCTAGGCCTACATTGCACTGTATACTAGTACATTTTGACAGACTTACCTACAAACACAGTCCTCCAGTACTGCCCTACCACCGCTAGGGTTGCCACCTCATTCCTTTAAACTCGAACACATATTAATTACACAGGTTCTGTGGCTGATTAAGGTGGTAATTAAACTCACTTGGTGTCTTCTCTGCATTAAATTAGCCTCAGACCCTGTGTAATTCATATGTGTTTGGGTTTAAAAGGATGAGGTAGCAACCCTACTCACCGCTCTCCTTTGTCTCCAGCAGCTTCCATCTTCAGATGCTTGACTGGCTGTGCTGGGGCAACGCCACTCCCATGCATGCGCACGGGAGTCACATCACAGCAGCACACAGAGCCGGCCAAAAATGTGGTCAGAGCTGCGCATGTGCGGCTTAGATCACATTACTTGCTGACAGGCAGGGGGGGAGATTTATGACAGAAGAGACTCCCTGGGTCTCTTTTGTTAAAAACCCTGCCTGTCACCAATTTTTTTTATAAGTAACTGACTTTACTACAATTTTAAGAAGTTGATTTGGAATCAATGTTTACACTGTAAGAAAAACATTCTACAAGTGGCATAGATTTCACTAATTTGTTCAGATCTGGCCAGCTCAACAAATTCAACCCAAAAGCAAAAACTTCTTATGCGAAAATCAAGACCCCAAGAACCCCAAAATCTTACTGCAGGGTGTTCAGGTAATTCTTGTAGCAGTTAGAGTGCATCTACAATCAGAAAGAGATGTCACCAATTCAACCCGCAGAAAGGTTTGTTAAGAAAAAGCCTTTGCTGTCCAAAAAGAACACCAGAGCAAGATTACAGTATGTTGTTGAAAATATAGGCAAAGACCTGGCCTTCAGCCGTACTGAATGCTGATCAATCAAAGAGAGTTGTTTAGGCACAATAACAGTATACATGCATGTGTGCTACAAACTAAAAAACAATTTGTGAAGCATGGTGGTAGAAATGTTTTATTTTGGGGTTGCTCTTTAGAATCTGGTGTGTTCTG
Organism: Lithobates clamitans; assembly: GCA_037952925.1. Lineage (NCBI taxonomy): Eukaryota > Metazoa > Chordata > Amphibia > Anura > Ranidae > Lithobates > Lithobates clamitans. The sequence goes on along the minus strand of JBBGZY010002188.1, from coordinate 658,157 downwards.
AATGCAGCATCTGATTTATCCTGCTTTACAGAGAATCTTAGGAATCTGATTTCAAGTCAAATTCAGGTACTTTAATTGAATTTAAAGCAGAGCTCCACCCAAAAGGGGAACTTCTGCGTGTTTGCACCCTCCCCCCTCTACTGCCACATTTGGCATTTTTTTAAGGGAAGGTTTTCACAGGTACCCTCTCCCACCTCTGGCTCAGATCATCACGGCGATCTGAGCTAAAAGTTTGCCCCCCCTTCCATCTTCTGCAGTATTCTGGGACACACCACAGGTCCCAGAAGACTAAGGCACCGTTCACAAGGCACAACGCAACACAGGCATGCGCAGTAGGCTTCACTTCCTGTTTCTCTTACTTGAGATGCCTGCACCAGAAGCCGATTGAAGAATTGGCTCAGGCAGTGCTGCTGATAGGCCAGTACAACCGGCATCCGGGGGGGGGGGGGGCAGGGCAGCCTCACAGACCATCAGCGCAGAATTTAAAAAACTGGCTAGAAACTGGCTTTCTTAATTACACTCCCGCTAAGCTGCTCCTACTGGCTTAGGGAGGTGTATTATTGCTATTTTCTGGGCCCCTCTCTGATAATATGTGCTGGTGGGAGTGAGGGACTTTTTTCTCATTTTCAGACGCATGCGCAGTGCATTCCGTGCTGCGCTACATGTCCCTGTAGATGGGTGAAAGATATATACTGCACTATGCAGTCTGCACATAACTGTCACCTTCTATAATACACAGGCAGCAGTCAGCAGGTTGTCTGGCACAGTGCGTCACATGACATGGCTGTTAGGTGCTGATTTTGTTAACTTATTAGTAATAAGTTAACAAGGGCACTCAACAGCCGTGTCCTAGGACACACTATGACAGTGCCAGCCATGATAGAGCACCTGCTGCATGTGTGTTATTATAATGCTGATGATCTTAACCTGCCTGGGTTGCTGTCTGTTATAAAGGTTTCTTTCACACAGAGTGGAATCCGCATGTTCAGTGAGGGATCTGTCCGCTGATCTGATTTACAAGCGATTATTTTTTCAAGGGGAGGGGCCAGGGACGGGGTTGAGGGTGGAGCTGAAGGGGGCCTCGTTAGGTAGGCTGTTACGGGGCCCCATGATTTCTACCAGCGGCCCTGGGCTCAGGTGACAACATCGCTGTATCCCTGGACAGATATGTGTCCTTATAATAAAGAGTCAGCAGCTACAGTATTTGTTTTGGGAGAGCCTGGAGCTCCTCTTTAAGAATTTTGCATGGAGTTTACATATTCTCCCTGTGCCTGTGTGGGTTTCCTCCGGGTACTCCAGTTTCCTCCCATACTCCAAAGATATGCTGGTAGGTTAATTTGCTTCTGTCTAAATTGGCCCCCTAGTACAGTGGGGCAAAAAAGTATTTAGTCAGCCACCAATTGTGCAAGTCCTCCCACTTAAAAAGATGAGAGAGGCCTGTAATTGTTATCATAGGTATACCTCAACTATGAGAGACAAAATGTGGAAACAAATCCAGACAATCACATTGTCTGATTTTTGAAAGAATTTATTTGCAAATTATGGTGGAAAATAAGTACTTGGTCACCTACAAACAAGCAAGATTTCTGTCTCTCACAGACCTGTATCTTCTTCTTTAAGAGGCTCCTCTGTCCTCCACTCATTATCTGTATTAATGGCACCTGTTTGAACTTGTTATCAGTATAAAAGACACCTGTCCACAACCTCAAACAGTTACACTCCAAACTCCACTATGGTGAAGACCAAAGAGCTGTCGAAGGACACCAGAAACAAAATTGTAGACCTGCACCAGGCTGGGAAGACTGAATCTGCAATAGGCAAGCAGCTTGGTGTGAAGAAATCAACTGTGGGAGCAATAATTAGAAAATGGAAGACATACAAGACCACTGATAATCTCCCTCGATCTGGGGCTCCACACAAGATCTTATCCCGTAGGGTCAAAATGATCACAAGAACGGTGAGCAAAAATCCCAGAACCACACGGGAGGTGACCTGCAGAGAGCTGGGAGCAACGTAACAAAGGCTACCATCAGTAACACACTACGCCGCCAGGGACTCAGATCCTGCAGTGCCAGACGTACATGTCCAGACCCGTCTGAGGTTTGCTAGAGAGCATTTGGATGATCCAGAAGAGGATTGGGAGGATGTCATATGGTCAGATGAAACCAAAGTAGAACTGTTTGGTAGAAACACAACTCGTCGTGTTTGGAGGAGAGAGAATGCTGAGTTGCAACCAAAGAACACCATACCTACTGTGAAGCATGAGGGTGGCAACATCATGCTTTGGGGCTGTTTCTCTGCAAAGGGAACAGGACGACTGATCCGTGTACATGAAAGAATGAATAGGGCCATGTATCGTGAGATTTTGAGTGCAAACCTCCTCCCATCAGCAAAGCCTTGAAGATGAAACGTGGCTGCGTCTTTCAGCATGACAATGATCCCAAACACACCACCCGGGCAATGAAGGAGTGGCTTTGTAAGAAGCATTTCAAGGTTCTGGAGTGGCCTAGCCAGTCTCCAGATCTCAACCCCATAGAAAACCTTTGGAGGGAGTTGAAAGTCCGTGCTGCCCAGCGACAGCCCCAAAACATCACTGCTCTAGAGGAGATCTGCATGGAGGAATGGGCCAACATACCAGCAACATTGTGTGACAACCTTGTGAAGACTTACAGAAAAGGTTTGACCTCTGTCTTTGCCAACAAAGAATATATAACAAAGTATTGAGATGAACTTTTGATATTGACTAAATACTTATTTTCCACCATAATTTGGAAATAATTTCTTTCAAAAATCAGACAATGTGATTGTCTGGGTTTGGTTTCACATTTTGTCTCTCATAGTTTAGGTATACCTATAATGACAATTACAGGCCTCTCTCATCTTTTTAAGTGGGAGAACTTGCACAATTGGTGGCTGACTAAATACTTTTTGCCCCACTGTATGCACAGTATGAATGTGAGTTAAGGAGCTTATTGTAAGCTCCTAGAGGGTAGGGACTGATGTGAATATATTATATATACGTAAGGCGCTGTGTGAATTGATGGCGCTATATAAGTACCAGTAATAAATAAAATAAATACATTTTATGAACACTTATTTTTTTTATTTATATTTGCCTGTAGTCCAACTTTAATTGTAAAAGACCAGCAGTTGACGGTGAGAACAATCGCATGCTTAATAATGCCATCAATTTGTGACTCTGTCCCACTTGTTTTCCTCAAAGTACAAAACTGTGCGTTAAGAAAATATTTGCCAAGCTTTCTGTATTACCCAATAGAGAAAATTGAGTTTTTACTAATCTGATTATAGTCCTTAAAATGCAGTCAGCTAGTTAACAGCTTTTACTCCTCAGCTGGAAATATTACAGTTCATTGTAGCTTATAGCGCCATTACTACAGGATTAGCATTACATTAGAATTAGAGTAATTTAATGATCATTTCTGAGCCAAAACCATTTGGTAATAACATAGAAAAAAACAGTCTTAAGAAAATGATCAATAGTTAGACTTAGGATAGTCTAACTATTAGGATTGCAATTAAGACTGTGCTGTGCCTTCCCTGGCTTCTACAAAAAAGGTTATGTAGGAAGGTGAAGAGATGGGTGGAGGAGCTGGGCCAGCACACAGAGCAATTAGACAGTCCCAGAAGAAGAGAGGGTTGTGATGTGCAAGGAGAAAGGGGACTATGCGAGGGAATTGACTCTTCTTGGAGTAGTCCGATTTTCGATCAAGTTCAGAGGCACATTGCATTTGAGTGAAAAATCATTTATGGAAAGGAAAAACACTACAAGTAGGTGTTTAAAATACTTGAGGTTTCTCCGCTTTTACCTGTAGTTTTATAAGTTAGTGACAGTATCTCCTTAAATGCTGAAGGAGATTTTTGCGTGAGAATCCCTGCCTCGTTGGTGGCATTGGTCTAATAAAGTAGTAAAGTTCTACCATATAGGAATTGATATTACACAAATAGTGATGTTCCTGTTTTGGTGGACTTCTTTATTAATAGTAAACCATTAAGTGGTCCACTTTTTGCTAGTTCGCAATTACACGTGCAGAGAAAATAACAGGGTTCGTTATTTTACATTATTTGATCGTCTTTACAATTCGTGCTTACCCATGTCTACTTTTTCTTTTCTTGTTTTAATCTCTGGAGTTCAGGCCTATGCTGTAATTTCATTTAAACCGTGATCTGAGTCAAAAGTAGGTCCATCCACTCTTAATAATCACACAGCATCTAAAAAGTGAAGGCACAGGAGTTTTCCACTTTTAGACCAGGCCAAATTTGACACTACTACTTTTTACATTTTAAAATCAGTGTTGTTTGCTAGAAAAGCACTTAGAACTCCCAACATTATATTTTTTAAATTTTTTTTTTTTAAATGGTATAATATCCGTGCTTGGTAAAAATTAGCATGCAGCAGCTGAACACTATTTACCCAGATACTAGGTATAAAACAAATGTATAAAGAAAAAGTGCAGCGCTAAATATGAATAAAAAAAGTTGCTATGGGCAACTTAAAAGAATGTGCAAAAATTTATGACCAGGAAAATACAGTGCTAAATGAAGAAAGTTGCTACGAGCAACTTACTAAAAGATGTGCAAAACTCTTGACCAAAAAATAGTGAGCAACACTCCTATGAGTACCATAAAAGTAATATGCTTACATTTAACAAACAAAGCATCATAAAATTGCATACATTAATGTGCAAAAAAAAATTATAAAGAAATATAGTGACCAAACATATATAAGTCCTTAAAGTGATCTTCATATTGCTCCCCCCTTGTCCGCTGGGTGGATCACAATGTCCTAAAGCTGAGGCCTGTACACGCTCAACCGGATGTAAAGAAGGGTTTACAGTCCCTATGTGAGAGGAAGGACATTGTGATCCGCCCAGCGGACAAGGGGGGAGCAATAGTAATCCTGAATAAGGAAACTATATGCAGAAGATGGTCAGAATTTTGTCTGATACGAATACATATTCTCCCCTACTTATTGACCCCACAAACAGGTTCAAAATTGAATTAAGAGAGCTTATTGAAAAGGGCTTCAACATGGGGATTTTCAATAGAAAAGAGGAAGAACATTTGGTGCCTCTGGCCCCTCGGTTACCATTTATCTATTCACCCTCCAAGATTCATAAAACCCTCTCCAATCCTCCTGGTCGGCCCATCATCAGTGGCATAGACACTATCACTTCGCAGGTATGGAAATGTATAGACTTTTATCTACAGCCACTGGTGATGGGTACTCCTTCATTTATAAAAGACACTAAGCATGTCATTAATATTTTGAGAGATATTGATTGGCAGTCCACTTACCTATTGGTGACAGCAGATTGGGATATGAGGCTGTACAATACTTTTTTGCGTCAAGACCCTACTATTTCAACGACCCATTACGTTTTGGAGTTGTTGAATTTTGCAACGACCCATAACTATTTCTGGCATAATGGTAACTATTTTTTGCAAACGAAGGGGGTGGCCATGGGAGCCAAATTTGCTCCAAACATGGCCAACCTCTTCATGGCAATAGGGGAATCGCCCTCACCCATGAGATTAGCCACACAGAGATCCATTTTTTGGATCTTAGGATATCTATATCTCAGGGGAGGATAATTACTTTCACTTTTTTTTTAAAAAGACTGACCTTAATGGTTTTACCCCCTTGGATTCCTGCCATCACCAGTCATGGTTGATGGCGGTACCTAAGGGTCAGTTTTTGAGATTAAAGAGGAACTGCATCAACTCAGATGAATTCTTTAGGGAGGCCTCGGTTTTAAAAAGAAGGTTTCTAACAAAGGGATATGATAGTTCAGCTATGGATTATATTGAAGATTAACAACAAGGATTGACAGGAACTCTTAAGGGACAGGGTGGCTCGGGAGACCAACACAAGTGACTATGGTCTGGCTTTCCTTACAGCCTTTTCCAGTCAACACTGGGCGATCAAAAGGATCATTATGAAGCACTGGTCAATTATCAAAAATGACCGGATACTGGGCCCCCTACTGTCTGATCGATCTGATCTGACATTTTTAAGGGAGCACCAAATCTGAGGAACATCATAGCACCAAATGTCCCTGATCCCCCTGAGAGACCAACCTTCTTTGGAGATCTAAAGGGATATTATCCCTGTGGTAAATGCCAAGCTTGTAAGATTAACACCTACTGGGGTAGAAGGTTAGCAAAATTCACCTCTTCAGGTACATGGGTTACATACCCCATAAAAACATTTATTACAGTTCGTGTACCACTAAATGCGTAGTTTACCTTCTCCGGTGTTCTTGTGGCCTTGAATATTTTAGTCGTACTACACGTATGCTACATATTAGGCTAAGTGAACATATAGCCAACATCAAAAAAGGCTTCAATAAACATAATGTTTCAAGGCACTATGATTTAAAACATGGATGAGACCCCAGGGGAACTACCTTTATGACTTTAGAGAAATAAAGTACCCCACTGGAGAGGCAGTAATGGAAAACGTAACATCTCAAGGTCAGAGACCAATTGGATTTTCCGTTTGGAGTCCCATGTACCTGGGGGCTTGAACGTTGAGTGAGACATCAATTGTTTCATTAATAACAGTTGATGTCCCCTCATACAATTTACTGAGTTAGGGGTTCCCCCTTTCTGTGTTAAAAAATTTAAAGATGGATCACGCCATATTTGATCAATGGGGATTGCATATGGGATTGTGTTATGATCTTCTTTGTTTATTTTTAGGGTTCTAGGGAATGTTATACACTATCTGTGTGTTTTTCTTTGTTTTTGCAATGACACCAATTGTGTATTGTTGAGCTGGTAACACATAGAAGCAGGCTTTTTCTAAATTTCCGGATAGACTTTATTTTAAATTTATTGATGTAGTTGTTCTTTTTGTCCACAAGATGGCGATGTAAGTGGATTTGAAGGATTATCTATGCTTTAGTTTAGGCAATACAGTCGTATCCTGTCTAAAGCTATTGCATTAAGTATAATGCCTTCAGCTGTGATTGTTTGGAATCTATCATTGCTCTGTATCCAATCGACATCATCTGTGCATTTCAAGGTTGAAACTATAGCAGGGCATCTTTGTTCTGCCAGCAGCCTATTTAAAGCATCAGTATTAGCGTGTGGGCATACACCTGATGACGTCACTTTTGGACAAAACGGTCATTGGGTATCCACGCCCACACACTTTGCGCATGCGCAATCACATTTTAGACGCCTGTATACAGCTTTTTTATTTTTTTCGCTAGCAATTCATTGCTTTTACCCCATTTTAAGCTAATAGAGACTTGTGGAAGCTCTCAAATGGTATTGTAACCAATACTTTAATAAATCATTTGGTAATACACTATTTGGATCCTTATATCCTTTTGCATGTTTGCACTATCTGTGAACACCAATACAATACTTGAGACATTGGCCGTGACGGACCACATGGGACACAGAGGCTACTAACGAAAGACACCCGGGAGACCCAGAAAGTCCAGTAAGCTCAGAAGATCAAGAGTTCCATGGTGGGGATCTGTGATCCAATCTGCTCTTCTTGACCTCCATGAGTAACGGGGGACGATTCGGTAAGCCTTCAATCTTATTAGCGGTGACGGGTCTTACGATCAAGTACTCACATCAAGTCACGTCTTTTATATGAAGATCACTCAGTCACTTTAAGGACTTATTTTTTTATAATATATGTTTGGTCACTATATTTTTTATACATTTTTTTTGCACTTTAATGTATGCAATTTTATGAAACTTTGTTAAATGCAAGCATATTGCTTTTATGGTACTCATAGGTGTGTTGTTTACTATTTTTTTGGCTGGGCTTCTCCTACCGGTCACAGGAGTGCAATTAGTTTTGCACTCCTGCGACCCATCTTCAGCAGTGAGTGGTCTGAATTACGCTCTCTGCTGACGTCACACAGATCAGTCCAGGCACTGCGTCATCCCGACTCTGGAAGTCTGGATTTGCCAGGTGCCTGGACTGATGGCCGTCTCAGCCTCTCAGCGAGCTCTAAGACGGACGCTCCCCACCCCTCCACAGCTCAGCACTTAAGTGAGCGTGTAGGAACAGGGCAGGAGAGCTGCTGACTGACAGCTGAGAGAAACGAGCCATCAGCCATGTTTGATGGCTCGGTTCTTAGTGCAGAGATGCCGGGGGACAGATGCAGCATCGGTCTGATGCTGCCTCCACCTAAGTAAGTATCAATATGTGAAAAAAAAATTCCTGTACTTCTCTTTTAAAAGCCTTTACAAGTTACCAGTTTAGAGTTACACAAGAGGTCTGGTGCTAAAATGTATTAATATTAGAACGTTTGTGACAATATCTCACATGTGTGGTGCAAACACTGTTTATATATATGCATGCGCGACCAACGTATGCATTTGCCTTTGAGTGTGAGCACAGGGAGGTGCTTTAATTATTTTTTTATTATTATTATTTATTTTATTACTTTGTTTATTTTTACACTTGTAGTGGCATCCCCGACCTCCAAAGACCTAATCGTGACCTCCAAAGTCAGGGAGAGCTGACATCCTTCCTCACAGTATGGGTTACTAGGCATGGTGGGTGTAATGCAAGTTGAAAACATGGGCGCCAGTCACTTTTTGGATGCGAACAAAAGAGATTTAATGTCTCCTAACAAGAACTGAGGGAGAGAGGGTTTAGGGCCAGGGCACACTTATTTTTTTAATAATCAAATTTTTATTATTTTTTTCCATTTGTATATACACCAATTATACAACATACTATACCCCTATGTTCAATCCAATAAACAAACTACACATTACATCCTTCCACACCTACCACAATTTTCCACCCTATCCCAACAATCGAAATTTACATATGCGAAGAGAGAAAAAGAGAAGGAAAAGGGGGGCGAAGGGGAGAGAAAAAAAAAAAACACCCCGGTGTACAATCGTGGTTAAATATGAGTATAAAGTGTATTAAAGATAAAATTGTAAATTAATTTCCCCCTTATTCTAATTTGTGTCATTAATCACTAAAATTCATAATTATGTAGTTTGTGCAATAGAAAAAAAACAAAAAAAAAAAAAACCCTGTGTACAGTCGTGCTTAAATATGATTATAAAGTGTATTTAAAATAAATTATAAAATGAATTTCCCCCTTATTCTAATTCGTGTCGATAATCACTAAAATTCATAATTATGTAATTTGTGCATGCGAAAAAAAAAAAAGGGGGGGGGGGATAAAATCCCTATAATTCATAATTATATAAATCGTGCATATGTGTTTTTTTTTTTAAATAATGAGTAAGGGGGGACATCCCCTTCCCTTCTAAGCTTCTGGTGCCCATAAATTTATTTAATGTGTGTGTTTGTTTTAGCACAAAAAAAAATAAAAATTTATCTCTCTTCACTCTCCCCCTCCCTCATCCCCCCCCTCCCACTCCCTCCCCCCTCCTCCCCAACATCCAATGTTCATTAAGACTGGGGGGATAGGAAAAAAAAACACAAAAACAACATATACATATAACCATACATTGTCTTACCCCCCTCCCTCTTTGATTAGCATTAGAGAAGTTATATCACTATTTACGTCTATTCTTCAAGGCCAGGCTTCTTATATCTTTATTCTTAATGACTATACCATTTCTTCCTCCCTTACCCATCTATATTTCCCTCTTCTATTATCTCCTTAGCGCATTGTTCCCAGTTCGCCCATGTCGTTTCAAATTTCTTTCTTTGGTTTTTAACCACATGGACCCACCTCTCCGCTTCCTTTATTATATTAACCTCATTTCTCCACTCTATGACTGACGGGATCCGGTCCTGTCTCCAGTACTTCGGAATTAATTTTTTTGCTGCATTTAATAAATGTGGGGTTATGCTTTCTCTATATTTTTTGACAGGTCCGGACGTCCCATGGAATAAATTTTGTATAGGCCCAAACTCCATGTGGTCCGCTGTCGTTTTTTTACTCCATGGGGCCACTGATTCCCAAAATCGCTTAATTATTGGACATGTCCACCAAAGATGAAGAAAAGTTCCCCTCTGTCCACAACCCCTCCAACACTTATCATTAGCTTCTGAAGAGATTTGTGCTATTTTAACTGGTGTCCTATACCATCTCGCTAGGAACTTATATGCCATTTCTTGCACCTTTGAACTTATGGAGGTAGTAAATGTTAACAATATCATTTTATTAATTTGTTTATCTGTCCACACTTGGCCTAGCTCCCTCTCCCATTCTTAAATAAAGTATGGGGGTTTCTTTTCTTGTTCTCCTAGGATCATTCTGTACATCCGGGATAACGTATGCCCAGCTTCTGTTGTCTGCCAGGACACCCTTAGACAGATGCAATAGCAATTGGCAGACTCCAATACAAAAATAGGCAGACAACTATACAGGTAGAGGGCCCTTAAGCTGGATGCAGTAGAACTGCTGTCTCCTATGGCATCTGAACTTTGAACAGTCAGTAGAGATCCATACACGTAACTCACAGTAACCCGTTATAGATCTTCAGTCACTGAGCTCCTGGTCTCTCACTAGACTTCAAGATCTCAGACATCACTGGATACCCTGAGCTCTTCCACAGCTAACCCACTGTATTCTTCTCAAGCGTCACCCCTGCTAACCTGCTGGGTCCCTGGCTTGGCACTCTGCTGAAGCTTTCCCACGTCTTCACCGTCCCCGGCTAGTGGATAAGGCTGCTCTGGTACTTCCCCTGTAGCAACTGCTTCTCCCTATCCGCTGGCAATGATTCAGTTTCCTGTCCTCTGCAACTTGGTTGGACTTCTGGCCGAAAGCCCCAACCCTGTGCTGCTTCTCTCAAACCTGGATAGGCCTCAGACAGCCTAGCAGCCAGGTGCTCCGGGGATAGGCCTCAGGCTTCTGGCCTAGCAACCCGGAGCCTTGTGACACATGTCCACCCAGACAGCTGTCTGGTTGGCACAGAACAGCGATCACCTGACTCCCAAATAAATAGGCTCTCCCAGCAGGCCAAAGCACTAAAGAAAACCCTGCCAATTGGCTGAGACAACCCATCCACTCCTTGTCTGAATGCAATATGCAAAAGAGAGAGGTGCATCAAATCCAGAGTTAGAGAAAAGGCAGTGAATCTCCTATCAATCAGCCAGGCTAGGTACCACCTACCCAGCTAAATTTGTTAGCAACCCTGCCTACTACCAGGGTGCTACATACCATCCCTTTAAAAAATTTTCGAGCACTTTTATTGTTATCTCAAAGAACGTAAACATCCCTTTTAATAATAATAGGCAATGACATGTAGAGCTCCTTCACACTGTCAGCCTCTGCCAGCTGATCCGCTGATCCCTGCTGAGCAGGTGGATGACAGGTCTGTGTCCCCTCCGCTTATGAAGAGCAGACACTGACACAGCCCGCTTTCCTCTATGTACACAAAATGCCTGTCCGTTTACATCCGACTTTCATCCTATCTGATTCACATCAGTCAATTTAGACAGTATCCAATTAACCTACCAGCATGTCTTTGGAGTGCAGGAGAAAACTGGAGTACCCGGAGGAAATTCATGCAGGCACAGGGAGGATATGTCAACTCCAAGCAAAAATTAAATTTATCCAGTGTAAGTACCTGAATTTGACTTGAAATCAGGTTCCTGAAATTCTCTGTAAAGCAGGATCAATCAGGTGTGCTGCATTCAGAGAACACCATATTTTCAAGAGCACCCCCAAATATAACATTTCTACCACCATGCTTCACAATTTGTATGAGGTTCTTCAGTTTGTAGCACACATTCATGTTTACTGTTATTGTGCCTAAGAAACTCTCTTTGGTTGATCAGTCTTCAGCACGGCTGAAGGCCAGTTCTTTACCTATATGTTTAATGGGAAACTGTAATCTTGCTCAGGTGTTCTTTTTGGACAGTAAAGGCTTTTTCTTAAACCTATCTTGGAGGTTGAATTGCTGCGATCTCTTTCTGATTGTAGATGTATGCACTTTGACTCTAATGCCGTGAACACACGGGCGGACTTCCCGACCGGACTGGTCCAACGGACCGAATCCGGCGGACAATCCGACCTTGTGTGGTCTGCATCGGACTTCCGACGGACCGTTGCGGTCGGAAATCTGACGGACTTTAGATTTGAAGCCTGCTTCAAATCTTTATGTCGTAACTCCGCTGAACTCAGTTGCTAACGGAAAGCCCATTCGTCTGTATGCTGGTCTGAAGGACCAGATACGACGCAAGGGCAGGGTACTGCATCCCACGCTCGCTGCAATAGGAAAATAGGCGATGATGTCCTTTAGGTCTGGTCTGGATTTTAAGGGGAACCCCCTACACCAAAAAAAAGTGTGGGGTCCCCCCAAAATCCATACCAGACCCCTATCCGAGCACGCAGTCTGGCCGGTCAGGAAAGAGGGTGGGGACGAGTGAGCGCCCCCCCTCCTGAACCATACCAGGCCGCATGCCCTCAACATGGGGGGGTGGGTGCTTTGGGGAAGGGGGGCGCCCCCCTTCCATGTTTCCATGTTGATGAGGACAAGGGCCTCTTCCCGACAACCCTGGCCGTTGGTTGTCAGGGTCTGTGGGCGGGGGGCTTATCGGATTCCAGGACCCCACTTTAATAATGGGGGCCCCCAGATCCCAGTCCCCCACCCTATGTGAATGAGTATGGGGTACATCGTAAATAAGATAATAAAGGAAAAAACGGCGCTGCCCTAAGTGTGATTGGGTAAAGTATACTACATAATAAGTGAACCCAAACTGTGTAATAAAGGTGCAACTACACTTAATTGTGCAAAAATGACCCAAAAAAGGGGGTCCAAACAGATCAGTGGCACAGAGCAGATGCCGTAATTAAACGCATACGACACTCCTGCTGTAGTGGAAAAATATAGTTTAAATGAAGTGCTCCCAGTGAATATATGTAATAATAAAAATAAAAATAAGGTAAGGGATATCTCAGTGCTAAATAAAACAAAAATAGATATATTTCCTCAGAACTCAAAAGTTTTGGGACAAAATGGCGCCAGGGGTGTTGATAAAGTGTTTAAAAATAATAATTAATTACAGGTGTATAAAGTAATAATCTCCGTGTGACAATATCATATGTATATAAAATAATTCCTACAATCTCCAAAAGTATTGGGACACCATAACATATGTGAACCCCAATAACTTATTGTAAAACATAAATAGTTTTTAGTGACACCCTGTTGACACCCTCCTCATTAGTTGCCAATTATATAAAGGAACATACGGTAGCCATGAAACTACATATACATTAAACATTAGTTACTAAAAAGTCCATGCAAGGGGTCATCCATTAACGCCCATATAAAGAAGACACAGTTCACCACTAAGTATGCTGTTGGTTATATTCTTATGGACACACTACAGTGACTTCCGTGCTTTACACTTCAGGAGTGACTTTAGGTGCTCACCCCCCGATGATACCCCACTCACCAAAGATGAACACCCCTACAGGGGTAGCGAGCGACAGAGTGGGCTTCCCGGGCTAGGTGATATACACTCCAAGTTTCCTTGCGCTCCTCAGCAGCATTCAATCCTCACCGCTACTCCAGGGGGTGGGTGTATTCTCATATGAGCAGGGTACTGCAACGTATTACCACCTTCAGCGCTCCAGTGTACCAGAGGAAAAAACACAAGGGGGCCTCTTTGGTGAAGTACGTTGTATCCAATTTATTGCAAAAAATATTATAAAAAGAGTCCCATTGCACATAACCATAAGTTGTACAAGCTGAGAAACGAAATCCAAATTTTTAAAAACAGCGCCGCTGTGTGCAGGGTTGTACCAGCAGCGAACTCAGCGCGTGCGTTCCACCGTGCGTTCCAGCCAGCACTTCCGGGTATGACGTGTGAGCGTGGCCCCGCCTTACGCGTTTCGTCATAGGACGTTTTCAAAGACGGTGCCGACGCCTACGCTTCACACTCTGATATAGTTCCACAGTGCGCATGGCCACTCCCCTTGTTATGGTAATGTCGCTCGGTGGGAGGGTGTGATCCGGCCAATAGACTACAATTGTGTGTACTTATCAAGGCAGAATGAGGTAGTAACCTATTGTTTGCCTGTCCATTCACCGTTGTGACAATCCAGACCTGCATTGCTGCATAAGCCCCCACCACATACTAGTACACTTAGACCAGTGGTATATGGTCTACAGGGGAATATATCCCTTAGCATATGTGTGTATATTGAGGCCGCTGGCAGTGACATTTTATATTAGGACATACATAGAAGTATAATTTTGGTCCGCCTTTGTGGAACTATATTCATGTTATTAGAATTAAAATCCATGTATATATATAAAGATTGCACATAGGACGTAATCTTGTACGGCCCTGAAAATTACACAGACATAACATGATATAAAACTTATAATGGCTAAAACGCAGATTATCTAACGATCCAACAAATTCATTAGGCATATATAAAAATCTCTATATTATGTCAATTCATTGGGCATATATAAAAATCTCTATATTATGTCAACCCATGTTCAGTATGTACCCATCTATCAGCATAAATAATGATTAAAATTTTTAAAATTTTATAATTATTTGGAATACAAAAACTATATTTAAAAATATATATAAAAAATATATATAAAAATATATTAAAAAATCTATAAAAAAAGAAAAAAAAAATATATGAATATATGTACGGGAGAGGTAGTCGTACTCTGGTGGATGAGTATGTGCTTAAAAATTAATTTATGAGCATATTGTTATGTGAATAAAGGACCTACATGTGTGGTCCACCCATATTACAAGCTGTGGATGGGTCCCTTAATGTCTTATTGTTTTACTGTACCCGATTAAGAATTCTCGGGAAAGACTCATAAACCAGATATTACTGTGACAGGATGTTAGTAGAGCCATAGGGGAAAAAAACAGTAAAAAATGGGGTCATAAAGTGATCCATTAGTGTCGTATTATCTTTCTTGACCCGATTCAAAAGTATCGGGACAGACACATAAAACTGATAGGATTATGAACAAGTATTGGTAGGGCCAGAGGGGAAAAAACACAGTAGGTATTGGAGTCATAAAATGATGAGGGTTAATGTAGATTTAGAATATCATCTTTCTATTTGTTATATATGGTCAGGGTTGGGTCGAGATATGATCTAGGGGTTAGCTATGTAACAATTCAAATCTATATCTAGATTAAGCCCTTTGGGGGCAAGGGAACCCAAACGGTATATCCAACTAGTTTCGTTTCTGGATATTGTGGTTTCTCTGTTGCCTCCACGCCAATGTTCCTGGACAGAGTCAATGCCATAAAAAATGAGTACACTTGGGTCCCTATGATGGACCTCATCAAAGTGTCTGGATAGACTGTGATTGGGGAACCCCTTTCTAATGTTTTTGATATGTTCCCGGATCCGGACGAATAATTGACGGGTAGTTCTTCCCACATATTGGAGGTGGCATGGACACTCTACCACATATGTGACATGTGTGCTCCTGCAAGTAATTAATTGGTTAATTTTGTATTCTTTATGATCTGTGCATGATTTGAATGTGTTCTTTCTCCTAGGTTGTTTTTTAGCTACTTTGCACGGTAGGCATCTCTGACACCTGAAGAAACCCTTCAATTCTGGACATATTTTGATAGGTCTCGGGGGGTCAGTGACGTTCTTCACAAGATGATCCCTTAAATTAGGTGCTTTTCTATATATAAATTTAGGTCTAGCCGGTAGTAATTTTGTTAGGGTGAGATCCTCCTTGAGTATGGGCCAGTACTTTTTTATTATTTTCTCAAAGTCTTTGTATTGGCTGTTGAACCCTGTGACGAACGCTACTTCTGAAACCTTCTGAGCTTTCTTGTTCTGTTTGTGAAACAGGGAAGTTCTGTCCATCTTCATAATATCTTCTTTAAGTTTCAACAGTTTCTCCCTGTCATACCCCTTTTCTTGAAACTTGTTGATTAAAATGTCAGCCTGTTTGTTAAAATCTTCAACTAGATTGCAGTTCCGACGTATCCGTAGCAGCTGCCCTTTGGGAACATTAGTCTTCCATCTGGGGTGATGGCAGCTGGAGGTGGGGATGTACCCGTTCCTGTCTGTCGGTTTGAAAAAAGTGCGAGTGCATAGCTTGTCTCCTGTTTTAAAAATCTCTAGGTCCAAGTAATCGATTATCTCTGAGCTCCATTTCCCAGTAAACTTAATACCATATTTGTTGTTATTGAGGTTGTTCAAAAATTTGGTGAGGCTGTCTGTTGTTCCATTCCATAGGATGAACAAATCATCTATATACCTCTTATACATCTTGATCTGAGGTATGTTTTTGCTATAGATGTATTTATCTTCCCAGAGGTCCATAAATAAGTTAGCTACGCTAGGAGCATAGCGTGCTCCCATTGCGACTCCCTTTGTTTGTACGTAATATTTTTTCTCATGCCAAAAATAATTGCATTCCATCGCCATTTTAAGGCCCTCTAGGATATAATCAATTTGTTCCTGCTTCATGCTTGTGTTCATGTGTAGAGCTCTTTCCACACCACGTAAGCCGTCTTTCTGTTCAATACTAGTGTACAAGGAATTGACATCTACTGCAACCAGTAGCCATTGTTCCACTCCTTTGATCTCTTGTAGTTCCTGTATTAGTTGCATACTGTCCCGCAGGTAGGATTTCCCTTCTTTCACTAATGGTTTGAGGAATTTATCCAGGTACTCTCCCACCCTGGAGAAAATGGAATTTATTCCACTAATTATGGGCCTACCTGGTGGCTTTTCCAACCTCTTATGGATTTTAGGTGTGTGGTATATGACAGGGGTTCTGGTTGAATTGGATATTAAATATTCCGCTTCTTTACAATTCAAGATGCCTTTAGTTTTCCCTTTTTCTACATAGGATTTCAGCTTCTTTTCATATTTTTTCTTCGGGTTCCCTTTGAGTGTTTTATAGGTATTTTCTATACTTAGCAGATTATTCATCTCATCTTGATAATCTTTCTTGTTCAGGATGACCAGACCTCCACCCTTATCTGCAGGCCTTATTACTACCTCATGTTTTTTTGCTATACCTTTGATGGTATTCCAGATGTTATTTGGCCTTTTCTTCTTATTGCCCATTATTTTGATGTCTTCCTCTACCATTTTTTTAAAAGCATTAATACATTGGTTTCCTGGTGTTTTGGGATTAAAAATCGAATTATTTCAAAAATAATTCGATTTTTAATCCCAAAACACCAGGAAACCAATGTATTAATGCTTTTAAAAAAATGGTAGAGGAAGACATCAAAATAATGGGCAATAAGAAGAAAAGGCCAAATAACATCTGGAATACCATCAAAGGTATAGCAAAAAAACATGAGGTAGTAATAAGGCCTGCAGATAAGGGTGGAGGTCTGGTCATCCTGAACAAGAAAGATTATCAAGATGAGATGAATAATCTGCTAAGTATAGAAAATACCTATAAAACACTCAAAGGGAACCCGAAGAAAAAATATGAAAAGAAGCTGAAATCCTATGTAGAAAAAGGGAAAACTAAAGGCATCTTGAATTGTAAAGAAGCGGAATATTTAATATCCAATTCAACCAGAACCCCTGTCATATACCACACACCTAAAATCCATAAGAGGTTGGAAAAGCCACCAGGTAGGCCCATAATTAGTGGAATAAATTCCATTTTCTCCAGGGTGGGAGAGTACCTGGATAAATTCCTCAAACCATTAGTGAAAGAAGGGAAATCCTACCTGCGGGACAGTATGCAACTAATACAGGAACTACAAGAGATCAAAGGAGTGGAACAATGGCTACTGGTTGCAGTAGATGTCAATTCCTTGTACACTAGTATTGAACAGAAAGACGGCTTACGTGGTGTGGAAAGAGCTCTACACATGAACACAAGCATGAAGCAGGAACAAATTGATTATATCCTAGAGGGCCTTAAAATGGCGATGGAATGCAATTATTTTTGGCATGAGAAAAAATATTACGTACAAACAAAGGGAGTCGCAATGGGAGCACGCTATGCTCCTAGCGTAGCTAACTTATTTATGGACCTCTGGGAAGATAAATACATCTATAGCAAAAACATACCTCAGATCAAGATGTATAAGAGGTATATAGATGATTTGTTCATCCTATGGAATGGAACAACAGACAGCCTCACCAAATTTTTGAACAACCTCAATAACAACAAATATGGTATTAAGTTTACTGGGAAATGGAGCTCAGAGATAATCGATTACTTGGACCTAGAGATTTTTAAAACAGGAGACAAGCTATGCACTCGCACTTTTTTCAAACCGACAGACAGGAACGGGTACATCCCCACCTCCAGCTGCCATCACCCCAGATGGAAGACTAATGTTCCCAAAGGGCAGCTGCTACGGATACGTCGGAACTGCAATCTAGTTGAAGATTTTAACAAACAGGCTGACATTTTAATCAACAAGTTTCAAGAAAAGGGGTATGACAGGGAGAAACTGTTGAAACTTAAAGAAGATATTATGAAGATGGACAGAACTTCCCTGTTTCACAAACAGAACAAGAAAGCTCAGAAGGTTTCAGAAGTAGCGTTCGTCACAGGGTTCAACAGCCAATACAAAGACTTTGAGAAAATAATAAAAAAGTACTGGCCCATACTCAAGGAGGATCTCACCCTAACAAAATTACTACCGGCTAGACCTAAATTTATATATAGAAAAGCACCTAATTTAAGGGATCATCTTGTGAAGAACGTCACTGACCCCCCGAGACCTATCAAAATATGTCCAGAATTGAAGGGTTTCTTCAGGTGTCAGAGATGCCTACCGTGCAAAGTAGCTAAAAAACAACCTAGGAGAAAGAACACATTCAAATCATGCACAGATCATAAAGAATACAAAATTAACCAATTAATTACTTGCAGGAGCACACATGTCACATATGTGGTAGAGTGTCCATGCCACCTCCAATATGTGGGAAGAACTACCCGTCAATTATTCGTCCGGATCCGGGAACATATCAAAAACATTAGAAAGGGGTTCCCCAATCACAGTCTATCCAGACACTTTGATGAGGTCCATCATAGGGACCCAAGTGTACTCATTTTTTATGGCATTGACTCTGTCCAGGAACATTGGCGTGGAGGCAACAGAGAAACCACAATATCCAGAAACGAAACTAGTTGGATATACCGTTTGGGTTCCCTTGCCCCCAAAGGGCTTAATCTAGATATAGATTTGAATTGTTACATAGCTAACCCCTAGATCATATCTCGACCCAACCCTGACCATATATAACAAATAGAAAGATGATATTCTAAATCTACATTAACCCTCATCATTTTATGACTCCAATACCTACTGTGTTTTTTCCCCTCTGGCCCTACCAATACTTGTTCATAATCCTATCAGTTTTATGTGTCTGTCCCGATACTTTTGAATCGGGTCAAGAAAGATAATACGACACTAATGGATCACTTTATGACCCCATTTTTTACTGTTTTTTTCCCCTATGGCTCTACTAACATCCTGTCACAGTAATATCTGGTTTATGAGTCTTTCCCGAGAATTCTTAATCGGGTACAGTAAAACAATAAGACATTAAGGGACCCATCCACAGCTTGTAATATGGGTGGATCACACATGTAGGTCCTTTATTCACATAACAATATGCTCATAAATTAATTTTTAAGCACATACTCATCCACCAGAGTACGACTACCTCTCCCGTACATATATTCATATATTTTTTTTTCTTTTTTTATAGATTTTTTAATATATTTTTATATATATTTTTTATATATATTTTTAAATATAGTTTTTGTATTCCAAATAATTATAAAATTTTAAAAATTTTAATCATTATTTATGCTGATAGATGGGTACATACTGAACATGGGTTGACATAATATAGAGATTTTTATATATGCCCAATGAATTGACATAATATAGAGATTTTTATATATGCCTAATGAATTTGTTGGATCGTTAGATAATCTGCGTTTTAGCCATTATAAGTTTTATATCATGTTATGTCTGTGTAATTTTCAGGGCCGTACAAGATTACGTCCTATGTGCAATCTTTATATATATACATGGATTTTAATTCTAATAACATGAATATAGTTCCACAAAGGCGGACCAAAATTATACTTCTATGTATGTCCTAATATAAAATGTCACTGCCAGCGGCCTCAATATACACACATATGCTAAGGGATATATTCCCCTGTAGACCATATACCACTGGTCTAAGTGTACTAGTATGTGGTGGGGGCTTATGCAGCAATGCAGGTCTGGATTGTCACAACGGTGAATGGACAGGCAAACAATAGGTTACTACCTCATTCTGCCTTGATAAGTACACACAATTGTAGTCTATTGGCCGGATCACACCCTCCCACCGAGCGACATTACCATAACAAGGGGAGTGGCCATGCGCACTGTGGAACTATATCAGAGTGTGAAGCGTAGGCGTCGGCACCGTCTTTGAAAACGTCCTATGACGAAACGCGTAAGGCGGGGCCACGCTCACACGTCATACCCGGAAGTGCTGGCTGGAACGCACGGTGGAACGCACGCGCTGAGTTCGCTGCTGGTACAACCCTGCACACAGCGGCGCTGTTTTTAAAAATTTGGATTTCGTTTCTCAGCTTGTACAACTTATGGTTATGTGCAATGGGACTCTTTTTATAATATTTTTTGCAATAAATTGGATACAACGTACTTCACCAAAGAGGCCCCCTTGTGTTTTTTCCTCTGGTACACTGGAGCGCTGAAGGTGGTAATACGTTGCAGTACCCTGCTCATATGAGAATACACCCACCCCCTGGAGTAGCGGTGAGGATTGAATGCTGCTGAGGAGCGCAAGGAAACTTGGAGTGTATATCACCTAGCCCGGGAAGCCCACTCTGTCGCTCGCTACCCCTGTAGGGGTGTTCATCTTTGGTGAGTGGGGTATCATCGGGGGGTGAGCACCTAAAGTCACTCCTGAAGTGTAAAGCACGGAAGTCACTGTAGTGTGTCCATAAGAATATAACCAACAGCATACTTAGTGGTGAACTGTGTCTTCTTTATATGGGCGTTAATGGATGACCCCTTGCATGGACTTTTTAGTAACTAATGTTTAATGTATATGTAGTTTCATGGCTACCGTATGTTCCTTTATATAATTGGCAACTAATGAGGAGGGTGTCAACAGGGTGTCACTAAAAACTATTTATGTTTTACAATAAGTTATTGGGGTTCACATATGTTATGGTGTCCCAATACTTTTGGAGATTGTAGGAATTATTTTATATACATATGATATTGTCACACGGAGATTATTACTTTATACACCTGTAATTAATTATTATTTTTAAACACTTTATCAACACCCCTGGCGCCATTTTGTCCCAAAACTTTTGAGTTCTGAGGAAATATATCTATTTTTGTTTTATTTAGCACTGAGATATCCCTTACCTTATTTTTATTTTTATTATTACATATATTCACTGGGAGCACTTCATTTAAACTATATTTTTCCACTACAGCAGGAGTGTCGTATGCGTTTAATTACGGCATCTGCTCTGTGCCACTGATCTGTTTGGACCCCCTTTTTTGGGTCATTTTTGCACAATTAAGTGTAGTTGCACCTTTATTACACAGTTTGGGTTCACTTATTATGTAGTATACTTTACCCAATCACACTTAGGGCAGCGCCGTTTTTTCCTTTATTATCTTATTTACTTTTAAATTGGACCCTTCTGGGGCACCAATTAGGAATAGGCAGCAGCCTTCATATTGTCCTAAGCGCGGACGTCTCCACTTACATGGGGTACATCGTACCCCTACCCATTCACCTAGGGAAAAAGTGTCAATAAAAAAAACACACCAGACAGGTTTTTAAAGTAATTTATTAGACACCTCGGGGGGTCTTCTTCCGACTTCTTGGGTCTCTCCAGCCTCTTCTCCCGATGTCCGGTTCTTTTCCGCTCTCTCCGGCGTCTTCTCCCGATGTCTGGTTCTGCTCCGCTCTCTCCAGCCTCCTCTCCCGATGTTCAGTTCTTCTCTTCTTCCGATGTTGACACGACATTCTCTCCCGCTGTAATGGTGTGTGAGCGGTGCGAGATGACTTATATAGGCGGTGACCCCGCTCCCTTAAAACATCACAGTCCCTGGGCATGCTGGGGGCATGGTCAACATCACCAAGTAACAACGCCCCTTATGACCTCACAGTCCCAGCATGCCCCGGGACTGTGACGTCATAAGGGGGCAGGGTCACCGCCTATATAAGTCATCGCGCACCGCTCACACACCATTACAGCGGGAGAGAGAGTCGTGTCAACATCGGAAGAAGAGAAGAGGGAAGAAGACGACGCAGAAGTCCGGGCCACCGCTAGCAAAAGAGCGGCAAAAGAGCAGAAGATAGCGGAGGAGCCCAGCAGAAGAAACGGAGAGCGGGAGAAGAGGCCGAACACCGGGAAAAGAACCGAACATCGGGGGGAAGAGGCCGGAGAGAGCGAAGAAGAACCAGACATCGGGAGAAGAGGCCAGAGAGACCAGAGAAGAACCGGACATTGGGAGAAGAGGCCGGAGAGACCCCCGAAGTCGGAAGAAGACCCCTGGAGCTGTCTAAAAACTTACTTTAAAAACCTGTCTAGTGCGTTTTTTTATTGACACTTTTTCCCTAGGTGAATGGGTAGGGGTACGATGTACCCCTTTGAAAACGTCGATGACGAAACGCGTAAGGCGGGGCTACGCACTTACGTCATTTCCGGGTACGGAGCGAGAGAGCCTGGAACGCAGCTGGACCGCACGCCACACGCTGCGGGGAAGCACTTCCTGGCTTTCGGCTTCACCCATAGTGTAGTGCGATGTGTTTTTTCCCCAGTGTGGAGTTTTTATGCCATTAAAGCTTTTTATTATACTACACTATGAGGTGGCATCTCTTTTTATGAGGGCTTTTGCTGGCGATCCCCTTCCTGGACATGGTATGAGGTGGTAGTCCGGAACTCCTGGGAGAGAGGCCATTCCATCTCAGCAACCACGGGATACCGGACAAGAGGACGGCCTTGGGATCCTAGAGTGCCTGTCACCCCTGCAGGGGTAGTGGAAGCTGGTGAGTGGGGAGCCAAAAGGGGAGCACAGAAGTCACGGATTTACCTCTGTGGGCACCAAAGTCACTAAGCTGTTGGAACTTTTCTGCTGCCATTCAAACTGGGACTCACCAACTGAGAAAGGAATTTTTTTAATTTTGATGTCATTTACAATTTCCTTTTTTTGGCTCTTTTTGGACTTGATTGCACTATATTGCACTTTACTGGATTGCACGGTCATATATATACGTGTATGTTGGGTTGCACTGCCATATATATATACTGCACTGTCGTTTATATGGTTTTGCACTGTTATATGTCAATAATTTTGCATACATATAAGTTGGATTTATCACAATAGCTGCTCAGCAGTAGCACCTAGTGGCACTTTCTGACACTACTGGTGATTTAGAGGTATATGCAATACACTAGGGATTGCATATACATATACATATATTTTTATATAAGGTTTTTTTACATTATATGGATTCACCTATAGAGTTTCACAGTCTTCACCTTTTGTGTTTGGAATATTATTTAACCTATTTGGTATAGTCACCGTTTATGCACATTAATTTAATATTCCACATCTCAATAGGGAGCGCCATACCCCCACCTACTATCCATTACATGTTAGTCCTTTTGGGGACTTAACCTGGGGAGGCAGCATACCTCACTATTTTCCTTTCTTCTCTTCTCCCCCCCCCCTCCCCCTCTCCATCTGCCCCCCCCCCTTTTTTCTGCTATATGTCCTAAGCGCAGAGATTTTGAGGTTTTAACTAAGGGGTACGATGTACCCCATACTCATTCACATAGGGTGAGTGGCCGGGATCCGGGGCCCCCCTTATTAAAGGGGGCTCCCGGATTCCGATAAGCCCCCCGCCCGCAGACCCCGAAAACCAACAGCCAGGGTTGTCGGGAAGAGGCCCTTGTCCTCATCAACATGGGGACAAGGTGCTTTGGGGTGGTGCATTTTTTTCGGCATAGGGGGTTTCCCTTAAAATCCAGACAAGCTCTAAGGGCCTGGTATGCCCCACGACGGGGCTCGCAAGGTGTCAATCTCGCTGATAAAAGCGGCGAAATTGACTTCCTTTTCTAGTCCCGTCGTACCCGAGTCACGTTCAAAATGAACAGAATTGTTTGTGTATAGGCAAGTCTGTTCATTTGGAAATAGGTCCGCCGGAAAGTCCGGTCGTGTGTAGGCAAGGCCGTCCGTGGTCCGGCCGTGTGTAGGCAAGTCCGTTCGTAAAAAAAGTCCGGCGGAAGTCTGTCAAAAGTCCGTCGGACCAGTCCGGTCGAAAAGTCCGACGGTGTGTACGTTAATAAATGCCACAAGAATTACCTGAACACCCTGCAATAAGATTTAAGGGTTCTTGGGGAATTTTATTTTAGCATCAAAAGGTCAGCTTCTGGGTATAATTTACTGAGCTGGCCAGATCTGAACAAATTAGTAGTTTTGTGAAATCTATGCCACTTGTACAATGCTTTTCTTACAGTGAAAACATTGATTTTAAATCAACAGGGTTTTTCTTAATCCCTTTTCAGACACTTTTCTTGATGGCTGAACAGAAGCTGCATCCATCCGCCGGCTTTACTGCCAAGCTCTTGGTGGGACGGGAAAGCTTAGAGAAGCCCTGGAGGGCGATGTGAGGGGGAACAACCCCACCCACTGTCTGTAAAAGCAATCCAGCAGTGAATTAGCCGCTAGGATGGCTTTTACATAATAGAGAATGCCCGGCTAAAAGCTGCAGGCACCATCCCCTTTTAACACTTCAAAGTGCCGCCATATATATACTTATTGCAGTTGACAAGTAGTTAATACCTTGACTTCTGGCATTTAGAAAAAAAACAAAACAAAAAAACAAGTGGACATAACCTATAATGTACTAAAAATCTACTTGTGATTTTATCTTTGGCTGAAGTTCTCTTAAATAAGCCCACTAGCCAATTCCTGTTTCACATTAGCAGGACAGGTCATTACGGTGAAATGTCAAGAGCAGTTTGTGTCCTGACTAGGTACATTACAGCTTGATGAATAGCAACAATGGTACACTGTTTATCTTAAAGAAAATTCCTTTTCTTATTGCTATAGGAAGCTTTTATCTCCTGACCTTTTACACTGCAATCACTTGGACAATGAATGATAGCGATGAAACACTTGTATTTTACTGCTACACTGTGATGGAGCTTTCAAACAGCCAGAAGCTCTCCTCCAACTGCTAACTATATGATTTCTTTTTTGTTCCCTATATTCATGCTTTCACCACCTAAATACCGCAATATAGACAAAAAAAAAATGGTGAAGAAGTAGACATGTATTTCTGGAACACTGTTGAAAAGTGGCACTTTTTTTACTATTTGTGCCTGTGCTTATCATTGACAGCTCACAGACGAAATGCACAGAGCCAATCAAAGTGGCTCTGTGCCTTGTGATTGCTGTGATGACCAGTCACCAGTGTTTACACCTCTCCCCTTCTTCTGCTGCTGATCATTTCTCTGCCAATCCATGACCCTTGGAGGCATGGCAGTACTCCCAGAGACATGGTGGGCCGACATTTCACCTCATAGCTGGACCCAATGGTGAATATTAGGAGGGTTCTGTAAAGAATTGGGTGCCAGTCACTTTAGATGAAAAAGAGGTTTATTACTCACAGTCCATTAGAAGGAGGGTAAGGGTTACAGCTGCTCCAAGTTAAAGTAGGTACTTCGGTACTTCACACATCACTGCAAAGGAAAGACCTTTAAGTATAGATCAAGGTTTATCAACTAGGTTTATATGGAACCCTAGGGTTCCTCCAGAGGTTGCTAGGGGTTCCTAAAACAATAAGCAATTTCTGCCTCTCAGATGAGTAATCACTGACACCAATGATATTTTTAGCTATCTGTAAGGGTCATTCTTCCCAATGCCCACAAATGTAAGGAGCATTCTTCACATCACACTAATGTATAGTGACCTGTAGATATAATATTTATTACCAGGGATTCTTTGATGCCACACATTTATTTAATGGTTCCTCTATGTTAAAGCAGCTGAGAAAGGTTGGTCCAAACCAGCAATCCAATTTTTCAATAGACATCACCAGCAGCAACCGCATTTCTCCAGGAGAGTCAACCAGCACCAACTGGGACTCCACCATATGCTTCTTCTTCTGCAAGCGAGTCAACCAGAACCAACTAGGACATCCTGTGTCCAGACAGAGACAGTTCCAAATCCAGTCACATACAGGCCTCTTTAGGCAGAGAGACCTGAAAAAGCAGCTCAATTCACATTCCTCCTCTCCAGATTGCAGCCCAGGGGAAAGACAGCTTGCTACCTACTTGCCGACCAGTGACGTGTGCATATGCTGCTTAACTTCAAGTAGTTATACCGGGATGATGCAGGCATCATACCAGTTCCGTTTGTTAGAGCCGGCTCACTTGTATAAGCAATACCAGTGGCATGATCGGGATCTCCTGTCCCACTGGGAGTCCTAATGGATTGGCTTTGCTGGGATCTATGATATAGTAACCCGGAAGTACTGACATCACATCTCTTCCAGGTTACTTATATGTAAACGGTGCCATTTTCAAAACAGCAAAAGCATTTGATCTCACTGATCTTGGTGTGATCAAAATGCTTTTAAGTGCAGAGGAGGAATTTGTGGTCTCATAGACCCCAGAGCTCTCCATTAAGAATACCTGTCACATGCCTGTTGCTGTAACAAGGATGTTCACATTCCTTGTGACAGCAATGAAAGTGATCACATTTAAAAAAAAATTAAAGTGGCAGTGTAAAAATAAAAATGAATTAACAATTAAAAAAAAAATAAAATAAGTGCCCCTGTCCCTCTGTGCTTGCAGACAAAGGCAGACACACACACAAACAGTGATGAACTCACACGTGAGGTATCACCGCAAACATTTGAAAATGGGCAGTAATTCTAGCACCAGACCTCCTCTGTGAATCTAAAGTGGTAGCCTGTAAAGGTGCTATAACTTTTGCGCAAACCAATCAATATACGCTTGTTGGGATTTTTTTTCTACCAAAAATATGTAGAAGAATACATATTGGCCTAAATTGATAAAGAAATTCATTTTTTTCCATTTATTTTTGGATATGTATTATAGTAGTAAGTAAAAAATATTGTTTTTTTTTTTTTCTAAATTGTCAGCCTTTTTTTGTTTATAGTGCAAAAAATAGAAAGCGCAGAGGTGATCAAATACCACCAAAAGAAAGCTCTATTTGTGGGAAAAAAGGACTTTCATTTTATTTCGGTACAGCGTCACACGACCGTGCAATTGTCAGTTAAAGCGATGCAGTGCCGTATCGCATAAAAATGTCCTAAAAGGAAAGGAAATAAATAATATCAAATAAAATGAAATAAAAAAGGAAGTAGGTAAAATCTTCCAGAGCGGAAGTGGTTTAAGTGTGACATGTTTGGTATCTATTTATTTGACGTAACATCATCTTTTATATTTTACCAAAAAATTGGGCTATGTATTGTGTTTTTTTTTATTAAAATTTAAAAAAATGTATTTCTTCCCCAAAATATTTGTGTTTAAAAAACTGCTGCGCAAATAACGTGTGACAAAAAATTGCAAAACCCACCATTTATTCTCCAGGGCCTCTGTTTTAAAAATATATATACAATGTTTGAGAGTTCTAAGATCTTTTCTAGCAAAAAATACTGATTGTTACATGTAAACAAAAGGTGCAAGAAAAGGCTAGATCTTCAAGTTCAAGTTATAGCTCACACCAAATTGTCATACCCTTTCCCATGATGCTCCACAGGCAAAGAGACACTTAGCGGTTGGCTCAGAAAAAATACGACTATTCATAACCCAAGCTCACACACTAATGTCAGAGGTGATAGTGCCACCTACTGCTAGTAGGGAGAACTGACAGCCAGGCTGAACTTGAGAGAAGTCTGAGCAAACACAGACTGTGATTTGGCACTGGCTGGCTTAAGGCATGCAGACTAAATTTATTGTATATGTTAGTGTGGCTAAATTATAGTAACACTGCTCCCACTGATCACCAATGAACAAAGGTGGCACATTCAGCAGTGAGGGGGGTAACACCTATTTTTTTGAGTAAGCCGGTACACACTGTACACATATCCCGTCCCTACTGTATGCTAAACAAAAGCTTTGCCTAAATTTAAAATCGGAAAGTGCCATTCCCCCATTGTGCCTCTTCTTCGCTTACTTGTAGGAGTTGTTTGGGAGAAAAGACCTTGTCATTGGAAAGGCTTTACTGTTGTTGAAAGCACTGACCAAACCACTTTCAATCAGATCCATTTTTCCTTTTGTATGCTTGATAGGTACAGCAATTTTTAAGCAATCTTAACCTCCTTCAAGCTTTTGATCATTCAAACATTTACCAGTTCTTAATTGCAAAAAATACCAAACAGATTATTGCAACCTTCTAGCAAACAGTTGCTACCAACACCATGAAATAACTAAAGTTTTGGCACCCGGGAGATGGTTGTCGTTACTTATTATTAGTATACTGTATGGGGACAATTACAGGTTATAATATTTAAGTTAAGTTTCCTTGAGGGTTTTCAGGCAGCCTGTGCCAACGATCTTTGGGCTTATGTTGATGGCATCAGTTTGAGGTGTTTCTGAGATAGTTCCGAATTCATTGACAGGTGCAACTGACCTCCTTCCTTTTTTATGCATTCCCATAGCATACCACCCAACTTTTTGAGATGGGAAAGAGGGACACCTATTAGCAAAACTATGTAGGCAGAGGACACACACCCTGCTACGCCCCATTAAAGGAGAGTTATACAAAAAAATGATTAGGTAAACCCAAAAGCGCTTTTTTTTTACCACTACTATTCTTTTATACTGGCTTTTGAAATTTACAAATGCAGCAATTTAGAAATTGGATGAAAGGTTTAGCACTGGGAAACATACTTTGAAAGATAAATAGTGCATTGTATATACAACTATATAGATCAGACCTAAATGACGGACAAATTAGGAGGAATGAGGGACAGAGGGACTTTGTTCCAAATCAGGGACAGTCCCTTGAAATAAAGGACAGTTGGGAGCTATGCTATAGAGCAGCTTTTCTCAACCTTTTCAACACAGAGGAACCCTTGAAATAATGTTCCAATCTTAGGGAACCCCTGCTAAAAATGACTATATCTAGAACTCATGATACATTAGTGTGATGGTCAGTGGGAAGAATGCTCTTTACACTTGTGGTCATTGGGAAGAATTCTTTCCTTACAGATAGCTAAAAAGATCAATGGTGTCAGTGGGGACTTATCAGAGAGATAGAAATTGTTCATTGTTCAAGGAGCCCCTAGCAACCTGTGGAGGAACCCTAGAGTTCCATGGAACCCTGGTTGAGGAACCCTGCTATAGACTGTCAATGTCAAAGGCCATAAATGTTACCTGCTATGTTTTGGGCAAATGTGGCATAAAACAATTCTCACAAAATGCGGACGTGTGTACTGAGTCGCTCAGCTCCATAGTATTTCATACCCAAGGTTGGTTGTTGGTTGCTGCCAGGGTCACTCGACCAAGCATTGCTATTCTGTCTTAATATATAGCAGTTTCTTTTACAGATAATGTGAATCTGCTTCACTTTACACTTTTTCAAGAGTCTCTCAGGCACAGCTAATCAATTCTTAGGCAATACTATCTCCCCAATTGTGGACAAAGCTAAAGGCTAACATCCATGGCAATCAATTTACATTCAATAGATTTCCAGCTATATATGTTTATATGAAAGCTCCCAGGCAGCTCTAATCTATTTTCTAATGATGGATTGCATCTGCTGGCATCTGCTGGCTGCTGAAAAGTGAATAACGGAGCATATGGGCTTTGGTGGCAAGGTTAGTTAAAAATAAAAACTGGATCTACAATTGGCCTCAATATTGTTACAAATTGGTTGAATTATCAATACCATTGCCATGACAGCAATAGCAGACTGTTATACATGCTAACATAATCCATTTTGCTCTGGACTCATTTAATTGCTTCTGTTTTTACTTCCACTTCTTAATTAAACTTCGTCTGCAGCCCTGATTTTCCATAACCCCTGGTTTACATTTTCCAGAATACCTTTGCTGTAAAATTCTGGTGACTTGCTTAAGATCCTTCTTGCTTTTACTCTGTGTTGTGTCTGACATTTTAACATTAAAGTAGACGTGAAGTTAAAAAAATGAAGATCTGCTATCTTACAAAGAACATCCAGAGGTGTTAACAGTGCTGAAGCAGAACTAAACATTTTTTTTTTGCCCTGAATCACTAATGCCTTGCTTTGTGCACTGGTTCAAATAATTTGGTGGAGAGGGGATTATGGTGTGGAGTAGGGATGAGCCGAACACCCCCCTGTTCGGTTCACACCAGAACATGCAAACAGGAAAAAAGTTCGTTCGAACACGCGAACACTGTTAAAGTCTATGGGACACGAACATGAATAATCAAAAGTGCTAATTTTAAAGGCTAATATGCAAGTTATTGTCATAAAAAGTGTTTATCCCTTTAAATTTCGTACCTGGGGGGTGTCTATAGTATGCCTGGCGCATGTTTCCTGTGTTTAGAACAGTCTGACAGCAAAATGACATTCGGCGAACTTGCGAACAGCCAATGTTCGAGTCGAACATGAGTTCGACTCGAACTCGAAGCTCATCCCTAGTGTGGAGTTGTTTTTCAGGGGTTGGGCTTGGCCCCTTAGTTCCAATGAAGGGAACTCTTAAGACGACAGCATACCAAGACATTTTGGACAATTTAATGCTCCCAACTTTGTGGGAACAGTTTGGGGCAGCTAGTGGTTAAGGCAGTACTGGAAAATAATGGCCACAAAAAATATTGACACTTTGTTCCCAATTTGGACATTTTGACTTAGGGATGTACTCACTTTTGTTGCCAGCGTTTTAAACATTAATGGCTGTGTGTTGAGTTATTTTGAGGGGACAGCAAATTTACACTGTTATACAAGCTGTACACTCACTACTTTACATTGTAGCAAAGTGTCATATAATAAAATAATTACAAAATTGTGAGGGGTGTACTCACTTTTGTGAGATACTGTGTGTGTATATATATATCTATATATATATATATATATATATATATATATATATATATATATATATATAGAGATATATATATAGATATATATATATATATACAGAATTTGTTTGTTTTTTTGCAGTGACACAGTAATCTCCACCCTCACCCCTCAATGTTATTTGTTTGGTAATAGCTTGTCCAACAATAATGAGGTTTACAACTTTTTTTATGGATTTGCTAAACCCTTGGAACTTTGGTAGATGTGTTAATTCCAATTGTTAGTCACATGCATGTCAGATCATTTGTATATAGAATAAAGCATAATCGCCACCCACATTTTTGCAGGATAAAGTCCTGTTTCACACGTATCTGGAATTGTAGGAGTTAGGGACAGTAGAAGCCACTAGGTACTAAACATCTGAGTATCCAATTTTGCAAACTCTAAGGAAAAAGGAACACACTAAGGGTAGTTTGACAACATATAGATATTACATATATTTTTTTGTGATACAAAATACACAGAACTAGCTAATGTAGCAAAAAAACATAATCATGAAAATGGTTAGATGAAATAAATGTTTCTTCTAACCTATTTTCATGATTTTTTTTGATGACTTTTATATTAACCATGTCAATACCAGGCACTCCGCCCCCCCCCCCCCCCCCCCCTTTCCTGCCCAAGCCAATTTTCAGCTTTCAACACTATCGCTGTTTAGATGACAATTGCGCGATCATGCTACACTGTACCCAAACAACATTTTTATAATTTTGTTCCCACAAATAGAGCTTTCCTTTGGTGGTATTTGATCATCTCTGGCACTGATAAGCGACACTGATGGGCACTGAAAGGCTGCACTGATGGGTACTTATGGGTGGCACTGATGGACACTAATAGGCAGCACTGGGCACTGATAGTTGGCACTGATGGGCATGGATGGGCACTGATAGGTGGCACTAATGGACACTGATGGGTGGCACTGATGGACACTGATAGATGGCACTGATGGGCACCACTGATAAGGAGGTGCCCATCAGTGGCAGGCATTGCTGATTGGCACTGATGGGCATCATATGTTGGCACTGATTGGCATTATTTGTGGGCACTGATAGGCATCCCTGGTGTCCATGGGTGGGCATCCACGGAGGGGAATCAATCAGCGCAGACCCCCCCTGTCAGGAGAGCCACTGAACAGCTCTCCTCTACTCGCGTCTGTCAGAAGCGAGTGAGGAAAAGACGATACACGGCTTTTCGTGTTTACACCATGATCAGCTGTGATTGGACACAGCGGATCACATGGTAAAGAGCTTCCGTCAGAGGTGCTTTACCCAGAGCAGAGATGCGGTGTGACAGACTGACACAACGCACCACAGGTCGCCGCGCTGCGCGCCGGCTTGTTATGCTGATCACGTCATATGATTTCCGGTCAGGATAACAGAACCACTTTGTCGACATCATATTGCTATATGATGGGTGGGAAGTGGTTAAAATCATAAATAGGTAGAGGGACCATAAAGCGCTAAACTGGTCATACATGGATCAAAATTTGGCTGATTCAGCAGGGACTGGCGGAATTTTGATCCATGTAGGAGCTAGCTGGTTGTACATAAGTTAATATATCGGCATTTCCTGAGTAATCAGTGCCACCAGCTATAGCCAGCAACACTAATCATTGTATTCTGCTGGCGGGGAGGGCTCTCCGTTTACAGAATACATTAGCTCAGCAAGAAGGATTCCCACATCCACATCGAAAGTGTAGATGGGGAATCAGCTCAATTTGTTTTTCAACCAGCAAGTTGAATTAAAAAAAAATTAGCCGATTCCCCATCCAAAAAATGAATTATGTATGGCCTGTCTTATTGTAGTAGTCATATCATAAATCAAAAATGGCAAATTGTCACAATAGCCTATAATATACAGGGCTAATATCACATATCTTTAAATCCCAGTAGTAGGAGTGTGTCTGCATTTGAAAGTCAAAAAATATTGATTTTTTACTTAATTTGTTTTGACCATATAAACTATCAAGTGAAAATTCAGGTTTGAATCCATTAAATCATGCTTGTAACTGTATATAGATGCTCATCCACTTTCAATTTCACAATGTCTTCTTCAATTACCCAGAGTCTTGTTGTATATAACTATTTCACATAAACAGGTTCTTAACAAAATCAATATCCCAGGCCAAATCTCTCTCTGAATGCTGCCTGACCAGTCCACAACTACAGATCTTACCAATCAAAGGGTAACTAGGAGACACCACTTACTTATTAACCACTTAAGGACCGAGCCTTTTTCTGAGATTTGGTGTTTACAACTTAAAAACAGTTTTGTTTTTTTTGCTAGAAAATTACTTAGAACCCCCAAACATTATATATTTTTTTCTAACACCCTAGAGAATAAAATGGCGATCTTTGCAATACTTTATGTCACACCTTATTTGCGCAGCGGTCTTACAAGTGCACTTTTTTTGGAAAAAATACACTTTTTTTCTTTTAAAGTTTTTATTATTTTCAGAAGAAAGAGATACAAGTTATTCATCCATAGAACGGTACAATGCAGCTTAACAACAAATACCTTCTATAGGCACGGATCGGGCAAACTCACAGTGGGGACGGAAAGTATTCAGACCCCCTTACATTTTTCACTCTTTGTTATATTGCAGCCATTTGCTAAAATCATTTAAGTTAATTTTTTTTCCTCATTAATGTACACACAGCACCCCATATTGACAGAAAAACACAGAATTGTTGACATTTTTTCAGATTTATTAAAAAAAGGAAAACTGAAATATCACATGGTCCTAAGTATTCAGACCCTTTGCTCAGTATTTAGTAGAAGCACCCTTTTGATCTAATACAGCCATGAGTCTTTTTGGGAAAGATGCAACAAGTTTTTCACATCTGGATTTGGGGATCTTCTGCCATTCCTCCTTGCAGATCCTCTCCAGTTCTGTCAGGTTGGATGGTAAACGTTGGTGGACAGCCATTTTTAGGTCTCTCCAGAGATGCTCAATTGGGTTTAAGTCAGGGCTCTGGCTGGCCATTCAAGAACAGTCACGGAGTTGTTGTGAAGCCACTCCTTCGTTATTTTAGCTGTGTGCTTAGGGTCATTGTCTTGTTGGAAGGTAAACCTTCGGCCCAGTCTGAGGTCCTGAGCACTCTGGAGAAGGTTTTCGTCCAGGATATCCCTGTACTTGGCTGCATTCATCTTTCCCTTGATTGCAACCAGTCGTCCTGCCCCTGCAGCTGAAAAACACCCCCACAGCATGATGCTGCCACCACTATGCTTCACTGTTGGGACTGTATTGGATAGGTGATGAGCAGTGCCTGGTTTTCTCCACACATACCGCTTAGAATTAAGGCCAAAAAGTTCTATCTTGGTCTCATCAGACCAGAGAATCTTATTTCTCACCATCTTGGAGTCCTTCAGGTGTTTTTTAGCAAACTCCATGTGGGCTTTCATGTGTCTTGCAATGAGGACAGTCTTCCGTCGGGCCACTCTGTCATAAAGCCCCGACTGGTGGAGGGATGCAGTGATGGTTGACTTTCTACAACTTTCTCCCATCTCCCGACTGCATCTCTGGAGCTCAGCCACAGTGATCTTTGGGTTCTTTTTTACCTCTCTCACCAAGGCTCTTCTCCCCCTATAGCTCAGTTTGGCCGGACGGCCAGCTCTAGTAAGGGTTCTGGTCATCTCAAACGTCTTCCATTTAAGGAGTTTGGAGGGAACTGTGCTCTTAGGAACCTTAAGTGCAGCATAATTTTTTTGTAACCTTGGCCTGATCTGTGCCTTGCCACAATTCTGTCTCTGAGCTCTTCAGGCAGTTCCTTTGACCTCATGATTCACATTTGCTCTGACATGCACTGTGAGCTGTAAGGTCTTATATAAACAGGTGTGTGGCTTTCCTAATCAAGTCCAATCAGTATAATCAAACACAGCTGGACTCAAATGAAGGCATAGAACCATCTCAAGGATGATCAGAAGAAATGGACAGCACCTGAGTTAAATATATGAGTGTCACAGCAAAGGTCTAAATGCTTAGGACCATGTGATATTTCAGTTTTTCTTTTTTAATAAATCTGCAAAAATGTCAACAATTCTGTGTTTTTCTGTCAATATGGGGTGCTGTGTGTACATTAATGAGGAAAAAATGAACTTAAATGATTTTAGCAAATGGCTGCAATATAACAAAGAGTGAAAAATGTAAGGGGGTCTGAATACTTTCCGTCCCCACTGTACATCTATGAAAAACAAATAAATACCGTTCAGTGTGAGAATTCTGAGGCGGGTTAGACGATGTCTCTCGATATACATGCCCTGCAATGTCTGGTTCCAGACGTCCCGGGGGGCTCTCCCGACACCCCTAAAGGGATCATACTGTGCCCGAACAGCCACTCCGGGACATCCGGATTGCAGCCACTCGCAATGGTTTGTAATAAGCACTGCTTGTGTTGAGATGGCATGAGCATCCAGCCTCAGAGCCTCTGGGGGGGCTCTTCTACGTAAGAGCCCGGAGGCACTTGTATTCCTCTTATACGTAGGGCGTAGTATAAGTCTACATCATACCTAAGCGAGGTAGGTCAGACAAGTAAGAAAAATATAAATTAAATAAGAAAATAGAAAAAGAGGTAAAGAGAGGGAGAAGAGAGGGGGGGGGAGAGGAGGGGAAAGGACTAGGAGCCATCCAGCAGGTAGTTGGCTGTAGGGACATTGGTGAAGCTTACTTGTTATGCTTGCATCCCAGGTATGAGGGAGATACCCACGTGTTTGGCCCAAGGTTCCCAGGTGGATTCAAACGGTGCTTTGGAGTCTAGCAAAATACTCGTCAATTTCTCTTAGGACATCAGCCATGATATTTTACGCTTGGCAGCTGAAAAAGATACCCCTGGCTGTTTCCAAGCCTTGGCAATTGTCAGCTTAGCGCCCAGGAGAATAAAGTGAATAAGTTTGCGATTCCATTTAGGAGTCTTTGGGATGTTAGCATTCAGGAGGGCTACCCCGGGGGTTCTGGGGATCTGGAGGTCCGTCACTTTTTGGATAAGGTTGAACATCCTCTTCCAGAAAGGCCTAATTTGGTGGCATTCCCACCATATATGGGTCATGGAGCCATTCATTTCACATCCCCTGAAGCACAGGGGGTTTTCTGAAGGATACATGAGGGCTAATTTAGAAGGTGTGAGGTACCATCTGGTCATCACTTTGAGATTAGGGAATAAGGAAATATTCTTTATCCCCTTCTAGGCTCTGGAAAAGGATGTCTGCCATTCGTTGAGGTCCCATTGAATTTGGAGATCAGTTTCCCATGCTGACATGTAAGAATTTTTGTCTGCCTGCTGGGCTAGAGATTGGTATATTACAGAGATTCCACCCCTCTGATCCATGGCCTGTCCTGACCATAACTCATAGGGAGTGAACCTAGGTGGGATGGGATTCCCTTTCCATATTTTGTGTAGATAGTGTTGTATTTGGTGAAATCTGTATTTCTCCCTCCTCGGGATATCCAGTTGTTGCTCACATCATTTTGTAGTTATTGGGCCTGTTGCAGTAAAGAAGTGTCCGATCCGATACAGCCCCTTGTCCAGCCACCACTTAAAGGATTTTATATCCAGACCGGGAGCAAAGTCAGGGTTGTTGAATATGTGAGCCAGGGGATGGCATTCAGAGGCTATAGAGGTATGGGTTTTTAATGTGTAAAATACACTTTTTAATAAAAAAAATAAGACAACAGTAAAGTTAGCCCATTTTTTTATATTGTGAAAGATAATGTTATGCCGAGTAAATTGATACCCAGCATGTCACGCTTCAAAATTGCGCCCGCTCGTGGAATGGCGACAAACTTTTACCCTTAAAAATCTCCATAGGCGACGTTTAAAAAATTCTACAGGTTGCATGTTTTCAGTTGCAGAGGAGGTCTAGGGCTAGAATTATTGCTCTCGCTCTAACGATCATGGCGATACCTCACATATGTGGTTTGAACACCGTTTTCATATGCAGGCGCTACTCACATATGCGTTCGCTTCTGCACGTGAGCTCGGCCGGACGGGGCGCATTTAACATTTTTTTTTTCTTCTTCATTTTAACTTTTATTTTTTATTTTTACACTGTTCTTAAAAAAAAATAGTGTCACTTTTATTCCTATTACAAGGAATGTAAACATCCCTTGTAATAGAAAAAAAGCATGACAGGACCTCCTAAATATGAGATCTGGGGTCAAAAAGACCTCAGATCTCATATTTACACTAAAATGCAATTTTTATTTTAAAAAAAAGTCCCTTTAAGAGCTATGGGGGGAAGTGACGTTTTGACGTTGCTTCCCCCCTGCAATGATATGGAGACGGGTGGGGGCCATCTTCCCCTCACTCATTTCCATGCTTAACAGGACACAGGACCTGATTGCCTCCGCCGCTACGACGGCTCCGGTAAGCGTCGGAGGGCACCGGAGCGTGGCAGGAGGGGGGCCCTCTCCCGTTGCCGATAAAAGTGATCTTGTGGCAAATCCGCCGCAGAGACCACTTATATCTGAAAGCGTACCACCCGCTGGAGAAGAGGATACCAGGGTTATGGCAGCTAGCTGCTGCCATAACAACGATACTCCTCTTCAAAGTAGCGACGTAAAACGGCACAGTGGTGGGCACTGATTAGCACTGATATGGGCACTTTGATGGGCACTGTGAGCTGTGTTTTTATGGGGCACTGACTGACAGCTTATGGGCACATTTTAAAAGGTGTTGTGGCACATCTGAGGGGGCTGTGCTGATAATAAATGTGCTGATTATCAGCACAGACCCCCCCTCTGACAGGGAGAGCCACTGATCGGCTCTCCCTGTCAGCGCGAACTGAGAAATGACGTTTACCGGCACTTCCTGGTTCACGCGATGATCAGCTGTGATTGGTCACAGCTGATCACATGGTAAGAAGCCTCTTGGAGATGCCGTGTGTTAGACTGACACGCCGCACTCGCGATCGGCGCGCTCCGGCATGTTATCCTGCTGGACGTCATATGACGCCCAGTCAGGATAACAGAGCCACTTCCCGGCCGTCATTCTGCATTAGGCGGGAAGTGGTTAACAAGCGTTTTGAAAGACAAGCAACTTTTTTAAAAAAATCCTGACTCAGTTTGCGAGTGTTGTCTCGCAAAACGAGCAGCATTCAAGCTAATGTGGTGTGCAGTACCGCATTTGGCCAGAGGTGCGGGGGTGCCTGAAATATTCGTAATCAGAATCACTCGGAAACACTGGGAAATACTCTGTTCCCGAGGGTTTCCGAGCCTTTCTGAGGGTTTCCGAGTTCAGCCAAGCTGTTCCCGAGTATTTCAGAGGCTCTTCGGTGCCCCCCCACCTCTGGCCACATGCGGTATTGCATGCAATAGTCAGTGCGGAACAAATTATCTTTGTTTCCATTGACTTCTCTGGGGAAACTGTGTTAGGGGGATGAGGAGGGCTGCTGCACTCAGAAGGCTTTTTATCTTAATGCATAGAATGCGTGAAGAAAAAAAAACCTTCTGACTTTACAATCCCTTTAAGCTTGTTTTTTGGGGAGCTTAATGTGCCTTAAAATGATTGTAAAGGCAGAAGGTGCATTCTATGCATTAGGATAAAAAACCTTCTGTGTGAAGCAACTTCCCACAGCTCCCCTAATACTTACCTGAGCCCCCTCTCTATCCAGCGATGTGCATGAGTGCCTCGCCATCTGGGACTCTCCCTCCTGATTTCCTGAGACACAGCAGTGGCATCATTGACTCCTGCTGCTGTCAATCAACGTCAGGTAGCCAATAAGTAGAGAGAGGAGGCAGGCCGTGTCTAAATGAACACACAGAGCTGCGGCTCGGCTCGAGTGCCCCATAGCAAGCTGCTTGCTGTGGGGGCACTTGGCAGCAGGGAGTGGCCAGGAGCACCATGGAGGGAACTGAGAAGAGGAGGATCGGGGCTGCTTTGTGAAAAACCACTGCACAGAGGTACAGTATCTCACAAAAGTGAGTACACCCCTCACATTTTTGTAAATATTTTATTATATCTTTTCATGTGACAACACTGAAGAAATGACACTTTGCTATAATGTAAAGTAGTGAGGCTACAGCTTATATAACAGTGTAAATTTGCTGTCCCCTCAAAAGAACTCAACACACAGCCATTAATGTCTAAACTGCTGGCAACAAAAGTGAGTACACCCCTAAGTGAAAATGTCTAAATTGGTCCCAAAGTGTCAATATTTTGTTTGGCCACCATTATTTTCCAGCACTGCCTTAACCCTCTTGGGCATGGAGTTCACCAGAGCTTCACAGGTTGCCACTGGAGTCCTCTTCCACTCCTCCATGATGACATCACGGAGCTGGTGGATGTTAGAGACCTTGTGCTCCTTCACCTTCCGTTTGAGGATGCCCCACAGATACTCAATAGGGTTTAGGTCTGGAGACATGCTTGGCCAGTCCATCACCTTTACCCTCAGCTTATTT
Organism: Lithobates clamitans; assembly: GCA_037952925.1. Lineage (NCBI taxonomy): Eukaryota > Metazoa > Chordata > Amphibia > Anura > Ranidae > Lithobates > Lithobates clamitans. The sequence continues at coordinate 618,723 of JBBGZY010002188.1, read as the reverse complement.
AGCAAGGCAGTGGTCGTCTTGGAGGTGTGTTTGGGGTCGTTATCATGTTTGAATACTGCCCTGCAGCCCAGTCTCCGAAGGGGGGGATCATGCTCTGCTTAAGTATGTTACAGTACATGTTGGCATTCATGGTTCCCTCAATGAACTGTAGCTCCCCAGTGCCTAAACCTTAACCACTTCCCGACCGGCTCACACACATATACGGCGGCAGGTTGGCTCTCCTGCGCAAATCGCTGTATATATATATATATACGGCAGCTGCTTTAAGAGACATAGCAGGCGCACGTCCACTGCACGGCGGGGGAACCGATGCGTGTGGCTGGCAGGTGCGATCACCGCCGGCCACCCGTCGCGGGCATGAGAGCCGGAACGGGGATTTGTGTAAACACACAAATCCCTGTTCTGACAGGGGAGGAGAGACAGATTGTCTGTTCCTACTATGTAGGAACAGCGATCTGGCTCCTCCTCTAGTCAGTCCCATCCCCTCACAGTTAGAAACACACCTAGGGAACACATTTAACCCCTTGATAGCCCTCCTAGTGTTAACCCCTTCCTTGCCAGTGACATTTACACAGTAATCAGTGCATTTTTATAGCACTGACCGCTGTATACGGCCCCGTTCACATCTATGCGAATTAGATGCGGATTACACCGCATCCAATTCGCAGGACATTTTAAAATACCTTCATTTGAATAAGGCTGGTTCACATATGTGCATTGCATTCGCTCTGCGCATTGCCCAAAAAAGTGTGCGTTTTCTGGGCATTGCGGTGCGAATTACAAGCACATTATCTTCTATGGGAACGCATCTGATTCGCAGATGCATTCTGTTGTGAACAGGCATTCTCTCCTTCTCCTCACTACACCTCCCCCCTCTCCCCCTTCTCCCTGCTCAGCTGATCCGCAGATAGTACGGAGAGACATCGCTGATCAGCTGCTTTTTCTCTTCGCAGAGAAAACAGATCTGGAATTCGCACCAGACTGGTGTTAACCCGGCCTAAATGTCAATGGTCCCAAAAAAGTGTCAAAAGTGTCCGATCTGTTCACCACAATGTCGCAGTCCTGCTAAAAATCTGAAATCGCCGCCATTACTAGTAAAAAACAAATAAATAAATAATAAAAATTCCTTTAAAATGCCATAAATCTATTCCCTATTTTTTAGACATTTTGCGCAAACCAATCAATATACACTTATTGCGATTTGTTTTTTTAATATGTAGAAAAAAACATATGGCCTAAACTGACGAAGAAATTTGGGGTTTTTTTGCATTTTTTTTTTGGATATTTATTATAGCAAAAAGTAAAAATTTTATTTATTTCTTTTCAAAATTGATGCTCTTTTGTTTATAGCGCAAAAAATAAAAACCGCAGCGATGAGCAAATACCACCAAAAGAAATATCTATTTGTGGGAAAAAAGGACATCAATTTTGTTTGGGTACAACACTGCACGACCGCGCAATTGTCAGTTACATTGACACAGTGCCGTATTGGTCTGGTCATTAAGGGGGCAAATCCTTCTGGGGCTGAAGTGGTTAATCAATAGCCTTGAAACTTTGCACAACCAAAGTTTTTATCTTCCCAATCCTATCCTGAAAGTTTTATGGATTTTGGTTCCTACAAGGGAAATGAGTGACATTTAGCTTTAAGCGGAGTTCCACCCAAAATTGGAACTTCCACTGATCGGATTCCTCCCCCCCTCCAGTGTCACATTTGGCACCTTTCAGAGGGGAGCAGATACCTGTATAATCTTTGCGGTGATCTAAGCCATCTCCAGCCCCTCCCCCCCCACTGTCTTCTGGGAGACACACAGGTCCCAGAAGACAGCAGGGACCAGTGAGGACGTGCAGCGCGACTCGCGCATGGGCAGCAGGGAACCAGGCTGTGAAGCCGCAAAGGCTTCACTTCCTGATTACCTTACCGAAGATGGCAGCGCCTCCACCCGAGAGCCGAGGGACAGATCGGCTTCCGGTGAGGACATCGCATGCGTCCTGGACAGGTAAGTGTCCATATTTTAAAAATCAGCAGCTGCAGTATTTGTAGCTGCTGACTTTTATAAAAAAAAAAAAATTGGCGGAACTCCGCTTTAAAGGATATGTAAAGGTTCTTTTTTTTTTTTTTAAACAAACATGTCATACTTACCTCCTCTGTGCAGTTGGTTTTGCACAGAGTGGCCCCGATCCTCTTCTATTGGGGTCCCCCAGCGGCGCTCCTGGCTCCTCTTCTTTTCAAGGGACCTGTTGGAGAGCCTCTCTCCCTCGAGGGAACTCATGCGGGCGTGCTCCCGTGTCCTGCTGCTGCATCCTTTGACACAGACAGCAGGACTCAGCCCCGTCCCCAGCTTCCAAGTCATTGGATTTGATTGACAGCAGAGGGAGCCAATGGCTGCGCTGCTAACAATCTATCCAATCAGGACCTGAGACACCGGCTGGAGCTGGTGTGCCTGTCCCCATCGTTGGAAAGACCGGGTTCAGGTAAGGAAAAGGGGGGCTCTAGGGGGCTGCTGCATCACCGGAGGTTTTTCACCTTAAAGTGATTGTAAATCTTTGTGTTTTGTTTTTTAAAATAACAAACATGTCATACTTATCTCTACTGTGCAGCTGTACTGTTTTGCACAGAATGGCCCCGATCATCCTCTTCTGGGGTTCCTCAGCAGCTCTTGCGGCTCCTCCTCCCATCAGATAACCCCCTAGGAGAAGCGTTCTCCCGGGGGGGTTACCTTGCGGGCGCACTCCCAAGTCCTGCATTTGCGTCCATAGACACGAATGCCGGACCACGCCCCACCCCCCGGTGCCTGTGTCATAGGATTTGATTGACAGCAGCGGAAGCCAATTGCTGTGCTGCTATCATTCTATCCAATCAAGAGCCGGGACCCCGTGCATAGAGGGAAAGCGTGTCTCCGCCGAGGGAATTACGGGGCTCAGGTAAGTAAAACGGGGGGGCTGGGGGGCCGGTCACTGACAGAAGTTTTTTTACCTTAATGCATAGGATGCATTAAGGTGAAAAAAACACGAGGGCTTATAAACCCTTTAATGCATAGAATGTGTACATGTGGTTTAATGTACACAAAAGAACTTGTGTAAAGTTCTGTGCAAAGTTACAAGGCAATTGATTGAGATTTAGACACTTTATTACACATAGAGCTTCTTTTACATTAAAGTTTAAATTCACCTTCACAGAAAATCTGTAAGATGAACTTACACTTGTCCCCCAGATTTTTTGTGAAGGTGAACTTACGCTTTAAGCTATTCCAATTAAATGTTTCAGGACTATAATAAAATAGTTAAAAGTGAATAATCTTTGGTCTGTTTTACCAAACAACCTGAGATTTTTAGAATATGCTGACATAGATACAGTCTTCTATTGTGTGAATTTTAGGGAAATTGGATAACATCCAAGTTCTTTTTTGTACATTAAGCCACATTAAACTCCAAAAAAAACAAGTACAGCACCCCCTGACCCCCAGAGGTATAGCATGGACACCCAAAGGCAGGAAGGGCTGACATTTTGATCTCGGGCAGATCCTAGGCCAGTGAAGGGCTGTGCGATCAAAGAAAAGTTTGGCGCCAGTCATTTTAAGTACATGCTTGAATGCTTTATTGGAGAACTCAATAACTGACAGAGAAGGTATAGGGCTGAGAACATCCATGGCAAAACAAGATTAGAACAGAACTCCAGACTCACCAGTCCCTTTCAGTATTCCACAGTGCACAACCATATTCATAATCATTTATCATAATGTTCCCCCACTGGCTGTCCCACACTACGGCTAATACACAAAAGGTAGCTCGGTAGAGGCTACACAAGCTTAATTGTTTTGTGGAAAATAAATATCCATGAAACATCTAGGATAGGTTTGGGGAAGCTGAAATCTTGGGTTGTGCAAAGTTTCAAGGCAATTGATTAAGGTTTAGGAACTTTATTGTAAGTTAGCCCCATTAAGCTCCCCAAAAAACAAGCTTAACACCCTTGTTTTCTTTGCGGGAGACCAAAATCCATGACTCTTCTAGGATAAGTTTGGGAAGTTAGGTTGTGCAAAGTTTCAAGACAATTGACTGAGGTTTAGGCACATTATGGTACGTTAAGCTCTTTTTACATTAAGCTGTTCACATTAAATGTTTTAGCATTGTAAAATGTAGCTTAATGTGAATAACTTTTGGTGTGATTTTGAAATGAGCTGAAATTTTCAGAATATGTTGGCATAGATTGAGTCTTCTATTGTGTGTAGCTTGGGGGAAATTGGTTAACATCTAAGCTGTTTTGTACGTTAAGCCACATTAAGCTCCCCAAAAAACAAGCTTAATGTCCCTAGTTTGCCTTGTGGAAAACCGAAAATGCATGAAACTTATAGGATAGGTTTGGGAAGTTGAGACCTTAGGCTGTGCAAAGTTTCAAGACAATTGATTGAGGTTTAAGCACATTATGGTACATTAAGCTCTTTTTGCATTAAGCTGTTCACATTAAATGTTTTAGCATTGTGAAATATAGCTTAATGTGAAAAACTTTTGGTATAATTTACCAAATGAGCTGAAATTTTCAGATTATGTTGGCATGGATAGAGTCTTCTATTGTATGAAGTTTGGTGGAAATTGGATAAAATTTAAGGTCTTTTTTGTACGTTAAGCCACATTAAGCTCCCCAAAAAACAAGCTTAATGTCCCTAGTTTGCCTTGTGGAACATCAAAATGCATGAAACTTCTAGGATAGGTTTGGAAAGTTGAAAACTTAGGCTGTGCAAAGTTTCAGGGCAATTGATTGAGGTTTAGGCACTTTATTACACTTTGAGCTACATTAAGCCATTTTCACATTAAATGTTTTAGTATGTCCCGGCTTACTGGCACTATGTGTGGACAGGGTCTACTGCTCTCATGCACGTAGGGTAACACAGAATAATACAGTGATCAGTGATAATACTATACTCTGTTACTGTACTAATGACACTGGCTGGGAAGGGGTTAACATCTAGGGACATCAAGGGGTTAGATGTGTGCCTAACTTTGTGTAATATGTGTAAAGTTTGCTGTTTTACTACTAGATCTCTCTGTTTCTCCTCCCTGCTTTGCAGGAATGAGAAACTGACAGTTCACTCCCTCTGTACAGAGCTCTGTGTTGTTTATCAGAGCTCTGGGGTGTGATTGTACACAGTGAATCATTGGCTGGGACTTGCTGATATGCTCCACTGTGTACAATCACAGTGGGTGCCAAGCGGGGGAGCGCATGCACGTGCCCTAAACCCGGAAGTAGGCATTGACGTACAGGAACATCGTCTTGCCTACGCCGGCTGCTCTCTCGCAGTGCATTGTGGGAGGGGGGTGGATATAGTATAGATGTAAGGGATAACTGGACTTGGGGGAAGAAAGTAATTTTTCCACCTGGGCCAGTTCCAACATGCTGGTGACCCTGGCTGGTAATACTTCACCATTCACACGTCTATTAGAGCAGGAGCAGCAGTCAATGTCACATGGCCATTGTATAGCTACCTACTTCCTGTACAGACCTGGGATCACAGCATATAGCAGGAGTAAAGTTTGTGACTCTTTACTAAAGCTACAAAGGAAGCTGATGCTTGGTCATGTAAAAATGTATGTCACAGTAAACCATATCTTTTAGGTAATAACCATTCAGCATGGCCACAATGACACCATGGCATATTGTGTGCATGGGAATCCACCATGAAGAGGCCACTTGGCTGTTGTTCCTCACCAAGCCAAAATGTTTCAGTCCTCCCCTCTACAGAAGGTATATTTACCAGAACATCGAATTGTGGGAGGAGGTCACATGCTCTGCTATTAGGTATTTTGCAGTGTTGGTCACAGAAGAAGAAACAACAGGAGAGTGCTGGACAGGGTAGAGCTTGGATTTGGTCCAAACTGGGTTTGAACACAGTTAGCTGTATTGCTGGGCCAATGAGCTGTGGGTGGGTGATCCCCTGGCCCGGTGCTGCATGTATACAAACGGGAGGCGATGCTCCTGATATTATTGACCTAATATAGCTGCATGGTAATATTAGGACAATGAAAAGTGGCCATATTGGGTCAATGATGTCACAAACATCCCTGCTAGGTGCAGCTGGGAAGCGGTAAATCTCCCCACAGCTTAATGGGCCAGCGGGGATACGATCATGTAACAGTTTCCTGAGGGCTAGGGTGAACTAAGTTCCCAGCTCACCAACAGATCTGTAGAGGTGAATATAAATTGACTGGGGACAGCTTTACACAAGCACTGATACCCTGAATAGCGTTGTTGACAGTGTCCCATAACAAAGGTTTTCCTAGAATCTCACCGCACTCTGTCATTTTTAAAATCAAGATACTGCGCCTTTCATACTTTACATATTTTCTCGCAAGGCAAGAAACTGGAGAAGACAATAATGGAAATGTTGGCTTTAGAGCGTATTGAAGACAAATAAACTACCACTCTGATATCTCAACGATAAGCCATCCTTAGCCCCATGTCCTTACTTGTCAAACACAGAAGCAGCACAGGAGAAGCAAGTAGAAATCTGTAGAGCAAGTTGTCAGATTGTTCGGCTTGCCAGGGTGAGCCTGAGACAGTAAGACAAACAAGGTCACGCTAGTCAACGATTGCTGAGTTTATCTTCTTGCAAGTTCCATAACATACACTGCATTGTAGTCCTCGGGGACAAGTGAAGGATTTTGACAGGGGGCGGGGATTTAAAAAAATAAATAAACAGTGTGGGTCTATGAAGTATACCAAGCCAAGAAAAAAAGGCAATATCTGGGTTATCAATGTACTAGGGACAATATTTTAATTTTTTTTCTTCAATATTGTTTTATACTTGTTTATTCCTTGAAGTAGGGATGCACCAATACCATTTACGAGTACTGATACGAGTACCGTACTGTACTCATATATTTTTTTAAAAGATTCGCCGATACCAATTACCGATACTTAGCGCAACTGTTTTATTTTTTAAATTTTTTTTTGTGCTTTTTTCAATGTAAAAAGTGTAAATATAAGTTAAAGGTAAAAAAATAATAACGCACAAAGTGAACAAAAAACATTTTTAATTATTAATAGTTTATAAAATAGAAGTAAACAAAAATAAATTAGCAGGAAAATAATAATTAAATGGAGAATAAGGAATTAACTAGGGCTGATAAGCGTAAATTAAGGGCTAATAAGGGGGTTAAACAGTAACATTTATTAAAAAACAAAGAAAAACCTTTTTTTTTTTTTTTACTTGATAGGTTGCTTTAAACTGAATTCATCTGCAGATTGAAGTTCATCCCTTTGATCTGTAGATGATTAAACAGAAAGATACAAAAATAAACCATGTCTGTTTTTATCTTTCTGTTTCAGCAGCTAAACTGTGAGCAATGTTCATAAATATTGCCCTGCTGTTTTTTTTTTTTTTGCCGGGACTTCATTTTCACTTCAGCTGCCAACAGGGAAACCCCCCTGACATCTAAATGAGTCATGGGTTGTTAGGGACGCGGCAGCCCTGCTCCTTAACAACCAATGATTGCCATTTCTTTTTCTGCATTTTATCTGTCAGTGGGGGAATCCTGCTGACAGCTGAAAGAACCGAGCCTGAAAGTATTGGATTCAGGTATTGGAGCATTTGCAGGTAACCCTACCTTGAAGCACATAGTTATATAGTTACATAGTAGGTGAGGTTGAAAAAAGACACAAGTCCATCAAGTCCAAACTATGTGTGTGATTATATGTCAGTATTATATTGTATATCTCTGTATGTTGTTCAGGTGCTTATCTAATAATTTTTTGAAACTATCGATGCTCCCCGCTGAGACCACCACCTGTGGAAAGGAATTCCACATCCTTGCCGCTCTTATAGTAAAGAACCCTCTATGGAGTTTAAGGTTAAACTTTAAGGTTTTCTTCTAATTTTAATGACTGGCCACGTGTCTTGTTAAACTCCCTTCCGCAAAAATTTTTTTTACCCTATTGTGGGGTCACCAGTACGGTATTTGTAAATTGAAATCATATCCCCTCTCAAGCGTCTCTTCTCCAGAGAGAATAAGTTCAGTGCTCGCAACCTTTCCTCATAACTGATATCCTCCAGACCCTTTATTAGCTTTGTTGCCCTTCTTTATACTCGCTCCATTTCCAGTACATCCTTCCTGAGGACTGGTGCCCAGAACTGGAGAGCATACTCCAGGTGCGGCCGGACCAGAGTCTCGTAGAGCGGGAGAATTATTGTTTTATCTCTGGAGTTGATCCCCTTTTTAATGCATGTCACTATTCTGTTTGCTTTGCTAGCAGCAACTTGGCATTGCATGCCATTGCTGAGCCTATCATCTACTAGGACCCCCAGGTCCTTTTCCATCCTAGATTCCCCCAGAACCCCCCCCCCAGTGTATAGATTGAATTCATATGTTTGCCACCCAAATGCATTATTTTACATTTTTCTACATTAAACCTCATTTGCCATTAATTTGTTCGGATCTTTTTGCAAGGTTTTCACATCCTGCGGAGAAGTTATTGCCCTGCTTAGCTTAGTATCACCTCCCACCTTCAAACTGTAACATTTTCATTTTCTCATTTGCATTTTATCTACTTTAGTCTTCCCTTGGTATGCTTTTTCACTCTGCTGTACTTCTGGCCCCACCACCGCAAGCTTCTGTTTGCGCTAGAAATGGTTTCCCTCCTATATATTTTATTAAAACAAAAGCAGTTTAAAACAACTCAGCAGGAAGTCAGAAGCAGATTAGAAGCAATTAAAGGTGAAGTTTAATCGGCCTACATTTTTCTTTCCCTGGTTTCTCCCTCTTCTATTCATAGCCGTGTATATAAAAAAAAAAATACGCTCACAGTGTGCAGCTAAAACAGTGTAAGCAAATTTAGTACAGGAAAGGAGCCTGTACAACTGTGCAAGATTGAAGGGAAGGCCGGAGTTCAGCTTTAAGAAGCATCTCAAATCTTAGCATGCTGCATTTGCACATCTGCCTGTTCTGTTGCAGTGCGCTGCCACAGCCACATTATGTCTTACACTAAAACTGGATAAAAAGAGACCTTATTTTAACACAGAGCACTATAAAGTGCATTATGTGTGCTGATTTTCTCTGCAGTGCGGGTCTATTGGCAGCTACTGTACCCAGTGTCAAGATGACCTTGTAAATGAATAAAGAAATTACAGCATGCAGTGGTGGACCAAGGATATGTATATTCTGAAAGTATTAGTATAGTATTTAATATTTGTTTTAGCATCAGGGTCACTTTAAAGAGGAGTTCCAGCCTGTTAAAAAAAAATCTTAAAAGTCAGCAGCTACAAATACTGTAGCTGCTGACTTTTAATATAAGGACACTTACCTGTCCAGGGAGCCCGCGATGTCAATACCCGAAGCTGACCTATTCATCGGCTTAGGGTGCAGGCGCCAACATCCTTACTAAGGAAAACAGGAAGTGAAGTCTTGCGGCTTCACAGCCTGTTTCCTACTGCGCATGTACGAGTCGTGCTGCGCTTTCTAAATGGTCCCACAGTCTTCTGGAACCTGTGTGTATCTCCCAAAAGAAAGCGGGGAGAAGGAGGAGGGGCCGTAAATGACGTAGGTTGCCGTGGCCCCCTTACATGGGAAGTGGGAGCGAGTACCTGTTTCTTGACAGGTATCTGCTCCCCCTCGAAAGGTGCCAAATGTGGCACCAGAGCGGGGGAGGAAGCAGATAAGTGGAGCTTCCACTTTTGGGTGCAACTCCGCTTTAAGGGCAATACTTAAAGTGGAACTACAGTACATCTGAGCACTACAAACCAAAAACGCTATTTCATTCATTTTTAATATTTAAAGCAAACACCCCAATCCATATCTTCATGCTTTATTTTGTTGAGAAATCAATTTGAAAAACACTCCCTAGCCTTTCTGGCTGTGGCCATCTTGAGTAAGGGCAGATGAATTATGTAACATTTACTTCCTGGAGTCCATTTACCCTTGGCTCAGGCATGCAGGCAGCAAGGTGTGATTAGCTGAGAAAACCCCTCCTTCTCTCCTCCCCTCCTGAAGACTCCTGGGATGTATGACATCATCTGCCTAGGCCTAGAAACCAGGTAACTGAAAAATGCAAAAAAAAAAAACAAGTAAATTTATATTATACAGTAAAACCTTGGATTGAGAGTAACTTGGTCTGAGAGTGTTTTGCAAGGCAAGCTATTTTTTACATTTTGACTTGATAAATGAGCGATGTCTTGATATTCACGCAGCATCATGTCGCAACAGAGTATAAAAGAGAAGAGAGGCGCCTTTAAGTGTAGAAATATGGTTACATTTAATGAAGGTACAACATTTAGCAACTCACATGGTTGATGATTAAAAGAGGCACATCCAGGGGCGTTGCTAGGTGGCAAAAAGACCAGGGGGCTTCAGCCCGAAGTCCAAGCCCAGCTCAGGGGGCGGCGGTGGGGTTGTGTGGAAGAGGGGGGGGGTGTTGTGTAAGCTCACTTGCTGGTTGCTGCCTGTCTTGCCAGTGCCCATCAATGTGGACCATTAAACTCACCTACCTGACACACACTGACCTACCTGACCCACTCTGACCATTACACTGACCTACATGACCCACGCTGACCATTACACTGACACACACTGACCTACCTGACACATTGACATACACTGACCTACCTGACACACACTGAACTACCTGACACAAACTGACCTACCTGACACACACTGACCTACCTGACATACACTGACCCACACTGACACGTCATGACCCACCTGACCAGACTTCAGGTGACCTCCCCCTGCAACTCAGCCGTAGTGTGCGGTACACCCATCACAGTAGACAGCAGGCAGCCAGAGTCAGAGGAGAGCCGCCTGCCCAAGCGTCGAGTGGGGATCTTCTTATAGTGACGTGGCCGGATTGTAATTCCCACCTTCTGGAGCCTGCAGCGCCTATGATGGACCAGTGGGGCGTCCATCATAGGCGCTGCAGGCTCCAGAAGGCGGGACCTGCTATGTCACTCGGTCGCGCTCCGAGTCAGATCACTACCTGCTCAGGCTCAGGGCTTTTTGGGGGCCCACTGGGGCTCCAGCCCCCTTCAGCCCCCCCCTCCCGACACCACTGGGCACATCTAAGTTTGCAGGCATCCGGTGTAAAGCTGTCTACATAGACCATTCTTTCCATGCTGTGCTTCAAGCCTCGCTTTCAGATAGCTCTACAGCAGGGTAGTCTTCCCGGTCATGATTGCAGACTGACAGCTGTGAGGATGATCTATGTGGACAGTATTACCTCAGATGCCTGCATACTTAGATGTGCCTGTTTTAATCATCAACCATGCGAGTTGCTAAATGTTGTACCTTCATTAAATGTAACCATATTGCTACAATTAGAGGCACCTCTCTTCTCCTTTATACTCTGTAGCTCCTGCTGAATTTTTGCTTCTAATCCCCTTGTGGAGTCTGCCATTTGTGGATGGACATTTTATGGTTACACAACCTATCACATTGCTATAGTCTTTTTATATGGACTATGAACTGAAGGACTCATGAATAAATTGTTGAGGAGTTTCCATTATTTCTTATGGGGAAATTTTCTTTGATATACGAGTGCTTTGGATGTTTCTGGAACAAATTATGCTCACAATCCAAGGTTTTACTGTACTATAAAATCAATTTACTGATGTCAGCAGCATAAGGAAATAATAATAGTCAATGTTGATTGAGAGAGTGAAGTTCCACTTTAAATCTGCCCCCTTTCCAGTCACAAAAGTGAATCTTTGAATAGCTACCGCTGTAAGCCTCTACTTCTGAATAATGAAAGCTTTCATTCAAATGTATTCTTCATTGGGAACAGGGAACATAAAATCACATTGTGGGCACCAAATGCCTATTTAATGTCAGTTACTACCTTTCAAAAGTAGTGGTGACATAATCACTGTGCTGTACATAGTCCTGTGCAGAGAGCAGAGCTGTGGGAGGGACCTGGCAGCCCCCATCCACTATAGGCTGCCTGCAGAAATCTACAGGAGGGGGCGGATATGAGACAAGTCATCCTACACAAGGAGAGACAGCAGCAGTGACTGGTCTTTATTAGAGGAAGTTCCTTCACAGAGGAAGTGTTTCACATTAGATTACTGCACAGATCTGGAGGAAAAACACAAAGCACACCAAGATTCAAATAAGAATATACATGACCCTTGTATTTAGACAAAATGTGCTTGTCCCAGACTTCAGCCTCAAACTCGCAAAGTTGTGTACAAGTAAAAAAGATACTAAACTTTGCAGGTACTACACCTCTCCAGCTGACAGTATTCTACTAGCAGGATGTGAACAATTTCTGGGCTGTCAAGTGTGCAGATTCACTTACAGTTGACTGGCTCCAGACTTCTAATGTTTCTTACATATAAAAACAATGGTGAAGCATATTCTCTCAATGGTGAAGCAGTGGGACAGGACTCACAGAACAAGGAAGGTAATCTTTCCTCGACCGCTAATGAGGAACATTGGATGAGGCTCCTGCTACAAACACTTTGCAGTCTTCATGAAGTTCTTGACTTTTTATGAATAGGGTCGTTATTATATGTTTGCAGTACATCGTACATATTAAAGTAGTTGTAAATCTAACTCATAATAAAATTATTTTTCTGCAGAGAAAAGGATGAATGTATTAACTGTGTGATCACTTTTAAATAATAAACTTCCCTTATAGCTTTTTCCAGCTTTAGTATTACAGTTCACGTGAGCACTATAGTTTCCACTGCGATGCACAGATTTTCCGGTGGGTGTGTCCAGTGTTGGAACAGGGGATAACATAGCTGCTGAGTTTTCCAAAATAGTGGAACGCCATCCAGCCTGGCAGAACATGTCACTTCCTCATTACCCCAAGCGAGTGCAGTGGCAGGAAGGGGGTATGACTGTGACTGACTGCGGAAGATGCGCTTACACAGGGCGCCTGAATCTTCAGCGTGGTGACACAAGACGTAAACTGACCGCGCTAGCATGGATCGTCAACCTAGCTAGCGTGGTTAGTTTACTCTCAGGAGGAGGGGCACAGGCAGGATCAAACAGGAAAAATAGAACATCGACAGAGAGACATTTATTAATGACATGATACATCACATTTCAACAACATTTCAACAATAAAGAGCCAGCACAAAGTTTTCTTTTTTTAGGTTTACAAACACTTTAAATTGCACAAACTGCCCAATATATCTCTGTAATTCCTTCTATTCACTGCATGTGATGTGAGTACTGTTTGCAAAAATCAGGTAAGAGTTAACATAGTACAATACCAGACAAAGTTGGAATGAAAGGTATCCTGGCGAAAGTGGCAAATCGCTGAGTGGCAGGGCGCCGTATCTCGGGGGAACTCTTCAGTCAATCCTTATCACGGCCTGGCTATATATAGGCTCACATCTCACCTAGACTGTCACTTTCTGACACCTATTGTACCCTCAAGATACTGAAGAGATGCACACAGCTCTGCTTCCCAATGAATCTGAGGTTGGGAAATAAAATCTCCTTCAATATTGGACCTACTTATTTAACGTGAAAGTATAATGCTTTTATTTGATTGCTTCTTTTTTTTTTAAGCTGAAGTTTAGGTATGACAATGTTTACATAGTTACATGAGTCCAGCTATGCAAATATTGGTAATGTTGAATAAAGACACCGTTCCCTCCAGATCAACCCAAGCCGTTGTGTGCGTAATTATGTCTCTACCAATTCCCATATCCCTGTATATTCTATTTTCCATTTAAAAATGATCACACTTCCCACTGACACCGACGATTGTGGAAATGAGTTCCACATCGTTATCGCTCTAACAGTAAAGAACCCCTTATGAAGTTTTGCATTGAACCACTTCTCGTCCAACTTCATTGGGTGGTTGCATGTCATCTTAATTGACCTGAGAGTGAATAGTTTTGGTTGGAAACGTATGCATTCTCATTACCACGCTATTTTAACCAGGGAACTAGGCGAGTGGAACATTTTAGTTTTAATAAACAGTTTAACGATATATTACACAATGAGAGTGCTTTTTCTCGTGAGCTGTGCGTATGTGAAGAGTTTGTGAAGCGATTCCTGCTGGGAGGAGGTCTAGCCAAACCTGTCATGATTTGACCGATCAGATTCCTTCTTTACCTGGGTTATTATCTGCACTGTTTGACTGCCTGTAATAGGGGGTCAACTTCATCCAGTAAGAGACTGATTGTCACTGTGTGCGGTGGAGGATATCTCTCTCTTGGTCACATTTGGATTGCATTTCTTATTTTAATTGGATAAAGAATGGACTTAATATTCACCTGGATGTAATCTGCATCTATCAGTGCTATACTTCCTTGTTTTAATGTATTTGTGTTTGCAGGCAGCAAAACTGTGTTAGCAGCTACTTGATTTAGACCATTTTCCCCCTAGTGTGGGCTATTTAAATATTTCTTTCTAGTGAATAGTTTTTAACTTTACTTTAGCTTTTTTAACTTTAGTGACATCTTAAACATTTCATTTTTTTGCGACCCGAGACTGAATAGTTTTTTTATACTTTACTTTGCCTTTTTGTACTTTAATGTGACAGTGCGAGGCCTTGCCACTGTGAAAATGTAGGAGAAAGTGACACAGGGTTCGCACATATGCAGAGTGCGGGACTGCAGAATGTCAGTTCTGAGCAGAGAAAGGGGGCTTTTCATCTCTCCTTGGGTTTTTTAATTCCCGGATCAGGGTCTGGAGCTCAGAGACTTTGAAGTGCCTTGGGTAGAAAGAAGTCTCCAACCCAGTGTCCAGGTCTTGTTAAAGACCAGCAGAATGTATTTCCAGGTGCACACAGCCCTAAAGAAGGCTTAAACCAGTCATAGATGGTGTGATTTTCTTTCCTGCAATCCATGGTTAAATTGCTTGATTCCCCCATCAACACTAGGAACACATTGGAGTTCTTCTGGCAGATCAACGAGTATTTTTTTGTACTTGCAGTGTTTTTTAAGGAATGAACATAGGGAATGTGCACATGTTTCAAAGATGTATGGAAAATTGTTTTTTTATTTTTCTCTGGCACACTCTAACAATTGTCTGTTAGGAGACTGGAGAACCCAAATGAATGCAGTCCACTGGGGGTAGTAGGCCAGTATCATTCTTCTCTTCTAATGGGGGGGTGAGGGACAGAAATAACCCTGGGGGAGGGGGGCACATAATTTATTGTGCTGAGGCATTCCTATCTTCATGCTTTCAATGAATCCTACAGAAACATCCATGTTATTGATCTCGTTCAAGAAGCACGTATTTTTATTTGGAGCGATAAACTTGAGCAGGGAATGCATTTTTTTCCCCATTCATCTATTTACAGAAATTGCTTATCTTAGACTGAGAAAGGAATCGGAACGGAATTCACGCTCATGCCTAGAAATTCTCCGAAGCATCTTCAAAAAAGACAGCAGCAGCAAATAGGTACATCGCCTGCTAGACTTGATAGAATTACCTCTTCCGAAGAGCAGGCTGACACAAATTATTAGATTTCTTTTTAAAGCCAACTGCCCAGACTGCATTGCATGACAAGTACTTAAACTACAAGAGACGTGCTGGAAACACCTTGTAACTCACATGAATAGCTCAATGCTGAATCAGCTCATTAAGTTTCATTAGCCTTTAGTGCACTGCATTTGTTTAACTAAAATATCTTTTTTATATCAGACTTTGAATGACTAAAAGCACACATGTAATTCTGTGAAGGTGATAAGTGGGGAAGGGGGATTAAACATTGCACACGTTCTTCAAGTATGTAAGGCTTTTGTGGAGTTTAAAGATTGTGTCTGGCCAAAAGTACCAAATACTTACCAAAATTTGTGGTCACATGATCTGCCGGGTTCTGTGCCTTTCTTTTTCTTCACTGCAGAGCGAAAGGGTGCCTGGTAATGTGGGTACCTCCTACTTGCTCCATCAAAGGGGTCCTTATGGTGTCCTAGAGACATTGGTGGTGGAGTATTGACATCAAGATGAGGGGCTGCAGCCGTGAATCACTGCTCCTTACTCTCAGAATGTGTCTCAGAGGGTTACCTGAAGGTAGAGTCAGGTGAGTATTAAAGGGCATCGGAGTGCTTTTTAAAAAAGATGGTAAATAGTTGGCAGCAGGGTACATTTTATTTTGCTTAGAAACAGGCTTTAAATTTGCAAGGGTATACTTAAACTGATGGAGCTGCCCAAAATAAACAAAGTTCTGGGTGTAGGTACAGAAGAAGACGCATCCTCTTTTTGCCTCCCACAAGCTGGCATTAAGTGGTCAGGTAAACTACTGCCAAACTCAGAAACTATGGATGACATGCCTATGAACTGTTAGAAAGTTGATAACTGCATAAGAACTTTGACAGCTCAGCCATCTAGAGCATAGCCAAGCTGTAAAGTAAAAGGAAGAACCTTGTGATACCAGTTCTTTGGCCCCATTCACATGTGCCATCTGATCAGGTCTGCCTGTCAGTTTTTCAGGCGGACCTGATGTAATGGTCCATGCGTCGCTATGAGCAGGCGGGTATAAATGAACTTGTTTACACCTGCCTTTCTCTGGATCTGATCTGGTCTGCTAGTTCTGTCCTCTTCTATCTAGGCGGATCAGATTGGAGGGTAGTCGGGTGTACACGGACAGCAGTCTATTTACTTCTGGTTGCCCATAGAGCAGAGCAGGCTCTGTCCTTGTTCACTCTGCAGAAACTGAGTGGACACACATGTGTCATCAATCCACTTTGCTCCGATCAGCAGGAGATCTGTGAGCTGATCCCCTTTTGATCTGCATGGAATCTGTCTTGTGATAAAGAAGCTTTGGCTGCAGCCTTAAAGTGATTGTAAAGGTTAGTTTTTTTAAATAACAAACATGTCATACTTACCTCCTCTGTGTAAGGGTTTTGCACAGAAGGGTCATGATCCTCCTCTTCTGGGGTCCCCCAGCAGCACTCCTGGTTCCTCCTCTTCTCGAGTGCCACCATGGAGACCCCTGGGGGCACTCATGCGGGCGCGCTCCGGAGTCCTGTAGTTGTGTCCATTGTTACAGACAGCAGGAATTGGCCCCGCCCCCGGCTTCCGTGTCGCTGGCATTGATTGACAGCAGTGGGAGCCAATGCACCTGCTGCTATCAATCCAGCCAATGAGGACCCGAGACAGCGGCTGGAGCTGCTCTGCCTGTCCCCGTCGCTGGAACGATCGGGTTCAGGTGAGTAAAAGGGGGGCTCTGGGGGGCAGCTGCGGCACAAAAGGTGCATTAAGGTGAAAAACTTTGAGGGTTTACAACCCCTTTAAGCTGACTATAGATGGATAGAATTTCAAATGAAAAGTCTTAGGAAAATTCTCAGAATGTCAAATGATTTAGTTTGCTTTTAACATTTAATTTTGGAATGCATGAACTTAATGAAAATCACATATTTCACTGTTATGCCCCGTACACACGGTCTGATTTTCCAACGGAAGACGTTCGATGAGAGCTTGTTGTCGGAAATTCCGACCGTGTGTAGGCTCCATCAGACATTTTCCATCGGAATTTCCGTCACACAAAATTTGAGATCTGGATCTCAAATTTTCCGACAACAAAATCCGGTGTCGTAAATTCCGATCGTGGGGACACAATTCCGATGCACAATGTTCCATGCATGCTCGGAATCAAGCAGAAGAGCCGCACTGGCTAACTTCCTTTTTCTCGGCTCGTCGTATGTGTTTGTACGTCACCGTGTTCTTGACGTTTGGAATTTCCGACAAGATTTGTGGGACCGTGTGTATGCAAGACAAGTTTGAGCCAACATACGTCGGAAAAAATCCATGGATTTTGTTGTCGGAATGTCCGATCGTGTGTACGGGGCATTGAAAATGAATTTGTTCAAGAAAGATTTTCCATCCTGCTCTTTCAATTTTCCAAACAGTACGGGAACATTCTTTTCCTAAGAATTTTCTTTCAAAATTCCCATCTTTGGCCAATTGTAGTTGGACTACTTAGCTCAATGAGCCAATAACCAGTCATTGGCATTTGCAATAATCTGTATCTCAGTTTTGGAATTGTTATAATAGTCTGTCCTTACTTTTCAAAGATTGCTTTTTTTTTTTATTTGCTTGTATACTGTCACCTTTAGAGCAAATGTTCTTAAGCTAGGTGTTGGGCTTTAAGGCCATCATATATCCTGCTGGTTGATAATGAACACTTAAAACTGTATAACAAAACTAAAGAGCTTGCTAATTATTGATTTTATCCCCCCTCAGAATATCAGGTATAAGCCATAAAATCAGGCAGGAGACAGGTCACCCTCTGTGGGGACCTTACAGCTGACATTTAAAAGGAAGGATTACAAATTAATACCAGCAAACACACCACCTCTGTGAATAAGGGTAGCTCTATTATAAGTTAAGGGTTAGTATTTTTCCCACTCGTGACTTCCAGCCCAGCTCTTACCTCTCCTCTTCCCAATCACCCTTCTACTCCTTAGGGGTCCACTTCCAGCAACTAGCTTCTGATTGACAGTCTCAGCTCCTGTGTGCTGTGTGAAGGGGAAGGGGGTTTGGGGTCCCTTCCCTTAAATCAGCTCTCAGAGCTCTCCTCACTCTGCAGAGTGTAACTTCAGCTCTTCGCCCCTTTTTTTCTGAATGCTCAGACAAGCTGTATAAATTCTGAACTTTGAATGGATGTTGAGAAGGAAAGGCTGCCGATAAACAGGTAAAACTAAGGGTTTACAACCACTTTAACTTTATTTGTATTTATAGCCACATTTTCCAGACATCTTCCCACCACGCAGGGTATTCACCCTCTTCTACAGCCCTGAGCAGCCCTCTGAGGCTCACAGTAGCGACTGTGTAGCGACTATGTTGTAACCTCCAATCGCCAAAGTGGGCTGACATTACCCCAGGATGGATCCATGGTTGAAGTAGGGGACACCTTCTGTCTTTTCAAAGATGAGTTAATGCTCCAGGCTCACAGTGAGCAACATGTCTACCAGACTCTAACACCAGTGCTGCTGTCACAGTGCATAAAGAGAAAGTGGACCACAGTGTATAGCAAAAATAAGGACCATTAGGCATGCACCAGCAGCACTGTCTTCAGAGCTCCACAGCCAGTCAGTGGACGCATCCATGTACTTTCTCCAAGGGAGTACAAAAGACCTTTGAGGGTAAAACTCATCCCCCCTTCAGCAGGACATCTTCCCATATCTCTCCACCATTGGTGTTATGTCCTCCTTGTCCAGGCAGGATAGCTTCAGGATTCTGTGCTAGGCCCAAACATGCTTCTGGCCTAGCCAGCATATATTACTACACAAATTTCCCCAGGCCGCAACACGGGGAAAAGAGACCCCTCACCACGCTACTCCCTGAATATTTATATCCTCCCCAGCATGCACTGGCAAAAAACCTCCACGTGGCTGGTCAGGATACATAAATATTCATAACCCAGCATTGCTGCAGCTCCCATGTCTATTCCCAAAGGTGCCATTGACACCTATTGGCAGCAGTAAAAAACAGCAGCAACACTGAGTTTAGGGGAAAACCGAGTCACCACTGGTAATGGCTGGGTGGCTACAATGAACATACAAGACTGTGACAACAGTTTGTGCATTGCTTTACACTTAAAAGTGGGACAGTACAAAATACAATTTGATACAAGAGGGTTAGTATGTCTTTGGCCTCCAAAGTTGAATGACACTAGATATCATTTAACCCATAAGACTGAGAACATCTTGTGTTGTAAAAGAAGTAATGCAGGGGACAACTCTGAATTAAAGGAGAAATGTAGGATTATAAAAAAAACAAACGTCCATACTCCCCTCCATGCTGCAGCATCAGTGTGATTATGCAGCTTTCCCCTGCCAGCTCTAGACCTGAGAACTGACCACTGATTGCCCAGTTCTCTGTCTTCCCAGAGTAGAGAGTAGTGGTCAGTAACCACTCTCTGCTCCTCTCCTCCAGTACTAACTGGTGCCCAGGGCAAGAGAGGGGACAAGTGGAGCGGGCCTCAGCCGCACACTGAGAGCCGGAGCCAGCTGTCAATCAGGCAGCTGAGGGGATCCCAAAAATACTGTCAGGATCAGTGGAGAATGGTGCTCAAAATTTTTTGAAGGGCACAAACTGAAAAATACTGAAAAAAAAAAAAAACCATCAGTTGCAGCCTCACTGTGTCATCAATTGCAGCCATTGTGCCCATCATATGCAGCCACTGTGCCCATAATATGCAGCCTCTGTGCCCATAAAATGCAGCAACTGTGCCTATCATATACAGCCACTGCGCCCTTAAAATGCAGCCACTGTGCCCATAAAATGCAGCCTCTGTGCCCATCATATGCAGCCTCTGTGTCCATAATATGCAGCTTCTATGCCCATCATATGCAGCCATTGTGACCCCCCCCGCCCGCTCGCTCGTCCGCTCGCCGTCTGACCTGCACTTACCCCATCCTTGTAGCGGGTCAGGCAGAGGGTGACGGCAGCAAGCTGTGGGACATGCAGCGGGTCAGGCAACGGCTCCTGCATCCTCCATGGTTCCCGTGCATCTCTTCTTTCACTTCCGTTAGGCGTCCAATAGGGATGCCTGTGCCTTTAGCCAATCAGGTGTCGGGTATTAGACCCCGTTTCCTGATTGGCGGAGAGGTGGTTCAGTGTTAGAAAAGCAAATTAATATTTGCTTTTCTAACATGTTTGGGTGGACTTGGAGCGCAATGCTCTGCGCTCCGAGTCCACCTTTTTTGAAGCCTATTAGAGCCTATGGCTCTAATCAGGTGCGTCAAAAAAACACCCGCGCCGCTGTAATTCAGGCGCCCGGCGTCCGAAAAGGGGCCAGACGCCCAAATAAGGGGTGGCTACAGCGGCCATAGATAGATTCATGCTATGCATTTTACATATAGGGGGGTGGCATGACAGAGAGGGCGGCGCCTGTGCGCCCTTAATGGACGCACCGCCACTGGTCAGGATCCTTCCAGAGCCTGGAGCGACTCTGTGAGGTCAACCAGCAACATTTGATTCTTGGTCACAGGAAAAAGTAAGTGCACTCCTGTAACCTAGAAGCGAAGTATGACCAAAAAAGCTTTAGCCATACTTCTCTTTTAAAGCCTAGTATTGCATCCCAAACTCCTTTTGTGCACTAACTAGAGTCCCTTTTTTAATGTTGAAAAAAAATTGCCTGGAGTTTGCGTTTTTACATTTCTTAGAAATTCTTATTGCCCATGTTACATTTCTTAAAAAATTCTGATTGCCCATGTTACATTTCTTAAAAAAATTCTGATTGCCCATGTTACATTTCTTTAAAAAATTCTGATTGCCCATGTTGCTTATACCTTATTTAAAAATGTTCAAGGTCACTGAACAGATTGCTTTGGCAACTGTCAGTTGTTCACGTTTAATGAATTAGGAAACAAGCTAAGCTATGCTACCAAGGGGAAAGCATGGTCAGCTTGTTTTTATAGTCGACAAATAATATGATGACAAATCTATGTGGGGGTAATTGAAAGACTGAAGATGGAATTCTGACTGAAAATGAAGATATTATCAGGCAAAGTGGTAAAAACCTTATCAGATCCAAAATAAAAAAAAAAAAAGAATGTAAAATAAAGTGTCATATTAAATCTACAGCTGAGATAACAGATGCCTATTACATAATTTGTAGGATATTTATCAAAAAAACACTCGGTATAGCTTGTATTCATGTTCAGCTTCATTGGTATGACATGTACTGAATGCCATTAATTAAATGGCATATACAGTACACTAATAATTAATTATTAAACAGAATGCTCAGCGTAAAGTCGTTAAGTTAGTAGATTAAAAAGCAATCATCCCAAACCATAAGGTAATTGCCTCTTTACAGTACGACGCTAGTTATCGAAATCCATTTTGAGCACAATTTGCTATGAGGATTGGTATTAAAAATCACTTTGTATTAACATTGAAAAGAAAAACATAAGGCAGTTATTGAAAATAACTGAGAAAATGACATTATAATGCTGTTTAATTGGTAAAACGCTGCTCCAGGCAAACAGCTAAATACATTGCTGAAAAATATATCTGCAAATTATCTTACCTGCCAAAATGTTTGTAATTCAATTAAGCTATTCTTGTGATTTGCTCAACTGAACTACACTGCATAGTCAGAAAGATGAGTCCACTAGGTTGTCTGTTTTGTAGCTTCTCGTCTTTACCTCCCTGCTCAGACAGTGAATCAGTTGTGTGGTGATGGAGCAAGCTGAAGGTGACAACGGAAGAGCTATAGCAAGAAAAGGGCCCTTGGCTATGTTGTAGGAAAGAGGAATGTGAATCATAAGACTGGTAAACAGAATTTTTCATGTCGTACAGTAATGAGCAAATTGACTTAATAGACACTACACTAGCGAAATTGATCTATTGGAACAACTTTATATAGAAAACCCATGGCTGGCAATACAATATTGCACGCTGATAGTGCCCATTCACAACCGCTTATCAATAGTATCCCATACTCGCAATACTTAAGATCAAGGCGTAATTGCTCTACCGAGGAAATGTTTAAAGCTGAAGCCAACAAATTTCATAGCCGTTTGCATACTAGCTCATTATGCCTTTTGCCTTACAGGTTTAAAAAAAAAAACATTTGTGCGGGTATACAACCGCTTTAAGACACAGGTGGCAAAAACAAGCGTTTCTGAGGGATTTTTGTGTTTCGGGAGCACCTAGCCAAGCTCTCCTTTGACTATAAAATGGGGAGTGGATAAAGCTGTATACTTGCTTGCAGTTGGGTTGCCTTGCATCATGGTGAGGCAAAAGTAACACTGCCTGTAGAGTTTTGCAGGCATGGACACTTGGAAACGATCTCCAATGACTTCTACTGTAGCGCACCTTAAATGCATTGTAACTGCACTATAATTGCGCCTATAGCTGTTGTGGCATGTTTAAGATGTAGTTGCAAAGTGTTAAGAGTGCTCACAGCAACAACAAAAAATAACACAGACGGTGTTTAAGTAATGTTGTTTGACGAAACTTGAACATACGTGCAATGCATCCCTGATGTGTATTAGGTGCATTAGTGTGTGTTAAAGGCAAAGTTAATATCCAATGCCTGTGTCAACTTACCCTAATGATTAGAATTAAAAAAAATGTAAAACTGATCAAGAACATTGTAGTTAAGGGGAGAAGGGAAAGAAGGAGTAAATTAGGGCCAATTATGGTAAACTTATGCCGCGTACACACGATCGGACTTTACGGCATACTTGGTCCGGCTTACCGGATTTAGTCGGACAATTCGATCGTGTGTGGGCTCCAGCGGACTTTGTTTTCTCAAAAGTTTGACGGACTTAGATTTGAAGCATGTTTCAAGTCTGTCCGACGGACTCGAGTCCGTATGAAAAGTCCGCTCGTCTGTATGCTAGTCCGACGGACAAAAACTGACGCTAGGGCAGCTATTGGCTACTGGCTATGGACTTCCTTGTTTTAGTCCAGTCGTACGTCATCACGTACAAATCCGTCGGACTTTGGTTGATCGTGTGTAGGCAAGTCCGTTCATTCGGAAAGTCCATTGAAAAGATCGCCAGACAAAGTCCGCTCGTGTGTAAGGGGCATTAGGCTAAACTAGGGATTATTAAGGGGTTAAATAGAAACACATCCAGGATGGAGCAGAACGATTCTGATTGGTCAGCCCCAACATCCTAAAAGTGCTTTGGTCCATCCTGAAAGCACTGCACAGAGAAGAGGAAGAAGAGTGAGGATTTCAAATCCTCAGACCGCTGCACCAGCTACATGGGCACTGACAGCTCATCACCTATAGAGATAAGAACAACAGGGACTGAAGGTGGTGAGGAGGGTGTAGAGTGTTAGTTCTCATTTTTCATCTTTTCTGAAATTGTGAAGTAACCCTGCTGACTGACAGTCATGGCTCTCTGCTCAGAGCAGAGGGGGGAAACTGAGCGATTGTTGTATTTGATCGCTCAGTTCTCTGTGCAGAGCTGGCAGGGGAAAGATGCAGCATGGGATCAATGCTGCATCCACCTAGGTGAGTATAAATGTTTTTCTTTTCCCATAGCCCAGGCTTTTTTCCTTCCTGTGGATCACTTTCTATTTTAGGATATTTTTCGGATTGAACTCACTGGGCATGTGCCTTGTTTCTGTTTACAGTGCAGTAAGGCATGCTGAACAATCTTTAGGGCCCCTACTAAACCTACAGATTAATTTCCCATAAGCTACACTAATAAATGGAAGTGTCTTAATAGTTGCCATGACAACAACATATGTGTGCTTCTGGGCCTTATATAAAATACACCTCCTGTGGTGTAATAATGGCTCACACTTATGAAGATCTATAATCATTTTACCTAAATGTTGCTTTGTCAAATCACCATATTCCTAAAGGAAATCATCTACAGTAAAAGATTGATGGGAGAATATTGTATATCTCCCATACTGAAATTATAAGTATCTAATATAAAAATCTAACAATCCATTACAAACTGAATTCATAAATTCCTCATTCAACAACCTGTATTAAAGAGAAATTACACTTTATTTTCCAGAAATACAGAATTACCAGAACTTCCATACTGTGATAAACAAGTTAAACCGATATTAAACCCAAAACCAAAAATGTAATATATTGCAGCTTACCAATTATTAAATGTGGTGGCTGCATTATATTTCTTTTTTAGGCTATTTTATCTGGCGATTTGGCCAGTAACACAACTTCTGTATTATCCTTCATGTAAACAGGATGTTTTAAAGCCTCTGCTGAACGATGGAACTTGACAGCTAGTAACCGACGGTTAAAAACGTCGGTTGTGCTGCATTTACATGCCGCATTTAGCTGCGTTTGCGCTTAGAAGCGTTTTTTGCATTGAAAATGGTCAGAAATGTATCTCCATTAAAAACACCTATAAACGTGGCTAAATGCGAGTTACTGCGTTTAGCAGCGTTACAGGCATTTGGTGTTTTCAAATGCCTCTGAACATCCGTCCTGAACGCATGCTTTCCAAAAAATGCTTCTAACCTCAACTGCCTAGAAACTACTATACTATACTATACTATACTATTATATGACCCTGTGTACATGTACTGATAAGATAACATAGAGGAGAGATCAGGGGCAGCTGAAAGAAAAATGCCCAACTGCTCCTCTGTTTACCAGTTAAAATTTGAGCACCAGTCACCACTGGTCCCCACAGGGGGTAGGACACGAGGCTGCCCTCAATAAGAAGCACATAAATTATTGTATCCTGCTTCAGGATTGAGTCAGACACCTAGGTACCAGGAGGTGTGGGGCTGAATTCAAAGTACCATAGATAACGATGAAGGGGGTTGGACTGTAGGGACCTTACTTCAATGATAGAGGAGCTCATGGCAGCAAGTCTCCTTAGAAGGAGACTAGAAAATACATGGAACTGCTGAGACTGCCTTTGCTTTCTGCACTGCTGGGACTTGTAGTTCTGTGTGGCGTTCTGGACACTGGGACTTTATTCTCTGCTCTTTCTCCAACAACTGTTTGTGTGGCTCTGAAGCTGAGGCCAAGACACACAGTCCTCCGAGGACCTGCGATGGCTTTGTAAAGGAACCCTGACCTCTGGACCTTCATTTCCCTGCCACCCTGCCTGGACTTCCTCCGCTAAGGCCACTGTTGGCTGTTGAGTCCCTGTATTTGTTGCCCTGTGACCCTGGATTAAAATGTTACTAAACCCACAACAGTAAAATCAGTCTGTATATGCAGTAAAGCATGCTTGTTATACTCACTGTGGAACCTAAGGGGTTATACCTCTGCATGTGGTAAAAAGGCTGTTTGATCCTGTATGCACAGATCCTCCTCTTCTTCCACTGACTCCAGAACATGTCCGGATAAGACAAAGCTACTGGAGTCAGGCTGCACACAGTTTGGTGTGTATTGATAGGGAGTTTTTTTTCTTGGGAGAGTACATGTGATCAGCATAGGGCCAATCAGCACTGCCCAGACAACAGGTCAGGGGTCCTTGATCCTGATAGTAAAGCTCAGTGTAGTATGGAAACTCCTCCTACAAGCTTTAAGCAGGAACTGAAAGAAGTCACAAGGCTGCTCTAACTGCTGATATGAAAAGGTATTTATCATTTACTAAAATTATTGCATTTCCATGTTCTGTGTACTGTGGGAGACCAGTGAATGTAGGGTCCTGGGTTTAGTAACACTTTAAGTCCTTGCTGCACCAGATTGTGGCCTGCTACTCACGGTACATGGATTGTTAAGCTGTGACTCTGAACTATCCCTGCTGCACTTTTTATTGTGAAGAAAACAACAAATAGGACAAAAGAACAGAAAAAGTCAATGTGCATAACTCTTCACCCCCCTAAAGTCAATACTTTGTAGAGCCATCTTTTGCGGCTATCACCATTCCAAGTCGCTTTGGATAAGTCTCTATGAGCTTGCCACATCTTACCACTGTGATTTTTGCCCATTCCTCCTTGCAAAACTGCTCCAGCTCCTTCAAGTTGTATGGTTTGCGCTTGTGAACAGCAATCTTTAAGTCTGACCACAGATTTTCTATTGGATTGAGGTCTGGGCTTTGACTAGGCCATGCCAGCACATTTACATGTTTCCCCTTAAACCACTTAAGTGTTGCTTTAGCAGTGTGTTTGGGGTCATTGTCCTGCTAGGAGGTGAACCTCCGTCCTAGTCTCAAATCACACACAGAGTGGTACAGGTTATCCCTGTATTTAGCACCATCCATATTTCCCTCAACTCTGACCAGTTTCTCAGTCCCGACTGCTAAATAACATCCCCACAGCAAGGTGCTGCCACCACCATGTTTCACTGTGGGGATGGTGTTCTTTGGGTGATGTGATGTGTTGGGTTTGCGCCAGACATAGCGTTTTCTTTGATGGCCAAAAAGTTCAATTTTAGTCTCATCAGACCAGAGCACCTTCCTCCATACATTTTGGGAGTCTGCCACATGCCTTTTTCGCAAACTCAAAACGTGCCATTTTGTTTTTTGCTGAAAGTGATGGCTTTCTTCTGGCCACTCTGCCATAAAGCCCAACGCTAAGGAGCATACGGCTTATTGTCGTCCTATGTACAGATACTCCAGTCTCTGCTGTGGAACTCTGCAACTCCTCCAGGGTTACCTTAGGTCTCTGTGCTGCCTGTCTAAATAATGCCCTCCTTGCCCAGTCCGTGAGTTTCGGTGTGCGGCCGTCTCTTGGCAGGTTTACTGTTGTGCCATGTTCTTTCCATTTGGTTATGGTAGATTTGATGGTGTTCCCAGGGATCATGAAAGATTTTGATTTTTTTTATAACCTAACCCTGACTTGTACTTAACAACATTGTCCCTTACTTGTTTGGAGAGTTCCTTGGTCTTCATGGCAGTGTTTGATTAGTGGGGCCTCTTACTTAGGTGTTGCAGCCTCTGGGGGCTTTCAAAAAGGTGTGTATATGTAATGACAGATCATGTGACACTTAGATTGCACACAAGTGGACATAATTTCACTAATTATGGGACTTCTGAAGGTAATTGGTTGCACCAGAGCTTTTTATGG
Source organism: Lithobates clamitans (assembly GCA_037952925.1). Taxonomy (NCBI): domain Eukaryota; kingdom Metazoa; phylum Chordata; class Amphibia; order Anura; family Ranidae; genus Lithobates; species Lithobates clamitans. Next base: position 591,360 of record JBBGZY010002188.1, on the reverse strand, counting down.
GCTTCATAACAAAGGGGGTGAATACATACGCACATGCCAATTATCTGGTTTTTTTTCTGAAAAATAGTTTTATGTATATATTTTTCTAATTTTACTTTACCAACTTAGACTATTGTGTTCTGATCCATCACATAAAATTCAGATTAAAAAAACATTTAACTAAAGGCTGTAATGTAACAAAATAGGTAAAAAGCCAAGGGGGTGAATACTTTTGCAAAGCACTGTAGAACACCAGTTAAATGTGTGGGTTAAATTCACTTAGAAGGCATAAATCTGAGTTTTAGCTAAGAAGTCTACCAAATTTGACACATAAGTGTCAGCTATAGATAATTCATAGTTTTCTGCTAAGCTAAAGTCAAAAAGGTTATTCAGGTATTAGAATAAAGTCAATTCTAATTCAATACTGCCCCCTTTGAAATGGTAATATAGGGAACTACAATTTTTTTATTTAAGGGTTATACAGGAAGTGATTGATGTGCGGTACCTCTAAGTATAATAACCACCCTATACCTAGTAGACCACCACTGCGCCTCGGAACAACAACCTAGATCAGTGTTTCTCAACTCCAGTCCTCAAGGCGCCCCAACAGGTCATGTTTTCAGGCTAACCAGTATTTTGCACAGGTGATTTGAGTAGTTTAACTGCCTTAGTAATTACCACAGCCATTTCATCTGAGGGAAATCCTGAAAACATGACCTGTTGGGGTGCCTTGAGGACTGGAGTTGAGAAACACTGACCTAGATAATGACTATCTTCAGTTGGTCAACTATACCTAAAGCTGCCACTTAGTGAATGTAAACTGTGTAACATATATTTTCAACTCTTGTGACGTGCTAATGGTGTACCACACCCACGTGAAGAATCAAAAATTGTGGCGCTATCCTAAACACACATGTGTTGACACTGTATCCAGTGCAAATAAACTAATCTAGTGAGCACATTATTTCAGGTGCAAAAAAATATCAAAAAATCAAAAAAAATTATATATATCTGCATAAATAAATAAATAATTGCATTAAATGAATACAATAACTAAAGTGACTTGGTGTTGATAATAACAAATTAAATATGTGACTCCTTCTTCAAATAATAAAATACTGACACCATATACATTAATAAAAGTGACTAATACATAAAGTCTATGATGAATACACACAAATGTGTGAAAAAAGTCCGTGATAGTGGTTCAATAAACACAACAACTGTGTCACAGCAAATCCTCAGTGTTTCTTGATAATAAATGGAACCTTCCACCACACCTCTGTGTTCCGTGCTCCCTCTCCCAATAGACAGTCTCTCACCAGCTCTCTCTGCCTCCACTCTCGTATGAGGCTAACAAGCATAGGAGTATCCAGGCTACCAGCAGGGGTTAGGTTTAAACCATCCAGAGATTTCCTCCATATAAAAATGAGAAAAAACTCCCAATAGTGTGATAACGTAACAACTTTTAATGACACACACTTCAAATAACACTTCAAAAGATGCACTCACATTGTATCAAAAATATAAAAGCACAGCACAACTCCACGGCAATCAGCACACTGAAATATCAACACAGCGATCTGGACAAGCCTCCCTAGGGGGTATGCGGTCACGGCGGACCCTGTCACAGCTGGCGTGTCAGAAGATTCTCTCACCCTCTCCTCGCTCGCTTATCCACCGGATCCTCCGTCTCCCCTGTTAGGCTAACCTCACCGATCGCTTGCTCCTGTCACCTAGTGTGTAGCAATTATTCTCCGCTCGGCCACGCCCCCGACATGTTTCGCTACAACTGTAGCTTAATCATGGGATCCCATGATTAAGCTACAGTTGTAGCGAAACATGTCGGGGGCGTGGCCGAGCGGAGAATAATTGCTACACACTAGGTGACAGGAGCAAGCGATCGGTGAGGTTAGCCTAACAGGGGAGACGGAGGATCCGGTGGATAAGCGAGCGAGGAGAGGGTGAGAGAATCTTCTGACACGCCAGCTGTGACAGGGTCCGCCGTGACCGCATACCCCCTAGGGAGGCTTGTCCAGATCGCTGTGTTGATATTTCAGTGTGCTGATTGCCGTGGAGTTGTGCTGTGCTTTTATATTTTTGATACAATGTGAGTGCATCTTTTGAAGTGTTATTTGAAGTGTGTGTCATTAAAAGTTGTTACGTTATCACACTATTGGGAGTTTTTTCTCATTTTTATATGGAGGAAATCTCTGGATGGTTTAAACCTAACCCCTGCTGGTAGCCTGGATACTCCTATGCTTGTTAGCCTCATACGAGAGTGGAGGCAGAGAGAGCTGGTGAGAGACTGTCTATTGGGAGAGGGAGCACGGAACACAGAGGTGTGGTGGAAGGTTCCATTTATTATCAAGAAACACTGAGGATTTGCTGTGACACAGTTGTTGTGTTTATTGAACCACTATCACGGACTTTTTTCACACATTTGTGTGTATTCATCATAGACTTTATGTATTAGTCACTTTTATTAATGTATATGGTGTCAGTATTTTATTATTTGAAGAAGGAGTCACATATTTAATTTGTTATTATCAACACCAAGTCACTTTAGTTATTGTATTCATTTAATGCAATTATTTATTTATTTATGCAGATATATATAATTTTTTTTGATTTTTTGATATTTTTTTGCACCTGAAATAATGTGCTCACTAGATTAGTTTATTTGCACTGGATACAGTGTCAACACATGTGTGTTTAGGATAGCGCCACAATTTTTGATTCTTCACGTGGGTGTGGTACACCATTAGCACGTCACAAGAGTTGAAAATATATGTTATACAGGAAGTGGCATGTGTTTGACGTCTATCATGACATGAAAGGCATTTCCACACCCACATTCTAAGGGCAATATAGACTGGTTACAGATTGGAGCTGGATATCTTGAGGTTTGATAGATTTTTTGGGACGAAAAGAATCTTGGAAGATGAGAGGAGAAGGAGAAAGTGCAGAGATGTAGGAATGTTGGAGAATTTATTCACTTAGTCCCAACCCATAAGCACTAATAGTCACATGCTTTAAATAGTAATAACACAGCTGAATGACATGAAAGTGCTTAATTGGCTCTGCTCCAAACAAATATCACAGAAAAAAAAGTAGATGCAGAGCACCAGTGTGTACTCTACTCCTACTTCCTGTTGATAGTGGAACACACGATGGGGCGGAAGTGATGTCATCAGCAGGAAATGATGGCTGCATCGCCTCCCATGTCTTGCATCATTTCCGGCTGATGACATCACGTCCACCCCAACCTGCATTCAACCACCACCAGGAAGTAAAAGTACACACCGGTGCTCTGCATCTACTGGCCCGATCAGTCCCGAAATAAGCAGCGGAGCGGGCGCTGTGTATTTCTCTCTCCTCCCCATCCACAAAATCCCTTCTTGCTCCGAACATGGCAGTCACTACAGTGGGCATCAGGGCTGCTGTTAGAAATCATGGGGCCCTGTACAGCCTAACTGTTGGGGCCCCCTTCGACACGGTGGAAGGCGACCTGGCAAGTGACAAGCTGCATCTGCTGACAAGTCACGTGCCTCTGTCTGAACCCCACCACCACTGCTTCCTCTGTTTGAACCCCCACCACCGCTGCCTCTGACCAAATCCCCCCTCCCCACCACATCTGACTCTGACTGAACCCCCCTCCACCACCACCACTGCCTCTGACTGAACCCCCCCACCACCACCGCTGCCTCTGACTGAACCCCCCACCACCGCTACCTCTGACTAAAAAAAAAAAAAGATATATCTAGATAGATAGATAGATAGATAGATAGATAGATAGATAGATAGATAGATAGATAGATAGATAGATAGATAGATAGATCAAATAGATAGCAATAATAAGTGTAAAGTCCATTAAAACCAATATATAATAATACAAAGTCTTTCAATATCCAATGTTCATATTTCCATAAAAGTGACTTGTGCTGGTTTCCAGGTGATGCTACTTTATATAAAAAATAAAGTGACTTCTCGTGCATCAAATAAAGTGAATTTTCGTGCGTCATATAAAGTGACGTCTCGTACTCCCCCTTAGATATATGCACTCACCAGAAGCCCCCACCCCTGCAGCGGTAAAGAGCATGTAGTAAACTGGGTCTCCAATCCGGATATCCCTGGGAACGGTAAACTCTCACTACTTACTGTTCCCCGGGATATCCGGATTGGAAACCCAGTTTACTACATGCTCTTCTGGTGAGTGCATATACCTAAGGGGTAGCGCGAGAAGTCACTTTATTTGACGCATGTGTAGTCCCTTTATTTGATGCACGAGAAGTCACTTTATTTTTGATATAAAGTAGCATCACCTGGAAACAAGTCACTTTTATGGAAATATGAACACTGGATATTGAAAGACTTTTTATTATTATTATATATTGTTTTTTATGGATTTTACATTTATTATTGCTATATATTTGATATATATTCATTTTTTTTTTAGTTTGATTTACTTGATAATAAGCATTCCATTTGCGTCAAAGTTTTTATTTAATGTTTGCATTTTCATTGATATATATTCCTTCTATATATATAATATTTTTTTGTCACTTGATTCACTTGCAAACTAAGAGTTCATTTTTTATTAATACTAGGTTATCAGCCACTATTCACTTTGTGATAATGAACCATTTTTGATGTGGATACAGTGTTTTTATTGGTATATAGGATACTTGCAAATAGGATATAATTATACTGCTTAGGAATTCACACTTTCATCATTGTTTGTCCTGCACAGACAACACATCATCTGCTTAAAAATAGGAACTCATTATAGTGTCTAAAGATTCACATTTCTCCTCCTTTATTGTCTCAAATAGATTAACATATTCATATATATTGTCGTATATTTACCATTACCATGGATGGCTCATATAGATTTTATACTCATTATAAACAGCGCCAATATCCCCATGTTTTTGATTATATATTCCTTGGGACACCACTAGTGGAGTCTTTATTTGGGGAGGCTGCAGCTTCACTCATACCTAAGCTCAAAATTTTTTGTCTTATATAATATTCGCTATTGTCTTCCTGATTCTCTGCCCGGCCAGTCAGGAAATGAGGTCCTGAGAACCGTCACCTGATTTTCCGAGAGGAGAATCGATCCTATTGGCCGTCGAGGAGGAGGAGGGAGGAGACACAGGGGAAGCTGCCGTGAAGCCCAGGAGGAGGAGACACAGGGTGAAACTGCCGCCCGCTGCCCGGAGGAAGAGCTGCCACCAACTGAGATGGGGTAAGTGCGGGGCTGGTGACTGTCCAGGGGCGGGGAGTGCCTGTGTCCTGACCTACCGACTGGCCCGGGTGATTGTTTGCCGCCCCCCCCCCCCGTGCAAAAAATATACCACCAGACACCACTGGACATTTCTATGACCATTCACCCCTATTGTTCTGATACACCTGGAATGTATTTAGTTGATGCAAACTGAAAGTTCACTTAGGCTTTAATAAAAGATGAATTCTAATTGATTGAAATGCCTCTGTTTCAGTAGACTTTTATGTTCAAGTGGTTAACAAGACAGGCCCATCAGTCCACGTAGTGAATTGACTGTGTGAATCAACTGATGAGTCAGTGAAACTATTCTACAGAACAGCATTGATTGCACATTAAATCACACTGTCTTTATAAAGAGTGTCTCTCTAATTAGAGGAATTCACAGATTGCTTCCATGCAGCTGTCATTCCATAAAGATAGACTGCAAGCAAAGAATCAGGGACACAAGCTGCATTGTAGAAGTAAAGCAGCATTGCTGTGATCACTGCCCCCCACCCTTCCTGTCCTGCAGCGCTCTGCTCTTTAGTCAACTACAGCACCATGGAGAGCTCCTGGACACAGTCTGCAGCTGCGCACTGCGTCCTGGCACGCTAACCGGCTCTGCTAGCCTGCTCTCATTGAAATGCATAACTCTGCTGCAGGCTGCCATAAACAGCATCATCACTGTAATAAGATGGCCCAACAATAATAATCAGTGCAATGCAAAATATACACATCATTTACTAAATGCATCAAATTATGCTGCAGGTGCTTTTTCTATTCTGCAATTCTCCCAGGCTGCCAAAGAAGCTTTGTTTAAAGGGAACGAATTGGATATTTTTTAACTGAGTTAATAAAACAATCTTAATACATTTAATATGTTTGCTTCTATGTACTTTTAGTATTGTAATTAATGTAGAGATTTGTGAATTAGCCACTATTATCATCTTTCATCCCTGCCTAAAGTACCGTATCTAATCTATGTAAGCCTTAGAACACACATTATATATATATATATATATATATATATATATATATATATATATATATATTATACCCACAATGCTGTGAAAAAGTATTTGCCCCCTTTCTGATTTTTTTTTTTGCATATTTATTACACTTAATTGACTCAGATCATCAAACAGATTTTATTATTACACAAAGATAACCTGAGTAAATACAAAATGCAGTTTTTAACTGATGGTTTCACATATTAAGACAATAAACTGTCCAAACCTGCCTGGATTTATGTGAAAAAGTAACCTAAATTGTGCTTTGTTTGAACCATTTGGAGGTGGACTTGCTGTTGTGTTTCAGATTATTGTCCTGCTGCATAACCCAAGTTCACTTGAGCTTGAGGTCAGGAACTGATGGCCGGACATTCTCCTTTAGGATTTTCTGGTAGAGCTCAGAATTCATGGTTCAATCAATTATGGTAAGTCGTCCAGGTCCTGAAGCTGCAAAGCAGCCCCAGACCATCACGCTACCACCACCATGTCTGACTGTTGGTATGATGTTCTTGTTAAGAAATGCTGTATTAGTTTTATGCCAGATGTAATGAGACGCACACCTTCCAAAAAGTTAAATTTTTGTCTCATCAGTCCACAAAATATTTGCCTAAAAGTCTAAGATTATCAAGATGTTTTTTGGTAAAAGTGAGATGAGCCTTTGTGTTCTTTTTGGTCAGCAGTGGCTTTGGCTTTGGCCTTGGAACTCTCCCATGTATGCAATTTTTGTCCAGTCTCTTTCTTAATGTTGAACCATGAACACTGATCTTATCTGAGGCAAGTGAGGCCTGCAGTTCTGTAGATGTTGTTCTGGGCTCTTTCATGATCTCCTGGATGAGTCATCGCCATGCTCTTGAAGTAATTTTTGTAGGCCGGCCACTCCTGGGAAGGTTCACCACTGTTCCAAGCTATCTCCATTTGTGGATAATGGCAATCCCTGTGGTTCACTGGACTTCCAAAGCCTTAGAAATGGCTTTGAAACCCTTCCTAGACCAATATATGTACATGACTTTGTTTCTAATCTGTTCTTGAATTCTTTAGATTGTGGCATTATGTGAGGCTTTTTGTTATCTGTTAGCGTGCTTCACTTTGTCAGACAGCTTCTATTTACAGTGGGGACGGAATGTATTCAGACCCCCCTACATTTTTCACTCTTTGTTATATTGCAGCCATTTGCTAAAATCATTTAAGTTCTTTTTTTTTCCTCATCAATGTACACACAGCACCCCATATTGACAGAAAAACACAGAATTGTTGACATTTTTGCAGATTTATTAAAAAAGAAAAACTGAAATATCACATGGTATTCAGACCCTTTGCTCAGTGTTTAATAGAAGCACCATTTTGATCTAATACAGCCATGAGTCTTTTTGGGAAAGAAGAAGGTTTTCGTCCAGGATATCCCTGTACTTGGCCGCATTCATCTTTCCCTCGATTACAACCAGTCGTCCTGTCCCTGCAGCTAAAAAACACCCCCACAGCATGATGCTGCCACCACCATGCTTCACTGTTGGGACTGTATTGGAAAGGTGATGAGCAATGCCTGGTTTTCTCCACACATACTGATTAGAATTAAGGCCAAAAAGTTCTATCTTGGTCTCATCAGACCAAAGAATCTTATTTCTCACCATCTTGGAGTCCTTCAGGTGTTTTTTTAGCAAACTCCATGCAGGCTTTCATGTGTCTTGCACTGAGGAGAGGCTTCCGTCGGGCCACTCTGCCATAAAGCCCCGACTGGTGGAGGGCTGCAGTGATGGTTGACTTTCTACAACGTTCTCCCATCTCCTGACTGCATCTCTGGAGCTCAGCCACAGTGATCTTTGGGTTCTTTTTTACCTCTCTCACCAAGGCTCTTCTCCCCCGATAGCTCAGTTTGGCCAGACGGCCAGCTCTAGGAAGGGTTCTGGTCATCCCAAACGTCTTCCATTTAAGGATTATGGAGGCCACTGTGCTCTTAGGAACCTTAAGTGCAGCAGAATTTTTTTGTAACCTTGGTCAGATCTGTGCCTTGCCACAATTCTGTCTCTGAACTCTTCAGGCAGTACCTTTGACCTCATGATTCTCATTTGCTCTGACATGCACTGTGAGCTGTAAGGTCTTATATAGACAGGTGTGTGGCTTTCCTAATCAAGTCCAATCAGTATAATCAAACACAGCTGGACTCAAATGAAGGTGTAGAACCATCTCAAGGATGAACAGAAGAAATGGACAGCACCTGAGTTAAATATGAGTGTCGCAGCAAAGGGTCTGAATCCTTAGGACCATGTGATATTTCAGTTTTTCTTTTTTAATAAATCTGCACAAATGTCAACAATTCTGTGTTTTTCTGTCAATATGGGGTGCTGTGTGTACATTAATGAGGAAACAAAATGAACTTAAATGATTTTAGCAAATGGCTGCAATATAACAAAGAGTGAAAAATTTAAGGGGGTCTGAATACTTTCTGTCCCCACTGTAATTATACTGCTTAGGGATTCACACTTCCATCATTATTTGTCCTGTACAGACAAAACATCATCTGCTTAAAAATAGGAACTCATTATAGTCTCTAAATATTCACATTTCTCCACCTTTATTGTCTCAAATAGAATAATATATTCATATATATTGCCATATATTTACCATTACCACGGTTGGCTGATATATATGTTATACTCATTATAAGCAGTGCCAATATCCCAGTATTTTTGATTATATAATAGCGAATATTCATTCGATATTGACACACAACTGGGTGTGCTCGCCCCGAGCCCACCCTTTTTGTAAGCAAATTAGAGCCTCGGGCTCTAATCATGTGCTTATAAAAAAAAAAAAAACATTGGAATTGTCACGTTTACCCTAATGCAGGTAGTCAGACACTATAGCTGGCTACTGTGTGCTTCACCTATAGCAGCCCCCTTTCCCATAAGGCAAGCAGGTCTACTGGTACTTGGTTGCCCCCAGGACTTATAAACAATTCTATAGTGCCTGGCTACCACACCAGGGCAGGTGCGAACTGAGCAAAGCAAACCGGTATAATAAAACACAGCTGGACTCAAATGAAGGTGTAGAATCATCTCAATGATGATCAGAAGAAATGGACAGCACCTGAGTTAAATATAAGAGTGTCACAGCAAAGGGTCTGAATACTTAGGACCATGTGATATTTCAGTTTTTCTTTTTTAATAAATCTGCAAAAATGTCAATAATTCTGTGTTTTTCTGTCAATATGGGGTGCTGTGGGTACATTAATGAGAAAAAAATTGACTTAAATGATTTTAGCAAATGGCTGCGATATAACAAAGAGTGAAAAATTTAAGGGGGTCTGAATACTTTCCGTCCCCATAGTATGTGATTTCTTGATTCAACGGGTCTGGCAGTAATCTGGCCTGGGTGTGGCAAGTGAAATCTAACTCAGCTTTCCAAAAAGTTGTGGTTAATCATAGTTCATTCATGATTCAGCATGGGAGGGTGAAATTACTTTTTCACATAGGGCCAGGCAGGTTTGAACAGTTTTTTTCCCTAATACATTAACTAATAATTTAAAAACTGCATCTTGGATTTACTCTGGTTATCTTTGTGTTAAATAATAACATTTGTTTGATGATCTGAATCATTTAAGTGTGAGAAATATGCAAAAAAAAAAAATCAGGAAGGGAGCAAATACATTTTCACAGCACTGTATATACTGTATATACAGTATCTCACAAAAGTGAGTACACCCCCTCACATTTTTGTAAATATTTTATTATATCTTTTCATGTGACAACACTGAAGAAATGACACTTTGCTACAATGTAATGTAGTGAGTGTAAAGCTTGTATAACAGTGTAAATTTGCTGTCCCTTCAAAATAACTCAACATACAGCCATTCATTTCTAAACCGCTGGCAACAAAAGTGAGTACACCCCTACGTGAAAATGTCCAAATTGTGTCCAATTAGCCATTTTCCCTCCCCGGTGTAATGTGACTCGTTAGTGTTACAAGGTCTCAGGTGTGAATGGGGAGCAGATGTGGTAAATTTGGTTTTATCGCTCTCACTCTCTCATACTGATCACTGGAGGTTCAACATGGCACCTCATGGCAAAGAACTCTCTAAAGATCTGAAAAAAATAATTGTTGCTCTACAAGATGGCCTAAGCTATAAGAAGATTGCCAAGACCCTGAAAGTGAGCTGCAGCACGTGGCAAAGACCATACAGTGGTTTAACAGGACAGGTTCCACTCAGAACAGGCCTCGCCATGGTCGAACAAAGAAGTTGAGTGCATGTGCTCAGCGTCGTATACAGAGGTTGTCTTCGGGAAACAGACATGAGTGCTGCCAGCATTGCTGCTGAGGTTTAAGGGGTGAGGGGTCAGCCTGTCAGTGCTCAGGCTGACCACTAACCACTGACTTGCTAAAGAAGCTGAGGGTAAAGGTGATGGACTGGCCAAGCATGTCTCCAGACCTAAACCCTATTGAGCATCTGTGGTGCATCCTCAAACAGAAAGTGGAGGAGCGCAAGGTCTCTAATGCCTTGTTTCCACTGAGCAGATCGGTTCGGGTCGGTACAGTTTGAATGGCCTAGAATGGTCCGGTCTATTCTAGTGAGCGTTTCCACTGCAAGTGGGACCACAAGGGGCCATACAGGGTTTAGAAAAAATGCCTCAGCATAGCACAGCAGAGGGTTTTCTGTCAGCCAATCAGTGGAATGTATCGTAGCTCCGCCCTAACCGAACCGTTCCATTTTCTATGGCCCCACATGTGAAGCAGGACCCTGAATGGAACGGTTCGGTTCGGTTGTATGGGCCACTTTCATAATGGAAACACCCAAAATAGCGTACCGTACCGAACCAAACGGAACCGATCCGCTCAGTGGAAACGAGGCATAACATCCACCAGCTCTGTGATGTCGTCATGGAGGAGTGGAAGAGGACTCCAGTGGCAACCTGTGAATCTCTGGTGAACTCCATGCCCAAGAGGGTTAAGGCAGTGCTGGAAAATAATGGTGGCCACACAAAATATTAACACTTTGGGCCCAATTTGGATGTTTTCACGTAGGGGTGTACTCACTTTGGTTGCCAACGGTTTAGATATTAACGGCTGTGTGTTGAGTTAGTTTGAGGGGACAGCAAATTTACACTGTTACAAGCTGTACACTCACTTTACATTGTAGCAAAGTTTCATTTCTTCGATGTTGTCACATGAAAAGATATAATAAAATATTTACAAAAATGTGAGGGGTGTTCTCACCTTTGTGAGATACTGTACAGTATATACTGTATTGTCAGCTTTACAGTCCTTTGATGTCGGGTTGGCTGCATTAGATTTTATTTTTTCTGGATCTTTTTTGTTTTATTTTCACCTGGGGATCCTGCCAATAAAATACTTCCTATAACAGGCAACTCGCTGTATCGATGGAAAAGCAGAGTTATCACCCTAGACTTTGCCCCTGATTTGGGTTACAAATGTCACCCCCTCATCGCTATAACATAGGAGGCAGATGTTCTGTAGTTCACATAAGCAACTGTGAAGGCTGATAACATTGTCTGTGATTGTGATTTCAAGTCTGTGCACAGAAAGTTTCAAGGGCACTTGATATCTGGCAAGATCAATAGGTATTTTTCTCTAGTTGCAGAAAAGGAACTTAAAGTGGAAGTAAACCCCACATATACCCAGTGAAGTGATTGGCATCAGATGATACAGAGATTAAAGAAAACCTCCTACATCATTTGCACCTGTTTATCTACAGCCTTTCCCCTACATCCATTCAAAGTGCAGAATTTACACAGGATATCTCAGCTCTGAAAACCAGTGGGTGGAGCTGAAATGATATCAGTGAGGAGAGCTTTGAGAGCTGATTGGAGGTTAGAAACACTCCCTCCTTCATACAGCCCACGGGGACAGAGCTGAGGCTGTCAATCAGCTGGAGGCCTCTCCCCTGTCACTATTTTTCTTTTAGTGTCAGGAAAACTTGTCAGAAGTGACTCATGCACATAGCAGAGACTTTCATGTAAGCAGACTTACATGACAGTCTCTGGGAAGCACTTTAGAGGTGAAATAGTGAAGCTGTAAACAGCAGGCACAAACCAGGGACTGCTGAGCTGGATAGTGGTATGCCACACCGCTGTGGATCAAGAAGCTGCCAGCATGTGCACACTGCCCTCTGCCTTGCTCAGTGAGATCGATGCTGCAAACTAGGAGGGCTGAGTAGCATTCGAGTTGGGCTGACAGGGACCCAGAACAGCAAGGTGACTGGGGGATCCACTCAACAGCAGTGTGAGATGTGGGACCGATGGAATGCCAGACCTCCAGGGGTACAGACTGCTGTCAGCGTGTGATGCTCCTCTGGACTGTTGGAAGAGACCAAAGTTAGTGGATTGAGTGGGCTGACGAACATGTTTCAGGGATCTGCACCTTTGTTAACATCATCTGAGGTAAATGATAAGGACAAAGGAACAATAAAATGTTTAGGAACAGTAGAGCATCCAGTGTGCAGCCTCCATTTTTTGCAACTCAAGAATAATGTTTAGGAGACAAAGATCCCATTATTCCAAACACTACCTCAGTCTCCTAGAGATTAGGTCCCTCGCCAACCAGCAGCCTTCAGACATCCAAGAAAAGCAAACAGCCACACGGCAATGATTCACTCTGAAACAAATTTTAATCTCCGGTCAAAACACGAGATGGTCCATGCTTAAATACTGCCCCTGTGATGCGTTTCACCCTTAGGGGCTTATTTGTACAGCAAGAATAATGTTCGCTACACTGTCTGATGTTCAAATAAAAAGATTATAGTTCCTATTTAATTTGAGTATTTTAGTGTATAAAAGTGTCCAAAGTGAATTAGGCTGTGGAATTTTGGAATGGGCCTTAAAGTGATATTAAAGCTTTGCTTTTTTTTGTTTTTTAAATAACAATCATGTCATACTTACCAGCTCTGTGCAATTATTTTGCACAGAGCAGCCCTGATCCTCTTCTTTTCAGGTCCCTCGCCGGCACTCCTGGCCCCTCCCCCTCGAGCAGTGTCCCCAGAGAAAGCCGCTTTCCCTGGGGCACTGGTGCGTGCTCTCTATGTGTCCATAAGTCCTCAGACAACCGTCCAGAGCAGCACTGTGCATTACAGGCCTCCCAAGTCCTCCTGATGAGAGTTCTATTATCGAGTCCCAACTCACGAGTCAAGACGGCAGCTACCGTCCAGAGCAGTGCGCACCCACTGTGAGTATGACTGTGTACATTACAATTACAGGCCTGAGGCCTCCTCTCAGGCCACCATCTGTCCAGATCAGTGAACACTGTGTGTGTATTACAAGCCTCCTCTGAAAACCGGCATCCAGGGCACTGTGCATTACAGGCCATTCCTCAGATCTGTCAGAGACCACCGTCCAGAGCACTGTGCAGCATTACAGGCCTCCTCAGACCACTGTCCAGAGCACTGTGCAGCATTACAGGCCTCCTCAGACCACTGTCCAGAGCACTGTGCAGCATTACAGGCCTCCTCAGACCACCGTCCAGAGCACTCTGCAGCATTACAGGCTTCCTCAGACCACTCTCCAGAGCACTCTGCAGCATTACAGGCCTCCTCAGACCACCGTCAAGAGCACTGTGCAGCATTACAGGCCTCCTCAGACCACCGTCAAGAGCACTCTGCAGCATTACAGGCCTTCTCAGGCCTTTCTCCAGAGCACTCTGCAGCATTACAGGCCTCCTTAGACGACCATCAAAAGCACTGTGCAGCTTTACAGGCCTCCTCAGACCACCATTCAGAGCACTGAGCAATGCTTTACAGGCCTCTTCAGCCCACCGTCCAGAGCACTGTGCAGCATTACAGGCCTCTTCAGATGACCCAGAGTGGCTAAATCTGTATCTGTGAGTTTGTTCAAACCTTAATATCATAAATAATAAAATATTAGTATTTTTTACTCCAGGAGTATATAATACGTTTGGAAATTCTAAAGAAATGCTTAAATAATGCATTACAATTTAACCAAACCCATTAGATTTTAGTTAAATGAAATAATTTTATTTGACTAAAATGTGGGAAATTTTAATTGACTAAAATATACTGCAGATTTAGTCGACTAAATACGACTAAAACTCAAACAATTGCAGACGACTAAAATGGGAATAAAAAAAAAAATGCCATTTTAGTCAAAAGACTAGGACTAAAACTGAATCAAAATTTGCTGCAAAATGGAACACTGCTTGCACGTGATATATGATGGGTGCTCTTATTATTGTGATGTTTTACCTGGTCATAGGGTGCGCTTTAGGAATAAAAATTGCCTCTAATAACTATGTAATGTGCCCTTCTCTACTTATAGGAGATGTTCGCTTTTGTTCACTTACACGTTCTTTGTTTTTTGTAACCACAACATTTATGGAGCATTTGCTTTGTATTGTTTAAAAAAAACTTTAACAAACAGATTGGAAAATAAAAACATAGGTCATTATATACAGGCCCGGATTTACTCCCTTTGCCGCCCCAAGGCCGGGTCCTTCAATGCCGCCCCCCCCACACACACCACCATTCTCGTCCTTCATCGATGACTTCTACAATAGATCAATTAAAAACATATCTCCACACACGAGAACACTGAAAATAACTGGCTTTAATTGTACAGACTAAAAATACTTCAGGGTAAGCGCGCGAGGGGTAAGGATTTTTCGCGAGCAATTTTTCAGGGCAATGGCTGGTGTTAGTGCCTCAATCATCCCCGGCACCATGGTTGTTATGGTGTCAGGATAATTGAAACACATTATTTCTATCATTACATTGTAATGTAAAATGAAATAGTTCAACTCACCATAATGCAGAATCATTGGGAGCCCTGAGCGTGTCACTTGCCACCATCGCTTGTCACTTGACACTATGCCTGCCACCAGATGGAGATGTCACTTGCCACGCTGCCACCAGATGGAGATGTCACTTGCCACGCTGCCACCAGATGGGGATGTCACTTGCCCCGCTGCCACCAGATGGGGATGTCACTTGCCACGCTGCCACCAGATGGGGATGTCACTTGCCACGCTGCCACCAGATGGAGATGTCACTTGCCACGCTGCCACCAGATGGGGATGTCACTTGCCACGCTGCCACCAGATGGGGATGTCACTTGCCACGCTGCCACCAGATGGGGATGTCAGTTGCCACGCTGCCACCAGATGGGGATGTCACTTGCCACGCTGCCACCAGATGGGGATGTCACTTGCCACGCTGCCACCAGATAGGGATGTCACTTGCCACGCTGCCACCAGATGGGGATGTCACTTGCCACACTGCCACCAGATGGGGATGTCACTTGCCACACTGCCACCAGATGGGGATGTCACTTGCCACACTGCCACCAGATGGGGATGTCACTTGCCACACTGCCACCAGATGGAGATGTCACTTGCCACGCTGCCACCAGATGGGGATGTCACTTGCCACGCTGCCACCAGATGGGGATGTCACTTGCCACACTGCCACCAGATGGGGATGTCACTTGCCACGCTGCCACCAGATGGGGATGTCACTTGCCACGCTGCCACCAGATGGGGATGTCAGTTGCCACACTGCCACCAGATGGGGATGTCACTTGCCACGCTGCCACCAGATGGGGATGTCACTTGCCACGCTGCCACCAGATAGGGATGTCACTTGCCACGCTGCCACCAGATGGGGATGTCACTTGCCACACTGCCACCAGATGGGGATGTCACTTGCCATGCTGCCACCAGATGGGGATGTCACTTGCTATGGTGCCACCAGATGTTGATGTCACTTGCCACGCTGCCTGTCTGCCACCAGATGAAGGAGGGCGGAACAGCGGTGCTGGCAATGAGAGATGTCATCTCTCTCCCCTCGCCGCCGCACCGCTGTCATTACTTCTTAATGTTTTCAAAAATGGCGCCGGGCGGCGCAATCACGCTACTGCGCATGCGCCGCCCGCCCGAGCGCGTACGATCTTTCCCGAGCCCGGCCGCTTCAGGACTGCGCATGCGCAGTAGTGGGCGGCTCGCGGCCATCTTATCGAAGGGCACCGGTGCCCTTAATCAACTTTAACGGGCAGCCTGAAAGGGGGGGGGCGGCCGCGAAGTCGCCGCAGGAGCGGCGCCGCCCCTGCACCGCTGCCGCCCCGAGGCCTGGCCTCGGTGACCTTATGGCAAATCCGGCCCTGATTATATATAGTGTGAACAAGCCCTTAAGACCTACAGTCAGGTCCATAAATATTGGGACATCGACACAATTCTAAACTTTTTAGCTCTATACACAATGGATTTGAAATTAAACAAACAAGATGCGCTTTAATTTGAGGGTATTTACATCCAAATCAGGTGAACGGTGTGGGAATTACAACAATTTGTATATGTGCCTCCCACTTTTTAAGGGACCAAAAGTAATGGGACAATTGGCTGCTCAGCTGTTCCATGGCCAGGTGTGTGTTATTCCCTTATTATCCCATTTACAAGAAGCAGATAAAAGGTCCAGAGTTCATTTCAAGTGTGCTATTTGCATTTGGAATCTGTTGCTGTCAACTCTTAATATGTGATCCAAAGAGCTGTCACTGTTAGTGAAGCAAGCTATCATTAGGCTGAAAAAACAAAACAAACCCATCAGAGAGATAACAAAAACATTAGGTGTGGCCAAATCAACTGTTTGGAACATCCTTAAAAAGAAAGAACGCACCGGTGAGCTCAGCAACACCAAAAGACCCGGAAGACCACGGAAAACAACTGTGGTGGATGACCGAAGAATTCTTTCCCTGGTGAAAAAAACACCCTTCACAACAGTTGGCCAGATAAAGAACACTCTCCAGGAGGTAGGTGTATGTGTGTCAAAGTCAACAATCAAGAGAAGACTTCACCAGAGTGAATACAGAGGGTTCACCACAAGATGTAAACCATTGGTGAGCCTCGAAAACAGGAAGGCCAGATTAGAGTTTGCCAAACAACATCTAAAAAAGCCTTCACAGTTCTGGAACAACATCCTATGGACAGATGAGACCAAGATCAACTTGTACCAGAGTGATGGGAAGAGAAGAGCAAACGCTAGTATGCGATGCATACTGAGGTTCATTAAAGGCTAAGCCTAGGTTCACACTGATGTGATTCGCAGCAATTCCTGTGCGTTTGCCGCACCACATCACAATTGTATTCTGTTCATGCGAACTGCTGCCTTTGTGCAATAGAGGCAAGCCAGAATTATATAATTGTGTCCATTATATATATTCTATAAGCAGTTTTTGTAGTATGTTTGAGATACATACATATTTGCATAGCGGACTTACAAGCGCACATTTTTGGGGAAAAATACACTTTTTTTGAATTAAGAAAATAAGACAACAGTAAAGTTAGCCCTAATTTTTTACATTTTTTACCCTTGAAAATCTCCATAGGCGACGTTTAAAAATTTCTACAGTTTACCAGTTTTGAGTTACAGAGGAGGTCTAGAGCTAGAATTATTGCTCTTGCTATAACGATCGTGGTGATACCTCACATATGTGGTTTGAGCACCATTTTCATATACGGGTGCTACTCTGCTCCGCTTCTGCGCACTGGCTCAGCGGGGCAGGGCGCTTTAATTTTTAATTTTTTTTTATTCCTATTTATTCTACTTTTTTTTTTTTTTTTGACACTGTCCATTTAAAAAAAAAATTGGGTCACTTTTATTCCTATTACAAGGAATGTAAACATCTCTTGTAATAGAAAAAAAGCATGACAGGACCTCTGAAATATGAGATCTGGGGTCAAAAAGACCTCAGATCTCATATTTACACAAAAATACAATAAAAAAAAAAAATTGGGTGGAAGTGATGTTTGACGTCACTTCTGCCCTCCAATGCTATGGAGCCAAACGGAGTGCCATCTTCCCCTCACTCTGCCTCCAGGCAGTGAGGGGAGCGGACGCTATTGTCTCTCTGGTAAACGGTGGAGACGATCGGAGTGCGGCAGGAGGGGGGGCCCTCTCCAGCCACCGATAAAAGTGATCTTGCGGCAAATCTGCCGCAGAGACCACCTTTATCTGAAAGAGAAACGCACGCAGTTCCTGAAAATACTGGGGTTATGACAGCTAGCTGCTGCCATAACAACGGTATTTGGTGTCAAAGTACCGACGTAAGGGTACGTCGATTTGGATGAAGTGGTTAAAGAACACAACATACAGGTATATGGGAAATAATTATTGACACTGACACAAATACACCTACACAGGTTGAACTGGATGGACTATTGTCTTTATTCCACCTTACCCACTATGTAACTATTAAAAACAGGAGAAGTGGGTCTCTGGAAGTCTGTAAAGCTCACCATACACTATACAATATTCTTTAGATCTACCATCAAATGTGTAGTGCAAGGGCATGCCTGACTGGATACAGAGTAATTGGTAGATAGGCATGTCCTGCTATTATAAAGTTTTGGTAAATCTAAGGCAGGCCATACATCATACATTTTGTTCATTCAACCAGTGGGTTGAGTAAAAAAAATGTACCGATTTCCCCATCTACACATTCAAAGTAGATGGAGGGATCACTCGCACTGAGCTTTTGTATTCTGCCAAAGGCGAGCATTCCCTGCCAGCAGATTATGATTAGTGTTGCCGGCTTGTTTGTTAACACAAGAACAATGACACCTAAATGTCTCTGTTCCCATGTGCTTGTATAAAGTTGGCCTTCACTATGCAATCTGATTGTACAATCTCTGTACAATTTCTTTTAGATATACCAAAACTACGTAACAGAAGGACTCACCTCAACAATCTATACAACTTGTTTCAAACCAGGCAGGTCCTTGCACTACATAGCTAATGGTAGATCTAAAGGAGATTGTACAATCAGATCATACACAGTGTATGGCCACCTTAACCACTTCCCGCCTGCCCTATAGCGGATTGACGTCCGAGAAGTGGTTCCGTTATCCTGACTGGGCGTCATATGACGTCCAGCAGGATAACATGCCTCCACGTGCCTGCGGGGGGGCGCGCATCACGGCGATCGGTGGAGCGGTGTGTCAGCCTGACACACCGCTCCACCGATCTTGGTAAAAAGCCTCCGGCGGATCACGCTGTCAATAGGAAGAGCCGTTGATCGGCTTTTCCTCACTCGCGTCTGACAGACGCGAGTAGAGGAAAGCCGATCGGCGGTTCTCCTGACGGGGGGGCCTGCGCTGATTGTTTATCAGCGCAGCCCCCCCTCAGATCACCACACTGGACGGATTGCCACTAGGACCACCAGGGAAAGGGCAACATGTGGATGGTCAGGTATGTACTCCATGGCCATCCACATGTGCCCAATGTTCCCAATCTGTGCCAATCAGTGCCCACAAATGGGCACTGATTGGCACCATTATGTTTTAGTTATGCCCAGCAATGCCACAAATAAATTTTATCAGTGCCACCAATCAGTGTCATCAGTGCCACCTGTCATTGCCCATCGGTACCACCTGTCAGTGCCCATCTGTGCCCATCAGTGTCCATCAGTGCCCACCTATCAGTGCCCATCAGTGCCACCTATCAGTGCCACCCATAAGTACCCATCAATGCCACCCATATGTACCAATCAATGCCACCTACGAGTGCCCATCAGTGCCGCCTATGAGTGCCCATCGGTGCCACCTATGAGTGCCCATCAGTGCCGCATACCAGTGCCACCTATCAGTGCCCATCAGTCCAACCTATCAGTGCCCATCAGTGCCGCCTATCAGTGCCCATCATCAGTGCCCAACAGTGCCACCTCATCAGTGCCACCTCATCGGTGCCCATCAGTGCCGCCGTATCAGTGCCCGTCAGTGCAGCCATATCAGTGCCCGTTGAAGAAGAAAACGTACTTATTTACAAAAAAATTTTTATTTTTTTACTTTTTTTATTTGTTGCGCAAAAAATAAAAACCGCAGAGGTGATCAAATACCACCAAAAGACAGCTGTGGGAACAAAATGATAAAAAATTTGTTTGAGTACAGTGTAGCATGACCGCCCAATTGTCATTCAAATTGCGACAGCGCTGAAAGCTGAAAATTGGTCTGGGCGGGAAGGTGTCTAAGTGCCCTGTATTGAAGTGGTTAAAGAAAGAAGTTGTAAAGTAGGAAATAAAAAAAGAGCTGGTCCAGTAATGAAGGACATGTGGTCCAGAGTGGTAAACACACCCTATTCTGTGATGCAGTAAGGTAGTGCATGATGGGATATAAATTTTCCTGGATGATCACATAATGCTACAGGAAGTGATGGTCTCAGAATGGGTTATTAACATTTTGAACAGAGAGGTGCAGATTCAAAGCTGCCATGGACTAGGTAAGTGAGAGATAAGCACCTTGGGATGGCAAAAAAGAAATTAGAAAATGTATTATGAAAAGAGAAATTCTGCCTGAAAAGGTGAACATAGCCTTTAGGCACCTTTAAAAGGTACTCTAACCTTGTGCCTGATCAATAGAGTTGGGCGAACGGTTTCAGTTCAGTGAACACTCAAATTTGCCGGGTGCTCGGCGGGATGTTCACCTGCCGAGCGCCCCACAATGCACCGTTGCTGTTAAAGTGTATGTAAACCTGATTCATCAAATTTGACCTAGGCACATATGTGTGAAAGCATATGGATGCTTTCACACTGGGGTAGTGCGGTGGAGGGGTTGTGCAAAAGGTCCTGCAAGAAGCCTCTTTGGGGCATGTTTGGAGCGCTTTAAAAAGTGTCTCAAAAATGCCCCTGTCCATTGAAATGAATAGGAAGGGCCACAAAATGGCTCTTTTTTTAGGTCACTTTGTCACGTAACCTTAAAAAAAGTGCACAGCTAAAGCACCGCAAAAACGCCAGACAATTTATGGGCAGTTTTTGAGCGCCTCAGTGTGAAAGGGGTCTAAGTCCTGTCTCTTTCTGCTGTTTCAATGCTCCATTATCAGCATGATAACTTCTGGCAAGTTCTCCAAGATGGGAGATAAAAGCAGCTGAAAATGTGCATCCCAGTCAACAGGCTTCTAGCAGCGAACAGACGCACACCAATGCGCATGCGCCGATTGCGGAGAGCGTGCACGTGTGCACAGTAACGCTGCCTTGGCGCCCAGTGACCTTTAAAATCCTAAAATTATCCTGTGACCTGTTCCCGAATCTGCACCTGATCTCATACTGACCCGGCTCTCTGACCTCGCTGTTGTCTCCAGTCTTGACCTTTGTCTTCCTTGACCTTGCTCTGTTTACCTGTCTGCCTGATCTTCCATTGCCTTAACCAGCCTGAACTCTGACCAATCCTTGCCTGCCGATTCTGCCTAAACTGATCCACTGTGTATGACCTGGCTTGTCTGACCTTGCTCCTGCCTGCCGCGTGCACCCGCGTGCGCTTGTTGCTTCCTGGCGCACCTGCATCCAGCTGACCTGCAGCCTGCTGACCTGCATCCAGCTGACCTGCATCCTGCTGACCTGCATCCTCAGCACCTCAGCCGGCTCCAGCCTCTCCCAGTGGTCATCATCTCCAGTTCCAGAGAACTCAGCAGGCACTAGGCTTGTGCAATTCGTTCCGTAACGAATCAAAATTCCGCCAAATTTTGCATCTTTCGGACATTTGGATGCATCGGAATGTGCAAATAAAAAAAATAACGAATTTCAACTAATACGAAAGACATTATAGCGGATATAACGAATGAATTTGACGTAATTCGTTAAAGATCTAAGAAAACAAAAGATCAACTCAAAGTAAATCTTACAGTCCAATCAGCTGATTAATTTTGTACTGGAGGTTGGATTACTGGCAAAGTGCACTCCTGAGAACTGAGTGAGAAGGGTGTTGTATTGTATTTGAACAGAGGAGAAGAGATAGTATCATTGTGTGTGTTAAAAGATTCAATAAAAAAAACGACTTTCCAAACTACGAATCATTATCACGAATATATATACGTACATAAATATCAAATTTCAAAGAATACGAACGAAATTATAGTGCATATATGTTACGTATTAACGTAACATAACGGATCTAACAGAACGAAATTATGTATTTTCCGAATGACAACGAACCAAAACTAAACAAAATTTTCTGCTGTGCACAAGTCTAGCAGGCACTCTTACCTCACTGTGCTCCTACGGTCACTGTCCCAAACTCCAGTGACCCGGGAACCAGGGCTGTACGAGAGGTCTCCTCTTGGTGTGCAGTTCCTCTTACAACCTATACCAGGCCCTTTACTTGGGTGGGGGGGAGGGGGGGCACACGCCGTTTTTTTTTCTTTTTGTATTGCAGGGTGCCAGCAATAGCTTGCAGCTGTGAAATACATTTGAATGCATTTTTTTTCTTTAGAAATGACAGTTTTGCTGCAGCTGGTTCTATACACTGCACAGATGTGCCACTTTACAAGCAGACTAAGGGGATCCCCCAGGCACTATATATATATATATATATATATATATATATATATATATATATATATATATATTCTTTATAAAATTCTGTTTATTAAAGTTTGAAAGACAAACAAACATACAGTGAAAAAGGAGTGATCCCGGCACAACACTGGCCACTCCATGACCAACATGGTCAACTTGGACATAACATTTCAATCTACCTAACATAGGTATCTGACAAGAAACCCCCCCCCCCCCCCAACTTCCCAGACCACAGTTCACCACAATTCAAAATAAGAATTTCCCATCACATCACAGAAAGGGATATACTAGGATTCAGACCATGAGTATATGTATGCGTTCATTGTACTTACAAAGCACTGCACTGTCCCTATCATTCGGCGAATCTAGTATTCAAAGGATATATCTGCCTTTAGCTACGCCCCATCCTCAGCAAATCGGAGAGGCTAAATGTGTTCAGTTAGCCCAGGCTCCCAGAACTATTATTTACAGCAGATGAGACTTTGGGTAGAATTAGCCAGCCGTTGAATCCGAGTTGAACCATGCCTGCCAGACTTTATTAAACTTTTTCTCGCACCCTCTAGAGTGGTAGGTTGCCTTATAGTAAGGCAACATTGAGTTTACAATTCCCTTCCAAAAGGGTACACTAGGGGGAGTGGAGTTCTTCCATTTAAGTAATATGGTCTTTTTCCCATAAAAGAACAGGAGTAATGTTCTAAGAGCACTGGGCGGAACCACCTCCTCCACCAGGCCCAACAAACATACTCTAATTAATAATGGGATAGGTATCTTTAGCAAGTCTTCTATGCATGCCATCACACCTTCCCAAAAGATCTTGATGTGCAGGCAATCCCAGAAATTGTGTTTGGCAGCAGCCGGTGAGAAGCCACATCTTCAGCATTCCGTGGAGACCGACGGGTAAATTACAGCAAGTCTGGCAGGAGTGAAGTAGATTCTGTGCAAAAATTTAAAATGTATAAGTCTATCTCTCGCTGAGACTAAATGCTTAAAGGGGTGCTCCCACATGTCATCCCATTCTTCCCCGTCTATGTCAGGGACTTCACTCACCCATCGCTCCCAACATTTTGTCATTGCCACCAGGCTCCTCTTGAACAGTTCTTTATATGTGACCGATAAAGTCTTAGGGAGGTTTTCTACCATAAGCATGTCCTCTAAAGCCGATCCAGGCACTATATTTAAAGGAATTTTTCATTTTTATTGTTTCATTTTAAGCATCATTAAAATCACTGCTCCTTTAAAAATGACCATTTCTACTTACTGATCAACAGGTGCAGTCAGCTGTATCTGCCTGATCACACAACCTTTTTCTTACTTCTTGGATGTTCAACCTTGGCCCGGATTTTGTCTGCGATCTGTATTCCAATTTGGTACCATGCGTGGTTGCCTGCTAATTGAGTATCACTATCTGGCCCCTCACAGGTTGAACCCTGCGGCAATAGCATCATAACACCACTAGCAGCTCTGATGAAGACCTGATGCTCCAGGGTTTAGCTTCACGGGGATTCCATATGTGACACTTATTCTGGGTCAGCAATTCAAAAAGTAGTGAAACCAGTGGTCCTAAAGAACAACAAGGCAGCTAGCATTTTCAGAAGGAGGCCAACAAAGACAGTCCGGTTATTTCTCTAACAACAGCTGTAATTTTAGAAGTTATATGAACAGTGCTTTACAGTTACAGTTTACCTTCCCTTTCATGTTAACTACTTATATTATTTCCCTTACAACCCTCTTCCCCTGAGATCTCATACAGTATATTCAAGATCATCAGCTGTTACTGTATAGCCTGCCTGTGGTAATGGCAGGCCCTGTTCACAAATTTGTGCTTGCTCCAGCGGACTCCTATTATCAGCCCCATGCATGTTCCTGGCTCTCAGCAGGAGGTATTGCAGATAATGGAACACTCTGGTGGCTTTGGGCAGGGTGGACAGATAAAAGGCAATCATTTTGAAAATAAGGTATGAAATCTTAGCATGGGGGATAGATGCTGTCCTTGAGGCTGTGGGAAGGTTGCAATGGGTTAATATAAGAGCGAAGTTATGCTTTAAATTATGTTATCTGAAGCTAAATGAATGTTTAAACCTCACTGCACTGACTCAGTCATTTTTTTAGGAACACATTTTCTTAATACCCACAGCAAGTGCTTTAAAGGAGACCTGAGAAAATCAAAGTGCTATTGCAGACCTACTCTGATCAATACTACTCCCCTGGCTTGATTTTAATTATGACAGGTTTTCTTTAAAGGGAATCTATCACTTTGCACACCGGTTCTCTTTTTAGGGCCATCACTGATACTTATTTTCTCAGTGCTCCCGCATTGCTGCATTTGACTGTCCAATATTGTACTTCCAAGTATGGGGCAGCGTGTGATCTTCTCCCTCTGCAACATGCATGTAATGCTCATGCCTGAGTGCCTAATTGTTAGGCACAAACATGGTCACATTGTGGAGGGGAGCTTGGGCAATGCCTCTGCAAAGGACCCGACCCCATTATACTCATCCTGCCTGCACACCCTCGCCACTCCTTCCTCTGTTGCAGAGGGATCACTTGACCTGCTCCCCTGTGACAATGCTCAGACCCTAACAGCCAAGACCCAAGCACTGTCACATGACTGTGGAGATGACATCATCGCTCTCCCAGGCCATTGGCAATGCTGACGTCAGTGTTGGCTATGATAAATAAAGAAGCATTGTGGAAGAGCAGTATTATAAGGGGTTGGAAGTGGCAGAGAGCCCTTTGCATAGGCAAGGCGACAATATCCCTTTAAGTTTTCCTTGACCTTGAACATAAAATATGGGGAACAGTCCAGCAATTTTATGGTGGGACTGGAGACTGCAACATCTGCAGACACCTACCAGACAACCAATTTGGGGGGGGGGGGGGGCAGACTGGATTTTCACTGCCATTTTTTATTTTATCCCCAAGCTTCACCTCACAAGCATGAAAAATGATCTGCAACAATACCTCACGTTGCATTCTTTTTCAGCAAGTAATGTCTGCTATTTGTATCTGACAGCAAAAAGGGCAACAAATGCTATAACAAATGGCACTACACTGGTAATATTTTTTAGTCTGTGTATCTAATAAAGTACAGCTCCAGTCAAATTTTGTTTTAGATTTGGAGAAAACAGAGAATAGTTGAGTCCCGGAAGTGAAGGATACCTCTACAAGGAGGACACAGACAGTAAAAAAAGAAGTGAGTAAGGAAGAGTTAGAACGTATTTACTGCTGCCTGTGTTCTAGTCTGGAATATTTTTCTCACTTCCTCTTGAGTCACCAGGACAGAAAATTAGGGTAAATCTCCCCAAAAGGGGGACAAACCTAAATTAAATCTGACAGAGGTTCTTAAGTCTCGTACACACGATCGGATTTTCCGCAGATAAATCGTCGGACTTTGTCCGAAGATCGTGTGCCTGGATTTTGTCTTGCATACAAATGGTACACAATTGTCGGCCAACAAATACAAACGTAGTGACATACTAGACCAACTACGAGCCGATAAAGAGGAAGTTCAATTGTCAGGTGCCACCCTTTGGGCTACTTCTGCTAATTTCGTGTTAGTAGAAGTTTGGTGAGTGTTGATTTGCGCTTTTCATCTTTTGATTTCGCGCTTTTGATTTTGCGTTTTTTGATTTTGTGCTTTTCATTTTTGTGCTTTTCAGTTCGTTTCTGAATGGCCGTTCGTCAACCAGACATGTTGCGGAATCTGAGGAGATATTGTATTATTTATTATTGGCCTTGGAGTTATTGCTTTGACCCAAGTCCAGTCCAGGAACAGGAAGAGGAGGATTTCTTGGACCAAAAATTGGTTGCTTTATTAATCGTGATCAATTATGTCATATGCCTTTGCTGTGGGAGCTCCAGGAGAATAATCCGGATGATTTTCGGAATTATCTCTGGATGACGGACCCCTGCTTTCACCAACTCTTGGCATTATTGACCCCCTATATTAGGAAGCAGGACACATGCATGAGGCTTTTATTTTATTTTTTGGCTGAATAATGATTTGATTTGGTATATTTTCTATATTTTTGGATGCATAGAATGCACTTTTTGGTTAAGTTCTATTGGCAGATAGCATGTCTAATTTTATTTGTTTTCTTTTTTTAATGCACAATAAAAAAAAATTGTGGAGAATAATACTTGGCTATGTGTTTTACTTCAAATAACAGTTTGGGAGTAGGCAGTTACATTTAAAAAAATACAATGTAAAATTAACAAGGAACACCAACATAGTTGTATCTTTGATCTTAAAAACTACGGGATAATGGTGTTGTGGTAACTTGACCAAAAAAAAAAAAAAAGAAGCATAATTATAATTATTCTTGATATCACTAGAAAATAAAAGCCTTTTAAAATACGTTTGGTAGAACTCCATCAGTATCACCAGCAAAGCAGCTTCATTATTATCCCATTAAAGAAGAAGAGAATGTGCTCTGCATTTCGAGATTTCATAATTTGTCAAGTCACGAATGTTAATTCTCCATTACGAACGCTAGTTTACAAGACCGACTGCTTTAGGCTCATCCTTGCTTCAGGGCATGCGCGCCTGTACTTTAGACTTTTGTCTGACAGACTTGTGTACACACGATCGGAAAATCCGACAACCGACATTTGTCAGCGGAAAATTTAAAAGCCTGCCATCCAACATTTGTCTGCAGAAAATTCGACAACAATTGTCCGACGGAGCGTACAAACGGTCGGATTTTCTGCCAACAGTCTGTCATCACACAATTCCCATCCGAAAATCGGATCGTGTGTATGAGGCTTACTCAAAAACTAAGAGAAAGATTTGGGCTAGGTTGTAAATCCATCCAAAGTTGCTATTTCAGTTTATGGTGGATTCAGGAAATTTCTAACAGTTTCCTGTATCTCCAGAAAGGTTGCTGGAAAGATATTTGCTCTTGAGGTCCTGGGTCTATTGCCATGATTGTTATAAGGGTGCCCCACCTCTCCCTGTTGGATTAAGAATGAAGAAGAATGAAAAAAATCGAGTGTGAACACACAAAAGTTAATGAGAACTCTTTCAATATCAAAGTCAACAAAAACAAAGGCAGGAACTAAAAAGGAGAGATCTTAGGTAATAGAACCTAGTGGGTGAGTCAGCCCATCAGACTTCATATATATACCTCTTTCGCATGGGTTTTCCCTAAGTCTGTGTTTGACCCATAAGATTAATAAGGGACTGCAATGTATTGCTTTGGGCGGCCACATGAAAGCGGATGTGCTTTTAAATACAGCCAGATCCTTTCAGGTTTGTCGGACTGAACTCAATAAGTTTGCATCCAGATGTTGGCAGATATAGGCAAAAGCAGGTCCTCTTACATCTGGCTGTCCATAAGGTATGCATGGATCCAGGTTTTCTTCATAACAAGATGGAGAAAAAAAAAACAGACTCAGATATCACATATGTGACATCTGCTTCCATTCCGATTGGACTGAGCAGAGAATAGGTCTATGGTCTCCCTGCTGAGACAGAACAGAGGCGTCTGCTTGAAAGGGGCCATAAGTAAAACATCAGTTTTGGCTGGAATCCCCCTTTAACCACTTAAGCTCTGGAAGGTTTTTCCCCTTTATGACCAGGCCATTATTTGCTGTTTAGCACAGCGCTACTTTAACTGTTAATTGCGTGGTCATGCAAAATAATTTCACACGTATTTGATCTCCACTGAGTTTTTTATTTTTTGTGATATAAATTAAAAAAAGATCCAACATTTAAAAAAAAAAACATTTTTTTTTTACTTTCTGCTATAAAACATATCCAATCATTTTTTTTTTTAAATCTCATTTCTTTATAAGTTTTGGCCAAAATGTATTCTGCTACATGTCTTTGTTTTAAGAAAAATCCCAATATGTGTATATTGATTGGTTTGCCTGAAAGTTATAGCATCTACAAACTATGGTATACAGTGCCTTGAAAAAGTATTCATTCCCCTTGAAATTTTCCACATTTTGTCATGTTACAACCAAAGACGTAAATGTATTTTATTGGGATTTTATGTGATAGACCAATACAAAGTGGCACATAATTGTAAAGTGTAAGGAAAATTATAAATTTACAAATAAGTAGCGTGGCGTGCATTTGTATTCAGCCCCTCTGAGTCAATACTTTGTAGAACCACCTTTCGCTGCAATTACAGCTGCAAGTCTTTTTGGGGATGTCTCTACCAGCTTTGCACATCTAGAGAGTGATATTTTTGCCCATTTTTTGCAAAATAGCTCTGTCAGATTGGATGGAGAGCGTCTGTGAACAGCAATTTTCAAGTCTTGCCACAGATTCTCAATTGGATTTAGGCCTGGACTTTGCCTATTGTCATTGTAATATTGTCATTCCAACATATGGATATGCTTTGATGTAAACCATTCCATTGTAGCTCTGGCTGTATGTTTAGGGTTGTTGTCCTGCTGGAAGTTGAACATCTGCCCCAGTCTCGAGTCTTTTGCAGACTCTGATGCCGCGTACACATGGCCGGACTTGTGAACGATTTAAATTTTTTTTGCTTGTAGACCAAAAAGTTCAATTTTGGTCTCATCTGACCAGAGCACCTTCTTCCACATGCTTGCTGTGTCCCCCACATGGCTTCTCGCAAACTGTAGACGGGACTTCTTATGGCTTTCTTTCAACAATGGAAAGGGAAGCTGCGCTGATAAATGGAAAGTCCATACAATTGCTCGTGGATAAATCAATAGACAGTTCAATCTATGTAATCAAACACCAGGGTGAATCAAATAGAATCAAACGTGCCGCCACCTTAAGAAAAACCTGCTTACCAGCTGGCAAGCAAAGACAGGCAGATGGCTTAAACCCAGTCAGGGCCTTTGCTTGCAATGAAGATCAGCTGATGGGCTAAAAGCTGGATGGTTAGATGAATGCTCAGAACGCTCCCAACAACACACGACCTGGCACTAGGAAAACTATCTGTTACTCAACAATGGCTTTCATCTTGCCACTCTTCCATAAAGGGCAGATTTGTGGAGTGCATGACTAATAGTTTTCCTGTGGACAGATTCTCCCACCTGATCTGTGGAACTCTGCAGCTCCTCCAGTGTTACCATGGGCCTCTTGGCTGCTTCTCTGATACATTTTCTCCTTGCCCGGCCTGTCAGTTTAGGTGGACGGCCATGTCTTGGTAGGTTTGCAGTTGTGCCATACTCTTTCCATTTTCGGAATGATGGTTTGAACAGTGCTCTGTGAAATGTTCAAAGCTTGGGATATTTTTTTATACCATAACCCTGCTTTAAACTTCTCCACAACTTTATCCCTGACCTGTCTGGTGTGTTCCTTGGCCTTCATGATGACGTTTGTTCACTAAGGTTCTCTAACAAATCTCTGAACAGCTGCATTTATACTGAGATTAAATTGCACACAGGTGGACTCTATTTACTAATTAGGTGACTTCCGAAGGCAATTGGTTCCACTAGATTTTAGTTAGGTGTATCAGAGTAAAGGGGGCTGAATACAAATGCATGCCACATTTTTCAGATATTTATTTGTAAAAAAATTTGAAAACCATTTATCATTTTCCTTCCACTTTTCAATTATGTGCCAATTTGTGTTGGTCTATCACATAAAATCCCAATAAAATACATTTACGCGTTTGGTTGTAACATGGCAAAATGTGGACAATTTCAAGCGGTGTGAATACTTTTTCAAGGCACTGTAGATATATTTGTTTTTTTATACTAGTAAGGGCAGTGATCGGCAACTTATAGTGGGACTGCGATAGTGCGGCGGGCAATTTGACACTGACGCTGGGGGGGGGGGGGGGGGGGTGGGCTACCACTGACATCTCCAGTGACACTAATATTCATGCTAAAAATATACACTGTCACTGTACTAATGACACTGGCTTTGAACGTGTTAACATCTAGGGCGATCAAGGTGTTAAATGTGTGCTTAAAATGGACCTTCAGTCATTTTTTCAACTTTCCATCTATTAAATCTTCTGCCCTTGTCGTTTTAAAGTACAACTAAAGGCAACGTGCTCATTGTAATAAACCCTTCTATAAACATCTCAAAGTTACACAAGGTAATAAATATAACAAATGAGTTTATGATTTTCCTACCATTTAGATGCAATTGTGGTTATTAATCCCCCTAATCATTCCTCCTGCTTGATAATGCTAGTGATGGTGTGAGGAGTTCAGCAGAGCTAGCATGCCATTTCCTTTCACTGATCTAGCTTCTGAATGTCAACAAGGGAACTACATTCCTTATGCCTTATATCACGCCCAGTCTATTTTACATAACACAAGCCCATCTGTCAATCAATAGCTGGGTGTGTGTTATGTAAAACAGAGTCAGCACGATCCGAGGTGATAAACTCAGAGATGGGAAGGAGTAGGTGGAGCTTAGGCGGACATAGGTCAGAGTGGGCGGGGCATCACAGGTCGGTCGTGCAGGGGAGTGGGCAGAGCCTTGGCGGAACTTCTATGATGCCTGAGATGAAAGAGCAACTCCCCCAATGATGTCAGGACAGCACGTTGTAGTCTATACAGATCAGCATCACGCAAAAGGGGACAACGGAACAGTGGCAGCTGGTGCTCAAAATTTTTGGGTGGGCGCAAACAAACTGAAAAATTCTAAAAAAAAAAAAACCATCAATTGCAGCCTCACTACACTGTGCCCATCAAACGCAGCCACTGTGAGATCAAACGCAGCCACTGTGCCATCAAACGCAGTCACTGTGCCCATCAATTGCAGCCACTGTGCCCATCAAATGCAGCCACTATGGCATCAAACGCAGCCACTGTGGCATCAAACGCAGCCACTGTGCCATCAAACGCAGCCACTATGCCCATCAATTGCAGCCACTGTGCCCATCAAACGCAGCCATTGTGCCCATCAAACGCTGCCACCGTGCCATCAAAGTCTCCACTGTGCCCATCAAATGCAGCCACTGTGCCCATCAAATGCTGCCACTGTGCCATCAAACACAGTCACTATGCCCATCAAATTCTGCCACTGTGCCCATCAAATGCAGTCACTGTGGCCATCAAATTCTGCCACTGTGCCATCGAATGCCGTCACTCAAATCCCCCCCCCGGCGCTTGCCATCTGCCCGGCACTTACCCTGTCTCGGTGGGGCAGCGGTTGACAGCAGCGAGTGGTGTCCTCCATGCGTCTCTTCCCATCCTCTCCTCCCGTTAGGCGTCCAATCACAGCGCCTGTCGTTTCAGCCAGACCCGAGCACCTGATTGGCGGAGAGGCGGTTCAGTGTTAGGAAAGCGAATATTCATTTGCTGTTCTAACACACCTGGGTGAACTGAGAGTGTTCGCAGGTCCCCTTTTTTGATGCCTATTAGAGCATATGGCTCTAATCAGGTGGTTAAAAACACCCCCGTTGCTGTAATTCAGGCACCTGGCGCCCGAGAAAGGGCTGGGCGCCTGAAAAGGGGGTGGCAGCGGCGGCCATGGATAGATTCATGATATGTATGAATCTATCCATTGGTCATAGAGGGGCGGCTGGAGAGAGGGGGCAGTGCCCGTGCGCCCTTATGGACGCACCGCCACTGCAACGAAAGCATTCAGAGAAAAAGGAAGCAGAGTTGTCTCCTGATTACAGGATATTAACATGAGAACTTCCAGCTGCAGGGTAAATATGTGAACATCCTTACTGTTATTTGAAAAACAACCAGTGACATATTTAACAGATTACAGATTTACATCACATACTGATTTTTTCATTTTGACCATAGTTCTTCTTTACAAGTCCGTGTGATTATATGTCAGTATTACATATATCCTTGTATGTTGCGGTCAATCAGGTGCTTATCTAATAGTTTTTTGAAACTATCGATGCCCCCCGCTGAGACCCCCCCCCTGTGGAAGGGAATTCCACATCCTTGCCGCTCTTACAGTAAAGAACCCTCTACGTAGTTTAAGGTTAAACCTCTTTTCTTCTAATTTTAATGAGTGGCCACGTGCCTTGTTACTCTCCCTTCCATGAAAAAGTTTTATCCCTATTGTGGGGTCCCCAGTATGGTATTTGTAAATTGAAATCATATCCCCTCTCAAGCGTCTCTTCTCCAAAGAAAATAAGTTCAGTGCTCGCAACCTTTTTCATAACTAATATCCTCCAGACCCTTTATTAGCTTTGATGCCCTTTTGCTCCATTTCCAGTACATCCTTTCTGAGGACTGGTGCAGAGAACTAGACAGCATACTCCAGGTACGGCCAGACCATGCAATTATTCTGTTTGCTTTGTTAGCAGCAGCTTGCATGCCATTGCTGAGCCTATCATCTACTAGGACCCCCAGGTCCTTTTCCATCCTAGGATTCCCTCAGAGGTTCTCCCCCTAGTGTATAGATTGCATTCATATTTTGGCCACCCAAATGCATTAGTTTAAATTTTTCTACATTAATATTAAACCTCATTTGTCATGTAGTTGTAGTTGCCCACCTCATGTAGTTGCCCACCCCATTGATTTGTTCAGATCTTCTTGCAAGGTTTCCACATCCTGCGGAGAAGTTATTGCCCTGCTTAGCTTAGTATCGTCTGCAAATACAGAGATTGAACTGTTTACCCCATCCTCCAAGTCGTTTATGAACAAATTAAATAGGATTGGTCCCAGCACAGAACTCTGTGGGACCCCACTACCCACCCCTGACAATTCCGAGTACTCCCCATTTATCACCACCCTCTGAACTCACACTTGTAGCCAGTATCAATCCAGATACACCACATCTACGGGCCTTCCTTTATCTGGATGGCAACTCTCCTCCTCATAGAAGGTTAATAGATAGGTTTGGAAAGAATGATTCTTCATGAATCCATGCTGATTACTGCTAATGATACCGTTTTCATCCCCTCCAAAAGCTTGCATACTATTGATGTTAGGCTAACTGGTCTGTAATTCCCAGGAATGTGTTTTGGGCACTTTTTAAATATTGGTGCTACATTGGCTTTTCTCCCATCCGCTGGTACCATTTCAGTCAGTAGACTGTCAGTAAAAATTAGGAACAATGATCTGGCAATTACTTGACTGAGTTCCTTAAGTACCCTTGGGTGCAAGCCTTCCGGTTATGGTGAATTATTAATATTAAGTTTCCCAAGTCTAATTCTAATTCTGTCCTCCGTTAGCCATGAGGTGCTTCCTGTGATATGTCACGAGGATAAACACTGCAGTTTTGGTTACTGAAGCCCCCCAATTCCCTTGTGAAGACTGAGGAGAATAATAAATTCAATACCTTCGCCATGTCCCCATACTTTGTAACCAGATGTCCTTCCTCATTCTTTATGGGGCCAACATGGTCTGTCCTCCCTTTTTTTACCGTTTAACTTTGGATAGTAAAACATTTTTCTTCTGCCAGTAAATGCCTTATACAGCCCACTTCCTGTTTCTTGTCTGGTCATTAGCCTAGGCTTATGACATCATGCATAACTCTTGTGAGAGTTTGCCAGGAAGGGAGGGGGGATGAGTCATGATAGAGCCAATGAGAGCTGCAGGGCTGCAGAGCTGGAGGTGTGCCTCTGTGGGTCTGTGTAAATCCAGGAAGTGAACAGGCAGCAGCTTCAGCTGCCCACAGTTAAAATGGCTGCAGCCAGACTTAGTGGAGAGAGATTTCTGCAGCATATTTGGCAGGTACAGAATCACAGTATATAAAATAATATGCAAAGTGGTTGCAGGGAAGGTTCAGAATGGCAAATATGTTTTTATTACAAATTATGTGAGCAGACTGCAGTTCCTTTTTAACAATGTTAATGTGTGTAATATGTGCTTTTTTACTAAGAAATGTGTCGGCTTAAATGACACATTGCTGCTGTCTGAAGAGAGTTGTTTACCAACACAGGGCTCGCTTCTGTTATTCGCTCAGCCAATCAGTGGGTCCTGGCCATAAATCATTGGCCGAGAAGCACTGATCGGCTCGTGCTGTAGAGAATGACAGCACAGACTTCTGGGTCGTCCATGCATGTGAGAACGGACTCGAAAGAAAACCGCAACATAAGCTGCGCGATTGTGCCTGTAAGAGCCGAACTGCTCCAGTAAATGTACTGTGGCGGGTCAGCAAGTGGTTAAATCAGACAGGTAATTAAAAGCACCCATCTGACATCACCCTAGCCCCCACACACACATCCCACATGTGCTAAGTGAGTCATATTTGAACATACAACCCACATAAACCTATTACTTCTACATACACAGCCTGCAGTAGTTAAAGTATAACTGAAATCAAAAAGTGAAGATTTACCATGTTGTGGAAAGCATCTATAAATGTTAACTGTGCCCAAGCAGTACTTTGAAAAATGTAGAATTCCTCCTGAATAATAGCAGTGAATTTCCCAGTATGTAGACATTCCATCCCTATAGCTGCATATCTGCACTGTGAGATCTAGGGCACTGCTGCTTCTGCTACTGTCCTCCTTACTGTTCTCCTTGCTGGAAGCCCTGCCTCTACCAAGATGGCCACCTCTACAGAGAAACTCCATGCAAAACAAGGTGTGGTAAGTCAGCAAAGTCAGCTGCAGGAAAACCACAGACAATGCTGGTGATTAGTTATTTGCCCTCTGCTTGCCTGGTTTTGATCACAGTTTCCAGAGTTCAGTTCAGTACAACAGAAGACAATGGGACAGATGTATACAGATGTCAGGTATTACGACCCACACTTTCACATCTCCTTTAACGTGCAGCTCTGTACACAGTATTGTACAACCTTTCACACATGGTAGTCTTCCTTTATGCCTCTACAACAAGGCTGCCATTGTGGAGCAGCTACCTTTTACTTTGCAAATCAGAAACAGTGGAAGACATATTCTGGCAACGTGCTATACGAAGTCCTCCCAACTCCGCTAAACTCAGCTACCTCTTATAGCAACATCGTAACTGCCGCTAGCTCATTCCTCCATGTGCACCATGGCACGCTTTTGAGCATTTTTAATTTCAATACGTTTTTATTGAGGTTTTTACAAAAACAATGCATGACTCATGCAAATATATGGGTAGGACCAATGCATTGTTAAATTCCAGGATACTAATCAACATGCAGCAAAAGAGAAAAATATTTAGAATAGAAGACAATGTATATTATGGGTTACAAACTAACATTACAATAATGATTAGCATTGTACATAGAATTGCGGACAGAGCACGAACTTAGAAAGCACCTGTAGATTTTAAACAAACGTCAGGCCAAGGCTTAGGCCTCCATAGTAGGGGGGGGGGGGCAAGGAAGATAAAGGAGTAAAGGTGTAGGGAAGGAAGGAGGTAGATGATGTCAGGGACACCCAGCCGGAGCTCTAGGTCCTCGATACCTATAGAGATGCATCATTTGCTGTAGGAATGGAAGGGTGGGCATATTGTAGAACATTTTAATCTGAGGCTAAACAATCCATACATATTGAACTGTGTGCCCATTTATTTCTAATGGGACCCAACACCTAAACATGCACTAAACAAAACTATTGTGTTCATTGCACCACAAAACCTATGCTGTTTTGCTGTATTTTGGAAATAAAACGTGTTTCAAATCAGTGGTCATGAATTCAGGGTCCACAAGAAATGAATAAGTCAACGTCACATTGCAAAAAAAATTGAGTGTGAATATGAATGCAACAGTGTAGTGAGACAATGGGTGTTATTTACGAAAGCTGGAGAGTGCAAAATCTGGTGCAACTCTGCAATGAAACCAATCAGCTTCCAAGTTTTATTTCCAAACCTTCAATTAAACAAACTGAAGTTAAAAGGTAAGTGGCTACAATGCACAGCTGCATCAAATTCGGAGTGCACCAGTGTTAGTAAATCTACCTCAATGAGAAGGGACTTTTCTACATCTGAACCTAATGCCGCGTACACACGGTCGGACTTTCTATCCTACTTGGTCCGGCACACTTTCCGACGGACTTTGTCCGCCAGGTGCGCCGGACTTTAAAACGGACGGACTTGCCCACACACGCCGGGACTTTCCGGCGGGCTAAGTCTGCCCGTCTTTCCGACGGACTTTCGCCGGAGTTCCGGCGGACTTTCAGAATGAACGGACTTGCCCACACACGGACAAGTCCGTTCATTTTGAACGTGACTCAGGTGCGACGGGACTAGAAAAGGATGTCAATCTTGCCGCTTTTATCGGCGAGATTGACACCTTGCGAGCCCCGTCGCGGGGCATACCAGGCCCTTAGGTCTGGTATGGATTATAAAGGGGAACCCCTATGCCGAAAAAACGGCGTGGGGCCCCCCCTAAAATCCATACCAGACCCCGATCCGAGCACGCAGCCTGGCCGGTCAGGAAAGGGGGTGGGGACGAGCGAGCGCCCCCCCCCCCTCCTGAACCGTACCAGGCCGCATGCCCTCAACATGGGGGGTGGGTGCTTTGGGGGAGGGGGGCGCCCTGCGCCCCCCCCCCAAAGCACCTTGTCCCCATGTTGATGAGGACAAGGGCCTCTTCCCGACAACCCTGGCCGTTGGTTGTCGGGGTCTGCGGGCGGGGGCTTATCGGAATCTGGGAGCCCCTTTAATAAGGGGGCCCCCAGATCCTGGCCCCCCACCCTATGTAAATGAGTATGGGGTACATGGTACCCCTACCCATTTACCTAGGAAAAAAGTGTAAGTAATAAAACACACTACACAGGTTTTTAAAATATTTTATTAAACAGCTCCGGGGGGGGGGGGGGATCTTCCTCCGGCTTCGGGGGTCTTCTTCCGGCTTCGGGGGTCCCTCCGCTTCATCTTCTCCCGGCGTCCGGTTGGTTCTTCTCCGCTCTCCGGCCTCTTCTCCCGGTGTCGCAGGTCTTCGGCCGGCCCCTCCGCTGTCTTCATGTAGCTCTATTGCCAACGGAGGTCCGGACTTCTGGGCTTCTGGGCTTCTTGGCTTCTTGGCTTCTCTTCTCTTCTCTTCTCTAGGTCCGGCGGGCTTTTGGGAAGAAGTCCGCCGGAAAAGTCCGCCGCCGCCCACACACGGGCGGATTGTCCGGCACACTCTGGTCCGCCGGACCAAGTATGCCGGAAAGTCCGACCGTGTGTACGCGGCATTACTGTTATAATGGAAAGCACAAGCTAGTAAAGTAAAAGCAAAGACCAAACATTCTGAACTTTTGATGCAGTAGTTCAAACATTTACAATTAGCTGGCTCTGGTGTACTCGCATGCATGAAAATTCTTGTTAGGTAATTAAAGGGACTGCAATCACAACCGAAAACCCTTACCCCAATCCTAACCCTAAGCCCAGTTCCAATCTTAACCATCTGCCATAGCTATTAATTACATAAATCACAGCTTGCCAGTCCTTACATGTGGCTGCATTCATTTTAATTATTTTCTTACTTCCTTTTCACCTAGTTTCCTGTAAATAATATAATTCCTGTTCTAGGGTGACAACAGTCACTTCCTGCCCCAAGGACACAACAAAAAATATGAAGAATCCCTCCAAAGTAAGAGAAATTCCCCTTAGGACCTGTACCAACAGGCTTTGGGCTGTGTTGATGTCATCCATTTGACATCAGTTGGCAAAGCTTCTGAGATCATTCAGAAATGATTGACTAATGCAATTGACCTGCAGTTGACCTCCTTCTGATTTGCAAATTGACCTGCTACAAGCATCCCCTTAATGTTATTTTTGTAGACATTCAAAGGTGGACTAAATGATTAAACCAGTGGTCATCAACCCTTTCCTCAGGGCCCACTAACAGGCCAGGTTTGCAAGATAACTGAAATACATCACAGGTGATATCATTTGCTGCTCAGTGATTGCAGTATTCTAGTCTGCATCTCCCCAAGGTAATACATAAAACCTGGCCTGTTAGTGGGCCCTGAGGACAGGGTTGATGACCACTGGATTATACTGTATTTTAAGCCAAATCTTTTATTTATTTAATGTATTTTTAACCAAACAAAAGCCCATCTTCACAGGCCCTAAACAAGGTTCTCCATTGCAATATTCCCCTCTCTATTCCTGTTTCATTGAAATGTAGAATTTTCTATTACTTTCAGACTTGGTGACAATGGCCCCTAGGATAAACAGGGATGCTAAATCTTACCCAATCAATCTAAACCTAAAATAAAACTGTTGGCTTTACACTTTTGATAAATATTTCATGAAAAAAAACCAGCTGAACAGCAGATTGGAGGCAGATTGGTCCCTTAGACGTCAATGGGAATGCCTCAAGTTTTTTGTTGCATGTTTTCTGGCAAAACAGCAGCTCTCCTCCCCCTAGTGCTTTCTATTAAATAAAATAAAAACACCAGAAGTTTGAATACACATGTAAATGCTTGTAATAAGCTTCTAAAACGCTTGCAAAAACTGAGTGACTTTGAGTGTTTTTTCAGGTGTATTTCAGGTATTTTTACGGCTTGTAAGAACCGGTCTCCTCATCCTAGTGCTTTCCATTGGCTAAAACAAAAATGCCTGAAGTTTGAAATGAATACACA
Organism: Lithobates clamitans; assembly: GCA_037952925.1. Taxonomy (NCBI): domain Eukaryota; kingdom Metazoa; phylum Chordata; class Amphibia; order Anura; family Ranidae; genus Lithobates; species Lithobates clamitans. Next base: position 552,449 of record JBBGZY010002188.1, on the reverse strand, counting down.
TGTAAAACGCTTGACATATGCTTCTAAAACACCTGTACCTGTATATGTGGTCAAAAAATGCTTAAATTCTTCCTTCTGCGACTCCCAGCCCTTTAAGAGCTTCTAAATGCTGGGAGGCAGAGGTGGGCATTAGGGTCATGTAACCGCTGTGATTGGCTGTCACAGAGGTCACCTGATTGGAAAACTCTCAATCGCAAGTATGCATTGGGAATTTTTGGGCCCCTACCGCTAACTGTGCTGGGAGCGCACAGGGGGTGCGCTCTGGGCACAGAAAAGTGTTTACATGTATATGCGGCCTCTCGGCGTTAAAGCCCACCAGCTGAGAGTCTGCATATATGCGTACCTTTAGCGGGAAGAGGTTAAAGACACTCAAAAAAAAGCCTGAACATCTCTGCGCTCAGGTGTGAAGCCGGCCAAAGTAATATTTATGTATGTGACTCAAATGTGTTATTTCTATGGTTTTTATTATATTTTTTTAAAGAGTGTTAGAAACAATTACAGATTGTTTTGCCATTACTAATTGCATAGAATGTTACTTGGTACATACAGTACAGTATGTCTAATTGTATTGATTATATATACAGTATATATCTATATCTAGATATATATATAGATATATATCTATATATAGAGATATGTATAAAAAATAAAAACCCCATTATTGAAAAATACAAAAAAGAGATAAATAATCTGAAAGCAGCTATCACTAGAAATGTGCACTCATCACACTACAACAGAAAAAATATTACAAACATTGCATATTACATGTGTAAAAAGATAGCCTAGGTAGCCTTTGAGAAAGCCTTGATGGCGCAATACGTGAGACTAGTGGTGAGGTCACCACGTGAGGTCATCACGGTGAGCAGAGTCTGGGTGCCATATATTGGACAATGCCTTGTTTTATCGGCTAAATGTGAGTGCTTTTTTTTTACCACTTTCAATAAAAATCGTAAGATTGATCTGCACTATTAGTGTCTTTTTGCTTCCCACATATTATCTTGCCATTGGGGGATGGTCTGTGAGGAAAGAGGAAGACTGGAGAGAAGTTACATTTGTACACATGTAAATAAAGTGCAGTTGGCATTTTATCAGTGGGGTTCCAATAGATACCCATAAGTTGGGGTGAAGGGCACTCTGGTGTGTATGGTGTGGGAACTGGAGCTTCCTTGCACTGTCTGAAGATCGACTTAATTGCAATAGAAGACTGCATGGAAATTGAATGCTGTATGGGACTCACTTTATTTATGGACTTTTTCCAATTTATTTACTGTACATAGATTTTCTTCTACCACTGTTGCACTTTATATTGACTTTGGAATGAACATACCGTATTTAACATCACTTTGACATATGGATTGATTATGCTATTATTTTTTTTAATGATTTACATGCTTCATTGCACATTCTTTGCACATTTCTATGGTTCATTGTAGATGTATTGTGGTTTGATCTACTCACTGATTTATCATATCCTAACAAATATATATATATAACGGAAAATTCCTATCAAAATACTTACCGTAATTTTCCTTTCCTGATGGACTCCATGGCAGCCAACGTGTGGGTTTAGTCCCGCCTCTACTACCCTATAGGACACTACTCCCATAAATCTTTGCTCCTCACCAGCAGCCGTGTTCGATAACTAGCCTACTCCAGCCATTTGGGAGGGAACTCCTGCTGCCATGGAGTCTATCAGGAAAGGAAAATTACGGTAAGTATTTTGATAGGAATTTTCCGTTTTCCTGACAGACTCCATGGCAGCCAACGTGTGGGAAATAACTCGCCGTACACACCTGGGTGGGCAAAATGCTGCAGAAACAAAGATTTATTTAACACCGTCCACCGACAGTACTTTAACACCAAAATCAACTGAGGATAGAGCAGCTCAACACAATAATGGGACATGAAGGTATGGATCGATGACCAAGAAGCCGCCCTGCAAATCACTTTAGGTGCAACGTGACGAGAGGCTGCCCACGAGGTCGAAAGGCTTCTAGTTGAGTGCGCTGTTACCGCCTCTGGAGGAGCCAAGCCCTTCTCTCTATATGCCCATTGAATTGCCTGTACAACCCATGCAGCAATGGATCTGACTGAGGCTCGGAGCCCCTTGTTCTTCCCGTAGAATGAAACAAAAAGATAATCCGATTGACGGAAGGGAGCCGTTACTTCTAGATATTGTTTCAAGGAGACACCAACATCGAGTGGATGTATTTCAAGATTTCCGGCAGATCTAAAGGTAGGAAGTGAGATCTCTTGGTTCTCATGAAAGATTGAGGTGACCTTAGGGTTTGACCCTAGCATTGGAATTAGAGTCACTCTGTCCGGAAAAAAGGTTAAGAAAGGTTCCTTTGACCCTAAAGCCTGGATTTCAGACACCCTCTTGGCTGAAGTGATGGCAGTCAAAAATGCAGTCTTGATAGTAAGTTCTCTAACAGACAGTGGTTTATCGAGTTGTGAGAAGAACTCAAGAACTAGAGGCCTTTGGGGCCTCATTCTAATTGCTCCTTTGAAAAATTGTTGAATAAGGGCATGTCTGGCCCACGACACCCCAGTAAAGGCTGAGATCGCTGAGACCTGTACACGCAGTGAACTGACGGATAAGGGTAAATCCAGGCCTGATTGGAGGAAACTCAAGATGTCCTGAACTGCAGGTGCGCCACATGACTTGGCCCTAGACGACATATGGGTCGAGAATTTTGTCCAAATACGCTCATATACTTTGTTAGTGCTTTGTCTTCTTGCATTCAGAAGTGTAGGAATAACCTCCTCAGGGCAACCTAGTGCTTCCAACCTACCCCTCTCAAGAACCAAGCCCTCAACTGTAGGTGAGCTGGGCACGGGTGGAGAATCGTGCCTTGGGAGAGTAGATCCACTCTGGTCGGAAGAAGAACTGGTTCTCGGAAGCTGAGGAGTGATAGGAGAGGAAACCAAGGCCTGTTGAGCCAGTAAGGAATTATGGCTATTATCTCCACCTCCTCCCACCTGAGCCTCAGCAGGAACTGGAAGATAATAGGTGTCGGAGGGAAGGCATATGCTCTGTGAAACCACCAACGTTCTGTCAGTGCATCTATCCCGTAGGCTTGTGGATCCCGCAACCTTGCGTAATACTTCACTAGCTTTTTGTTGCATGGGGAGGCGAAGAGATCGACCTCTGGAGAGATCCCCAATGTTAGAATTCATTTGAACACATCCTCGTGGAGAGACCACTCGTTGTTGTCCAAGTGGACTTGTGAGAGAAAATCCACTTGGACATTGAGAATCCCCGGAACATAAGTTGCCGTTAGGTTGACCAGATTCTTCTGGGCCCAGACCATTATTGTTTCCACCTCTTGTAGCAGAGACAGGCTTTTTGTACCCCCTTGTTTCCTTACATAGGCTACTGCCGTTGTATTGTCCAGTCTGAGTAATACAGATGCCCCTGCTATCAGATGACGAAATGCCAGCAGTGCCTGGAAGGCTGCACGTAACTCTAGGATATTCAACACCAATCTCCGCGCTGGGAAATCCCAGGAGCCTTGAGCCACTTCCGCTAGGCAATGAGCACCCCAGCCTCTCTCGCTGGCATCTGACGTCACTGTGATCCAAGTGATGGGAAGGATGGAGTGACACCTGCGTAGATTTTCTCTTTGAAGCCACCAGAGGAGGGAACCCCTCATGGTCTGAGAGATGCAAATGCGCTGATTCTTGTCGCCCGACCATTGAAGAAGAAATCCCTTCTGAAAAGGACGCATCCTCCACTGAGCCCATTTTATCATTGGTATTGTGGACACCATGGTGCCTATGATCCTCAGACACTGGAGGGCCCGGAGATGAGAAGAGGAGAGAGCCAGGCGAATCCTGTCCCGAACTATTGTGATCTTCTCCTCGGGTAAGGAAATTGTGCCTCTCGCTGTATCGAAAAGGGTTCCGAGGAACACGAGAGATTGAGAAGGCTCCAGCTGGCTCTTCTCCCGGTTCAGGAGCCATCCAAATTCCTGGAGAGTTGAGATGACCAGATCTCTGTGTTTCAGGAGGCAATCTCTGTCTTGAGCCAGTAGGAGGAGATCGTCCAGATAGTGATGAAGACGGATCCCTCTGGTTCTCAGTAGAGCCACAACAGCCAACAGGACCTTCGAGAAGACTCGTGGAGAGGTGGACAGACCGAAGGGAAGGCATGTGAATTGTAAATGTAGTTGGCCTATGGAAAAACGGAGAAAGCGTTGAAAATCTGCTGCCACTGGAACGTGGAAATAAGCGTCCTTGAGGTCTATAGAAATGAGCCAGTCTCCTGGTTGGACTGACTGTCGAATTGTGGACAGGGTTTCCATTTTGAACCTTTCTCTTTGATGAAACGGTTCAGGTGCGTCAAATCTATGACAGGTCGCCATGCACCATTCTTTTTCTGGACCATGAAAAGAGGAAAATACATCCCCATGCCACGCTGGTCGTCTGGGACAGGAATGGCCGCGCCTTGATCTAATAAAGATTTCACGTAAGCTAAAAGGATTTTTCTTTTTTCTTCTGTGGCTGAAAGAGATGTGGGGATACACCTGAGCCTGGGAGCACTGCTGAAAACCCAGGTGTGGCCTGAGGAAATCGTTCTGACGGTCCAAAAGTCCTGGATCGAGGCCGCCCAAACATGCCGAAAGCGGAGGAGGCGAGCCCCCACTTGGCCTGCCTGGGCGGGCCCCATCTCAAAAAGACTTGGTCGGTTCCTTCTCACCCGACATACTACTCTTAGCAGTCTTCTTGAAAGATGATTGTCTGGCCTTCCAGGATCTGGAGAACTCACGGCCCAGCCTGTATCCACGTGCTTCCCTGGCACGATCCTGGTTCTGTTTCCTTGTAAACGATCTTCTCTGGCCTTGTAAACGCCTGTCCTGAGGGAGGAACCCCGACTTACCTCCGGTGGCACGGGTTATGGCGCTGTCTAATTTATTTTTAAAAGAGAGGACCCATCTAAGGGAATACGGCACCAAACCTGTTTTGATGCTGGGTCTGCCAGCCAAGGGCGAAGCCAAAGGGCACGCTTGGCGGTAACTGCAGACAACATAACTCTAGCCACCAAGCGGATAATGTCAATTGAGGCCTCCCCCAGAAAGGCTGAGGCTAACCTTAATTCCTGGATGGGCGAACTCCTGGCCGCTTCCTCCGAGACACCTCTAAGTGTCTCGTCCACGCTGTCTGACCACGTCTCCATAGCCCTAGACATGGCGGCCAGAGCCAAGGCTGGTTTACATGCCATACCTGCTGTGAGATAGACCCGCTTCAAATCAGAGTCTATCCGTCTGTCCAAGGCGTCTCTGAACGAGACCGTGTCTTCCAGAGGGAGGGTCACATGCCTGACCAATCTCATCACAGCTGCATCCACTAGAGGAGCAGACTCCAATTGCTTAACTTCTTCTTCCTTGAAGGGATAAAGCCTTTGTATTTTAGAGAGGAGGGAGTTCTTCTTCTCTACCTTTCCCCACTCATCCGTGATAACTTCACCTAATTCAGCGAAAAAGGGGAAGTTGACCCGTTCCTTCTTCAGCTGCTTGAAGAACTTCCTCTGTTTTGCAGGTGCCGTCACTGGCTCTTCCCAGTTTAAAGTTTCCTTTATGGCTTTAATCAGAGGAGGAAGTAAATCAAAACCAAATCCAGTATAAGGGTCTTCTCCCTCAGAATCACTATCTGAGGAGACAGCAGACAGATGACTGGGTAGAGAGGACTCACAAGTGTCCTGAGCCTGGGTATCCCTCATTGGTGGGCCTGGAGGCTCTGCAGGGGAAACATGGGGTTGGCTAGACCCCAACTCCTTTAGATTCTCTTTAACAATCTTTTCCACCAGAGACTTGAGTTGCTGATCCGATCCACCTCTTTCACCTGTTGCTTTTGTATAGCAGGTATCACAGAGGGATTTGCCTATAGGAACCTTTGCCCTACACCCCCAGCAGGCTCCTTCGGCTGCATGATTGGAGTGAGACTTGGAAGGGCGAGATTTCGAGAAGACTCGTGGAGAGGTGGAACCGTGATGCCCAGATCTGGAAGAGGAATGCCGGTGCTGTGATCTAGAGGAACCACTTCTGTGCGAGCTACGTTGCTGAGTAGACCTAGAAGGGCTGATAAGAAAAAGACAAGGCCCTCTGTGTTAGTGGAGACAAACAGATAACTGATGCTCCATAACCCCCCCCCCCGCAACACCCAGGCAGGACCCCCTACCAAGTACCTGTTGCGAGAGGGCTGGCCAGAGGCAGGCGGTGAAGCGTTCATGCTCCCGGAGGGATCCATCAGGGCTGAAAATACAAGCACTCAGTTAAAAAATAGAGATGCAGTAAAGGCAGGCCACAAAACCTGTCCCCTAGAAGCCTCCTCACCTGACACAGCAGAATCAGAGCCAGGGGAAGACACTGCTAACAGTCTGCAAGCATTCCCAAGCCTGCAGACTATTTTCTCAAATTTAAAACTGGCGCCCCTGTGACGTCACCGCCGTGTCCGTCTTTCCTCTAGTGCGCACGCGCAGTTACCGCTATGCGCGTGCGCGAACCAAGCCTCGTTCTCGCGCCGGACCCGCGCCTGCGCAGAACGGCCGCGAAAACGAAACTAGGAAGTGAACGGCGGCTGGAACGCAGAGGGAACCAGCCGCCATATCTGCTAGCTACACTGTATCCGACAGTGCGGGGGAGGATACAGAATACGAGCAGACATACACAGGGAAGGATTGACACAAACTGCTGCCATTAAAAGAGAAAAAACGGAACGGACTCACCACTCCTGCTGTGATCGAGACCTGGGCAACAAGGGTCACCTGCTAGTAGCTAGGCTGTATGACCAGTGTGGGGTTCGCCTGCCAGTGGCTAGGACTACACCATCTTCAGTGCCTCTTCCATATGCCCCTTCCATACCCTGCTAGTAGCTAGGGCTTATTGGAATACTGCGATCCTTGCTCCATAGGGATCGCTCGCCAGATCTGACCGCAGGGAGAAAATAATCTTCGGGTAGAAAGACCATTTTAGCTAGGTCCTTTGGAGGAGGACAAAAAAAGAACACGGCTGCTGTTGAGGAGCAAAGATTTATGGGAGTAGTGTCCTATAGGGTAGTAGAGGCGGGACTAAACCCACACGTTGGCTGCCATGGAGTCTGTTGGGAAATATTTTTTTTTTTCTTTTTATTTAGATAGTGCTTATAATTTATTGATTTGGGGTCTTTGCACTGATAGCGCTTGACTGTATTATTTTTTTTGTATTGATCTATAGTTAGTCTTGTATCCAGGTTGCATGTGTAGGTTTGTTCTGCATACATAGCAGTGAACGGTTACGCTTTAATGAGAAAATTAGCAGAGATAAAATAGCAGACTCAGTTATAATAACTCATGCTGCATACAGAGTTGACCCCAGTAAATTTTGTTTGCCAGGGTACACATATCACTTCCAGCATCCACTGACAGTAAATTGCCGTAATGAATATGAATGTGTACATTCCCTCATTAACTAAATGCATTACAGAAAACTGCAGAGCCTCCACCCTTATAACTAATGAAAGGCAGGAATTAGTCAGTCCTCCAAAGCCTAAAATCTAGCGTGCAGGCTGGTGCCTGTTCTGTGGCATTTTTGGGGAGCAGTGCGTAAACTGTCGGCGCGATATAAATCTTGTATAATAATAATAATATTATTTGTAACAATGCAAGGGACTATTTACGTTTTTGTTTGTTTTTTTAACTTTATTGAAATTACAAAGTGATGTTTCTATCTACAGCAGTGGCACTGCAGTGCAGTGAATGGTGCAGACATCATTTTTCCACAATTCAGCGCACATCACACCAGTGCTGTGGTGTGAATGAGACGCATAGAAAATAACTGTTTTCTTTGTATCTTTGCGGTGACTGGCTCTGATCTCATGCAGAAAAACACCAATCACTGCACATAAGTGTGAATGGGCCCCAAGTGACGTGTTGCAATTATGCACCTGCATTAAATGCAACATGTTAAGTATGTACTTTAAAGTCAGTACACATGCACAGAAAATCGTACATTGCCCTTTTTTTTTTTATAATGCAGCAAGTCCTAATGCTGCCTTGCAGTGTGCTTCAGTGCAGTTTTGTTGCCTGCTACTGTTAGAGTGCATTGGGGTGTCATTCAATGAATGGTATCATGCTGCAGTGCTCAAGTTACTGTGCACTGCTGTAGTGTGCAGTAAAACATGTGTTTCAGCATGGGTTACTATAACGCACCAATCTGGTAAAAGAAAAACGCCAACTCTCCTCCACCTGTACTTAAAATATCATATATGGCTGGACTGACCCTTTAACAGGAAAGCATTACATCTAGAGCAGGGTAATTTGAACATAAACATCCAGTCGCATGCAGCAATATACTGTATTTATTGGCGTATAACACGCACTTTTTCACCCTAAAAATCGGGTGCAAATAGCGTGTGCGTGTTATACGCTAATACTTCAATTTTAGCTGCCTTGGAGGGCACAGGAAGGGGGGCGGGAGGAGCGCCGTCAGATTACATACAGTGAGAATCTCCTGTTTACTTGGTGGCCTCTGTAATAGGAAGTGCCATCTCCTGGGCCGCCATTGGACCACTGTTCTGTCTATCATAGGAGATTCTCACTGTATGTAATCTGTCGGCGCTCATCCCGCCCCCCTCCCTGTCCCCTCTAGGCTGCAGATAGGCATCAATCAGGCTGCACTGATGGCAATTGTGAGGCTGCTGCATTGAAGGCAATGGTGAGGCTGCTGCATTGAAGGCAATGGTGAGGCTGCAGATGGACATTGATGGCAATGGCGAGGCTGCAGATGGGCACTGACCCTTATTTTGCTTCAAAGTTCCTTAATTAAAATTTAAGTTTTTTTCCTGAAACTTCCTTCTTAAAATGAATGTACATGTTATACGCCTGTGCGTGTTTTACACCGATAAATACGGCATTTATTTTTTAAATTGAGCTTTTATTGTATTTGATAACTCCACTTTTATGGAAAAAAAATAGCAAATAAAAATAAGCTTATAAAATTGCTAGTCAAGCCATAATGTAATGTAAAGTGTCAATAAACCCACAACATAAAAAACTGTCAGTAAATGCTGACAGTTCTCATAGTCACTATGGGATTCATTTCCTGTATTCTGCAAACATCCTGGTTGATTCTGCTGTTCACTGTCCCTCCCTCATTTCCTGTGTCCCCACTGCAGCCTGAGATTGTGTAGACCACCCGTTGCCACATATACTGAGCATGCTCCAGTTTCAGTTCCCTTCTAAGCTATTCATTTCCTCCTTTTTCTTATCTGAGTAGCCCACGTGACTATAGAGTCACACATGTGGGTGTATACACTCTGGATAAATGGCAGCCCACTCCCTCCCTCCTCCTCCATGCCCACTAAACAGCTAAACACAATGGGGGGCATGATATTACATGTTGATTGATGGAGGCTTCACCTCCCTATAATTCTAAGCACATACAAACAATAGACACAGACTGGAGGGGTGTGAAACAGGCTGTGATTGTCAGAGCCCCTCGATAGCCCACACCATGTTTATGCACAAAAATAATATATATTTGTTTTTCCAATACATATTTGTATGACAATTTAAAACATTTAGTTGATATTAATTATATATGTTTCCTTTGTATTTCGAAAGCTGTTTTTTTTTCCTTTTTTTGTGCTATTGACCGGCATTAGAGGACTACAAGCTCCTCCCACTGATGTTTCCCTGCAAATGGGTTGGGAAAGAACTGGGTCACATCACAACTGTATATCGATTATAAAAAAAAATGTACTTCGTTTTTTTTTAAATAGAAATAAATACAGTGCCATCATCCATATACACAAAGAGAAGGAAACATGTAAATAAACAGTGTGCATTTAGTATCACTTTAATGTTATTAAAAATTACCTTTTCTTTTCAATCTGCAGCCACAAATATTTCCTGCAAAATTCAATGCAATATGGCAACCTGTATGCACTTTGTATACCATTGGTGTGAAGACACCCTTCCTCCTCCCCAGAAATATCAATTCTTGCTTGTGATTGTAATTGGCTCACTAAGATACAAGTAAGATTTTAGGTACACTTTGGCATAGGAATTTCAGTTTTCATGAGGTATTCCCCAAAGTTAATTACTTCTAAAGGGATGCAGACACTGCAGCTTTTCTCATCAGAACAGTAAGGCCGTGTACACACGAGCGGACTTTTCGGCAACAAAAGTCAGACGGCCATTCCGGCGGACTTTCGTCGGACTTTTGACGGACTTCCGACGGACTTTTGAACGAACGGACTTGCCTACACACGATCACACCAAAGTCCAACGGATTCGTACATGATGACGTACGACCGGACTAAAATAAAGAAGTTGATAGCCAGTAGCCAATAGCTTCCCTAGCATCGGTTTTCATCCGTCGGACTAGCATACAGACGAGCGGATTTTTCAACCGGACTCGAGTCCGTCAGAAAGATTTGAAGCATGTTTCAAATCTAGAGTCCGTCAGATTTTCGACTGGAAAAGTCTGCTGAAGGTCCGATAAAGCCCACACACGATCGGATTGTCCGTCGGACCAGTCCGGTCGAAAAGTCCGCTCGTGTGTATGCTGCATCAGAATGCACAAGGTAATTAGAATGATCCAGACTGTCCTATTCAGAATCAGTGTAGACTCACACTACCCACAGAGAAACATGTTTACAACGCAAGGCACTGTTTACATTATTGTTTCCCTAAACTCTAATGGAATGTCACAAACGCAAAAACGCAGGTTTGCACAAACACCTGCGGAGCAGTGCAGAAATATGCAGATATGTTGCATTTGTTCGCATTTGTCCGCACCGCTCTATCCTTGCAATTGTCATAGATCATCCAGAGATCTTTTTAGACATGTGCATGATGAAAAAATTAGTTTTATTTTGTTAAGATTCATTAATCTAGTTCCGTTAAATTATTCTAGTTTCGTTAAATTCGGTTGATTCGTTCAATTCGTATTCGGGATTCATATTCGGAATTGGTTTTATGTCTTTTTCAAATTTTCTTAAAATTTACAGATTTTTTTTTGATTCAACGCAATTTTTTTTTTTTTTTTTTTTCCAATTCGAATATGACAAAGTGAACAAACAAAAGAAAAATCTTCATCAAATGATTACAATGACTCTTTAAATCACCTTTTGCTGAACTAAAACAGAATTATTTCAAAATTGTACTCTAATAAAACACACAGTCTTTGATTTTAGAAACATGTTTACAGTCCGAATTTGACTGGAACTCGATGTAAAATTTGATTCGAATTTCAATTCAAATTATGGAAATTTGGATGGATTTTGTTTCGGTATTCGGAGCATTTGGTAAACTTTGTTTATACTGTAATTCGGGTATTCAGATATATACAAATCTCCAAATGATAAAAAATGTGTCTGAATATTTATTCCGAATTAAAGGAAACGCACATGTCTTTTTTTACTTTATACTCATGACTTCATACCCCTCATATAATCTTTATAAATATGGTAGCTTACATCACATGTACAGTCCCTTGATTATATTTGAATACAAAGTCCATGTATTTATTCAACGCAGACATATTACACCGTACACTATAGATCTATCGTATCATTCAGTGTCCCTGAAGGAGCTTACAATCTCATGTTCTCATTACACACATAGCCACACACTCACTTACATACTCATGGGCCAATTTTTGGTCAGATGCCAATTAACTTTTTTGACATGAAACTGAAACCCTCTAACAACAATTCATCAGGAGCTCCATATGACACTGAGTCAAACTAGCTAGGTAACACATGATGAGTGCACTACACATGATTATAAGGCAAACATTGGTTAAAGCTGAACTACAGGCAGATTTAAAAGGCAAAAATGAATGCAGCTCTGTAATCATAAATACATCCCTAGATGTACTTTTTTTTAAATGCCATCCTAATGTGACTTGTTATCGGCATTTTGCAATTTCTATACAGCAGAGCTCAGACCAGGAGAGGCAGAAGCAACACAATGAACCAATAAGTTGTGTTGCAGTGCAACGAGCATGCTGATAATAGGAGAGAGCAGAGTGAAAGAGATATGAGCTCATCAGTCTGCTTCATCTTCTTTTGCTGTCCTCTAACAGAGTTGGGAAAGGGAAAAGACTGGTAAGTGCAATTGAAACTTTAGCAGAGAAAGATCAGATCCGCTGCTTGACAGGACTGTGCTAAGTGGCAGAGCTGTGAAAATCCCAAGCTGATTCCAGGGAAAGTAAAATCCCCCCCTTGCAGCACAGCTACCCCCACATTGCAAAGGTTAAATGCTCATTTAAATCTAGGGAACTGGGAAAAGCAGTTTTACTTTTCCGATACCCTCTTCCCGTAGGCTACTCCATGCTACAAGACAAGTCCGCCCCTGCAGTCAGCTGCGGGTGTAAACTGACATGTGTCCAACATCCAATCCGGGGATGGGCATTCATTCCCCTTCCATCCAGTGGATTGAATCAGATGGCAGTCGGGTGTAAACAGACAGGTGGTCTGTTTACATCTGACCGCCCATACAGGAGAGCAGGCAATGTCCGTGTCCGCTCTGCATAAGTGGAATGGACAAGGACCTGTCATCTGCCTGCTAAGTGGGGATCAGTGGACAAATCCCCTTCTGCCCAAGCAGATTGCAGCTGGAGTCTGCCCCATTTGGAAGGACCAGCGTCCTTTCACTCAGCTAGAAAATAGTAACTGTTGTCCGGATTTATGCTTTTATATATATATATATATATATATATATATATATATATATATATATATACACACAGTATATACATAAATTATATATATGTAAAATGTTACTAATAAAATGCGGACTTGAATCACATGTATTGCAAGATGGTATACCCCATTCTTTTGTCCCGTCGAAACATTGACCATAATATAAACCTTATTGTACCTTCCTCCTGTTGCAAACTCTGTGATGTGTACTTCTTTCTTCCTGGAATTCTTCATATCATCTTTATAATGCACACGGGCTGCCATTTCTATAAGTGTGCGCAGTGGCCTACTTCTACACTATGTATATACTGTATATAGTATATATAGAATGTAGTTAGCTTTAAATATCTGTGTAGTTACTGTAGCTTTAAATGTGAATATATGGCAGCAGCTGGCTATATACCTGGTCATACACCTGATGACTGCATTACACATAATAATGAGACAAAAACTAAATGACATGTTAATAAAAGGTAATGACACCATACATCATGCATCAAGAGGGGTGCCTTATAAAGCCCCAGTTCAGTTATTACACCAGAGACCCCACCATCCAGAACTTTATGAGTGACACCTGAATACCCAGCAGCAATTTGTATGAATACACAGCACATATTTATATCCCTATAATGGCACATATAGTACATAGAATTGCATTATACTTGAAAATGACTGCATTCCACTTGCACAGCTCTCCTAACCGATCACTCAATGCCCTGACTATTCAGCAATACCTGATTCCAACACACCCCATGTAATTTCATTAGACCTGAAAATACAGTATATGATTTCATTATACCTGAGCACTCATTTCCCCCCTCTGCTCATATTACAGCCTCTCATCACTGCCCCCACCACCTCACTCACACAGCCCCTTGCTGCCCATTCACCTTAACTCCTTCAAGGGCACAGCATGCCAGTAAAGCTGTCTGGGTAGCTGGCAAGTGGATGTCCTCCTCCATGCTGCTAGCATCAAGCATCACTCCTAAAGCAGAGTCTTTATTGTGCTGTCACATTACAGATTACCAATGCAGCTTAGAATAGAGTAAATGTGCAGGAAGCATCACATGGATCCAGCCCTATTACAGCCCATGGCACGTTTATGCAACAACAGCAATGCCTCTGCAATGCAAAAAAAAAAAAACCCTTTGATCGCAGACAGATGACAAGTCAGAGGATGGAGATGGGTGATCTGGTGGTGTCCAGGAGCTGAGATCGCTCCATAAACAGTGAGTCAGCCACTGCCAGCTCTATAGAAGAATCAAAGCCCAGCACACATGCCCACGTTTGCCCTCTCCTAGCTGTCCCTGGTCATGCCAACCTTACGACCCCCCCAAGACATCACCTACCTCTACATTCTCAGCTTCAGCCATCTTCCTCCTTAGGAGTAAGCAGCGGGAGGAGTGTTTAATTCCCATAAGAGCCAACTCTTTTTTCCCCTCTTTACTAAGCTTGTAGGGTGCAGATATAAAAGATCATCCGAAAAATAAAAGCCAAGGTACTGTAAAGGAAAGCCTAGCCAACCGCCACTGTCCAGCACCAGGCACAGCGGGACAGCTCCTCCACTATGAAGTTTGTCCACAAGTTGAAGTTCTTTAACTAGTCAAAATAAATAAATAAATAGTATCAAAACGAGGAAGTTCTCCAAGATGATCCAAACCTGAGGTCATCGCACAAGCTTTGGGGACATCAGCATCTTGAGATAGGCAAGTGGAGGTTGCAGCATACTGAGCAAGAGCGAAGAGGAAGAGGCAAGCCCAGCACTAGAGTCAGCGGAAAGCTTATGGGACAGGTTAGGAGGAAACCCAAATAACCTGTATAGGAAAGGAGAAGGAAATCCTCGGGCTCACTCCTCTCTGCTCCTGGATATTGCTCAGTTTTTCCAATGCACTGAACTTTTATTTATGATCTTCACTTGCTTGTTGTAATCCAGATGAAACTGTGTCGATTAGACATAGATATATATATATTTTTTTCTTTCTGGGTCAGCCCATTAACTCTTTCAGTTCATCCTCTTGCTGATTGGAGAAAGGATTTTTTTTCAAGCCCCTGTAGCTTGCTTTGGCTTGTCTGACTTCTTTTCAATGAGAAACTCATATGCACAAAAGAGAGAGAGGGGGGGGGGAGTGCCTATATAGCATCAGGCGGTATAAAGAACAATATCAAGTGCATTAGAATAGAGTGCAGTGCCCTCTAAGTCAGCTTCTTCAGAGTGAAGATCACTGCACCCTTTTCTGCATAACCTAGTTAAACTAATATATATATATTGGCTTCAGGGAAGTTTTTACAATAACATATGCTGTGCGTGTGTGTGTTATTTGTGCATGTGTCATATAGCAGGATTGGGTTTTGTGTTATTGTTTCAGGGTGACAAATGCTGAGTATAGTCAGAGCTAGGATGGTGCTTTGATTTCTGTGCAGCAGATTGAGGTCATCTCATATATAGAATGAAAGCATGGTCATATTGTTTCAGACACTGGAGCTGGGGAACTACAAGTCTCAGCATGTTGGGAGCCACAAGTAGGATACGATGTCAGAGAAATGTAAAGATTTGGTTTTAAAGGAAACCTTTTTGTATAGAGTTGGAAGCTGTCAAGCTTAGCCTCATTCGACAAGATACTTTTTGCCTGTCTGTCAAAGCAGGTTTCATGTTTCAATGCATTAAATCAGAACTGGTAGGTAGATAGAATAAGAAACTCTGCCCACTTGTTCTGGGTTCTGAGAAAAAAGATCTCTCTCTCTCTCTCTCTCTCTCTCTCTCTCTCTCTCTCTCTCTCTCTCTCTCTCTCTCTCTCTCTCTCTCTCTCTCTCTCTCTCTCTCTCTCTCTCTCTCTCTCTCTCTCTTTCTTTCTGGTATTTTGGATGGAAGAAGGGTCTTTCTTTCTTTCTTTCTTTCTTTCTTTCTTTCTTTCTTTCTTTCTTTCTTTCTTTCTTTCTTTCTTTCTTCCTTCCTTCCTTCCTTCCTTCCTTCCTTCCTTCCTTCCTTCCTTCCTTCCTTCCTTCCTTTCTTTCTTTCCTTCCTTCCTTCCTTCCTTCCTTCCTTCCTTCCTTCCTTCCTTCCTTTCCTCTTTTTTCTTCCCTGCCTTGCTTTCACCTAATTTTACCATTTATGTATACTATACCCTAAGAAGGGCGAACATATTCATCAGGAAAATATTGTTTTTACAAGCAAAGATTTACTTTAAAGTGTTTGTTAACCTAAAAAAAATGATCCTGCTCCTTTAAAGCATGTTATACAGCACAGTGCTTGTGCTGTGAAATTTGGCCCCTTGTAACACCTAAGAAACTGGGCTAATCCTGACAATTTCTGCCCTCCCCTATGTAAACTGACCACGGTATATCATGGCTGCTGAGTCCTGACACTGTGGTCAGTTTACGTGCCTCCGTCATCTGCTTTCTGCTGTCCTCCTCTCTCCCCTCCCATCCCTGCCTGTCAGCTCTTGCCCTTGCCCGTGCCCGCCCCCTCCCCTCCTGCTGCTGAAATTACAGTTTTTTTTTACACTATTCTCTCTGTTTAATTATGTAAGGTGCCCCTGTGTCTGTGCTTTGTAAAAATAAGCTGCTATATACCTGATTTCTCTCAGCCTGACAGCTGCAGCGGGCAGCTGTCCTCTTTTCTCCTTCTCCCCTCCTGACTGACATCCACGGGGGATCCTTGGACCCGCCCGCTGCAGCTGTCAGGCCAAAAGAGCAGAGAGCCGGCCAGTCACAGGAGTGCTGATCAGTGCTTGAAAATCAGGTATATAGCAGCTTATTTTTACAAAGCACAGGCACAGTGGCATCTTACATAATTAATCAGGGAGGATAGTGTAAAGTGTATATAGTGGCTTAACAGCCACTTTAGGGCTCCTCCTTCCTTCCTTTCCTTTCCTTCCTTCCGCCCTTTCCTCCTTCCTTCGTTCCTTCCTTCCCTCCCTTCCTCCCCTTTTTTTCCCTTCGTGCCTTGCTTTTACTTAATTTTACCATTTACGAATACTATACTATATTAGCAAAAATTGGAAATTTTCAGTCAACAACGTATTGTTCTCTAGCCATGACAAACATAAGCATCTGCTATTCTCCTTCTGACTGATAGTCCAGTCAGTTACTCAGTGTGCATTAAAGTCTGAGGGTCAGCCTATCAGCCCAGCAACTGGTATTTTTAGGAGGAGGTCAGCAATCAATGAAAGGAAGGAAGGATGAAAGAAGGGTCATTAAAGCCCCACTCTGGGAAATTTGAAAATCTTTCCTTGCAGTGCTGCAAGGGTTAACTGCTCATTTAGTCTATGTGAGAGTAAAAACATTTTAACGTACCTGGTGCTCCACTCCCTCAGCAGATGGCACTCCCCCTATTGCTCCAGACGTGGCCTGTCCCTTCATCATGTCCAGTGCAGGGCTAAGGACCCAGCATAGATCATAGATCTTGATGTTGTCAGGACTTTAGACCACTGGAGAGTTGGGGAGAAGAGCCTGTGGGGGGCAGTCTAGTAGATCTTTTCTATGTCTCCTAGACCTAAATAAGCAGTTAACCCTTGCAGCCCCACTGCAAGGGAGAATTTTTACGTTAACCGGAGTTGGGTTTAAAGAGAACCATATACAGTATGTTTTAGACATGGTTCTCAACAATGCCCTTCTTTCTTCCATCCTTTCTCACTTCTTTCCTTCCAATTTTGCCTTTTAACTACTGTATCTAACATATAAAGTGAGTTAACACAGTTGGAAATTGTAAGCTTGCAGCTCATTGTTCTCTGCTCACACCAAGCATAAGCTTGTACTGTGCTCTCTGTAAGGGTTACAACCCCTTCAATTTTCCTTCATGCTTTTGTTAACAATAAGTTGAAAGGATATTTTGAAAAATGTCTGAGATCTTCACCACATAGCGGCCAAATCTTCAACCCCTCTGTGTTTACTCAGCATCTACAGCACAAGGAATCCGCCAGGCAGCCGTGACACAATGTAAGAACCTTGCTCCGTACATTCCCCTTGAAGGCACCAAAATTCTCATTGCCCGATGGTAGAAACAGCCGTGTAGCAAGTTATAGATTCATTTAAGATAAGTCTGTGACAGTGAGTGGTTGGTGTCAGCTCAAAGGAATGTGTTTGTATTCTTCAGAATTAATCACATTGTGAAAGTCAAGGTCATTGTCATTGCGGAATAAAAGGCATGAGTATCAATATCTCCGAGTCACAGCTATTTTCTCAACACTCTCACAGATAATAATTGACAGATTATTGATAGGTTTTGGATGATACTTTGTACATGGTTTTCAATGGATTTATAGTAGGAAAAGAATAACATGTTAGCTGGCCTTTGACCTGACCGAATTGCTGCAGATTGAAGTTTATCAGAGCGAAGTGTGCAGGAAAAATTCCACAGATCTGAGATTATCCTCCAACACTTCCTGATGTCAAGATCTGCCCTCATCCAGCTGCTGCACCATCTTATTGGCCGGCAAGGTTACCCTTCACAGCGATGGGCTTGTAGGGAAGTTTGGTAGGCTAGAAGTACATCCTGATGTAGTTAAGGATTGCCCCTGCCAAACTACTGCACCTTCTTATTGGCTAGCAGGACTGTCCTTCACAGTGATGGGCTACTAGGGAGGTTTTGGAGGCTGGAAGCATTTTCTGATGTAGTCAAGACCTGCCCCTGCCCACCTACTGTACCTTCTTTTTGGCTAGCAAGGCTGTCTTTCACAGCAATGGGCCAGTAGGGAGGTTTGGGAGCCTGGAGTCACTTCCTGATGTAGTCAAAATCTGCACCTGCCCAACTGCTGCACCTTTTATTGGCAAGCAATGTCATCCTTCACAGCGCTGGGCTAGTAGGGAGAATTGGGAGGGTGGATTCACTTCCTGATGTAGTCAAGATTTTCCCTCTCCCAACTACTGCACCTTCTTATTGACCAGCAAGGCCGTCTTCACAGCGGTGGGCCACTATGGAGGTTGGGAGGCTGGAAGAGGTGAGCCTACACTCAGCTTTATTCAGAAGTGTTAGAATTTACAAATTATAGTGTTTAAGGTTTTAGACTTATGCTACCATCATCATTAACATCAATATCAATTCCAACGGCTCTGTCGATACATCTCTATTTCATAAACCCACGGAAGGGAATACAATTTTACATGCATCCAGTGCACACCCTCGCCCACTGGTACAGAGCATCCACTTTAGCCAGTATCTGCACCTAAAAAGGAATTGTTTGGATGATCGAATGTTTCAACAAGAAGCTGATCTCCTTCGCGACACAGATTACTGGACAGGGGTTATAGGCTAACCTGCCTCAAGAAGGTGAAATCTAGATCAAGGAATGCAATTTTGTTTAATCGTCCTATACCCAAAAATGCAGATACGGTTAAATTTATTACTACATATTCTGACCAATATTAGACATGAATAGACACTGGCATTTACTATTCAGTGACCCCACCCTATGTAGATATATCAAGGAATACCCTGAGATTACATGTAAACGCTCAGGATCCATTAGAGATCGTTTGTTTAAGAGACACTACACCAGACACCAAATAAAACAAGGAGAAATGCCAGGCACATTTAGATGAGGCTCCTTTGACTAATGTGATCTACTAATGGAGGGTCCCTCAGTCCAGCTTCCTAATGGATGTACACACTCAATCAAACACCACGTTTCATGTCATACTAAAGGGATAATTTATAAAATACTATGCCAATGTGGTGCCTTCTACGTTGGCAAGACAATCAGGCCATTTTGGAAGCGTATGAAGGACCATTTGTAGCATGCTATAGCTGGGATACTGGATATCCCTATTGGACACCATATAGCATTTAAACATCACTATTATCCCTATGTCTTTAATTCTTTGTATTTGCAGCTCTGGATAGAATACACAAAGACCCTCGAGGGACAATTTTGATCAGAGGGTATTATTTAGAGAGGCTAAATGGATATTTGACCTAAAAGCTACAACTTTTCCAGGTCTGAATGATGTTCTTAGCTTCAAATCTTTTTTATAAATCTCCTATTTGCACCAATTACCCCCCTTTTTTTTCTGTTTCTTGTCTTTTTTTCTTTTTCCCCTGTTCCCCTTTTTTCTTTCCCCTTTCCCTTCTATCAACTGTATCCTGATCTAGGTCTGTTACTCATGCAGGGTTAGATTGAACTATTTCATATGTTGTAAATTACTATTGGTACAATTAGCCCCATATATGTTGAGGCGATTTAAAAATAGTTATTTAATAAATGTTCGCCTGTACTTCTGTTTGCCTTCCCTGGTTGGTGTGTTCCCCAACTGTGGGCATTTAATTCACCAGTTCATCTGCGCTGTGGTTTGCAACTTAGTTTTATGGGATGGTCAAGTTTTCCTCCTAATACTTTCCCCTTTCCCGTGTCTCTCCTATGGTCGCTGCTGGCTGCAGCTTGTGATGTGTGGTGGATGGGCTGATCCATACTTTGTGGGATTGCTGTCCCTGTGTTGAGGGGAGGGCAGGTCGCCTACTCCCCTTTCACTTTGTCGTTTGGCATACGGGGAGGGTTATGGGCTTTCTGCGGCAGCCACGCCCATGTAAGGGCGTGTCTGTTTATTGGATAATGGGCTTTTGTATGTAGATGACCGCTCCGCCCCATGACGCCGCTGTACACGCTGTTTGGCTGCGCCGTGATGTCACAGCTCATGTCTGCGATGAGCGGTGACATGCATGGACATCTCTTATGATGGGGAGACACCAAGGTGTACGTTTATCAAACAGAGATAATTTATATAATTTCAGTTCTCAGCAGTTCGCAGGGAAAGGTCTTCTCATCTGGCACCCTGTTTATGAAGCGGAGAACATTTGTTCTCAGAAGGAGAAGAGAGGTGAAGTTTTTCCTCCGAGAACACCTGAGATCTGTGTAGAAGGAGGTGGGCTCCCTGTGATCTTCTGAGACACCTGTGTGATTACAGAGCAGCTGAGGTTTAAAAGTAAAACCAAAGTTAAAAAGACCATGTAATTACATGAAAATAATAAGCATTGGTGCTTTTTTTAACTCACAGTTTTTTTACAAACATTTTGGCACATTTTAAATGTGTATTTTGGCCCTTTATTTACACGCATTTTGCTTTTAACATGCCGTACTTTTTCAACACACATCTGGTCGGGGGTTTTTTATTGTGCATTTTTAAACATGCATTTTGGCCTTTTAGCACACATTTTGGCACAGGTTATTTTAACACGCATTTTGGTGTGGTTTGTAACGCACATTTTGGCGCTTATTTGAGCATGTGGTTTGACACTTTAACGTGCATTTTGGTTTGCTTTTTATGCGTATTCTGGCAAACAGCACATTTGCTAGCCACTTTTGGGGTGCCATTACCAATTAATGGCACCACAAGCATAAGCATATCATGCATTTTGCATGTGTTTCCAGAATGCACACAAAAACACAGGTAAAAAATAAGCCAAAATACAATACAAGCGCTTTCTCTTTTTTTTTTTTTTTTTGCAAATTTTTTTATTTGAAAATGCATTTTCTAGTGCAAGAAAAGCTCACGGGGAAGTGGACCCTTTACAGCCACTGGAATAGTCCCATTACAATAATGCACATTACTACAATGCACAGCAAGGCATGCATCGTGGTGCGCTGTGTTACTGCGCCATTGATTTTAAATAGCATCCCAACATTCTGCACAGTAGCGGTCAGCATACAACACACCACAGCACATTAAAAAAATGCATGTTAAGGTGCCCTGAGAGCCTATTAGAAATCAATGTACGGTACTTACTTAATGCAGCACATCATAAGGCAATGGTTAAAGCAACTTGAAGCCTGAATATGCCTTTAAAAAAAAAACTGTCCTTGGGAAAAGAGTAATGCCCTTTTAGCAACTGTCTAAAGACTATACACTTAAAGGCCCAGTCACACTATGTGCAGTTACTTGCGTTTTTCTGAACTGCAATGACACATAGAAAACCATAGTTTTCTATGTGTCATGTTCACAACAGAATGCTGTGTTTCTCTGTGTTTCATAGCAGTGCAAATTTATGTTTGATTAATATCACACCCCAACACACAGAAACACGTCACAATGCACTGCAACACAACTCACCTCTCACCAAAAAGAACAGGTCAGGAAACATGCCTTTGAAAAAATAATATATGCAGAAAAACGCGCATACAAACACATGGAAATGCACATAAGTGCACATAAAACCACTCAGAAATCTGCATGGAAATGCGCAGAAACATACCAAGTGCGGTAAACTGCAGGCGCGTTTTTATGTGTTGTAGTGTAAACGGGCCCTAAGGGTGCCTCAATGCTCCAGTAATTAGGCCTTTAGTCCCATTCACATTCATACATTGTGGGTGCAGTGTGCTGTAAGCATGTTTTACATCCATTACCACTGACCTTTATGTAAAGCAGAAACTGCTTCAAAGATGTAGCAAGCAAATAATAGAGATTTCTTATTTTTGAAGCTTAATTCTGGTAAATTTAAAAGCACCACTTAAAACAGTTATGTACTGACTGTATAAAAAAAAATAAATGCATATTTAAACGCAGCTCACATAAGAAATGGAATATATCTTGATACCAGCCTTCTCTAATCCATTGTACAATAGAATTCCAAACCCTTAAGCCTCATAGACACGAGATGATTTTCCGACGGGAAATGTGTAATTACAGGCTGTTGGCGGAAAATCTGACCGTTTGTATGCTCCATCGGACAATTGTTGAATTTTCCGTGGACAAATGTTGGATGGCAGGCTTTAAAATTTTCTGCAGACAAATGTCTGTTATTGGATTTTCTGAGTGTGTGTACACAAGTCCGTCGGACAAAAGTCCAAAGTACAAACACGCATGCTCGGAAGCAAGAACGAGACAGAAGCGGTCGGTCCTGTAAACTAGCAGTCATAATGGAGAATTAACATTCGTGACGTGGCAAATTATGAAATCTCGAAATGCAGCGCACAATTCACTTCTTCTTTAATGGGATAATAATGAAGCTGCTTTGCTGGTGATACTAATGGAACTATTGCAAACTAATTTTCAAAGGCTTTTTTTTCTAGAGATATCAAGGATATTATTATTATGCTTGTTATTTTTTTTTTTTTTGGTGCAAATTACCACAACACCATTATCTTGTAGTTTTTAAGATCAAAGATACAACTATGTTATGGGCTTTCTGCGGCCTCCACGCCCATGTAAGGGCGTGTCTGTTTATTGGATAATGGGCTTTTGTATGTAGATGACCGCTCCGCCCCATGACGCAGCTGTACGCGCTGTTTGGCTGCGCCGTGACGTCACGTGCGCTGTGGTTTGCAACTTAGTTTTATGGGATGGTCAAGTTTTCCTCCTAATACTTTCCCCCTTCCCGTGTCTCTCCTATGGTCGCTGCTGGCTGCAGCTTGTGATGTGTGGTGGATGGGCTGATCCATACTTTGTGGGATTGCTGTCCCTGTGTTGAGGGGAGGGCAGGTCGCCTACTCCCCTTTCACTTTGTCGTTTGGCATAGGGGCAGGTTATGGGCTTTCTGTGGCCTCCACGCCCATGTAAGGGCGTGTCTGTTTATTGGATAATGGGCTTTTGTATGTAGATGACCACTCCGCCCCATGACGCAGCTGTACACGCTGTTTGGCTGCGCCGTGAGGTCACGGCTCATGCCCGCGATGAGCGGTGACATGCATGGACATCTCTTATGGCGGGGAGACACCAAGGTGTACGTTTATCAAACAGAGATAATTTATATCATTTCAGTTCTCAGCAGTTTGCAGGGAAAGGTCTTCTCATCTGGCACCCTGTTTATGAAGCGGAGAACATTTGTTCTCAGAAGGAGAAGAGAGGTGAAGTTTTTCCTCCGAGAACACCTGAGATCTGTGTAGAAGGAGAACTGTGAGAGGTGTCCAGTGGACCCCACCTACTAAACGCTTGCAGAAAACTACACGAGGGGGAGATACAGGACCAGTCATCCTGCACAAGGAGAGAAGACAGCAGTGACTGGTCTGTATTACAGGGAGCTCCTGTACAGAGGTAAAGCACAGTTGTTTAATGTTTAATTACTGCCCATAATTGGAAGAAATACACAAAGGACACAGGTTCAAGAAAGAATACAAATAGCTCTTCTATTTAGATAAGATATTGTTTAGCCATGAATTCAGCTTTAAGAATAAGAACCCTTACTTTAAAAAGGCTAAAAAGGGTGAAAAGGATTCTAATGAAATATTGATCTCAGCTGATGTCCCCTTTAACCATGGTCCACAACAAAATGCCATTTAATCATGCCATCCAGTGTCTGGGCAGTCCCAATAATTTGTTCCCATGAAAGGATCTCAGGCAATATCTGGATCATAAACTGCTGTAAGCCTCTTATATCGCATCTGATTGTTTTTATCCCCAAATGTCATCTGCTTTTTATGCAGGATGAAAAATCAATTTATGAAAGAAAACACATCAACGTGACATTCTCTGTCTCTGGAGCTTAAAGATGGAGCAAGCTCAGCTTTCAGGTGCATGCAGAATGGACTTGGACTTCGGAGAATGACATTGTCACACCTCTGATGTGTTATGAAGGACAGCATTCTGCTTGGTGACCTTATTAACCAAGAAACTGAATAGATAATTCTGCAGGATTTATTGTCACAATGTATGACTTCCATTAGCTGTTCACAGTACCATATTCTGGAACAGAGATAAGGGAACCAAACCTGGCAAAGCTGTGTTCGACTGTGTAAGTCTGAGGGTATCTGAATGCTGATTTAAGTTTATACAATGATGATTAATTACATTTTTATAATATTTTAATTGTTTTTATAGGAAAAAAATGAATGACACGCATACACTAGCCTACACGTTTAGGATCTTTAGGCGTTTTGTTTGCCAAAGCTCCTAAACTCAACTCCATAAAAGCTTATGTGTCTATGTACACATAGGGGTTATTTACTAAAGGAAAATCCACTTTGCACTGCAAGTGCACTTGAAAGTGCACTGAAGGTGCACTTGGAAGTAAAGTCGCTGTAGATCTGAGGGGGTCATGCAAGGAAAATGAAAAACAGCATTTTAGCTTGCACATGATTGGATGATAAAATTAGCAGAGCTTCCCATCATTTCAGATCTACCCTGTGTTGTTGTCGTGATGTTACTGTGTTTTGCATTTTCCCGTGGCAGCGGTAAATGTAGACCAGTGTACACGAAGCCTTATGCCCCGTACACACGGTCGGATTTTCCGACGGAAAATGTGTGATAGGACCTTGTTGTCGGAAATTCCGACCGTGTGTGGGCTCCATCACACATTTTCCATCGGATTTTCCGACACACAAAGTTTGAGAGCAGGCTATAAAATTTTCCGAAAACAAAATCCGTTGTCGGAATTTCCGATCGTGTGTACACAAATCCGACGCACAAAGTGCCACGCATGCTCAGAATAAATTAAGAGATGAAAGCTATTGGCTACTGCCCCGTTTATAGTCCCGACGTATGTGTTTTATGTCACCGCGTTCAGAATGATCGGATTTTCCGACAACTTTGTGTGACCGTGTGTATGCAAGACAAGTTTGAGCCAACATCCGTCGGAAAAAATCCTAGGATTTTGTTGTCAGAATGTGCGATCAATGTCCGACCGTGTGTACGGGGCATTAGTGTTGCATGCATGTGGGATAGTAGCCCTATAGCTATGAGGCCTTCAAGGGTGCAAGTCCCAAGCTATACAGGAAATAGTCAGTTTGTGCTAAATATGTTTGCCACTTTATTATTGTTTTCCAGGACTGGCCAGCAAAAATGGGACCTGTTGCCAGTAGGAATTAGAATTAAAAGGTATCTAAACCAAAAAGGAAAATTGAATAGAATCGGTGGCTGCATTCGTTTTCACTGTAGAACCTTCTCAGCATTTTAGAAAATTATCTTGCCAGAAATGCAGTGTCTTTGTCACTTCCTGTGAATTTAACTGATATATCAAACAATATTATCTTAGTAGTATTTTGTCAAGAAAAGATTGCAACCGCAGTTCCAAGTTTGTGTCCATTTTTGAGGTTTGATGAGGAATACAAGTGGACTCAGCACCCAATATATATTTTTTATGTTTATTGTATGCTTACCAATTAAAGCAAAAGTCTAGCACCAGGTTTTTTCCTGGTAGACACTCTGAGGACTTCACCAGATCATCTTAAGGACCAATTTAACATTCTGCTTCACAGTCCTGGCTTTATCAGCATGGCTCTTGAAGTCCACGTTTTGAGAGGCAGGGGAGACTCTAAACTGGGGATTCCTAGAATACTAAAAGCTAGGAAGTCTACTTCCTGCAAGGTCTATCAGCAGACATGCAAGGTATACTTTACTTGGTGGGAGTCTTGGGGCGTTCCATCCTAGGGGTTTCTTCATGAGATGAATGCTCTCAGGCTTATAGCTAGGCCTGGACCAGTGTTTGGCTCTCAGCCTTATTAAAGGTTAGGTTTCTACCCTTTCTATTTTTTTTGATTTGTAGGCCTTAGCCTTTCATTCTTTGATTAAGACCTTTGTACAGAGCGTCTCCAATGTACCTCTCCACCATGAAAAATGCACAGATTACCCCGATGTCAAAAATACATTCCTAAAATAAATTCTTTTAAAGAAAATTGAGTATTTAGCTTTTAAATTGGTGCTATAATATATTTATTTTTTTTAGCTTGTATAACATAAGACAACTTGTACCATATAAAAGTATATAAAACATTGCAAACTTCAATGCCATAATAAAGTAAAGAGTTACAGCTGGGTGCTACAATGACATGGAAATGAGACACAGTTTTGGCAGAGGTCCATCGAATCTGGGTGATACTTTTGACGGGTTTTGGTGTTAGCTGATTATAGTTAAGGGACAGATTTGTTTTACTTTATCTTGGCACATAACACTTGGCTGTACAATATGATGGAGCTTAATATAGAGGTTGATTCAGAGCCGGTTTTTCAATCGAACATGTGGCACTGAAAGCGCTGATATTTTTTTAAGCTGCACAGCATAGATCTAAAAATGAAATTTGGAAAACCATAAAATGAGAAAATATGAAATATGATCTGTTCGGAATAATAGCAGCACTGTACAAATCTTCACCATTGTAGCTGATCATGTTTTGAGTTAGCGTTTATTAACTCATAGTAGCCATTCAAATTTGTTTTAGCATTTCACAAATGACAAGGCTATCTGGGATCAGCTGCTTTTGGGTTGTGAACTTTAATATTTGCCCTATTAGGTGAAGGCACCAAGTTTAACCACTTCAGCCCCGGAAGGATTTGCCCCCTTGCCGACCAAGCACTTTTTGCGATTCGGCACTGCGTTGCTTTAACTGACAATTGCGTAGTTGTGCGACGTTGTACCCAAACAAAATTGACGTCCTTTTTTTCCCACAAATAGAGCTTTCTTTTGGTGGTATTTGATCGCCTCTGCGGTTTTTATTTTTTGCGCTATAAACAAAAAAAGAGAGTCAATTTTGAATATTTTTTACTTTTTTGCTATAATGAATATCCCCCCAAAATATATAAAAAAAATTTTTTTTCCTCAGTTTAGGCCGATATGTATTCTTCTACACAATATAGTGTTTACAATATAGGCTGATAGTTTTATGGCATTTTTATTATTATTTTTTTTTATTGGTAATGGCAGCAATCTGCAATTTTTATCATGACTGCGACATTATGGCAGACACATCGGTGAGCCGAGAGAGAGGTGAGCCGCCATCAGGGTGATCAGAGCGCGGGAACATAACAGCTTTAATTTCAATAGCTGTGTATTCCCCGCCATGCGCCGTCACATACAGCCCCTCCCCCTTGTCCGGGGAACTTTGATAGACAGATCATCTGTCCCAGGATTGGACGGGTGATCTGTCTATCAAAGTGCCCGGACAAAGAGGAGCGGCTGTGTGTGACGGCGCGAGGCGGGGAATACACAGCTATTGAAATTAAAGCTGTTATGTTCCCGCGCTCTGATCACCCTGATGGCGGCTCACCTCTCTCTTCCCCTCCGATCGCTGGAAGAACAGCTCACAGACAACACGCCTGCCGGCCGGGCTAGCCCCCCGCTCCCAGGCAGTCCTTCCTCGCCAGCCCTCAAAATCCACTCGCCAAATGCGAGCGGGTAAGTGTTTTTTTTTAGGGCTGATCTAGAGCAGTGTTTCTCAACTCCAGTCCTCAAGGCGCACCAACAGGTCGGGTTTTCAGGATTTCCACTATTTTGCACAGGTGATTTGATCAGTTTTCACTGCCTTAGTAATTACCACAGCCGTTTCATCTGAGGGAAATCCTGAAAACATGACCTGTTGGTGCGCCTTGAGGACTGGAGTTGAGAAACACTGATCTAGAGTATTAGAAAAAATAGGATAGAAAGAATACTGTTTAAGAAAATGAGCTACTGAAATCAGTAGAAACATAGATGTGCCCAGCCTATTGCATTAGGGTGTGCATCCCAAAGCTCAAACACACTGAAGCATAGTAAACTGTGATAACTATGCTTCTGTTTGTGAATGAACACAGTGAGTGAGTGTGATCACTGTGTTCATTTAGAAAAGGAAGGGGCCGGTAAATTACATATTGACTAGCTCTTTCCCACACTCTCCATCTTGAAACATTCCCCGTAGCAGCCAAGGGAGAGGAGGGAAGCCTGGGCAGCAGGGGGAGTCGGTACTGCACAAAGTGATTAGGGTGTGCCCAGGCAGACCTGGCACACCCCCTGCACATGCCTATGAGTAGAACACAAACAAAAGAAGTGTCAGGGCCCCTATCTCTCCACAGTGACTCACCTGTTGATGATATCCTGCTCGTCGGTCCTGCCTACTTAAGCCACCCAGCCCAGATAATCTCTGCCTTCCCTTTGGTCACATCCCTAGTAGGGATGAGCTTCGTGTTCAAGTCGAACCCATGTTCGGTCGTTCGCTGAATTACAAACGATATGGGCCGTTCGCGCCAAATTCGAGTGGCACGTCACGGCCCGTAATTCACTGCATTGCTGGTTGATGATTGGCCAAGCACGCACTATGCTTGGCCAATCACAGCGCTGTACAGAGAGCCGTAAATGGCCAAAGCCAGGGTGGCTTTGGCCAATTATGGCTCAGGG
This sequence comes from Lithobates clamitans, assembly GCA_037952925.1. Taxonomy (NCBI): domain Eukaryota; kingdom Metazoa; phylum Chordata; class Amphibia; order Anura; family Ranidae; genus Lithobates; species Lithobates clamitans. Next base: position 523,753 of record JBBGZY010002188.1, on the reverse strand, counting down.
GGTTTAGTACACACCCCACACTATATAAGGCCGCCTGCACGGCAGCCCTGTGTAGTGTGTTCCGGCGTTGAGAGAGAGATAGATAGACAGAGAGACAGTGTCATTTGATTTAAGTTAGATAGAGTAGGCAGGCGAGTCAGTTAGCTGCACTTACAGTGTATTGTGTATATATATATATATATATATATATATATATATATATATATATATATATATACACTGTATTCAGTTTAGCTAGATCCGTTCCTGGTATTCTCTTCCTACTACTGACAGGCAGGCAGGTGTTTTTACAGTATTTACAGCTACCTGAAGAAAATTGCTGGTGTTCTTCTGATCCTATTAGCTACAGTACCGCAGGCAGCTGCAGTATTGACAAGTTAGTTTATTGCGTCCTCTGCACAGTGTGCACCTAAAGCTACCTGAAGAAAATTAGTGGTGTTCTTCTGATCCTATTAGTACAGTACCGCAGGCAGCTGCAGTATTTACAAGTTAGTGTAGTGCGTCCCCTGCACAATGTGCACCTAAAGCCACCTGAAGAAAATTAGTGGTGTTCTTCTGATCCTATTAGTACAGTACCGCAGGCAGCTGCAGTATTTACAAGTTAGTGTAGTGCGTCCCCTGCACAATGTGCACCTAAAGCCATCTGAAGAAAATTAGTGGTGTTCTTCTGATCCTATTAGTACAGTACCGCAGGCAGCTGCAGTATTGACAAGTTAGTCTATTGCGTCCTCTGCACAGTGTGCACCTAAAGCTACCTGAAGAAAATTAGTGGTGTTCTTCTGATCCTATTAGTACAGTACCGCAGGCAGCTGCAGTATTTACAAGTTAGTGTAGTGCGTCCCCTGCACAATGTGCACCTAAAGCCACCTGAAGAAAATTAGTGGTGTTCTTCTGATCCTATTAGTACAGTACCGCAGGCAGCTGCAGTATTGACAAGTTAGTTTATTGCATCCTCTGCACAGTGTGCACCTAAAGCTACCTGAAGAAAATTAGTGGTGTTCTTCTGATCCTATTAGTACAGTACCGCAGGCAGCTGCAGTATTTACAAGTTAGTGTAGTGCGTCCCCTGCACAGTGTGCACCTAAAGCTACCTGAAGAAAATTAGTGGTGTTCTTCTGATCCTATTAGTACAGTACCGCAGGCAGCTGCAGTATTGACAAGTTAGTTTATTGCGTCCTCTGCACAGTGTGCACCTAAAGCTACCTGAAGAAAATTAGTGGTGTTCTTCTGATCCTATTAGTACAGTACCGCAGGCAGCTGCAGTATTTACAAGTTAGTGTAGTGCGTCCCCTGCACAGTGTGCACCTAAAGCTACCTGAAGAAAATTAGTGGTGTTCTTCTGATCCTATTAATACAGTACCGCAGGCAACTGCAGTATTTACAAGTTAGTGTAGTGCGTCCCCTGCACAGTGTGCACCTAAAGCTACCTGAAGAAAATTAGTGGTGTTCTTCTGATCCTATTAGTACAGTACCGCAGGCAGCTGCAGTATTTACAAGTTAGTGTAGCGCGTCCCCTGCACAGTGTGCACCTAAAGCTACCTGAAGAAAATGAGTGGTGTTCTTCTGATCCTATTAGTACAGCACTGCAGGCAGCTGCAGTATTTACAAGTTAGTGTAGCGCGTCCTCTGCACAGTGTGCACCTAAAGCTACCTGAAGAAAATTAGTGGTGTTCTTCTGATCCTATTAGTACAGTACCGCAGGCAGCTGCAGTATTTACAAGTTAGTGTAGTGCCTCCTCTGCACAGTGTGCACCTAAAGCTACCTGAAGAAAATTGGTGGTGTTCTTCTGATGCTATTAGTATCGCAGGCAGCTGTAGTATTTACAAGTTGGTGTAGTGTGTGCTCTGCACAGTGTGCATCTAAAGCTACCTGAAGAAAATTAGCAGTGTTCTTCTGATCCTATTAGTACAGTACCGCAGGCCGCTGCAGTATTTACAGGTTAGTGTAGTGCATCCTCTGCACAGTGTGCACCTAAAGCTACCTTAAGAAAATCCTATTAGTATAGTACCGCAGGCAGCTGCAGTATTTTCAAGTTAGTGTAGTGCGTCCTATGCACAGTGTGCACCTAAAGCTACCTGAAGAAAATTAGTGGTGTTCTTCTGATCCTATTAATACCACAGGCAGGCAGTTACAGTATTTACAGTTAGTGTAGTGTGTCCTCTGCACAGTGTGCACCTAAAGCTACCTGGAGACAATTGCTGTTGTTGTGCTCCTATTAATACCACAGGCAGGCAGCTACAGTATTTACAGTTAGTGTACTGTGTCCTCTGCACAGTGTGCACCTAAAGCTACCTGAATAAAATTGGTGGTGTTCTTCTGATCCTATATTAATACCACAGGCAGGCAGCTACAGTATTTACAGTTAATTTACTGTATCCTCTGCACAGTGTGCACCTAAAGCTACCTGAAGACAATTGCTGTTGTTCTGCTCCTATTAATACCACAGGCAGGCAGTTACAGTATTTACAGTTAGTGTACTGCATCCTCTGCACAGTGTGCACCTAAAGCTACCTGAAGACAATTTCTGGTGTTCTCATACTAATAATACTACAGGCAGGCAGTTTATTCTGCTAGCTGCAGTATCAGTATATATATATACATCCCAGCTTTGTGCAGCTACATCTCAGTGCAGGCCATTAGTATGTCTGGAAGGCCAACAAGGAGAGGCAGACAGTCACAAGCCAATAAAAGAGGGCAAGCAGGCTCTGTGTCTAGAGGCATAGAGGCAACAGTGCTGGTCGTGGAGGCAGTGCATCCTCATCAGCACGTGGCTGTGGGACACGCTTGTCCTTTTTTTCGGCAGCTGGCCATGTTGAGCTGCAACATGTGGAAGACTTGGTAGAGTGGATGACCAAGCCATCCTCATCCTCCTCATCCTCTCTCACCCAGGCTCAGGGTACTTTGTCTGGCAAGCGTACCTAAAAGACCCACACCAAAGAACAAAGAGGACCTCTCCTTGCCCCTCATCAGCTGGGATCTCCAACCCCACTATACCTTCAGTCCTTTCTGAGACCTGCACTGAGAGGAATGAAGGTGTAGAATTAGGTGTGTCACAGCCAAGTGCTTGGGGGCAATCTGCTATCGGTACACCGATGTCAGATTGTACCAGGCAAATTTCCGCGCCCCAGCTGCTGCACCGCCGAAAGAAGTTCGCTCCCAGCCATCCACATGCCCAGCGGTTGAATGCTAGCTTGGCTAAATTGCTAGCACTTCAACTGCTGCCTTTTCAGTTGGTAGACTCTGCCCCCTTCTGTGAGTTTGTGGAATGTGCGGCTCCTCAGTGGCAGGATCCCAAACACCACTTTTTCTCATTGGAGGCGAATCCGGCATGTGAAAATCAATGGTTCCCTATGGGAGCCATCCTAACTGGTCCGACACAAGTCGGCACGACTTTGAAAATGCTCCCTGTACTACTTTGGTCCGACTTTGATCCTACTTCAGCCCATTAACTATCATTGAAGTCGGATCAAAGTCGGATCGCCGTCCTGCATGATCCGACTTTGGCATGTGATTTGTGCTCAGTTGGTCTTGAGGGGGAACTCTGCGACAAATTTAAATAAAAAACCGGCATGGGTTCCCCCTCCAAGAGCATACCAGGCCCTTGGGTCTGGTATGGATTGTAAGGGGAACCCCCTACGCTGAAAAAACGGGTGGGGGTCACCCCCAAATCCATACCAGTCCCTTATCCGAGCACGCAGCCCGGCCGGTCAGGAAAGATCCCGGTCCCCCACCCTATGTGAATGAGTATGGGGTACATCATACCCATACCCATTCACCTAGGAAAAATAGTGTCAATAAAAAAAACACACTAGACAGGTTTTTAAAGAAATTTATTAGGCAGCTCCGGGGGTCTTCTTCCGACTTCTCCGCGGTCTCTTCCTTCTTCTCCCACTCTCTGGTATCTTCTGCCGGGCTCCTCCGCTATCTTCTGCTCTTTTGCCCACTCTTTTGCTAGCGGTGGCCCGGTCTTCTCCGCCATCTTCTTCCCTCTTCTCCCGATGTTGACACGACGATCTCCCCCACTGTAATGCCGTGTGTGCGTTGCGCAACGACTTATATAGGGATGGGGCGTGGTCACCAGGTGATGTCATCCGGTGACCCCGCCCCTTATGATGTCACAGTCCCATCATGCCCTGGGACTGTGACGTCATTAGGGGTGGGGTCACCAGGTGACATCACCTGGTGACCACGCCCCAGCCCTATATAAGTCGTTGCACACCGCGCACACAACATTTCAGCGGGAGAGAGCGTCGTGTCAACATCGGAAGAAGAGAAGAGGGAAGAAGACGGCAGAGAAGACCGGGCCACCCTTAGCAAAAGAGTGGGCAAAAGAGCAGAAAATAGTGGAGGAGCCCAGCAGAAGATACCAGAGAGCGGGAGAAGAACCGGAGAGCACGGAGAAGAGGCTGGAGAGCGCGGAGAAGAGGGAAGAGACAGCGGAGAAGAAGGAAGAGACCACCGAAGTCAGAAGAAGACCCCCGGAGCTGCCTAATAAATTACTTTAAAAACCTGCCGTGTGTTTTTTTATTGACACTTTTTTTCTTAGGTGAATGGGTAGGGGTACGATGTACCCCATACTCATTCACATAGGGTGGGGGGCCGGGATCTGGGGGCCCCCTTATTAAAGGGGGCTCCCGGATTCCGATAAGCCCCCCACCCACAGACCCCGACAACCAATGGCCAGAGTTGTCGGGAAGAGGCCCTTGTCCCCATCAAAATGGGAACAAGGTGCTTTGGGGTGGGGGCCCCCTGCCCCAAAGCACCCACCCCCCATGTTGAGGGCATGCGGCCTGGTATGGTTCAGGAAGGGGGGGGGGCTCGCTCGTCCCCACCCCTTTTCCTAACCAGCCGGGCTGCGTGCTCGGATAAGAGTCTGGTATGGATTTTGCGGGGACCCCCACGCCGTTTTTTCGGCGTAGGGGGTTTCCCTTAAAACCCACACCAGACTCAAGGGCCTTGTATACTCTTGGAGGGGGAACCCATGCCGTTTTTTTATTTAAAATTTGGCGCGGAGTTCCCCCTCAAGATCATGTGAGCACAAGTCGCATGCCAAAGTCGGATCATGCAAGACGGCGATCCGACTTCAATGATAGTCAATGGGCTGAAGTAGGATCAAAGTCGGACCAAAGTAGTACAGGGAGCATTTTCAAAGTCGGACCGACTTGTGTCGGACCAGTTAGGACGGCTCCCATAGGGAAACATTGATTTTCACACGTTATGCGACATGAGCTCCCAATGTCGGAGAGTTTGTCGCACTAGTGTGAACCCGAACTTAGGGTGACTGTGATCAAGTGTCAATGTGGAACCTAAAGCGGAACTAAACCCGCCTCTGTTTCATTTGCAACTGCCATGATGCTGCACATGTGATCAGTTATGACACCACACATTTGATGGTTTGATATTACTGAAAAACGTGTTGTGCTATCAATATAACGTGCATAAATTCATAACTAACAATCAATCAAGTTAAACATTCACTTATATCAAAAACTTTAAAAAAGAATGTGTTAAAAACATTCATAAATAATTCCAGTAGTCCATCAGAAAAAAAAGAAGAGAAAAGCTCTTGTGCAAAATTCCATTTATACTTGTATCAACAAAAATCCATATTTCAGTGTGAATAGCAAAATCTTCACACCAAAAAGTGCACACCCAACTCTCAAGCTGCTTACTAGCTACTCTGCCCCTAAGATGGGGGTCTGGCTGCACTTTATCCAAGTATCCCCATGAGATGGATGGTTGGATATCAGGAGCCATGATTCAAGGATGGGTTACCATACAATCAGGATGTTCAACAGTGGACTCAGCAAAAGGGAGAGACCAGAGCTGATCCTAGGGTCACAGACGCCTGGGTGCAGAAATATTTCTGGTGCCCCCATGTGGGCGTGGTCATCTTACCAACTCCTCCCCTTTACAGATGTTTCTATGGCAACGACTCAAACATAGAGATGTTCTCCTAAGAACTCTTCGTTACCCCGGGATCCTCCCATGATCTTTTAACAATAAAGAAAATACAGGAAGAGTGTACACTAATGAGACCTGGAGGGGGGTCTCTGATGCACACAGAGAGCGCTTCTGTTAGGGAATCTGTTAGAAAGAGCCCCCAGACATAGTACAGGAGATGGTCAGACTGCAGACATAATACAGGAGATGGTCAGAAACTGCAGACATAATACAGGAGATGATCAGGGACTGCAGACATAGTGCAGGAGATGATCAGAGACTGCAGACATAGTACAGGAGATGATCAGAGACTGCAGACATGGTACAGGAGATGGTCAGAGACTGCAGACATGGCACAGGAGATGATCAGAGACTGCAGACATAGTACAGGAGATGGTCAGAGACTGCAGATATAATACAGGAGATGATCAGAGACGGCAGGCATAATACAGGAGATGGTCAGAGACTGCAGGCATAGTACAGGAGATGGTCAGAGACTGCAGATATAATACAAGAGATGGTCAAAGACTGCAGACATAATACAAGAGATGGTCAGAGACTGCAGACATGATACAAGAGATGATCAGAGACTGCAGACATAGTACAGGAGATGATCAGAGACTGCAGACATAATACAGGAGATGGTCAGAGACTGCAGACATACTACAGGAGATGGTCAGAGACTGCAGACATGGTACAGGAGATGATCAGAGACTGCAGACATACTACAGGAGACAAATAGAAAAAGTAGTAAAAAACTTCAAAAATAATAATAATAAAGTTGCGCTATAAGCAGATATAATATTCATATGAAGAATCGTATATAGTATATTTACACAACTATCTAAATGTGATATGATGAACAGTAATATGTTTTTCACGTTATAATTTACTGTTCACCATGAATGGATAGGGTTAACAGCCATTGACCAAGTCTTGTTAATGCCTGTGCAATGCGTGTTTTGATGCTTTGTTATTGACTCCCACTTTTTTAAAATTCAGAACAAGAGTAGATATGCCATACTTCAAGAACACACTGCACTACAGCACGGAGAAATTAAAAATAAAACAGACATGTAGTTTTAAAAACACACTGCACTGCAGAAATGAGATTAAAATAGACGCTGTCTTTATTATAGGGAAGTTGGACACTTGTGTTTTAGCGTGTTATAACATCAGTGGTGGCTGCTTATAAGGGGCACAGGGGCGCCACCCCCTTAATTCATGCACCTGGCCCCTAATCTCCATGCAGGGTGCCGGACGCATGGATTTCGATGCCAGGTTTTTATTATCTTTTAAGCACATGATTAGAGCCTGAGGCTCTATTTGGCTTTAAAAAGGGTGGGCCCGGAAGCCCACCCACTTGTGTGACATTAGCGAATTAATATTCACTAATGTCTTGTGTAACATGTGCATTAAAAAGGTGCCATGCAAATGGGCCCTTAGGCTCCAGATATTAAAGTGATTGTTAACCCACTTATATAAAATCATCCCATCCTTGCTGTAATATTCCAATAAGTGTCCCTGTGCCTGTGTTATGTAAAAAATATGCTTAACTGTATCTATATACACAATAAGCACTGTGCTGTATAACATGCTTAAAGGGGAGGGGGGGGGGGGGTAACAAACACTTTAATTGAAAGGTATGGGATGGGAGTGAGAAAAACACTTCCCGACTTCCCATCACAGGTTGCACAATGGGTAGAGCATTGGCACAAAATCTGTGGAACCAAAGGCTATGAACTGAGGTATCATCCTTCTTATGCTATATTATAATACAGCACTGAAGGAGTAATGGATCCCAAGCAATTACATTTCTTTATATATCTTTAGCAGTCAGAACAGTTACTATGTTAGTGTTTCAGCTGAACATTTGTGGCTGGAGTTAGCCCTAAAGTTTCTGTTTATTTTGTACTTTAGAGTAATCATGTTTTACTGATTTTAAGGTTTATCCTCAGGCAATTTCACTTTACAGATGCAATTTTATTTCTTGGACTATACAAAAAAAAAAATATATATATTTTTGTCAAAGTACTCTAAGGTGAAATGGCTTTTGGTGAAATAGAGCAAGAAGCCATTTAATAATGTGTTGGCTGAGCACTGTTCATGTCATGGGGAAATTATTTTATTTTAGACATGCTAAAAAAAATTGAAATCCAGATTGCATTCAGCCTGTCATTGATGTTTGGAAAGATCCTTGTCATAAATAGATACTGATAGCAGAAGAATGGCAAACCAACAGAGATTCAGAAAATGAGATGTTTCAGCTATAAAACATAAATTTTAATTAATCCTGTAACCCGATTTAAAGGAGAAGACTGCTCAAAGCACACAAACAAATGATATTTATATATATATATATCTAGATCTATCTATCTATCTATCTATCTATCTATCTATCTATCTATCTATCTATCTATCTATCTATCTATCTATCTATCTATCTATCTATCTATCTATCTATCTATCTATCTATCTATCTATCTATCTATCTATCTATCTATCTATCTATCTATCTATCTATCTATCTATCTATCTATCTATCTATCTATCTATTTTATTATATCTTTTCTTGTGACAACACTGAAGAAATGACACTGCTACAATGTAAAGTAGCGAGTGTACATTTTGTACAATGGTGCAAATTTGTTGTCCCCTCAAAAAAACTCAGCCATTATTTTCTAAACCACTGCCAACAAAAGTGAGTACACCCCTAAGTAAAAATGTCCAAATTGGGCCAAACTAGCCATTTTCCCTCCCCGGCAGGGCTTTTTTTCAGGGGAAAATTGGTGGAACTCAGTTCCACCACCTCTGGCTCAGACCCTTTGGTGCCTGCTCACCACAATCGCTTGTAAACACAGAAGTCTGGTTTCTGTGTTTACAAGTGACAGCTCTGCACTCTGTATGTAATGCAATTTTGGTATTTAATGCCCCTTTAAGACCCTCCTACTGTTTTTGTGAAATTTGACTGAACACACCCACTATTTGATGTGATTTGCAGGGTGTGTGTAAGGGAAGGGGTTTTGTGGGCCCTGGTTAAGTTCCAGCACCTATTGTTTGAGAAAAAAAGCCCTGCTCCCCGGTGTCATTTGACTCATTAATGTTACAAGGTCTCAGGTGTGAATGGGGAGCAGGTGTGTTAAATTTGGTGTTATCACTCTCAGTCTCTCATACTGGTCACTGGAAGTTCAACATGGCACCTCATGGCAAAGAACTCTCTAAGGATCTGAAAAAAAGAATTGTTGCTCTACATAAAGATGGCATAGGCTATAAGAAGTTTGCCAAGACTCTGAGCTGCAGCACGGTGGCCAAGACCATACAGTGGTTTAACAGGACAGGTTCCACTCAGACCAGGCCCTGTCATGGTCAACCGAAGAAGTTGAGTGCACGTTCTTAGCGTCATATCCAGAGGTTGTCTTTGGGAAATAGACATATAAGTGCTGCCAGCATTGCTGCAGAGTTCGAAGGGGTGGGGGGGGGGGGGGGGTCAGCTTGTCAGTGCTCAGACCATGCGCTGCATACTGCATCAAATTGGTCTGCATGGCTGTTGTCCCAGAAGGAAGCCTCTTCTAAAGATGATGCACAAAAAAGCCTGAAAACAGTTTGCTGAAGACAAGCAGACTAAGGACATGGATTACTGGAACCATGTCCTGTGGTCCAATGAGAACAAGATAAACTTATTTGGTTCAGATGATGTTAAGCATGTGTGGTGGCAACCAGGTGAGAAGTACAAAGACAAGTGTGTCTTACCTACAGTCAAGCATGGTGGCGGGAGTGTCATGGTTTGGGGCTGCATGAGTGCGGCCGGCACTGGGGAGCTAAAGTTCATTGAATGAACCATGAATGCCAAAATGTACTGTGACATACTGAAGCAGAGCATGATCCCCTCCCTTCGAAAACTGGGCCACAGGGCAGTATTCGAAAACGATAATGACTCCAAACACACCTCCAAGATGACCACTGCTTTGCTAAAAAGCTGAGGGTAAAGGTGATGGACTGGCAAAGCATGTCTCCAGACCTAAACCCTACTGAGCATCTGTGGGGCATCCTCAAATGGAAGGAGCGCAAGGTCTCTAACATCCACCAGCTCCGTGATGTCGTCATGGAGGAGTGGAAGAGGACTCCAGTGGCAACCTGTGAAGCTCTGGTGAACTCCATGCCCAAGAGGGTTAAGGCAGTGCTGGAAAATATTGGTGGCCACACAAAATATTGACACTTTGAGCCCAATTTGGACATTTTCACTTAGGGATCTACTCACTTTTGTTGCCAGCAGTTTAGACATTAATGGCTGTGTGTTGAGTTTTTTTGAGGGGACAGCAAATTTACACTGTTATACAAGCTGTACACTCACTACTTTACATTGTAGCAAAGTGTATTTCTTCAGTGTTGTCACATGAAAAGATATAATAAAATATTTACAAAAATATGAGGGGTGTACTCACTTTTGTGAGATACTGTATAAAAGGATGGGGTGATGGCGAAGGTATTGAATTTATTCTTCTCCTCAGTCTTCACGAGTGAATCGGGGGGCTTCAGTAACCAAAACTGCAGTGTTTATCCTCATGACACAACACAGGAAGCACCTCCATGGTTAAGAGAGGACAGAATTAAAATTAGACTTGAGAAACTTAACATTAATAAATCACCGGGACCAGATGGCTTGCATCCGAGGGTACTTAGGGAACTCAGTCAAGTGATTGCCAGACCGTTGTTCCTAATTTTTACAGACAGTCTATTGACTGGAATGGTACCAGCTGATTGGAGAAAAGCCAATGTAGCACCAATATTTAAAAAGGGCCCAAAATACATCCCTGGGAATTACAGACCAGTTAGCCTAACATCGATAGTATGTAAACTCTTGGAGGGGATGATAAGGGACTATATACAAGATTTTAGTAATAAGAACGATATCATTAGCAGTAATCAGCATGGATTCATGAAGAATTGTTCTTGCCAAACCAATCTATTAACCTTCTATGAGGAGGTGAGTTGCCATCTAGATAAAGGAAGGCCCGTAGACGTGGTGTATCTGGATTTTGCAAAAACATTTGACACAGTTCCCCATAAACGTTTACTGTACAAAATAAGGTCCGTTGGCATGGACCATAGGGTGAGTACATGGATTGAAAACTGGCTACAAGGGCGAGTTCAGAGGGTGGTGATAAATGGGGAGTACTCAGAATGGTCAGGGGTGGGTAGTGGGGTTCCCCAGGGTTCTGTGCTGGGACCAATCCTATTTAATTTGTTTATAAACGACCTGGAGGATGGGATAAACAGTTCAATCTCTGTATTTGCAGACGATACTAAGCTAAGCAGGGCAATAACTTCTCTGCAGGATGCGGAAACCTTGCAAAAAGACCTGAACAAATTAATGGGATGGGCGACTACATGGCAAATGAGGTTCAATGTAGAAAAATGTAAAATAATGCATTTGGGTGGCAAAAATATGAATGCAATCTATACACTGGGGGGAGAACCTCTGGGGGAATCTAGGATGGAAAAGGACCTGGAGGTCCTAGTAGATGATAGGCTCAGCCATGGCATGCAATGCCGAGCTGCTGCTAATAAAGCAAACAGAATATTGGCATGCATTAAAAGGGGGATCAACTCCAGAGATAAAACGATAATTCTCCCACTCTACAAGGCTCTGGTCCGGCCGCACCTGGAGTATGCTGTCCAGTTTTGGGCACCAGTCCTCAGGAAGGATGTACTGGAAATGGAGCGAGTACAAAGAAGGGCAACAAAGCTAATAAAGGGTCTGGAGGATCTTAGTTATGAGGAAAGGTTGCAAGGACTGAACTTATTCTCTCTGGAGAAGAGACGCTTGAGAGGGGATATGATTTCAATTTACAAATACTGTACTGGTGACCCCACAATAGGGATAAAACTTTTTCGCAGAAGAGAGTTTAATAAGACTCGTGGCCACTCATTACAATTAGAAGAAAAGAGGTTTAACCTTAAACTACGTAGAGGGTTCTTTACTGTAAGAGCGGCAAGGATGTGAAATTCCCTTCCACAGGCAGTGGTCTCAGCGGGGAGCATTGATAGCTTCAAGAAACTATTAGATAATCACCTGAATGACCGCAACATATAGGCATATACAATGTAATACTGACACATAATCACACACATGATGGACTTTTTTCAACCTCACCTATTATGTAACTATGTATATATATATATATATAATATATATATATATATATATATATATATATATATATATATATATATATATATATATATATATATATATATATATATATATATATATATATACGCTACTGTGCAAATGTTTTAGGCAGGTGTGCAAATACTGCAAATTAAGAATGCATTCAAAGTACCAAGTGTTAATAGTTTATTTTTATCAATTAAAAGTTGGAAAGTAATTAAACAGAAGAGAAATAAAAATCAAAATTTAGTGTGACCACCCTTTGCCTTCAAAACAGCATCAATTCTTCTAAGTACACTTGTTCACAGTTTTTGAAGGAACTTGGCAGGTAGGTTGTTCCAAAATCTTGGAGAATTTACCACAGATCTTCTGTGGACATAGGCTGCCTCAAATCCTTCGGTCTTTTCATGTAATCATGAATCAGGGCTTTGTGGGGGCCAAACCATAACTTCCAGTACTCCTTGTTCTTCCTTCTTTCTCTGTTGTGTATTGTTGAGTTACTTAGCCTTGTTTTCACATTGGAGGTATGGCTTTTGGGCCACAATTCTTCCGTGAAGGCCACTTCTGGCCAGACTTATCCGGACAGTAGATGGGTATACCTGGGTCCCACTGGTTTCCACCAGTTCTGTGCTGATGACACTGCTGGATGTCATCCAATGTTGAAGGGAAGTAAGTATGATATGTCTTTTATCTGCTGTGTTGTTTCCTTGGCCGACCACTGCATCTACGATCCACAGCATTGCTTGTTTCTTTGTGCTTCTTCAAAAGAGGTTGAATAGCACATCTTGAAACCCCAGTCTGCTTTGAAATCTTTGCCTGGGAGAGACCTTACTCATGCAGTATAACTAATGTGTGTCTTGTTGATGTGCTCAGTCTTGCCATGGTGTATGACCTGCCACATGAAACGGTCTTCTACATCCTCACCTTAGTAGCAACTGTAAAATTGGAATACTGATTCACTTAACCTATGAGGGGAGGATACCCATTCCAGACACCAATCCAGTGGCATGATATGGTCCTATGAGTGACCACAAAGCGAGGCTGACTTTCCTTGTTTCACAACAAAGAGGTCAGTGCAATCTGGCGAGTTTGGATTATTTTTTACGAGCACATGGTGATACAACATGACAGTGGTGATTTTTGGTGTCAAGACACAACTGTCATCTTCACTTTCTTATGGACTGTCATTGTTATTTGTGGAATACTGAACACAGAGACTATATTACTATGAACTGAGCACTTATTATTCATTTATTTGTATTATTTTAGTAACTTTGTTTGTGTTGCAAGTGCTGTCTAGCAAACAGATGGTGTTATTTGTAATTCATTTAATTGGTTTGAGATAGCTGATGCACAGTAGGTAGTGATTTGGCGCGAGTGATTATTATACTTTACACATAAACAATGTATTTAACATAGTCCAAATTTTAAAAATCAAATTAAATACTTATTTTACGAAAAATAACTAACTTAAAATAACCTTTTATTTTGTAATCTTATTTTGAGCCAGCAGGTGGAGCGCTTATCTCCTTTTCTCATATTTAGGTAGGCATTCTTCTCAAATTGTTCTGGAAGAAGCCTGTTGTATGACCAGGGTCCCCACCCAGTGAGTTATCCCTTACCAGACAGCTCAGTCCAAAGTTGCAGGCCCACAAGTGGAACCTCAAAGCAGATAGTGTAGGTTATGCTACCTCTTTAGTCAACCCATGGGGCTCTGGGAATCATTTTATATATCAAATGTTAATTTTTAAAACAAAGATTGCTTATACAGTAATAAAAAATATAAGGCACAAACTAAAAAACATTAAAAAACAAAACAAAGATAAACTTGACCATTATAGTTTCCCTACAAAAAAGACCTAATTCTTGGAGGGCATTAAAATGGAAATGAACCATTCCAAGCAATGCTACGCTGAAAAGTAGAAATCAGGATGTGTAGACAAAGAGGCTTTTTCCATTTTTTCTTAATAAAGAACAGTGCCCACAGGCAAACCAAGACCTGTTTTAGTCCATCTATTTTTATGGCAGGGTAAAGAATATCACTTGACATACAAATAAAACATTTCTGTTCTGTTTAGCAGCTCCATTGGTGATGCCTTCTCTCTTTATACAGGAATATACAGAGAAGCTCATTGGGATTATTGGGAGATTCAATTTAATGCCTTGTTTTAGCACGGAGTCTGAGCTATATGCGTGCAAAATAAGTGCCAAACAACGTATGTTATACTACTGCTTTATATATTCATTCACTTGTAATTGTCAAAGCAAAAATGATATGAGCATTGTGTAATAGCCATACTATTATCAAACACAGTTACTGGATAACTGCAGGCAAAACCCTTGGTTTGGTATTAAATATTTAAAGTTATTTGCATTTTACTTACCAGTGGCAAATTTTTCTGGTACAATGATTTTTTATTGAAATACAAAGAAAACAGATGCAAAATTCCCATGCAGGGGAAATGAGCTTTAGACACAGTGAGAAATTTTACTCAAAAAAACAGAAGAAAATTTGTCATAGAGTATGAGCTAACAAAGACCCTCAGAACAAGGCCAGGGGTCAAGGCTGAGTACCTTAAGACTCAGAGGCTAAGGTGGGTGAGAGGAGAGGACCTATCCTCTAACAAGGGATTAACAAAACCAGACTGAACGAGGGGCAAAAAAAAAGGGGGAGGGGGGGAAGAAAAGGGAAAACATAAAAAAAAAAAAAGAGTTGGGAAATAGTAGAGGGAGAGAATAGGAAGGAGATTGGAGGAACAAGAAGAACGAAAAGGTAGTAAGAGGGGGAAAAGGGAAGTTCCACAGGCTGGGGATAGGTTAATTTGAGAGGCCTAGGCTGGTCGGGTGTAAGGTTGGAAAAGCGTAAGGTTGCCATGGGGCCCATGCTTTGAGAAATTTAGAGTGTCATGGAGGATACTTGTCATCTTTTCATGAATTGTAAGGGTCGTCAGGCTGCTCTTCACCTCCGCAAATGAAACAGCTGGCTTTTTCCAGGCCCTGGCTATTGCATGCAGGACCGAACTGGGAATAAAAACCAGCCCTGGAAATAATTTCATACCAGCCCCATAGCATTATTATACCAGCCCAACGTCACCTTCCCCTGTATTCAGGTGATCACAGATTGAATTACATCCCCATTTCTAAAAGAGATATAGAGCGAATACCGCTTGTCGCTCAGATTCCCAATATACTGTCTGTATCCTCCTCCAGTAAGTGATCACGGCTCCAAAATGGTTGACCCTGTATCCTGTGTCCAGGCTGCAGCATAGGCACAGTGCCCCCCCCTGCTTTAAATGCTCCCACGATACCAATAGGAGCCACTGCCAGGTCCGCAATGTCATCAGACCGTCGTGTGCATGCGCATAGGTGTGCGGTGGTTGCAATGGAATAAATTTGGCTGCACGAACCTGCCCCATCCACCCATTGGGGAGGAGAGATAGGGCTGACACTGCACAGTCATTTAAACAGGGGCCACCTTCCACAAGGGGGGGGGGGATGGAAAGTACCCCAGCCTGAACAACACATCCCCATCAACCAGACGGGCGGAGTATGGCACACCCACAAGACCAGCATCCACATCCTCTCCATAGTTGTCAACACAAAGGCGTACAACATATCAACTCTATAGGGCATATACATTACACCCAAATATGGGCCATATAAAAAAAAAACACAAATGTGTCTAACTTAGCATAGAGTCCCTAAAGCAGGGGTAGGCAACCTTTGAGAGATAGGAGAGATAGAGATCTACCTGAACAACATGGAAGAGATCAAAGATCACCGGGGTACAGCCCCCCCCCCCCCGCTTTTTTAGCACCCCCCCCTTTTTTTTTCTTTTTTATTAACTAGCAAACCCCTAATAAAAATTCAAAAACGACTAAAACTAATGTCACTGTAAAAATATAAACTAAGCCTACCTTAAGAGTTAGCTTTAGTGAGAATCTCGGCATTCACTTTCGTTCACATTTTTTTTTTCGTGGCTGGGGAGTAATTAGTTTCCCCCCCACAAGTCTGATGCCGGAGTCAATCATGAAGGCAGAACTTCTGGTATTGAAAGCTGACTTTCTTGATTAGTTTCAGGCCTGGCTATCTGCTCTGACTTCTGGCCAGTGTAGGTAGGATGTAGGGCAGCATCTAGGGTTCAATAGTAGGAAGGGCAGTGTACAGGGGTCAGTAGAATGTAGGGCAGTGTACAGAGGTCAGTAGTAGGTAGGGCAGCGTACAGAGGTCAGTAGTAGTTAGGGCAGTGTACAGAGGTCAGTAGTAGGTAGGACAGTGTACAGAGGTCAGTATTATGTAGGACAGTGTACAGAGGTCAGTAGTATGTAGAGCAGTGTACAGAGGTCAGTGGTATGAAGCCCAGTGCACAGAGGTTAGTAGCATATAGGGCAGTGTACAAAGGTCAGTAGAATATAGGGCAGTGTACAGAGGTCAGTAGTATGTTGGGTAGTGTACAGGGATCAGTAGTATGTTGGGCAGTGTACAGAGGTCAGTAGTATGTTGGACAGTGTATAGAGGTCAGTAATATGTAGGGCAGTGTACAGGGGTCAGTAGTATGTAGGGCAGTGTACAGAGGTCAGTAGTAGGTAGGGTTGCATACAGGGATCAGTAGTACGTAGGGCAATGTACAGAGGTAGCATATAGTGTACAGAGGTCATCAGTATGTAGGGATGGGGTCAGGAGGGCAAGGTATAGGGGGTTCAGGGGGGCACAGTACTAAGGGAATAGAAGGGCATGGCACTGGGGGTCAGGAGAGCATAGTGCTGGGTTCAGGAGAGCATGGCAATGGGGGTAAGGACAGCATGACACTGGGGTTCAGAAGGGCATAGCGCTGGGGCTCAGGACGGCATATCTTTGGAGGTCAGGAGTGCATAGCGCTGGGGTTCAGGAGAGTATGGCGCTGGGGTCAGGAGGGTTTAGTGCTGGAGGTCAGGAGGGAATGGCGCTGGGGGTCAGGAGGGCATGGCACTAGGGATCAGGAGGGCATGGCGCTGGGGTTCAGGAGGGCATGGCGCTGGGGGTCAGGAGGGCATGGCACTAGGGATCAGGAGGGCATGGCGCTGGGGTTCAGGAGGGCATGGCGCTAGGGTTCAGGAGGGCATGGTGCTAGGGTTCAAGAGGGCATGGTGCCGAGGGTCAGGAGGGCATCGTGCTGGGAGTCAGGAGGGCTGGGGTGTTAGAAAGGCACAGACTTTTTTTAATGCAGAGTGGCGCAGGGAAGGTGCAATGGCAAACCCACATGTCCTGGCCCTCATCCCTGGCGACAATCCTGTGTCTCCTTGCCACCTGGCATCACCCACAAACCCCTTGGATAGGGGTTCATCAGGCACAGCCCCTGATGATGCACTTTTGGTGACGAAACATTGGCTGGAGCTTGGGACATGTGATGCAGATCGGTGATGTGGCGGCCATCTTAGTGGTTTGAAACGCTGGACGTTTCTACATGCCTGTTTAACCTACATTAAAAGTGAGTGGATCCATTTTTATTCTCAATAAATTGTTTTGTATCGATCATTGCGCAATGAGTGTTCCTTTCTATTCTTACATATATGTGGAAGCTGGAGCTTGCTGCAGTAGGTCTTTTCTGGATGTGGAGTGATTCCCTTACCCTTAATGGTCTTACATGGCGTGGAGCAGCTTCAACCGTATGTGGAGTGGAACAGTGATTGTAGGAAGGATCGATGGTGCCGTTATTCAGTACATTTAAAAGTGTATACCCTATACACTGATGGTAAGAGTCAGTTGGGTGATGGGATTTTAAAGTAGTTGTAAGACCAGGTTCACACTGGTACGGCATGCCTGTTGTACGACTGTCATCCTGTTTTGCCCTGCGACATTGTTCCTGCATCGGTCCTACTTCCATTCGACTTGAATGAACAGCATGCGATTTTGCTTTTTACTTTGAGATAATCCAACTTGTCCTTTGACCAATCAAAACAATCCAAGTGTGACATAAATTCCTTTTACTGCTGCTGTAATCACCATGTCGGTTGTCACAAGTCGGATGGTTAGGACGAGGATCCGACTTTGATCCAACTTCAATAATATTAAATGGGCTGAAAACGAACTAAAGTCTGAGCAAAGTAGTGCAGAAACCTTTTCTAAAGTCGGACCGACCTGTGTCAGACCAGTTAAGACGGCTCTCATAGGGAATCGTTGATTTGTACACGTCATGCGACATGTGCTCCCAAAGTCGGAGCGTATGTCGCACCAGTGTGAACCGGGCCTAAGCCTTCATAAATACCCAGTTAAGTGACTGGCCTCAGGTGATACACAGAGATTAAACAAATCATCCTACATAAGTTGCACCTGTTTATCAGCACTCTTCTCTTCTGTACATCCATTCAAAGTGCAGAATGTATAAAGCTTGTCTGAGATTACAGAAAAAAGGGGGTGAATAGCTGAGGTTACACTATACAGAGCACAGTGAGGAGAACTCTGAGGGCTGATTGCAGGGAAGGGACACACCACCCTCCACACACCACAAAGAACAGAGCTGAGGTTGTCAATCACAGGCTGTGTGCTGGAGATCCCTTCCCTGTCACCTTTTTTCTCAGGAAAAGAAGTGATTCGTGCAGATAGCAGAGGAATGGGGCAGCAAAGAGAAATTACACTCAGTGCTCTGGATTGAGACAAGTACACACTATAGAGGGATGTACTTTGTTTATATTTCATGTTTAAGTTTAGAACCACTTTAACCCTTCCCCATCCTATCCAGAACGAAAAAAAACAGCTTCAGGAAACCATACATTTTTTTTTTCAAAATTGTCGCTCTTTGTTTGGTTATAGTACAAAAAATAAAAACCGCAGAGGTGAGCAAATACCACCAAAAGAAAGCTCTATTTGTGGGGAAAAAAATATCAATTTTGTTTGGGTACAGCGTCGCACGACCGCGCAATTGTCAGTTAAAGCGATGCAGTGCCGTATCACAAAAAATGGTCTGGTCATTAAGGGGGTAAATCCTTCCGGGGCTGAAGTGGTTAAAGCAGAGGGAAAGAAAGGTCAGAGGTTAATTTTTTTTTTTTTACAACAAAGCTTTACACATAGATAAGAATCATATCTTTTAGCCATGTGACTGTAATTTTCAAATCTCATTGTAATCAGTTGAAAATAGCTGTCACTTTTTAAATATCCTCTTGCGTTAGCTTTGTTAAGACTCATGAGTTTTATAAGAACAGATATCCTTTCATGGTCAAACTTTTGATTTTTACAACTTAAAATGGCAGTACACTGGACGGCCTTGTCCTCAGCACATAAATATCATTCTTGCAGAAACTGCTAATGGGCTTTCTAGCTACAAAGCGATTTCACATGTGTCATTAGACTTGATGCACTAATTTAGCATATGCTAATTTCTTTGCTTGGCGAGAACCAACAGATATCTATTTGGGTGATGAGCGAATTTCACTGTAAGACATGTTGTAACAACCATTTAAAGTAGTGGTTTGATTAAATGTCAAGAAAGACGCAAAGAATAACACTAACCACATGCCCATGATGACATTTTCATAAATAACAGCTGCTTGACATATTTTTATGTACTTAAATCTTTAGCGACCATGTTGCCCCAAGGACTTGTGAATGATACCTTCTTCTTTTATGCAGGCTTCGGCCTCTTTTGTCAAGATCCATCCATGTATTGCACTAATGAAGACAGCTGGTGACCTGCTTTATATGCACCGCATCCACTTTGTGCAATGTATTGAGTTTCAACCTGCAGAGACAGAGGTGAGGAACTGATCAGGAACCGCAACGAAGGAGCAAGAGCATGGGCGTCCGCAGGTAGGGGCAAGGGGGGTCAATTGCCCCCCCCCCCCCGGAATCAGGGATCGGATCGGCACTGTTAAATTCAGCACAGTGGCGTCGCTATGGGGGTGCAGGCAGCCCGCACCCTGGTGCTATCCACCAGTCAGGTGACACCATCAAGGTGTTGTCAAGCCCCCCCATCAGTGTAGTGTGACTGCAGGCTCTTTTCCCTGCTCAGTCCAGCAGAGAACTGGCGCTGTGACAGGAGAAAGGCGAGCTGCGGGCTGTCAGAGGTTCCCCCCCGCTCGCCCCCCCCTTCTCCTGTTAGGGAGAAGAGGTGGTGGCTCTCACTAGGTTTCGCCACCCAGCTTCCTGCCCACTCTTTCCTTCCCCATTGGCCATAACTGAAGGCCAACTGAGGGCCAATCAAAGGAGTCTAGGAGAGGAGAGCATCATGGGACATGTAGTCCCGAAAGATTGGCGGCTCCATTTTCCACAGGGAGGAGGCTACAGCTTGATCAAGAGAGAGATTGAGAGACTGCGGTCTGGAAAAAAGCTGAGGGAAAGAGTGCTACAGACAAAGAAAGAGGAGTGTGCTGGGCAGAAGCCAGAGAGAGAGCTACGCTGCCCAGCACCACCAGAGAGAGAAAGACTGAGCCACTACTAGGGTACAGACATGCTACACTACTGACCAGAGTCGCCCCTGGGGAACCCAGCGTGAGCGCTCGTCCAGCCCGGAGGGATCACTGCTGTAGTTTCACTGGGTCTGGTAAGAGGGCCTATCGGCCATTATCCGTTACTTATCCTAGGGACTATACTACGTCTGCAGTCTCTGACCATGATAATGTGATAATGACATTGTCGAAAAGCATCATGCACCTAAAACACAAATGGGAGAAGGGATGGGCTTTATATATGTTTAGTTATACCATGAAAGCTTGACTCCTGCAGAAGCTGGCACTATTAGGGCCTTTGTTGGGGGACTTTGGGCATATGTCGATGGAATCAGTTTAATATCAGACGCTTACAGTGGAACTACACTACACTTCATCTTAGCACCACAAACCAAAAATGCCATTTAATTCATTTATCTGAGCACCACAAACCAAAAATGCTATTAATTCAATTTTAATATGAAATTAATCTGCCCTTAGCTCAGGCTTGCAAGCAGGAGGGGGTGTGCTTAGCTAAGGAAGCCCCCTCCTCCCCTTCTGAAGACTCCTGGGATGTATAACATCATTTATAACTACACTATAAACAGTGAAATTGTGCTGTAGAGACTAAAAAGCTGCTGGCAGAACCATAGATATACAGTGGCTATGGTAATAACCCCCCCCTTAAAATAATACAATTAAAATAATACAATTTTGTTGCTTTGCAGCCTGAAGTGAAGATGGGCACATTTTTTGTTTTGTCCAGCTGTATTTACTAGTGCAACTTATAACATCCAAGTGAAAGATATAACACCAACATGTCAGAAAAAATCAAAAACAGAATCACTGAGTTGGAAAAAGGATCACCTCCCATTATGTCATTATTTTGTTGGACCACCTTTTGCTTTAATTACAGCCTTTAACCTCCCTGGCGGTATTCCCCAGTCTGGCTGTGGGTGGAATTTCAGAACCAAAAGCGGTAAACCCGAGCCAGACTCGGGATCGCATCGCAAGATCCAGGAAGAGCTTACTTACCTTGTCCCCTGAATCCTGCGAAAGTCTCCCCGCAGTGTGAGCGGCTCATCCTCCGATCGATTCATCATGGAGCCAGGCTCCGTTCCCTGGGAGCGTTGTCCCTGCGAACTGGAGATTGTCCATAACAACCAAAACCGTTCCTTTACATCAGAAGTGGTTTTAGACCAGCTAGAAAACAGCGATAACAAATTAGAATTACTCGCAGAATTGAGCGATAATGATTTGTGGGGAGATCCGTCATCAAACACTGAAAAGTAATGACAGCGACAATTCTGCAACTGAGCAAATTTTAGTGTTTTTGATTTGATTACATTATTGAATCATTTGTATTATTATTATATTATTATTTGGTATAATTATTTATAGTTATTTATTATATTATAATTTATGATTTTGTTTTTCAAACTTAATCATACCCGAGATGTCTGCTAGACTCTTGTTTGGACAGATTTAAGAATTACAGGCCTACAATTTAAAACACCAAATTTCCATGCAAAATAATTGTACCGCTTTCAGCACCAAAAATCTGAAATAATCATACCGCCATGGAGGTTAATCTGTTGGTATATGTCTCTACTAACTTTGCACATCTAGACTTTGCAATATTGGCCCAATTTTCTTTGCAGAACTTCCATGTGGCCTCAGAATCTTCAAGGTAAGTTTAAGGTGGTCAGATGAGACTGAGACTCCTTTCACACCGAGGGCGTTTTGCAGGCGCTATAGTATTAAAAATAGCGTCTGCAATCCGCCCTCAAACAGCTGCAGCATTGTCTCCAGTGTGAAAGCCCCAGGGCTTTCACACCTGAGCGCTGCGCTGGCAGGACGGGAAAAAAATTCCTGCCAGCAGCTTCTTTGGAGCGGTGTGTTTACCGCTCCTCCACCGCTGCTCCCCATTGAAATCAATGGGGCAGCGCTGGGATACCGCCGGCAAAATGCCGCTATTGCGGCGCATTGCGGGCGGTTTTAACCCTTTCTCAGCTGCTAGCGGGGGGTAAAAGCGCCCCGCTAGCGGCCGAAATGCGCCGCTAATCCGACGGTAAAACGCCGCTATAAATAGCGGCGTTTTACCGCTGACGCTATGGGCAGCCCGGTGTGAAAGGGCTCTAAAATTGAATTATTTGGCCTCCACACCAAATGATATTTGGCGCAAATCCAATACAGCTCACCATCCAAATAACACCATTCCTACAGTAAAGCATGGAGGTGGTAATAACCTGTTATGGGGGTGTTTCTCTGCAGCAGGGACTGGAGCACTTGTCAGGATAGAAGGAAAAGGGATGGGGCAAAACACCAGCTTGAGGAACATCTGCTGCCCTCTGCCAGAAAGTTGTCATTGGCAAGAAGATTTATCTTCCAACATGACTATGACCGAAAGCACCCAGCAAAAATGACCACACAGTGGTCGAAGGAGAAAATGGTGATAGCCCATGCAAGGCCTAGTCAGAGCCCAGACTTAAATCCCATTGAAAATCTGTGGAATGACTTGAGGACTGCAGTCCACAAACAGTCACCATTAAATTTACCTGAACTTGAGCAGTTCTGCAAATAAGAATGGGCAAATATTGCAAAATCTAGATGTGCAAAGTTAGTAGAGACATATTCCAACAGACTAAAGGCTGTAATTAAAGCAAAATGTGGTCCAACAAAATACTGACACAAGGGGGTGATCCCTTTTCCAACTTTGTGATTCTGTATTTGAATTTTGTAAAACAATTTCTGACATGTTGGTGTTATATCTTTCACTCGGATGTTATAAGTTTCACTAGTAAATACAGCCGGATAAAACAAAATCAGTGTCTGTCTTCATTTCAGGCTGCAAAGCAACAACATGTGATTATTTTAAAGGGGGTGATTCTTTTCTATACCCACTGTAAATGGTGCAAAACATCAACATCTTCGAAAAGTGCCAAGCACTTGAACAGCTAAACGATGAACAGTAACTGATCATATAAAAAAAAGGTGAAAAAAAAATGTGTATAGTACCAACCAATAGTCACAAATGGTGTAAATAACCCTGAATCAAAACAAATAGTGCAACAGTGATGATAGCAGTTAAAAGCAGCGACACCTCGCGTGCTCTGCCACCAATGATACAATAAGACTCTTACCAGAGCAAATGGACTCTTTATACAGGAAAGAATCAAATGTGTTTGTATGTAAAGCTGGTCTCCTATTCAGGATTGAAAGGCGCGTCCCTGATGAAACACTTGTGCCCTGCACACACGACCGGTTTTGCCGTCGGAATAAACTCTGAAGGTTTTTCCGACGGAATTCCGCTCAAGCTGTCTTGCATACACACGGTCACACCAAATTCCGACCGTCAAGAACGCGGTGACGTACAACACGTACGATGGGACAACACGTACAACGTCTCGTACTTGCTTCAGAGCATGCGTCATTTTTGGTATGTCGGAACAGCATACAGACGAGTGGTTTTCCCAATAGGAATTTGTTCCGTCGGAAAAATATAGAACATGTTCTCTATCTAAGTCTGTCTGAACTTTTGACGTAAAAAGTCCGATGGGGCATACACACGGTCGGAATATACGATGAAAAGCTCCCATAGAAATTTTTCTGTCGGAAATTCCAACCATGTGTACGGGGCATTAGGGCAGAGCCGTTGCTTGTGACGTCACCATTCTCTCAGGAAGTTGTTTGCTCGATTCCCAGGACCAATCTTTTTTATTGATGAGCGCTTGTATATTTTGTCCCTTTGTAAGTACCCAGTTTGTTTTAATAAAAGTATCTTAATGCGGTTTCACACTATGTGGCTTTCCTGGCCTTTTTCTTCCATATGGTTCCATTATGTTTGCCCATGGATGTCATACACATAAGGGTTGCAGCAGAATCCAGTTGAGCATTTCAATCCTGAGTAGGAGGCCAACCTTAAATACAAACGCATTTGACTTTTTCCTGTATGGAGTCCATTTGCTCTTGTAAGAGTCTTATTGTATCATTGGTGGAGGAGCACATGAGGTGTTGATGCTTTTAACTTTTATCAAGACTGTGGCACTCTTCGTTTTGATTCAGTGTTATTTGCACCATTTGGGACTATTTATGTTACTTACACATTTATTTGAACTTTTGTCTTTTTTCACCTTATTTATTTATATGATCGTTTACTGTTCATCATTTACTTATCTTTAGCGTGGCACTTTTTGAAGATTATGTATGACATAACTCCCTCCAGAGGTGGTTCTGGCCAGCTCAGTAGATTGCTTTAAGAAAGGCCTGGATTCTTTCCTAAATGTACATAATATAACTGGACACTGACATTTATAGGTAAAGTTAATCCAGGAAATATCCAATTGCCTCTCTGGGATCAGGAAGGAATTTTTTCCCCTGCTGTAGCAAATTGGATCATGATTTGCTGGGGTTTTTCGCCTTCCTTTGGATCAATTGTGAGTATAGGATTGTGTATATGGCGTTGTATGATATTATTTTTTATTTATTTATTTTTATGGTTGAACTGGATGGACTTGTGTCTTTTTTTCAACCCGACTAACCATGTAAATATGTATATAATTTGCCTAGCCATGGAAAGCAGGAAGTAACTAAAGAAATGTAAAAAATGTAAAAAGTTTAAAACAAGCAAATATGACATACTTTCCTATCCATTTACTAATGCTAGCTGCATAAGGATTAAAATAGTTAATGTTGATTGAGAAGGTGAAGTTTCGGTTTAAGAAGTTTAATATCACGGATGCTTCTGAGATCATTCATTGACAGATGCTTTTGACCTTCTTTTGACCTCCTGACTTGCTTCAAGAGGGTTTTGCATTTTACTAGCCTTGTATGTAAAAGTAAAACCTGCTTGAATCAAACAAAAGCCCAACGACACAGGCCCTTAATGTTATTTATGTACTGTAGAGATGTTCAGGGGGGGACTAAATTAAAATATATTAAAAAATCGCTTCAGCCCCGGAAGATTTTGTCCCCTTCCTGACCAGAGCACTTGTTGTGATTCGGCACTTCGTCGCTTTAACTGACAATTGCACGGCTGTGCGACGTTGCACCCAAACAAAATTGACGTCCTTTTTTTCCTACAAATAGAGCTTTCTTTTGGTGGTATTTGATCACCTCTGCCGTTGTTATTTTTTGCACTATAAACAAAAAAAAAAGCGTAAATTTTGAAAAAAACGCATTATTTTTTACTTTTTGCTATAATAAATATCCCCCAAAAATATATAAAAAAAAATTTTTTCCTCAGTTTAGGCCAATATGTATTCTTCTACATATTTTTGGTAAAAAAAAAATCGCAATAAGCGTATATTGTTTGGTTTGCACAAAAGTTATAGCGTCTACAAAATAGGGGAACATTTTATGGCATTTTTATTTTACATTTTTTTTTTATTAGTAATGGCGGCGATCTGCGATTTTTAGCGGGACTGTGACATTATGGCAGACGCATCGGACACTTTTGACACTATTTTGGGACCATTGTCATTTATACAGCGATCAGTGCTATAAAAATGCATTGATTACTGTGTAAATGACACTGGCAGTGAAGGGGTTAAGTGTGTCTTAGGGAGTGATTCTAATTGTGGGGGGAATGGGCTTCAGGTCACATTACAGCGATCACTGCTCTCGATGACAGAGAGCATTGATCTCTGTCATAACACAAGCCAGAACCCTTTGTTTACATAGGCACTTCCCCGTCTGAGGCTCCGTGACACGATCGCCGAAAGACCGGCAGACATTGAGTCTGCCGGTCCCGCGCGCACCTGCTATCCCTGGCTCTTCGAGGGGATGTACAGGTACGCCCATTTGCCCACCACTGCCATTGTGCCAACATATATCGGCGTGCAGGTCGGCAAGTGGTTAAAAAAACATTACATTATATCTAAAGCTCTAACTTTTTTCTGTTTTGTGGATTGAGTAAAGCCTCATACACACAATTGGACTTCCATCAGACTTTTCTGTGGATTTTTGTCCGAAGGGCGTTGGCCGTGAACTTGTTCTGCATATACACGGCAGAGCGTTTTCAGCCAACATTCACCAAATCACTATGTTTTTCAGCTCTTTACCGACACCCTTTGGGCAACTTCTGCTATTGTCGTCTGATGTTTAGCATTGGTTCTGAGCATGCGCGTTTGTACTTTGGATTTTAGTCCGATGGACTTGTGTACACACGTTCGGATGATCCTCCATCGGACATTTGTTGTTGGAAAGTTTGAGAGCATGCACAGCAAACATTTGTCCGTTGAAAAACCGAAAACAATTGTCCGATGGAGCATACAGACGGTCGGATTGTCCGATAAAACACGTCCGTTGGACCATTGTTGTCAAAAAGTCCCATCGTGTGCATGGGCCTTAAGAATGGACTTTTCGACCAAACATTCGACAGTGTGTGGGCTTCATCGGACCTGCAGCAGACCTTTTCTGTCGAAAATCAGACGGACTTTAGATTTGGAACATGTTTTAAATCTTTCCGACGGACTCGAGTCCGGTCGAAAAATCCGCTCGTCTGTATGCTAGTCCGACGGACGAAAACCGACGCTAGGGCAGCTATTGGCTACTGGCTATGAACTTCTTTATTTTAGTCCGGTCGTACGTCATCACGGTCAAATCCGTCGGACTTTGGTGTGATTGTGTGTAGACAAGTCCGATTCGATAGAAGTCTGTCAAAACTTCGTTGGAAGTCCGACGGAAGTCCGTTGAAAAGTTTGACGTGATTCAGTCCGTCGAAAGTCCGGCCGTGTGTACACGGCATTAGTGAGAGGAAATCTATCCAAAGTGAGCAATATCCCCTCCTAGACAGTTGTCACCAGAACAAATGGCCCCATTGAAACATTTCCTCCCATTTTCTGTTCTGGTGACCCAAAATGTAGGATTTACAATGAAAACTGATAAAAAAAAAGTTTAAAGGGGTTGTAAAGGTAAATTTAAAAAAAAAAAAAAATAACAAACATGTTATACTTACCTTCACTGTGCAGCTCGTTCTGCACAGAGTGGCCCCGAACCTGGTCTTCTGGGGTCCCTCAGCGGCTGTTTCAGCTCCTCCCCGCAAGCATTAACCACCTTAATGCGAGCTCCCTCGCATGGTGGTTAGTGCTTGCGGGCGCGCTCCCGTGATACAGCCGGCGGCTATAGCCGCTCACTGTATCACTCGGCCCCGCCCCCCAGCGCGCCGCGTCATTGGATGTGATTGTTAGCAGCGCAAGCCAATGGCTGCGCTGCTTCCAATCCATCCACTGTAGCCAATCAGCGGCCAGGGTGAGTGGAGGAATAGCTGTCGGGAACGCGAAGCTGACTTTCGAGGCATCAGGTAAGTAAAATGGGGGGGCTGGGGGCTGGGAGCGGCGGTATTGTCAGAAGTTTTTTCACCTTAATGCATAGAATGCATTAAGGTGAAAAAATTTTTACCTTTACAACCCCTTTAATTATAGAGGATCATTTTCTTTTTTTTCGTTAGAAACACTAAAGTCTCGTACGCACGATCAGATTTTCAGATGACCGTCCGTCTGTTTTTTGTTGCATGCTAGTCTCATGTTGAAAGTGAAGAGGTTACTCACCATACGAAAATTCTCGTAGTTTTGTATGTATTCTTTCATTTCTGAGCATGCGTAGTCTTGCTCTTACGATTTTTTTCTTACGAAAACCATACTCATTAAACGAAAATTGGACGTTGAGTTTACGTTCGACAAAAATTTAATAGTCTACACATCCAGCTTTTGTCGGACGAAAAACCGCAATCGACTGTCGAAAGGACCGTACTAACGATCCGAAAATCAGTAGATCGTTCAACGGATGAAATTTTACTTCTGATTTCCGTATCGTGTGTACGAGCCTTAACTGTCTGCGTTGTATTTTCAGAGACCATAAATAACTCAAGAGAGGTGAATGAGCAATATATATATTTAGATGACAAATTGTTAATTAGTGTCACTGTACAGGTTTTAAATTGCATCTGTGTTTGTTCATTCATTACTGCCAGCAATTAAATCCAAATTTAAGTTTTCTTGCTTTCTGACTTTCAGAAACAGTGTCAGTCTCTGCACACCTGGACATCCCGAAAACGTTCCTGGAGGTTTTATGAGGACAGCTGGTGGATGACAGCGGTTTAATTAGTGTCACCTTTTAAGCTGACAAATCTGCATTTAAAGGAGCAAGGCTTGGAGTCTGGACAGATAAATCCACATTTGTTAGACTGCTCAAATATTTGGGTCAACTGCAGATGATATTTCCTGGCAATGTTTACATCTATTTTTCACTTTCCAGGCAGTTTTCACATAAGAACCGCAGACAAGATTTAAAATTATGATTTAATATTCAGACCTTCAAACCAAACAGGGGGGGATTGATTTGCAAATCAAATAAATTGTTCAGAGTCTAATCTTTTTTGGCAAAAGCAAATATGGTGAATGACAGAAAATAGTTTCTTACCGTTATTTGTCAATGTTATGCAGTCTAGAAGACACTCTGTGAGAGTGAGCAGCTGACACAAAGGAAAGTGTCAGATTTCTGGTGACCTCTGACCCTGACTGTCGAGCTTTCAAGTGATCGTGTCATAAAAATTATTAAACCTCCTATTACCTGTAAAAGAAGGCAGTAACTTGCAAATGAGCTGCCATTGAGTTCTCAATTTCTACTGGGAAACCAACGGTTCTGGGGAGAGTTGATCTTCGGGGTACTCTACAGTTCACATTGTCGTTGCCAGTGGCGGCGCCACCCCCTCTCTCCAGCCAGCCCCTCTATGTAGAATAGATAGATTCATGCATTGCATGAATCTATCCATGGCCCCTGCCGCCACCCCCTATTCAGGCGTCCGGCCACCATAGGCTCTAATAGGTTTCAAAAAAGGTGGACTCGGAGCGCAGAGCATTGCGCTCGGAGCTCACCCAGGTGTGTTAGAAAAGCAAATTAATATTTGCTTTTCTAACACTGAACCACCTCTCCACCAATCAGGTAGTGCGGGTCTGATACTCGTCACTTGATTGGTTGAAAGGACAGGCACTGCTATTGGACGCCTAGCAGGAAACAGGAAGACGAGAATCATGGAGGACACAGCTCGCCGCTGCCTTACCCGCCACTAAGATGGGGTAAGTGCCAGTCGGACAGCGGGCGGGCAGGGGTCACTGTGGCTGCATTTGATGGTCACAGTGGCGGCATTTGATAGGCACAATGGCGGCATTTAATGGGCACAATGACAGCATTTGATGGCACAGTGGCTGCAGTTGATGGCACAGTGGCTGCATCTGATGGGCACAGTGGCTGCGTCTGATGGGCACAGTGGCTGCTTCTGATGGGCATAGTGGCTGCGTTTGATGGGCACAGTGGCTGCGTTTGATGGCACAGTGGCTACAATTAATGGGCACAGTCCCTGCATTTGATTTTTTTTTTTCAGAATTTTTCAGTTTGTTTTCGGCCCCCTTAAAAATTTGGAGCACTAGCCGCCACTGGTCGTTGCTATGTCCTCTATTGGACAACACAAAAGCATACCCCAAAGATAGGAGAAGAGCATTCTCACCCTACAACAGAAATGCCAGAACAAGAACCCAGTATTATTTTTAAATAAGACCGCCACAGCAGCTTAAATATACCTTCCTTTCTCTGCCCTTCAGCTTCATTTGGCTACCAGGAGCAAAGGAAATGCCCTGTGTAGTCTCCAAGTCACTGGGATTGTAGTTAATGCAGGATTATGGATTCCCTGTTTACTAGCAATGACTGGCTCATCACTGTCACACGGAGTGAGTCGCATGCTCCTCCAGTCCTAGAAGTACTGGGTCTTTCCATTGTCTCTAAACAATGACTAGAGTGGCAGTATTTAAAGGAAAGGTGGACAGGAGTGGTCATCAGGGAGGAAACTCTTTGGGGTGGCAGTGAGGCTGGAATGTCCATATTCAACACTTTGTCTTCACTGCAGCTCCATAGCATTACCTTGTATACACAGGGCAGCATTATTGAGCTGGTGGCTAGGACTGTTGGTTGTTATGGTTAGGGATGAGCTACTGGTTTGGTCTGAAACCGGGTTAAGACTGCATTTGGCTTGTTCAGGCATTCGTCTGAATACTAAACTTTTATCTCATTCTACAGGACTATATATGACTGGTTCCTTCTTCCCCTATCAATAATTATTAAGAAAGCATCAGGTACCAACAACCAGATCCTTAAAGTGATATTAAAGTCTTGTTTTTTTTTGTTTAAAAACAACAACCATATCCTACTTACCTTCTCCGTGCAGTGGTTTTGCATAGAGCAATCTAGATCCTCCTCTTCTCGGGTCCCTCGCTGGCGCTCCTGGCCCCTTCTTCCTGCCGAGTGCCCCCACAGGAAACAGCTTGCTATCGGTATACCCAAGCAGGGAAGCTTCTCTGTGTCCATTCAGACACAGAGCCATGCCTCAGCCCCACCCCCTCACTCTCCTCATTGGCTCACTGACTGTAATGATAGCAGCGGGAGTCAATTGCGCCCACTGCTGTGTCTTAGCCAAACAGGAAGGAGAGTCCCAGGCAGCCAAGGTTCTTGTGCAAAATCGCTGGATTGAGATAGGGCTTAGGTAAGTATTAGGGGGCTGAGGGGGGTTGCTGCACACTGAAGTTTTATTTTATCTTAATGCATAGGATGCATTAAGATTTAAAAAAACCTAGGGGCATGGCCTAGCGGCGCATGTGAATGGTTGCATCTTGGAGCAGCTCCAGCCTCTCCATCCTCTATCACCATCCTGGTTCGTTAGCGACTGAATCACCGAACCACACAGCCTACCCTGATGCCGAAAGTCCCTGCTCTCCAGTGAGGTGTATTTTTCTGGTGGATGGACAACCAAAAGAAACAACCGCCGGCCAAGATGAACATCACTACACGCTCCTGCCAAGATGGCCACTGCAGCACAGCAGCGCACTGTCTCACCAGCATCTACCCCTAATCTCTTTGGGGAAGCCCCTGATTCCTCTACGCAGTCCTCCCTGGGTGTCCTGGACCCCCCGCATATATCCTCCCAAATATCCCTCACCAAGAATGAAGGGGATGGCGCAGACGGCAGGCCTGGACCTACACTATCAGATGTACTATGCACCTAGGTAAATCATACCAATTTAATGGGGATGGTGGCTGAAATTAAAAATTACTTTGCAATTATGCGGCAAGATGTACGAAAGATACGGGGTCGGGTTACTGAAACCGAACGCCGCATTAGTGATCTGGAAGACACTGTTAACCCCAATCTGCCCAAATTTAGTACATATGGCGGGAAGATACCAACCCTGGAGAACAAGGTGGATGACCTTGAGAACTGCTTCCGCCGGAACAACATGTGGTTAGTGGGTCTCCCTGAATGGGTGGAGGGGTCCGACCCGGTGGCTCTCCTAGAAAGCTGGCTGGAGCAGGAGTTCAACCGTGACCAATTATCCACATGTTTTGTGATTAAACGGGTCCACAGGGTGCCGGGTTGGCCTCTTCCAGCAGGAAATCCTCCCCGCACCATGGTGATCCGTCTGCTGAATTACAGGGACTGGAACTCCATCCTCCGTGCCACTTGTCTGAAAGCGAGCCTCAAAATCAACAATGTGGTGGTCTCGCTGTTTCCAGATTACTCCGTGGCTGTTCGCAACAGTGAGCCCAATTTCAGCAAATCAAGCAGAAGCTGCGGGA
Source organism: Lithobates clamitans (assembly GCA_037952925.1). Lineage (NCBI taxonomy): Eukaryota > Metazoa > Chordata > Amphibia > Anura > Ranidae > Lithobates > Lithobates clamitans. The sequence continues at coordinate 491,613 of JBBGZY010002188.1, read as the reverse complement.
GAATGCCATGTTGTTTCCGGCTACCCTTCGGGTGGTCCACCAATCTCCTAAGGACACCTTGGCATGGTGGGAATCAATGCCACAGCTTTCCCAGCTCCCCACCTGAGGGGAGATGTATTTAACCTACCGGCCTATATATCTTTTCCCAGAAACTGTGGAACTTTCAGCAACTCTTTTAATGTGTGGCATGCAGGAGAGTCCCAGGCCCTCTTCCACTAAGTTGGCACAAGCTGCTATGAGGGAAAAATGTTCAACCCCCAGCTCCCCTTCTTTTTTGAACACTGCCTTTTTTTTTCCTTCTTTTTGGTTTCTGGGAACAGGCCACGCGCCCCACACATGGTACAAGGTTAGGGTTTAAGTCCACTCTGTTTTTCAGGAGTTGGGTAGGGTTGTTGTTACCTTCGGCTAACCTTTACTTACATGTATAAAGTTTTCTTGTTGTGTGTATGAAGTATGGATGGACAAATGAGTGTGCACTGAAAATGTCTGGCCTACAGTGTTTGAGCCGTGACCAGAGTCTGGACGGTTCTACCCCTCCTCCCTTTCCATGCCCCAATGATGCCTCTACTACACTATGGCTGATTTAATTGTTTGCTCTTGGAATGTCCGTGATCTGAACTCGAAAGTCAAAAGAGCTTTGATTTTTGATTGGATCAAACATCTAAAATCACATATCTTGTGTTTGCAAGAAACTCATTAGATGGGTTCAAAAATCTTGGCCTTAAAAAAACAATGGGTATCTCATAACTACCACTCCACCTATTCCAGTTATGCCCGGGGGGGGGGTGGGGGGGTGGCAATCCTGATCTGTAAAGGGCTGCCCTTTTCTTGTCATCAGGTAATCACAGATCCCAAGGGCCAGTTTAACATCCTACACGCCACTGTACATGGGGTTCTTATATTGTTGGCCTCAGTCTACGTCCCTCCTCTGGTCACTGCTGCAGTATTTACAGAACTGAGCACGAAGCTCTCCACCCTACCACTTCACCCTATGCTCCTTGTAGGGGATTTTAACTCAGTACTACAACCTGCTCTAGACAGATTAAAGCCTTCATTATCTGAATCTAAGTTGTTCCTCAAGTGGTGCAAAACCTATGGATATGTAGACCTCTGGGGTTGGAAATACCCTACTGATAGAACCTTCTCATGCCAATCTAAATCTTATTGTACCCTCTCCAGGTTGGACTATGCACTGACCACCAGGGACCATCAGTTCGGGCTGTAGCCTACATATCCCAGACGGTCTCTGACCATTCGATAGTACAGGTAACCTTAACCTTGGGTCATAAACCCACATTTCGGACCTGGAGGCTCAGTCCCCTCTGGATCTCCACGCCTGAAATTCACGAATCCATCCTGACTGACATGTTTCATTATTGAACCTCTAACTCTGACACCACAGCGACAGGACCACTGTGGGATGCTTTTAAGACAGTAGTACGGGGCTCCTAAATATCACGTACCAAACACTACCGATCTACTGGGAGAGCCATGCAATCTGCCCTAGAACAGTCCCTCGACGCTGCTAGATCCTGACATGTAGCAAACCCGTCCCCTGAATCTCGTGGGGTGTTGGCGGAGGCTCATAACACATTGCAACTACATATGGTCGATGTAATGAAAAAACAGCAACTACATCTTTCCGCTCGCATTTACGAGCATGGGGGGAAAATGGAAGACTGTTGGCCTTCCTTGCCCATACTGACTTTCAAGACAGCTCAAGCCCTGCCGTACAACTGGCTAACGGGTCTGTTGCGTCCGATCCACTGATTATCAACCAGGAGTTTGCATCCTTTTATCCCTCCGGAGACCGCGTTTACTGGATTTTTCTCCTCCATTGGTTTCCTTGTACTTAGTGACTCTCAAAGACTCCTCCTGGCACTGCCCTCAATGATTGAGGAAGTGGAGACGGCTATTCGCTCTCTACCACCCTCCAAAACTCCTGGCTTAGACGGTCTCCCCTCTGTGTGGTACCAGACATATAGGGAAACATTGGCCCCTAACCTTTTCGCCACCTTCCGAGCATCCCTGGATTTGGGTAAGCTTCCTGACTTAATGAATTATGCGCTTATTGTGGTTATACCTAAGCCTGGAAAAGATAAACTATTATGTGGGTCCTACCGACCCATCTCCCTCCTCAATAACAATGCAAAAATATTGGCCAAAATCTTAGCACTACGCTTACAGAAAGTTATCCTATCACTTATCACTCCCGATCAATCCGGGTTCATGCCAGGTCGGAGTACCTTTGACAACATCCGGAAGCTATATCTACATATTCATAAGGCTTTGATAGATAAACGCAGTGCTCTAGTACTTTCTTTAGAAGGCATTTGACACCATTCGGTGGTCCTTTCTATGGGAAACTATGTCACAGATGGGGTTCGGCCCACAGTATGTGAAATGGGTACACTTGCTATATGCGGATCCAAAGGCTAGAGTTTGTACTAATACAGATGTCTCCTTACCTTTTTTGCTAAAGAGAGGTACCCGGCAGGGGTGCCCCCTCTCTCCGCTTCTGTTTGCTCTCGCCATTGAGCCTTTTGCATTGGCGGTGCAGCAGACGACGGAGATAGGGGGGATCTGCTATGGTCCGCTGGAGGAGAAGATTTCTCTGTATGCGAACAAAGGCTCTTTCAACAAGTTATTGCAGGTGGTGGAGGAATTTGGTGAGGTGTCTGGTCTGATGGTCAGCTAGGAGAAATCCATAGCTTTTCCTATTGGTCCCTCCTTTCCAAAGGACTATCTAGAGAACTCTGGCTTATGTATAAGGATGTGCCGAACACCCCCCTGTTCAGTTCGCACCAGAACTTGCGAACAGGCAAAAAATTCAGATGAACACACGAACATTGTTAACTGCTTGCCGCCCGCCCACCATCAAGTGATCCTGGCTGCGCCGGGCCGTGTTGCTAGGACACAGCGCAACCCCGATCTCTGTAAAGAGCCACGTGTGCAGCTCTTTAACCATGTGATTGGCTGTGTCCAATCACAGGCGGTCACATGTAAAAAAGGAAGTGCCGGTAATCGGCTCTCCTCGCCTCACACTGACAGAGTGTAAGGAGAGGAGAGCCGATCAGTGGCATCTCCTCACAGGGGACAGCTAGGAATGTAATCAGGGCACTGATCCTGAACCGTACCAGACCACATGCTCTCAACATGGGGAGGGTGCTTTGGGGTCCCCAAACCACCTTGTCCCCATGTTGATGGAGACAAGGGCCTCATCCCCACAACCCCTGCCAGGTGGTTGTGGTGGTCTTCGGGCGGGGGCTTATCGAAATCTGGAATCCCCCATGTGAATTGGTAACGCATACATTATACCCCTGCCAATTCACTAAGTGTCAAAAATGGGAGGCTCCCACCGAGTGACGCTTCTTCTCGATGACAGCTGTTATATAGCTGAGGGAGACGTCACCAGCCGGTGACGTAAACGGGTGACTCCGCCTTCCTCTGACAACACATGACACGTCACGTCAGTGTCTTCTGTCTTTTTTACTATTTTTGACACTTTTTTTTGTTAATTGGCAGGGGTACAATGTACCCATTACCAATTCACATGGGGGGATCTGCGGGTCCCCTTGTTAAAGGGGGCTTACAAATTCTGATAATTTATTTTTTTAAATTTTGGCACAGGGTTTCCCTTAAAATAAAGGGTCTGGTATGGATTTTAGGGGGACCCCTACGTGATTTTTTTTTTTTAATTGGCGAAAGGGATTCCCCTTAATATCCATACCAGACCTGAAGGGCCATGTCTCATGCCAATCTTATGAAGGCCTATTAGCAAATCAATGTCATACAAAATGTTACAGGGTGCGGACACAGCAAGGGTATAGGCTAGCCTATACCCTTGCTGTGTCCACACCCTGTAACATTGTGCAGTCGTATAGCTCATTGTGGGTTGCCTTTTTTGTTATTATTCACTTTTAACCTTTTAATACTTATTAAATGTGTTTGGTAAGGCACTAGGTGTGCGCGCCTTCCTTTTGTTCTGTTTTACTGCTATATGCTGTTGAAAATAGGGGGGTTTGAGGACAGCGTTTAAAACAAACCTGTTGCTTTGCTTTAAATTAGCAGATTTGCTTAAAAAAGATAACACACTTAAATAGAAATATTGAATGTAGCATCCAAAATACAGGGAAATTATCATGAACTTTTTCAGCATTTATGAAAACAGACACAGCAGAAGGTGTCAAAGGCTTAGAACTGCCTTTGAAGATCCAGTACAATAAAAATCTAATGTCTGCAGGAATAAGAGACCAAGATGTAGAGCACATTTACAAGGTTTCCAAGGATGCTATCTATTATAAAACAAGCAGCTGCAGGCTGCTTTTCTCTCCTTAACCTTTCCACAGGACATTATCTTATGTTTAACTCTTCAGCTTCCAGCCCTATCTGTCCTGGAATACCCTGGAATGTGGAAAATATGACTTTATGGCTGCATTCAGCTGGACATGGTTCAGCATGGCAGATATTTTTTTAAAATGTTGATTACATTCTTATTCATTAAAAAAGTGAACTCAAGGCAGATATAAAGAAACTAGATTTATTTCACGTATGTATTTAATAAAATTGCTTCAAGTGTCACTAAACCCAGATCATAAAAAACTATCAATAAATGGTGTATTACATTCTGTTCATACTCACTCAGTCACTATGAAATTCGTCTTCTGTTTTCTTGAAAAAAACCTAGTTGATCCTGTTGTTCTATATCTCCCCCTTCTGTCCACGTCCCCAATGCAGTTGGACATTTTGCAGAGCAGAGTTGGCAGCTCTGCACATGCTCATTTTTCAGTGAGTTTCTTCTTTTTTTTTAAATTCTTTATTTATATAACAGAACCAAATATCCATCAAGTACAGTATACTGCAAAACACGTGCCATATTCACCTAATACAAAAAAATTTCAAAATAACATGCTATTATAAAGCAAATTACCAATATACTGAATATCACTAAGGCCCACACCATCTTCCCTCCTCCACGTTTAAGGGGAAGAAGAAAATGATGTGCTTGAGTTTACTCAGATGGACACTTCTCTTTTTCTCTTTTCTCTTAAAAACAAAGGGAAAAAAAGGCAAAAAGAAAAAGAAAACCCCCTTCCAGGGGAGATGGAACATGCGTGTGTATTAACTCAAGAAACTAGTAGACCTCAATCCCCAGCACAACTTTCTAGGAGTAACTTCCCCTCATCTGAATGTACAAACATGTCCCAGTGTAACCATGTTCTGGTATATTGTTCCCTTCTGTCCTGAGCAGTAAGCAGTAAGCAGTGGCGTACCTACAGGGGGGGCCGCACCGGGTGCCGCATACCGAGGGTGTGTCAGGCCCTGTCCTCCCCGTAAGTGAAGCGACGACAGCGGGGCAGGCTCACGCAGTGCAGCGCCGATGGATGTTACAGCGCAGCGAGAGGTGAGCTGTGACAGGGTGCGGGGGTGCCCAGGCCGGGTGCAGACTGTACAGCTACCCAGGTGACACGCAGATGCAGGACAGAAAACACTGTCTCTCTCTCCTGTACACCAGGGGAGGGAGAAAGAGACAGTGGAGCAGTGCTGAATAGAAGACGGGAAATGCTGGAGTTAACTTTCTAAGTTAACTAGCAGATGATTGGTTGCTAGGTGGTCCTAGCAACCAGTCATTAGCTTGTTAATATGAAAAATTAACTCCAGCAGTTCCTGCCCTCTGTTCAGCGCTGCTGTGTCTCCCCCCTCTGCGTGAGTAAGGTAGGAAGGGGCAGAGCTGTGAAACATGCAGGGATCCAGAGCTGTGGGTGGTGGGGCTGTGTAACATACAGGGTAGAGCTGCACGATTAATCATCAAGAATCAGTATCGCAATTTTTTTTCCCCCTTTTGATCTTGATAAAAGTGTTTGACGATTCTGTCTATGCAAAGAATTCGCTCTGCTCTTCTGAAGCCACAGCCGTCAAAAGAAAGGAAGAGAAAAACTGGGCAGTCTGCCAAGAATCACAACATTCTTTAGCAGTGGAACTAAGTCTAAACATTGTAACAATTTGTCAATGAAATAGACTTCATGTGTAAGTTAGGAAAGTTTAACCACTTAAACATTAAACCTTTTTCTGACATGTGTTGGTTTCAAGTTAAAATCATTTTTTTTTGTTAGAAAATTACTTAGAACCCCCAAACATTATATACATATGTATATATTTTTTTTTAGTAGAGACCCTAGAGAATAAAATAGTGGTTGTTGCAATGTTTTATGTCACACTGTATTTGCGCAACAGTCTTTCAAATGTATTTTTTTGGGGAAAAAATTACTTTAATGAATTAAAGAAAAATAAAAACTAACCAGTAAAGTTAGCCCAATTTTTTTTGTAAAATGTGAAAGATTTTACATCGCGAGAATCGTGATCTTTTTATTCTAAGCAAAAAAATCATGATTCTCATTTTGGCCAGTATCGTGCAGCTCTAATACAGGGGGTCCAAAGCTGTGGGGGGTGGCTGTGTAACATGCAAGGGGTCCAAAGCTGGGGGGGTTGTGTAATGTGCAGGGGTCCAGAGCTGCGGGGTGGGGGCAGGCTGTGAAATATAAATGGGTCCAGAGGTGCAGGGTGCTGTTTGATGTAAAGGGATCCAGAGGTGCAGGGTGCTGTGTAATGTCAAGGGGTCCAGAGGTGCAGGGTGCTGTGTAATGTAAAAAGGTGCAGGGGGTTGTGTAATGTAAAGGGGTCCAGAGGTGCACAGGGTTTTGCAATGTAAAGGGGTCCAGAGGTGCATGGTGCTGTGTAATGTAAAGAAGTCCAATGGTGCAGGGTGCTGTGTAATGTAAAGGGGTCCAGAGGTGCAGGGTGCTGTGTAATGTAAAGGAGTCCAGAGGTGCAGGGTGCTGTGTAATGGAATGGGGTCCAGAGGTGCAGAGGGTTGGGTTGTGTAATGTAAAGGGGGTCCAGAGGTGCAGGGTGCTGTGTAATGTAAAGGTGTCCAGAGGTACAGAGTGCTGTGTAATGTAAAGGAGTGCAGAGATGCAGGGTGCTGTGTAATGTCAAGGGGTCCAGAGGTGCAGGGTGCTGTGTAATGTAAAAAGGTGCAGGGGGTTGTGTAATGTAAAGGGGTCCAGAGGTGCACAGGGTTTTGCAATGTAAAGGGGTCCAGAGGTGCATGGTGCTGTGTAATGTAAAGAAGTCCAGTGGTGCAGGGTGCTGTGTAATGTAAAGGGGTCCAGAGGTGCAGGGTGCTGTGTAATGTAAAGGAGTCCAGAGGTGCAGGGTGCTGTGTAATGGAATGGGGTCCAGAGGTGCAGAGGGTTGGGTTGTGTAATGTAAAGGGGGTGCAGAGGTGCAGGGTGCTGTGTAATGTAAAGGTGTTCAGAGGTACAGAGTGCTGTGTAATGTAAAGGAGTGCAGAGATGCAGGGTGCTGTGTAATGTAAAGGAGTCCAGAGATGCAGGGTGCTGTATAATGTAAAGGGGTCCAGAGGTGCAGGGTGCTGTGTAATGTAAAGGGGTCCAGAGGTACAGAGTGCTGTGTAATGTAAAGGAGTCCAGGGATGCAGGGTGCTGTATAATGTAAAGGGGTCCAGAGGTGCAGGGTGCTGTGTAATGTAAAGGGGTCCAGAGGTGCAGGGTGCTGTGTAATGTAAAGGGGTCCAGAGGTGCAGGGTGCTGTGTAATGTAAAGGGGTCCAGAGGTGCAGGGTGATGTTTGATGTAAAGGGGTCCAGATGTGCAGGGGGTTGTGTAATGTAAAGGGGTCCAGAGGTGCAGGTGCTGTGTAATGTAAAACCAGTAAAGTTAGCCCAATTTTTTTGTATATTGTGAAGGATTTTACGTTGCGAGAATCGTGATCTTTTTATTCTAAGCAAAAAAATTGTGATTCTCATTTTGACCAGTATCGTGCAGCTCTAATACAGGGGGTCCAAAGCTGTGGGGGGTTGCTGTGTAACATGCAAGGGGTCCAAAGCTGGGGGGGTTGTGTAATGTGCAGGGGTCCAGAGCTGCGGGGTGGGGGCAGGCTGTGAAATGTAAATGGGTCCAGAGGTGCAGGGTGCTGTGTGATGTAAAGGGATCCAGAGGTGCAGGGTGCTGTGTAATGTCAAGGGATCCAGAGGTGCAGGGTGCTGTGTAATGTAAAAAGGTGCAGGGGGTTGTGTAATGTAAAGGGGTCCAGAGGTGCAGGGGGTTGTGTAATGTAAAGGGGTCCAGAGGTGCACAGGGTTTTGCAATGTAAAGGGGTCCAGAGGTGCAGGGTGCTGTGTAATGTAAAGGTGTCCAGAGGTACAGAGTGCTGTGTAATGTAAAGGAGTGCAGAGATGCAGGGTGCTGTGTAATGTAAAGGAGTCCAGAGATGCAGGGTGCTGTATAATGTAAAGGGGTCCAGAGGTGCAGGGTGCTGTGTAATGTAAAGGGGTCCAGAGGTACAGGGTGCTGTGTAATGTAAAGGAGTCCAGGGATGCAGGGTGCTGTATAATGTAAAGGGGTCCAGAGGTGCAGGGTGCTGTGTAATGTAAAGGGGTCCAGAGGTGCAGGGTGCTGTGTAATATAAAGGGGTCCAGAGGTACAGGGTGCTGTGTAATGTAAAGGGGTCCAGAGGTGCAGGGTGATGTTTGATGTAAAGGGGTCCAGATGTGCAGGGGGTTGTGTAATGTAAAGGGGTCCAGAGGTGCAGGTGCTGTGTAATGTAAAACCAGTAAAGTTAGCCCAATTTTTTTGTATATTGTGAAGGATTTTACGTTGCGAGAATCGTGATCTTTTTATTCTAAGCAAAAAAATTGTGATTCTCATTTTGACCAGTATCGTGCAGCTCTAATACAGGGGGTCCAAAGCTGTGGGGGGTTGCTGTGTAACATGCAAGGGGTCCAAAGCTGGGGGGGTTGTGTAATGTGCAGGGGTCCAGAGCTGCGGGGTGGGGGCAGGCTGTGAAATGTAAATGGGTCCAGAGGTGCAGGGTGCTGTGTGATGTAAAGGGATCCAGAGGTGCAGGGTGCTGTGTGATGTAAAGGGATCCAGAGGTGCAGGGTGCTGTGTAATGTCAAGGGATCCAGAGGTGCAGGGTGCTGTGTAATGTAAAAAGGTGCAGGGGGTTGTGTAATGTAAAGGGGTCCAGAGGTGCAGGGGGTTGTGTAATGTAAAGGGGTCCAGAGGTGCACAGGGTTTTGCAATGTAAAGGGGTCCAGAGGTGCATGGTGCTGTGTAATGTAAAGAAGTCCAGAGGTGCAGGGTGCTGTGTAATGTAAAGGGGTCCAGAGGTGCAGGGTGCTGTGTAATGTAAAGGAGTCCAGAGGTGCAGGGTGCTGTGTAATGTAAAGGGGTCCAGAGGTGCAGAGGGTTGGGTTGTGTAATGTAAAGGGGGTCCAGAGGTGCAGGGTGCTGTGTAATGTAAAGAGGTCCAGAGGTGCAGGGTGATGTTTGATGTAAAGGGGTCCAGAGGTGCAGGGGGTTGTGTAACGTAAAGGGATCCAGAGGTGAAGCGTGCTGTGTAATGTAAAGAGGTGCAGGGGGTTGTGTAATGTAAAGGGGTCCAGAAGTGCAGGGGGTTGTGTAATGTAAAGGGGTCCAGAGGTGCATGGTACTGTGTAATGTAAAGAAGTTCAGAAGTGCAGGGTGCTGTGTAATGTAAAGGGGTGCAGGGTGCTGTGTAATGTAAAGGAGTCCAGAGGTGCAGGGTGCTGTGTAATGTAAAGGAGTTCAGAGGTGCAGGGTGCTGTGTAATGTAAAGGGGTCCAGAGGTGCAGAGGGTTGTGTAATGTTAAGGGGTCCAGAGGTGCAGGGTGCTGTGTGATGTAAAGTAGTCCAGAGGTGCAGGGTGCTGTGTAATGTAAAGGAGTCCAGAGGTGCAGGGTGCTGTGTAATGTAAAGGGGTCCAGAGGTGCACAGGGTTGTGTAATGTAAAGGGGTCCAGAGGTGCAGGGAGTTGTGTAATGTAAAGTGGTCCAGAGGTGCAGGGTGCTGTGTAATGTAAAGGGATCCAGAGGTGCAGGGTGCTGTGTAATGTAAAGGGATCCAGAGGTGCAGCGTGCTGTGTAATGTGCAGGGGTCCAGAGCTGCAGGGGGGGCTGTGTAATGTAAAGTGGTCCAGTTGTGGAGAGGGGGTACAAAGTAGTGACAAAGAGATATTGGGGGATGCAGATATTGGGGGATGCAGATATTGGGGGATGCAGAGGTATGCAGGGGGCACAGTGGGGTGTTTTTACACTTTAAAGTTGGGGGGTGCCAGATATAGGATCCCCCGGGTGCCAAATGCTCTAGGTATGCCCCTGGCAGTAAGTACCAGGTCTTCCATTGCATTGATACTCCTAACTTTATTAAGCCACATAGCAATTGGAGGATTAGGGTCCCTCCAGCGCAATACATTCTTTGGCGGCATTAACCAAGTGGCAAAGTGCCGATTTACTATATTTATGAAGCAGCATTTGTAAACAGTAGAGCAGGAAGAAGGCAGGATGCTCTGGTATTAGAAAATCTGTAAATTTTTGAGAGATCTTCTGTACTTCCGACCAATATCGTTTGATCTTTGGGGAAAGCCAGAACATGTGAAATAAGGTACCCTGTTCCTCATGACATCTCCAGCAGCGGTATGAAGCCTCTGGAAAAAACCTGTGAAGCACTGTCGGAGTGCGATACTATCACGTTCGTAATTTATAGTTGGCTTCCTGAATACGCGTGCAAATAGATGATTTCAGGGAGAGATAAATAATATTCTGACGGTGGGCAGATGTAAATGTTCTATTTAAATCTTTTTTTCCATTTGCTGAGGCCCGGCAACAGAAATTCGCAAGATTTTAGCAAGGTCTACATCTTAGAAAGAGTATTACGAAGAGGATCCCCGTCTTTATAATACAATTCAAACGGTGTCTGCTGTAGTTGAAAGTTCACCGGGGGTCCCAATGATCGAAAATAATGGCTTAGCTGTAGTGACTGCCAACTGCATCAATGTGGTGGCTGTAGGCCAGGTATCCGAAATCCTAAAACGAAAGGCTTGAAAGCATCCCTTTTCTAAGACACTATGAAATGGGCCCGGCGCTGTTCCTGGGGGAAACCCCAGGTTTCCCAGTATAGGGAACAGCGGCCATTGTATAGAAGAAAGTTTTCAGTAAGTTTCTATGCTGAGCATTTTCTCTCTATCGCATCTTAGCAGCCCATGTGACTATAAAGTCACATATGTGGGCATATACACAGTGATAAAATGACAGCCCACACCCTTCCTCCTTCTCCATGCCCACTAACCAGCTAAACACAATGGGGGCGGGATGTTACATGTAGATTGACAGAGGCTTCACCTCCCTGTTTTTCTAAGACACAGGCTGGAGGGAGGTGACAGTCTGTGACTGGCAGAAATCCATCTACATCATGTTATTTCCACAAAATAATAAAGATTTACTTTCAAATATATATTTTATGACAATTTAAAACAGTTTATTGCTATTAATTATTTATTTTTATATTCCAAAGGCTGTTTTTATTTATTTTGAACATGTGACCAGCAATGGAGGACTAGAAGCTGTCCTGCAGACAGGCTGGAAAAGAGCTGGGTCATGTGACAGCTGAATATCGATTATGAAAAAGGTACTAATGCCCCGTACACACGATAGGATTTTCCGACTGAAAATGTTCGATGGGAGCTTGTTGTGTAGGCTCCATCGGACATTTTCCATCGGAATTTCCGACACACAAAATTTGAGATCTGGATCTCAAATTTTCTGACAACAAAATCCGTTCTTGTAAATTCCGATCGTGTGTACACAATTACGATGCACAAAGTTCCATGCATGCTCGGAATCAAGCAGAAGAGCCGCACTGGCTATTGAACTTCATTTTTCTCGGCTCATCGTACGTGTTGTACGTCACCGCGTTCTTGACGTTTTTTCGAATTTCCGACAAGATTTGTGTGACTGTGTGTATGCAAGATAAGTTTGAACCAACATCCGTCAGAAGAAAAAAAATGGATATAGTTGTCGGAAAATCCTTTCGTGTGTACAGGGCATTAGGTTTTTTTTTAAATTAAAATAATTACAGATCCATCATCCACATAAAGAAATAGAGGGGACAGTGTAAATTAAACAGTGTGTGTTTAGTGTCACTTTAAAGAATATATAAACCTGTGACAGATGTAGCGTCAGACCCCGGCCACCTCCACCTTGTGACTATGGCTGGTCAAATTCACACCACACTGTCACTTATATGCAGCAATGACACTCTTAGCCTTACCCTGCATAAATATTTTTCAGCTTGCATGATCACACTCATGTGCCAGCAGACTGAGAGTGATTGTTGCTGGGTTTATGTTTAGCCAAGCAATAACCCTTCATACCCCAAATCAGTTACTGCCACCAGATTCTTTATTGTACAATATCAAACTTTCACAATACTAGCAATAAAAATGATGGCTTAATAATAAATGCCTGTAATGCACCATGTCACCATAGACAGGTATATCCAGAGATTTACCATATAGCAGCACCTTCCAAGAGACAGATATTCTTTAAATAATGTGCTAATGCATCAGAGATATTTCTATGGAAAACGATTGTTTAATAAGTAACTAAGCAGGTAAAATGGTGTAAACAAAAACGTTTACAGGAAACGGGTATTACACATGAAAAAGGGGCAATAATGCAATAGAAAATCAAAAGGGGTTTAAAAGTCAAAATACCCAACGAAGTCTGTTTGAAGAGTTTTCAATGTTCAATCAATGAGCATGATGGATCAATAGCTCTCATAGATCTTGGCTGATGTTCCTTGTTTTTTATGTTAAAAAAAAGTTTCAGGCTGCTAATACTGCCCCTCTTTTCTTGTCCATGAGGAGGGTGTTCATGAGGAGGGTGTTCATCTTTAGCCACTTAAAGACTGCCCGCAGTATACATACTGCGGCAGGACGGCTCTATTGCGTGAAATGACGTACCTGTCGTACCTCAGGAGTAGGGATGAGCTTCGTGTTCGAGTCGAACCCATGTTCGACTCGAACATCGGCTGTTCGGTCGTTCGCCGAATTGCGAACGATATGGGCCGTTCGCGCCAAATTCGTGTGGCGCGTCACGGCCCATAATTCACTGCGGCATCGTAGTGCATTGCTGGCTGATGATTGGCCAAGCATGCACTATGACCCGCATGCTTGGCCAATCACAGCGCCGTCAGTAGAGAGAGCTGTAATTGGCCAAAGCCAGGGTGGCTTTGGCCAATTATGGCTCAGGGGATTTAGTACACACCCCACACTATATAAGGCCGCCTGCACGGCGGCCCTGTGTAGTGTGTGTTCCGGTGTGCTGAGAGATAGAGAGAGAGAGAGACAGTGTCATTTGATTTGAGTTAGATAGATTAGGCAGAACAGTCAGTCAGTTAGCTGCACTTACAGTGTATTGTGTATATATATGCATCCCAGGTGTTGCATATATATATATACACTGTATTCAGTTTAGCTAGATCCGTTCCTGTTATCTTCTATCTAGACTATTTACATTTAGTGCAGTGTGTCCTGCTCACAGTGTTCAGCTAGATCCGTTCCTGCTATTTACATTCAGTGCAGTGCGTCCTGCTCACAGTGTTCAGCTAGATCCGTTCCTGCTATTTACATTCAGTGCAGTGCGTCCTGCTCACAGTGTTCAGCTAGATCCGTTCCTGCTATTTACATTCAGTGCAGTGCGTCCTGCTCACAGTGTTCAGCTAGATCCGTTCCTGCTATTTACATTCAGTGCAGTGCGTCCTGCTCACAGTGTTCAGCTAGATCCGTTCCTGCTATTTACATTCAGTGCAGTGCGTCCTGCTCACAGTGTTCAGCTAGATCCGTTCCTGGTATTTACATTTAGTGCAGTGCGTCCTGCTCACAGTGTTCAGCTAGATCCGTTCCTGCTATTTACATTCAGTGCAGTGCGTCCTGCTCACAGTGTTCAGCTAGATCCGTTCCTGGTATTTACATTTAGTGCAGTGCGTCCTGCTCACAGTGTTCAGCTACATCCGTTCCTGCTATTTACATTCAGTGCAGTGCGTCCTGCTCACAGTGTTCAGCTAGATCCGTTCCTGCTATTTACATTCAGTGCAGTGCGTCCTGCTCACAGTGTTCAGCTACATCCGTTCCTGCTGTTTACATTCAGTGCAGTGCGTCCTGCTCACAGTGTTCAGCTAGATCCGTTCCTGCTATTTACATTCAGTGCAGTGCGTCCTGCTCACAGTGTTCAGCTAGATCCGTTCCTGCTATTTACATTCAGTGCAGTGCGTCCTGCTCACAGTGTTCAGCTAGATCCGTTCCTGGTATTTACATTTAGTGCAGTGCGTCCTGCTCACAGTGTTCAGCTAGATCCGTTCCTGCTATTTACATTCAGTGCAGTGCGTCCTGCTCACAGTGTTCAGCTAGATCCGTTCCTGCTATATACATTTAGTGCAGTACGTCCTGCTCACAGTGTTCAGCTAGATCCGTTCCTGTTATCTTCCTACTGACAGGCAGGCTTGTCTGGTTACAGTATATAAAGCTACCTGAAGAAAATTACAGGTGTTCTTTTTGATCCTATTAGTACCACGGTCAGGCAGCTAGACTATTTACATTTAGTACAGTGTGTCCTGCTCACAGTGTTCAGCTAGATCCGTTCCTGTTATCTTCCTACTGACAGGCAGGCTTGTCTGGTTACAGTATATAAAGCTACCTTAAGAAAATTACAGGTGTTCTTTTTGATCCTATTAGTACCACGGTCAGGCAGCTAGACTATTTACATTTAGTACAGTGTGTCCTGCTCACAGTGTTCAGCTAGATCCGTTCCTGTTATCTTCCTACTGACAGGCAGGCTTGTCTGGTTACAGTATATAAAGCTACCTTAAGAAAATTACAGGTGTTCTTTTTGATCCTATTAGTACCACGGTCAGGCAGCTAGACTATTTACATTTAGTACAGTGTGTCCTGCTCACAGTGTTCAGCTAGATCCGTTCCTGTTATCTTCCTACTGACAGGCAGGCTTGTCTGGTTACAGTATATAAAGCTACCTTAAGAAAATTACAGGTGTTCTTTTTGATCCTATTAGTACCACGGTCAGGCAGCTAGACTATTTACATTTAGTACAGTGTGTCCTGCTCACAGTGTTCAGCTAGATCCGTTCCTGCTATTTACATTCAGTGCAGTGCGTCCTGCTCACAGTGTTCAGCTAGATCCGTTCCTGCTATTTACATTCAGTGCAGTGCGTCCTGCTCACAGTGTTCAGCTAGATCCGTTCCTGGTATTTACATTTAGTGCAGTGCGTCCTGCTCACAGTGTTCAGCTAGATCCGTTCCTGCTATTTACATTCAGTGCAGTGCGTCCTGCTCACAGTGTTCAGCTAGATCCGTTCCTGCTATATACATTTAGTGCAGTACGTCCTGCTCACAGTGTTCAGCTAGATCCGTTCCTGTTATCTTCCTACTGACAGGCAGGCTTGTCTGGTTACAGTATATAAAGCTACCTGAAGAAAATTACAGGTGTTCTTTTTGATCCTATTAGTACCACGGTCAGGCAGCTAGACTATTTACATTTAGTACAGTGTGTCCTGCTCACAGTGTTCAGCTAGATCCGTTCCTGTTATCTTCCTACTGACAGGCAGGCTTGTCTGGTTACAGTATATAAAGCTACCTTAAGAAAATTACAGGTGTTCTTTTTGATCCTATTAGTACCACGGTCAGGCAGCTAGACTATTTACATTTAGTACAGTGTGTCCTGCTCACAGTGTTCAGCTAGATCCGTTCCTGTTATCTTCCTACTGACAGGCAGGCTTGTCTGGTTACAGTATATAAAGCTACCTTAAGAAAATTACAGGTGTTCTTTTTGATCCTATTAGTACCACGGTCAGGCAGCTAGACTATTTACATTTAGTACAGTGTGTCCTGCTCACAGTGTTCAGCTAGATCCGTTCCTGTTATCTTCCTACTGACAGGCAGGCTTGTCTGGTTACAGTATATAAAGCTACCTTAAGAAAATTACAGGTGTTCTTTTTGATCCTATTAGTACCACGGTCAGGCAGCTAGACTATTTACATTTAGTACAGTGTGTCCTGCTCACAGTGTTCAGCTAGATCCGTTCCTGCTATTTACATTCAGTGCAGTGCGTCCTGCTCACAGTGTTCAGCTAGATCCGTTCCTGCTATTTACATTCAGTGCAGTGCGTCCTGCTCACAGTGTTCAGCTAGATCCGTTCCTGGTATTTACATTTAGTGCAGTGCGTCCTGCTCACAGTGTTCAGCTACATCCGTTCCTGCTATTTACATTCAGTGCAGTGCGTCCTGCTCACAGTGTTCAGCTAGATCCGTTCCTGCTATTTACATTCAGTGCAGTGCGTCCTGCTCACAGTGTTCAGCTACATCCGTTCCTGCTGTTTACATTCAGTGCAGTGCGTCCTGCTCACAGTGTTCAGCTAGATCCGTTCCTGCTATTTACATTCAGTGCAGTGCGTCCTGCTCACAGTGTTCAGCTAGATCCGTTCCTGCTATTTACATTCAGTGCAGTGCGTCCTGCTCACAGTGTTCAGCTAGATCCGTTCCTGGTATTTACATTTAGTGCAGTGCGTCCTGCTCACAGTGTTCAGCTAGATCCGTTCCTGCTATTTACATTCAGTGCAGTGCGTCCTGCTCACAGTGTTCAGCTAGATCCGTTCCTGCTATATACATTTAGTGCAGTACGTCCTGCTCACAGTGTTCAGCTAGATCCGTTCCTGTTATCTTCCTACTGACAGGCAGGCTTGTCTGGTTACAGTATATAAAGCTACCTGAAGAAAATTACAGGTGTTCTTTTTGATCCTATTAGTACCACGGTCAGGCAGCTAGACTATTTACATTTAGTACAGTGTGTCCTGCTCACAGTGTTCAGCTAGATCCGTTCCTGTTATCTTCCTACTGACAGGCAGGCTTGTCTGGTTACAGTATATAAAGCTACCTTAAGAAAATTACAGGTGTTCTTTTTGATCCTATTAGTACCACGGTCAGGCAGCTAGACTATTTACATTTAGTACAGTGTGTCCTGCTCACAGTGTTCAGCTAGATCCGTTCCTGTTATCTTCCTACTGACAGGCAGGCTTGTCTGGTTACAGTATATAAAGCTACCTTAAGAAAATTACAGGTGTTCTTTTTGATCCTATTAGTACCACGGTCAGGCAGCTAGACTATTTACATTCAGTGCAGTGCGTCCTGCTCACAGTGTTCAGCTAGATCCGTTCTTGCTATTTACATTCAGTGCAGTGCGTCCTGCTCACAGTGTTCAGCTAGATCCGTTCCTGGTATTTACATTTAGTGCAGTGCGTCCTGCTCACAGTGTTCAGCTAGATCCGTTCCTGCTATTTACATTCAGTGCAGTGCGTCCTGCTCACAGTGTTCAGCTAGATCCGTTCCTGCTATATACATTTAGTGCAGTACGTCCTGCTCACAGTGTTCAGCTAGATCCGTTCCTGTTATCTTCCTACTGACAGGCAGGCTTGTCTGGTTACAGTATATAAAGCTACCTTAAGAAAATTACAGGTGTTCTTTTTGATCCTATTAGTACCACGGTCAGGCAGCTAGACTATTTACATTTAGTACAGTGCGTCCTGCTCACAGTGTTCAGCTAGATCCGTTCGTGTTATCTTCCTACTGACAGGCAGGCTTGTCTGGTTACAGTATATAAAGCTACCTGAAGAAAATTACAGGTGTTCTATCCCAGCTTAGTGCAGCTACAGGCCATTAGTATGTCTGGAAGGCCAAGAAGGAGAGGCAGACAGTCACAAGCCAATAAGAGAGGGCAAGCAGGCTCTGTGTCTAGTGCTGGTCGTGGAGACGGTGCATCCTCATCAGCACGTGGCCATGGGACACGCTTGGCCTTTTTTTCGGCAGCTGGCCGTGTTGAGCCGCAACATGCGGAAGACTTGGTCGAGTGGATGACCAAGCCGTCCTCATCCTCCTCATCCTCTCTCACCCATGCCCAGGGTGCTTTGTCTGGCAAAGCAGCGGCCTCTTCCCTCAGCTCAATGTCATCAGTGACTCCTTCCCTAGCTCCACCATGTCCTCATGAGGATTCCCTCGAACTGTTTGACCACAGTGTTGGGTACATGCTCCAGGAGGATGCCCAGCGTTTGGAAGGCTCTGATGATGATACTGAGCTCAATGAAGGCAGTAACATGAGCACGGACAGAGGGGGTGCCCAAGAAGGACAGCAATCTGGCAGTCATGCTCCCCCTGCTGCAGCATACTGCCAGGTTTGCTCCAGTGATGAGGAGGGAGGGGATGATGAGGTCACTGACTCAACGTGGGTGCCTGATAGGAGAGAGGAGGAGGAGGAGGAGGAGGAGGAGGAGGTGGCACATCACCAACTAGGCAGGATGCCCTCCAGGGGCCAGCCTAAGGGCAGCACATTGACTGCATCACACCCCAAAGCTCCACATGTGCAGGGCGCTGCAGTCTCTGCGCGTTATTCAAAAAGTTCTTTGGTGTGGGCCTTTTTTGAGACGAGTGCATCAGATCGCACCGCTGCTATTTGCAACATATGTCTCAAGCGTATCTCGCGTGGCCAAAACATCTCCCGCTTGGGTACCACATGCTTGACCAGACATATGTTGACCTGCCATGCAGTTCGTTGGCAAGCGTATCTAAAAGACCCACACCAAAGAACAAAGACGATCTCTCCTTGCTCCTCATCAGCTGAGATTTCCAACCCCACTAGACCTTCAGTCCTCTCTGCGACCTGCAGTGAGAGGAATGAAGGTGTAGAATTAGGTGTGTCACAGCCAAGTACTTGTGGGCAATCTGCTTTTGGTACACCGACGTCAGATTGTACCAGGCAAATTTCCCTGCCCCAGCTGCTGCACCGCCGAAAGAAGTTTGCTCCCAGCCATCCACATGCCCAGCGGTTGAATGCTAGCTTGGCAAAATTGCTAGCACTTCAACTGCTGCCTTTTCAGTTGGTAGACTCTGCCCCCTTCCGTGAGTTTGTGGAATGTGCGGTTCCTCAGTGGCAGGTACCCAAACGCCACTTTTTCTCACGGAAGGCGATTCCGGCTCTCTACCGGCATGTGGAAGGCAATGTCCATGCCTCGCTGGACAGGGCGGTCAGCGGTAAGGTGCATATTACCGCTGACTCATGGTCCAGCAGGCATGGACAGGGACGTTACTTAAGTTTCACGGCGCATTGGGTGACTCTGCTGGCAGCTGGGAAGGATGCAGGACAAGGTGCAGTAGTGTTGGAGGTTGTTCCGCCACCACGCCTCCAAAATGCTGATTGTGACACACCTCTCTCCTCCACCCCCTCCTCTTCTTCTTCCTCCATGGCCTCTTCCTCGGAACCAGCGGTGCTCCGTAGGCGTTCAAGGGGCTACGCAAGTACGCAGGCCAAAAGATGCCATGCGGTGCTTGAGCTGGTGTGCTTGGGGGACAGGAGCCACACTGGGGCAGAGGTTCTGTCAGCTCTGCAGGGGCAGGTTCAGAGGTGGTTGACGCCACGCCAACTTAAGGCAGGAATGGTGGTTTGCGACAATGGCACCAACCTCCTCTCTGCCCTCCGACAGGGACAACTGACCCATGTGCCCTGTTTGGCTCACGTCCTTAACTTGGTGGTGCAGCGGTTCTTGGGCAGGTACCCGGGCTTACAGGATGTCCTGAGGCAGGCCAGGAAAGTCTCTGTGCATTTCCGCCCGTCATATAATGCCAGTGCTCGGCTGACGGACCTCCAAAAGGAGTTTAACCTGCCCAAGAACCGCCTAATCTGTGACATGCCCACCAGGTGGAACTCGACGTTGGCCATGCTGCAGCGGCTGCACACGCAGCAGAGGGCCATCAATGAGTACCTGTGCGACTATGGCACCAGGACAGGGTCAGGGGACCTTGGTTTTTTTTCCCCACGCCAGTGGGCCATGATCAGGGATGCATGCACTGTCCTGTCACCATTCGAGGAGGCCACGAGGATGGTGAGCACTGACAGTGCATGCATCAGTGACACTGTCCCCCTTGTCCACCTGTTGGAGCACACGCTGCGTGGAATAATGGACAGGGCACTTGAGGCAGAACAGAGGCAGGAAGAGGAGGACTTCCTTAGCTCTCAAGGCCCCCTTTATCCAGACAGTGTTCCTGCGTGCCCGCCGATCACACAGGAAGAGGACGAGGAGGAGGAGGAGGAGGAGGAGGAAGATTGTGTCAGTATGGAGGTGGAGCCTGGCACTCAGCATCAGCAGTCTTTAAGGGATCAGTCCCAAGGAACACATGGACTTGTACGTGGCTGGGAGGAGGTGGCTGCGGACGTTGTTGTCCTTAGTGACCCAGAGGACTCCGGACCGAATGCCTCAGCAAACCTACGCTGCATGGCCTCCCTGATCCTGCAAAGCCTGCGTAAGGATCCTCGTATTCGTGGTATCAAGGAGAAGGACCAATACTGGCTGGCAACCCTCCTTGATCCACGTTACAAGGGTAAGGTTGCGGACCTTATCTTGCCATCGCAGAGGGAGCAGAGGATGAAACATCTTCGGGAGGCCTTGCAGAAAGGTCTGTGCAACGCGTTCCCAGAGACTGGGAGGTTACAAACTCCTGTTTCTGGACAACGTGTTGCTGAGGCTTCGGTCAGTCAAAGAAGGAGCGGTGGAGAAGGTGGCCGTCTGACCGATGCGTTCAGACAATTTTTTGGTCCGCAGCCCCAAGGTATGATCGGTTCCAGCAACCATCGCCAGCGTCTGTTTTACATGGTGCAGGAATACCTAGGGGCAAGATCAGACTTGGACACCTTTCCCACCGAAAATCCTCTGGGTTACTGGGTCTTGAGGATGGATCACTGGCCAGAGCTTGCACAGTATGCAATTGAGCTACTGGCCTGTCCTGCATCCAGCGTTCTTTCGGAACGCACATTCAGTGCTGCTGGAGGCGTGGTAACCGATCACAGGGTGCGTCTGTCCACCGACTCGGTCGATCGGCTGACCTTCATAAAAATGAATCAGTCTTGGATCACCACCAGCTACCAAGCACCTGATGCAGATGTAACCGAATAATTTTTTTTGAAATCTCAGATCCCTTCAAAGACTGCCTATGCTGATGCTGAGTGACTATCCCTGAGTAATTATCCTCTTCCTCCTCAATCATCACGCTGATAGCTTGTAAGAACATTTTTGGTTCTGGGCGCCACCACCAGTGCCTAAGGCACAATTTTTCAGCCCCTGTTTAACAGGGGCGTGTAATTACAATTTTTGATGTAATACTTTGCAGCAGGGCTCGTTCCTGCATTCCAACTAGAGTGTCTGTGAGGGGTTGCAGTGTTGTGGCACCAGCACCAGTGCCTAAGACCCAATTTTTCAGCCCCTGTCTAACAGGGGCGTGTAATTACAATTTTTGATGCAATACTTTGC
Source organism: Lithobates clamitans (assembly GCA_037952925.1). Classification (NCBI taxonomy): domain Eukaryota; kingdom Metazoa; phylum Chordata; class Amphibia; order Anura; family Ranidae; genus Lithobates; species Lithobates clamitans. Next base: position 470,371 of record JBBGZY010002188.1, on the reverse strand, counting down.
AGCAGGGCTTGTTCCTGCGTTTCAACTAGAGTGTCTGTGAGGGGTTGCAGTGTTGTGGCACCAGCACCAGTGCCTAAGACCCAATTTTTCTGCCCCTGTCTAACAGGGGCGTGTAATTACAATTTTTGATGCAATACTTTGCAGCAGGGCTCGTTCCTGCGTTCCAACTAGAGTGTCTGTGAGGGGTTGCAGTGTTGTGGCACCAGCACCAGTGCCTAAGGCCTAATTTTTCAGCTCCTGTTCAACAGGGGCATGTAATTACAATTCTTGATCTAATATTTCACAGCAGGGCCCTGTGAGGGCTTACAGTGTTTTGGCCACAGCAACACCTAAGGCCCAAATTTCTGCTGAGTATATAGGGCAGGACCCTACTTTCAAACATCTAACTTACAAACGACTCCTACTTGCAAACGGAAGGAGACAACAGGAAGTGAGATGAAATCTACCCCTAAGGAAGGGAAATTCTCTCCTGTAAGAGTTAATATGGGAAAACAATTTCTCCTTTCCACTGATGCTTTCCAATCCTTGTTCCACAAAAAAACCCAAATTTTCAAAAAACATTTTTCATTGGGACAAAAAAGTGAGGTGAAATCTTCTGAAGAGGAGGAAAGACGCAAAACAAATGTCACAGGGGTGATAACCCTTCCCTATGTTTTCCAAAAAGCTTAGAAAAGATTTTTTGGCTGGAGCTAAACACATTAAAAATGTTCAAAATTACAAACAGATTCTACTTAACAACAAACCTACAGTCCCTGTCTTGTTTGCACCGCCTGAATACTGCTGTTCAGAGTATATAGGGACCTTTCCTTATTTTAATTTGGGTGCGGGGTTCCCCTTAATATCCATACAAGACCCAAAGGGCCTGGTAATGGACTGGGGGGTACCCATGCCGTTTGTCTCACTGATTTTCATCCATATTGCCATGACCCGACATGACATTAAACCCGCAAGCAGTTTTAAATGAGATTTTTTCCTTTAAAAATGACATTTGGTGCAGGGACTGTTCTAAACATGGGAAACACGCGTCACTTTACAGGCATACTATAGACACCCCCCAGGTACGATATTTAAAGGAATATTTCACTTTTTTTTTTTTACTTTAAGCATCATTAAAATCACTGCTCCCGAAAAAACGGCCGTTTTTAAAAGTTTTTTTTGCATTGATACATGTCCCCTGGGGTAGGACCCGGGTCCCCAAACCCTTTTTAGGACAATACCATGCAAATTAGCCTTTAAAATGAGCACTTTTGATTTCGAACGTTCGAGTCCCATAGACGTCAATGGGGTTCTAACGTTCGTGCGAACTTGCGGTCCGTTCGCGGGTTCTGGTGCGAACCGAACCGGGGGGTGTTCGGCTCATCCCTACTCAGGAGGAGCCAATGCATATGTCCCACAGACGCAATGTCCACCGGCCACCCGCAATCGCTGTTCTGACAGAGGAGTCCCGCTAAAAATCGCTAATCGACGCCATTACCAGTAAAAACAATTAAAAAATTTAAAGTCCATAAATCTATCCCGTAGTTTGTAGATGCTATAACTTTTGCGCAAACCAATCAATATACGCTTATTGGGATTTTTTTTACCAAAAATATGTAGCAGAATACATATTAGCCTAAATTTGGATATGTATTTTGGAAGTAAAAAACATTTTTTTCAAAATTGTGGGTCTTCTTTTGTTTATAGCGCACTAAATAAAAGCCGCAGATGTGCTCAAATACCACAAAAAGAAAGCTCTATTTGTGGGAAAAAAGGACATCAATTTTATTTGGGTACAGCATCGCACGCCCCACGCAATTGTCAGCTAAAGTAACGCAGTACAGTATCTCAAAAAATGGCCTGGTCATTAAGGGGGTAAATCCTTTCTGGGGCTGAAGTGGTTAAATACCTACAGGTTACAGTCTGGTAACTTTTATATTATTGTCCAGTATGACATTACCTTTTGAATGAATACAAATATGATGGGTATCGGATGGCTATTTCACCTAGGAGAGGTGAATGGCCTAATCTGCTCCAATGCCTCCTAGAATAGAGGTGTTTGGGCTTAAAATGCTAATTAACTGATAAAGGTAACTATGTCCTAATTATAGGTGTACTGTTATTATCTCAGGAGTTATAAAATACACTGAAGTTTTGATTACTTCAGAAAAGATAGACAGCAGTGTGTATTCACCACCTATTCCTGCTAAGCTATTTATGACAAGTGATAAACCTAATACTATTAGAAAGGGGGATGTCTGTTAAATTTCTAATTACTCAAGCCCAAAAGCTTGATAGTTTTATGATGGCTTGCAGACTGAAAAGTGGATTGGGTTAGATATTGTCATACCTATCAAAGTACTGATAAGGGTGTTTGGAATGCAGCTAAAAGGTTGTTGAACCCTAAGATACCTTGCTGGGATGATGTACTGCTGCTAATTGTCTCCTATTGTTACAAACGGTCATGGCTGACTTAGGATTTCTGAACAGTATGGTAGCCTTGCCCTTTCATGCCATTTTTCGACGTGCCATTTCGTATTAACATCCTAAAACTCAAAAACAGTAAAGTATTGCAGCTTCAGTGTCTTAGGATGCCTTTATTTTAACCTAGTCATGATATGAATAGCACACTTTCTTTCCCTGAGTGGTTATGCTCACTCCAACACTGTATCTATGGAGGCATTATGTGGGGGTGATGGAATCAGTAGTTTACAGAAGAGGAGAAGATTTTTTTTATTTCACTTCAGTTTAAAGTGGCAAGAGCACTGCATCTCTGGCTATATCAACAGCTAGCTGTTTGCCTGGAGCTCAGCTTTAAATGTAGATTGTATGCCCCTCTTACTAAATTGTCTATATGTCTACAGTATAATTTCCTTAGCTTAAAGTGATTGTAAAGTCTAATTTTTTTCCTATAAAAATAACAAACATGTTATACTTAACCTGCTCTGTTGCAGTGGTTTTGCACAGAGCAGAGGTCCTCCTCTTCTCGGGCGCCTCTTCACTGCTCCTGGCCCCTCCCTCCTGTTCAGTGCTCCCACAGCAAGCAGTTTGCTATGGGGACACCCGAGCCGAGTCACAGCTCCATGTATCCATTCAGACACGGAGCCCCGACCCCTTTCTCCCCTGATTGGCTAGCTGAATTTGATTGACAGCAGGAGAAGCCAATGGTGCCGCTGCTGTGTCTCAGCCAACCAGGAAGGAGAATCTCGGGCGGCTCCACATTCATGGAGATCGCTGGACAGAGATGGGGCTCAGGTAAGTATTAGGGGGTGCTGGGGTCGCTGCTGCACAAAGAAGGCTTTTTATCTTAATGCATAGAATGAGGTCAAGGATTCATTTTTTTATCACTGTGATGATTCTTCAATAGCTGGCTAAGTGAGGATTTTTTTTTGTATCAAATGTTTAACGTAGCATTAATATTGGAGTAGGTTGAACTGATTTGGCTTAGGTCTTTTTTTTACCTATGTTAAAGCTGAACTCCTTACTTTTAATCCCCAGTAGCTCCAATTTAACCTTTAGGCTGGATGACATCCAGTGTCAAGCAGCCCCTTCCTCCCCAGTTTGAAATTTAGAGGTGTCAGTCATCGCAGCCTTTCATCTGATAACCACAGAGGTCTGCTCAGAAAAACCCACCACTGCTGACTGAAGCTGTATGCTTTAACTCCTCCGGAGATTGCACAGTCCATGTGCCAGGGTTGAGTGTTCAGGGAGTAAACCCCTGAATACTCAGCCCTAGGGTGTGGTCTGGGCTGGCCAGCCCCTCCCACCATCCATTGCAGGATCCAGGGCTGAAGAAACTCAATGATGACGTCAATTCTTCTAAAATATGGTGTAAATCTAAAACTGAACAATGCAAGTGCAAATTACTTTTGGCAGGTTGCCTCAAGGAAAAAAAGGGAGACATGCAAGTTATTATTTTTTCTGACTAGATTTCGGCTTGAATTAATTCAGTGCATGATCAGACACAGGTAATGTACAAAGTTACAAAGTGGAAATCCACGCCTTGCGCCCCACTTAGGGTAAGTGATGGATTCATTAGCTCCACTGATCCAATCAGGATGGTTCCTCTTCCCTCCATGTGCTGCCAGCCCCTATGCCATCTATCACGATTACTGTATTAGAAAGATGCTATTTAATCCAGACATCACATACAAGATTTGTTGCTCACTGTCGTTAATGTGAGGATGGCCTCTGAAGCGTGAATAAACATAATCGTTTTTGCCATGCTTCATCAGAGCAAGATCTGGTAACATATTCCAGCCAGAGCACTGCCTGTTCTACAGTAGCCAGTCGAGGAGTGCTCGGTGATTCATCATGTAATATGGGGTCTGAAATTCACTGTTTTTACAGAACTGTTTGCACTTATATGCTAAAATATAACCAGAGTATTATAGGAAAACTTTACAAATAGGAACTACTCAAGAGACTGTATCAATAAGGGAAAGCAAAGCTACTACTGCATCAACTTGTTAATACCTGTGTCCTTTTGTCTTTGAAGGACCCCTGGCTAAGCAGACAGCCAGCTCCAGATGGGAGATTTGGAGGCTGGGGAAGAGTCAAGTATAAGGGAAGCCGCCAGATTCCACTGTGTATTGAAGGGAACATGCCTCTAGGTGTGACATCACTCCAAGATGGCTGAGAACCAAAAACAATGTTGCTTTGCTCATGCAAGGCAAAATAAAGTGCCTTGAAAAGGTATTCATACCCCTTGAAATGTTCCACATTTTGTCACGTGACAACCAAAAACATACATGTATTTTATTGGGATTTTATGTGATAGACCAACACAAAGTGGCACATAAATGTGAAGTGAAAGGAAAATGATAAATGGTTTTCTAATTTTATACAAATAAATATCTGAAAAGTGTGGCATGCATTTGTCTTCAGCCCCCCTCAATACTTTGTAGAACCACCTTTCGCTGCAATTACAGCTGCAAGTCTTTTTGGGAATGTCTCTACCAGCTTTGCACATCTAGAGTGAAATTTTTGCCCAATCCTCTTTTGCAAAATAGCTCAAGCTCTGTCAGACTGAATAGAGAGCGTCTGTGAACAGCAATTTTCAAATCTTGCCACAGATCTTCAATTGGATTCAGGTCTGGACTTGACTGGGCCATTCTAACACATGAATATGCTTTGATCTAAAACATTCCATTGTAGCTCTGGCTGTATGTTTAGGGTGGTTGTCCTGCTGGAAGGTGAACTTCTGCCCCAGTCTCAAGTCTTTTGCAGACTCTAATGCCCTGTACACACGATAGGATTTTCTGACGGAAAATGTTCTATGGGAGCCTGTTGTCGGAAATTCCGACCATGTTTAGGCTCCATCGGACATTTTCCATCAGAATTTCCATCACACAAAATTTGAGAGCTGGTTCTCAAATTTTCCGACAACAAAATCCGTTGTCATAAATTCCGATTGTGTGTACACAATTCCGATGCACAAAGTTCCACGTATGCTCAGAATCAAGAAGAGCCGCACTGGCTATTGAACTTCATTTTTCTTGGCTCGTCGTACGTGTTGTACGTCACCACGTTCTTGACGTTCGGAAATTTCCGACAAGAATTGTGTGACAGGCAAATCGAGGAAAGCTGGAAGCCGCACACCGGTATAATGATGAATGCTTTATTTGAAAAGCTGAATCATAAAGAAACACAAAACATAACAGCAGAAGCATACAAAAACAGTTGACGCGTTTCACACTCACGATGAGTGCTTATTCATAGCAGATTTGATCTGTCGGAAAAAGAACATGGATGTTGTTGTCGGAAAATCCTATCGTGTGTACAGGACATAACAGGTTTTCTTGTAAGATTACCCTGAATTTGGTTCCATCCATCTTTCCATCAACTCTCACCAGCTTCCCTGTCCCTGCTGAAGAAAAGCATTCCAACAACATGATACTGCCACCACCATGTTTCACGGTGGGGATGGTGTTTTCAGGGTGATGCAATGTTAGTTTTCCGCCAGATATAGCGTTTTGCTTTTAGGCCAAAAAGTTACATTTTGGTCTCATCTGACCAGAGCACCTTCCTCCACATTTGCTGTGTCCCCCACATGGCTTCTCCCAAAACTGCAAACAGGGCTTCTTATGGCTTTCTTTCAACAATGGCTTTCTTTTTGCCACTCTTCCACAAAGTCCAGATTTGTGGAGTGCACGACTAATAGATTCTCCCACCTGAGCTGTGGATCTCTGCAGCTCCTTCCGTGTTACCATGGGCCTCTTGGCTGCTTCTCTGATTAATGCTCTCCTTGCCCGGCCTGTCAGTTTATTTAGATGGCCATGTCTTGGTAGGTTTGCAGTTGTGCCATACTCTTTCCATTTTTCGATGATGGATTGAACAGTGCTCCGTGAGATATTCAAAGCTTGGGATTTTTTTATACCCTAACCCTGCTTTAAACTTCTCCACAACTTTATCCCTGACCTGTCTGGTGTGTTCCTTGGCTTTCATGATGCTCTTTGTTCACTAGGGTTCTTTAACAAATCTCTGAGGGCTTCACAGAACAGCTGTATTTATACTAAGATTAAATTACACACAGGTGGACTCTATTTACTAGTTAGGTGACTTCAGAAGGCAATTGGTTCCAATAGATTTAAACTAGGAGTATCAGTGTAAAGGGGGCTGAATACAAATGCACGCCACACTTTTCAGATATTTATGTGTAAAAATGTTTTTAAACCATTTATCTTTTTCCTTCCACTTCACAATTATGCGACAATTTGTGTTGGTCTAGTACATAAAATCCCAATAAAATACATTTATGTTTTTGGTTGTACCATGATAAAATGTGAAAAATTTCAAGGGATATGAAAACTTTTTCAAGGCACTGTAACAGCTTCACTTTAATGACACCCACGTCAGCAGCATATATTTACCTTCCCTTTATCACCACATCATTTGGCCACCAGAAGAAAAGAAAAAGAGATGGGGATAATGTAACTTACTTACCTCCCATGTGACATTGCTTATGTTTGGTGATTGGCCATTTAGAGAGAGGGAAAGATGCCCTGGCTGTGTGTAAACTCCTAGTCTAAGCTCTTCCTCACTACCAGTCAGCTAATGAAGTGGTGGGGGAAAAGAAAGGAAGGTAAGTAGGTTCAGCTGTTGGGCCAGCATTACCATTACACTGTTGCTTGGCCCTGTGTGGTTCCCTTTAAGGATGTGTATAAGGGATTGGTAATAATAATACGGTAATAATTTTGGAATTCTGAGTTAAATTATGGAAGAAACCAGCTATGGGTATTTCCTAAGAGCTAGCTGACAGCTAAAACTGTTGTCACCAGATGGTGGAAGAGCCTCACAGATGTGCATGCACTAAAATTGGCTGGCCTTCACCAGAGTCCCTGGTAATAGGTAATAGGGTTGGAAATGTGTAGTAGGACTATTTCAGCACCGTGCCCCTCAAGGTGGGTTAAAGCTGGCCATAGACGGAGAATTTTTTTTTCATTCAATCACAAACAATATGGATGGTGGCATTCCCCCTGCCGGGACACTGTATTCTGATAGTGGGACTCGCTGGCAGAATACACTGCTCACCAGCTGCAGCCAGCTGGCTGCAGGCGCTGATTGAAAAAAAAATTCCCATCAAGAGAGTTTAACTATTCCCACACTTTCCTGCCAGATCTGCCATTCAGAGAAGATGTATTACAGTTTCAATGACAGATACAGGATCTCTGAATGGGGGAAGATGGATGATTGATAGCTCCGCCCCCTCAATTCACAGATCCTGTGCTGCTGACAGCCCATTAATTGTATTAACCCCTCTGCAACGGAAGATTCCGACAGCGGCAGTGGGTGGAGAAGCAGGATGGAGGAAAATTTCTCCTGAAAGAAGAATCCATACAAGGAACACATTATACTAACTGTAAATTATGTCCCTTGTGCTGATATTTAAGTTTTTCATTTTAACTAGTTTAACTCAATATTTTTACTCAGACAATACCATATAGCAGGGGTCTTCAAACTGCAGCCCTCCAGGTGTTCAGGAACTACAATTCCCATTATGCCTACTCATGTCTGTGAATGTCAGAGTTTTACAATGCCTCATGGGATGTGTAGTTCTGTAACAGCTGAAGGGCCGTAGTTTGAGGATTCCTGCCATATAGTGATTTATGGTATATGGTCCGTTGTTTTTTAACACAATACAACAAGCATATTTTTTTCGCATGGTTACTTAAAGTATAACTAAAGGCACATTTTTGAATTTTGTACACAGTGGAGAGGGATTAGACCCCCTGTCAATTTTTGTCTGTGCCCCCGTTAAGGATATTCACCCTCTCTATTTATCCTGTTTACCATTATCATTAAAAGTAAAAGAAAATACAGAATGTTGGGTTGTCCCCAGAAAAGTAATAGAGGGGGAATCTTCTAATGGGGACATTAGTTTTGTTGACCTGGAGGTCCCCAAGGAATTCCTTTAATTTGCAGGGATTTTCTCTCACTTCCTGTTTGGTTAGGGGACAGGAAGTGAAGGGAACTATCGGCAACTTGACACAGATGACGAAATAAAATCTGACAAGGGTTATGACGCCCTTCCTCTATCCAAAAAGAAAAAAGTTTTGCCTATTGTTCTACTTCATAAATGACTATATTTTTTACACTTTATGGATATGGATATTAATAGGTTATAGTATCTAAATAGTAACATATATAGCAGGGAAAGAATTTAGGTCTGCGGTAATATGACTGAAGGGATGATGGTATCAGTATTGACTTGATGGAAGTTACCATACGAAAGTGAGTAAATTACAGTATTCTGTAAACCTGACTTAGCTCTTGTGTGGGCTTACATCCAGCAGATTGAATAGGTGCCTCAGAAGACCCTGCATGTATAGACTAGAAAAAAAGATTGGAAGAAGTACCGTATATACTCGAGTATAAGTCGTTCCGAGTATAAGTCGAGGCCCTAATTTACCACAAAAAAATGGGAAAAACTTAGTGACCCGAGTATAAGACGAGGGTGAGAAATGCACAGCTACTGTAAGTGGAAAAGAGGGTCAACAATGCCCCTTTGCAGCATCACTGTGCCCATTTGCATGCCTCACTGTGCCCATTTGCAGCCATAGGTCCCCTGAACTTCAAACTCGGTAGTTAAGGGTTCCTAGATGCCCCCTAGCTGCAGCCAAAATTTGGGGTCTCTGAACCCAAAGGGTCCCGAAATGACATTGCTGCAGATGGACACAGTTGACCGAATTTGGGGCCCCATATCTCGGGGCCACTTAGTGCTAAGAACCCCAAATTTGGTGTGCAAACCCAGTGGAACTAGCACCATAAAATTTCCAAACCTGGGGTTTCTAGCTCTAAGTGGCCCCGAGATACAGGGCCCCAAAAATCAGTTCAGAAAATGTCAAGCACTTTTCTGCAGCAGAGAATGACATTTTCCGAACCGGTTTTGGGGCCCCGTATCTCAGGGTCACTTGGTGCTAGGAACCCCAGCTTTGGATATGTCATGGTACCAGTTCCAGTGGGTTTGCATACCAAATTTGGGGTTCCTAGCGCCAAGTGGCCCTGAGATACAGGGCCCCAAAATCGGTTCGGAAAATGACATTTTTTGCTGCAGAAAAGTGCTTGACTCGAGTATAAGTCGAGGGGGGCACTTTCAGCACAAAAAAATGTGCTGAAAAATTCGACTTATACTCGAGTATATACGGTAGTAATAGAGCCAGTAACGTGCAAACTGTGAAAGGGAGATGGACACAGATTAGCACTTCTCATTGTTCATAGTGAGACCAATTAACCACAGCTCAACACAGAAGGTAAACCCACCTTTCACCTGTATATCAGTGCTCACAATCTATGATTTGTTAGAAGCTCTTTCACACCTTTTCCATCCTTAATTAATTGCAGCTATTGGTATTCATGTGGCGCTTCCCTTATTTAAAGCTAAAGAACAAGTTTGAGTGGGGCTTCATTTCTTACTAATTGCCCCTGGGAGCCCAGAGTTTGTCACTAAAAATTGATATGAAATTAGGAACTGCAAAAATATGCCACAGCTTAGCCAAGTCTGTAATTGATTATCAAATATTTTTCATATGAAAGAGGCACCTATTGCAAAAGAGAAACTCCTTCAATTGGCGCAGTGCTTTATAAATGTTGAGTTTAAATCCTAATTAGTAATTTAATTAACTTTTAAATGAAAGATGCCTAAAATAACATTGCTGCCAATGTCAAACAGGATATAAGTGCATGTGGAACACATGCAATGTGACAGATGTATAGTGTACAGAAAAAAAATATTAATGAAATACATGTCATCGTGAGTCAGTGAGCCTGCACGTTTATCTATTTATGTAAAAAGGTGGGGGGGTGGTGTGGGGTTCTTGCTAAAAAGTCCTTACATCACAATATGAGATCCTAGTAGTAAAAGCTAATTTTACTTGATTAAAAGGAATATATAGTGGTTTTGTATATATTTTTGCATAGATTTTAACAAACATTTTTTCATAAATTTCTATTTTCTGCAAACATTTCTGGTTGTTTGATATATATATATAAGGTTATCCCTTATTTCATAGCCATATATTTGAGGGGTTGTTGCTACGGCAGCTCATGCTATATTTTTGGATTTTTTTCCCCCATTATTTAGCGTGGAGTGGGGGCTTATATGATGCCTGGTTGTTTCATTGTGTCCACTATTAAACACATTTTTGAATAGCCTGGTGAGCCTCTAAAATAACTGCCTTATGCAATCTAAGGCAGGCCATACATGGGTCGAGTTTCGAAAGAATTTTCTTTAGAAAATCTTATCTAAGAATTTCCGTTCGAATTTCCCACCATAAGTGGGCTGCAGCAACAGCTGATTTTCGTCCGGCCATCGAATTTGAGTAATCGAGCATGTTGGACACTTTTTGAAAAACAAACGGTTTTCTAATCAATGATGGGAGAATCGTGCAAAAAATGTAAATCGAAAAAAAATGCACATGTGCAAGAAAAGAAAATTCCCGGAAAGAAAAGAGTTTTTCCGGCCACGAAAATTATTTTCTGTAGCAACATGAGGTGAAATTGAAGGCTTGGTTGGTCGAAATCAATGGTGACACCATCGGATCACAAAACGCACAAAATTTCTGATTTTCAAAAGAAAATTCTTTCGAAATTCGACCATGTATGGCCAGCCTTAGTGTTGTAATAAGAAAAACTGCCCTCTCTTCATTCTTGTAAAGGTGGATGAACTTTCAAGTATACCTGAAATGTAACTTGTAATTCAGTAAAGACTTCTACAAGAATGAGCAAATCACATGCCCATTAAATGGAATTTCTACAAGCGTTCTGTTTGCAGACTTTGGTAAAGTAATAGCCAACAACATGGGAAATCTTCAGTACATCATTTCATTATTGGTTCGTGCTATAGAATGCAGTGCAGATAATGTGCATTTCAGCAGTTAAGCCTTACTCACAGTGTGCTGAAATGCGTAAAGCCGCGTACACACAATCAGAAATTCCGACAGCAAAACTCTAATGAGAGCTTTTTGTCGGAAAATGCGACCGTGTGTATGCTCCATCGGTCTTTTGCTGGCGGAATTCCAGCCAGCAAAAAGATTGGGAGCATGTTCTCTATTTTTCGGTCGGGAAAAGTATCCGAAAATGTGATTGTCTGTACAAATAGCGACGTGCAAAATTCCTACGCACGCTCAGAAACAATTTGACGCATGGTCGGAAGCATTGAATTTCATTTTCTCGGCTCGTCGTAGTGTTGTACGTCACCGTATTCTTGACGGTCGAAGTTCAGAGAACTTTTGTGTGACGGTGTGTATGCAAGGCAAGCTTGAGTGGAATTCCTTCGAAAAAACCATCCAAGTTTTTTACGACGGAAAATCCGCTCGTGTGTATGGAGCATTAGAGCATTATCCGCAATGAATTATATAATGTAAACCAATAAACACGTCCTTTACCAAAGTCTGCATGGGTTAATAGTAGCCCCAGCCTGAACGCAGTTGTCTCCTATTACACAGCCTGGAGGTTAGAATGCCTCCATATTGCCATATTTTAGGAATGCAACATTTGAATTTTATAAAATTACAAACTGCAGACTGAAATGGAAAGGAAATTAATAATATAATTACATTACAAAATGACAATTATAAGCATTCATGCTTGAGTCCAATGACTTTATCCAGGCTAAGATGATGTCATCATTTCCTCAGAGTCAGTGATCGGTACCTGTGTTTTTTTTTTTTTTAATTCATTCTTAGCTGGGGCATAGTAAACTGTGTTTACTATGCCTTAGTTTATGAATGAGCAGGGAGCTCTGTACAGAGCTATTCCTTTTCATTCATTCTGTGCATCTGAGGCTGTAGAGAAAGGGACTGATGAATCAGTCTCTTTCTCTGTCTCAAAAGTGAGACATCAGGGGTCTGTTTAGACCCCTGATATTTCACAAAAAAAAAATATGTAAAAATATAAATAAAATATTTAAATGGTTAGCAAATTATAAAAAAATAAAACGAAATAAAAAAACTACTGACACCAGTGGCAGAACTATCAAGGTAGCACTTGCACCTCGGCTCTGGCGTTCTGCCACCGTGAGGGGACCCCAAGACAGCAGGAAGGTGGCCCTATGCAGTACCGTAATAAAGTGTCCCAGGGTGGGAGTAAAGGGCCTGGGGATCAGTGAGAAGGGCCCCGGTCAGGGGGGCTTTCATGATTTCTTGTACTGGGGCCTCTGGTCTGACAAATTTGTTAACACATCCAAGCTCTGCACAAACACCAATATTTACATGATTGTGTCATCTCTGAGCCAGCATCTTGTGCCACCCCGAAGAGAAAAGCAGATGATGGCGTTGTCAGGGAGATTTTAAATATGGTCTATAATAATTACATTGTTATCACATTTCCATTTCCGCTTTATTTAGAGGAAAGGATATATAATAAGGCACAGTAAAACTTTTTGCTTTCATGCTTCTTACTCAATTTCCCATTCCATGAAAAAAGTAAAGAGATTCCATTGGGGTTTGCATTTATTGACTGTTACCTTAAAATAGGTTTTGCTATGTAGAAGTAGTCTGCGGTGAGATATTCATAGTGAGATATTTGTCACTTCTTGGTGAATGTAGGTTATCACGTGACCATATGGCTTACAGCTCTGCATGCACAATGTGAGTTTGTTGTCCAAGATATTCTGATCCACCCTAAGGCAGGTTAGTGCCTTAATCCATTCAACACAGCAGGGAGGACAAAGGAGGTTAACTCAAGAAGAACAGAGGAAAATAAAAATAGCAATGCTGACCGTAGATGCCATTCAAATCCATAGATAGGCTAATAGGATAATAAATGAAAGTATAACTGAAACCTTATTTATAAAATATATGCACGCTAAGGGCAAAAAAATTATGTGACCTTATTTTCTACTGTACATAATAAAATGTTAAGCTTTTATTTTCCATGTGTTCGTTTCAGAAAGTTATAGTGCTTCAGTTCTCTTTCCCACTTCTATTTTATACATGTGCCACTTAGTCATAGGTGCACAGTCTCAAGCAGGGCTGTTCATAAGCAGCTGCTACTGTCATCCAAAGATGGCAGCAGCTCAAATTGGCCAGCGAGAGGTTCTATTCCTTGGGGACAACTCTGTTGCTGCTTAGGAAGCCATTCATAGCAGCGTTGTCACCCTAGGACAGGAAGTGCCAATCCAGTAAGTAAAAACAAAGAGAAAAAATGCAAAGCAATATAGAGCTGGGAACAAGTGCAGACGGGGCCTTTATTTCATGCATTTTATTTTAAGATTTACATACACTTTAAAACTGGAGACAAGAATATTAGCACTAAATCCAAGTCATCGTCCAAAGAACAGCAATGAGAATTGTTTGATTTTAAAAAAATTGAGATCCTGATTGAGTGTCCTGATTGGCTGCAATTAGCAAGTGTGTGTGTGTGTGTGCACACACACATGCACTGTTTAGTAAAATCTTCTACTAACTCTTTGAAATAGTAATTAGTGATAAGGGATTAGTTTGAAAATTTGGTCAGGTTTGTCTGTAGAGAATCATTCAAGATTTCCAATTGCCTAGGCTCCAAAACGGCACAATTCTCTGCATGCATGCACTGGATGCTGCCAAACTGGTAGGTACACTATATTGTCAAAATTATTGGGACACCTGCCTTTACAAGCATACGAACTTTAATGGCACCCCAGTCTTATGCCGCGTACACACGGTCAGAATTTCTGACCGGAAATGTTCGATGGGAGCTTGTTGTTGGAAATTCTGACTGTGTGTAGGCTCAATCGGACATTTTCCGTCAGAATTTCCGACAAACAAAATTTGAGATCTGGATCTAAAATTTTCCGACAACAAAATCCGTTGCCGTAAATTCCGATCGTGTGTACACAATTCCGACACACAAAGTTCCACACATGCTTGGAATCAAGCAGAAGAGCTGCACTGACTATCAAACGTCATTTTTATTGGCTCGTCATATGCGTTGTACTTCACCGCGTTCTTGACGTTCGGAATTTCCGACAAGATTTGTGTGACCGTGTGTATGCAAGACAAGTTTCAGCCAACATCCGTCGGAAAAAAAACATGGATTTTGTTGTCGGAATGTGCGATCGTGTGTACGTGGCATTAGTCCGTAAGGTTTAATATTGCGTTGGCCCACCCTTTGCAGCTATAACAGCTTCAACTCTTCTGGGAAGGCTGTCCACAAGATTTAGGAGTGTGTCTATAGGAATGTTTGACCATTCTTCCAGAAGCGCATTTGTGATGTCAGGCACTGATGTTGGACGAGAAGGCCTGGCTCGCTTTAATTCATCCCAAAGGTGTTCTATTGGGTTGAGGTCAGGAATCTGTGCAGGCCAGTTAAGTTCCTCCACCCCAAACTCGCTCATCCTTGTCTTTATGGACCTTGCTTTGTGCACTGGTTCAAATCATTTGGGGGAAGGGGAATTATGGTGTGGGGTTGTTTTTCAGGGTTTGGGCTTGGTCCCTTAGTTCCAGTGAAGGGAACTTTTAAGGTGTCAGCATACCTGGACATTTTGGACAATTTCATGCTCCTAATTTTGTGGGAACAGTTTGGGGATGGCCCCTTCCTGTTCCAACATGACTGCGCACCAGTGCACAAAGCAAGGTCCATAAAGATACGGATTTGCGAGTTTGGGGTGGGGGAACTTCACTGGCCTGCACAGAGTCCTGTCCTCAACCTGATAGAACACCTTTGGGATGAATTAAAGTAAAGACTACGAGCCAGGACTTCTCGTCCAACATCAGTGCCTTACCTCACAAATGCGCTTCTGGACGAATGGTCAAACATTCCAATTGACACACTCTTAAACCTTGCGGACAGCCTTCCCAGAAGAGTTGAAGCTGCTATAGCTGCAAAGGTTGGGCCAACTCAATAATGAACCCTATGGACTAAGACTGGGATACCATTAAAGTTCATGTGTGTGTAAAGGCAGGGGTCACAATACTTTTGACAATATAGTGTAGCTCGGGACAGTGGGTGTAGGAACAATAAAAAATTACAACCTCACTAAAAGGCCTATTCAGACTTGTCTGATCTGTTGTCCTTAAAGGAGAAGTCAAGCCTGAGCTTGTTAGGCTGGGCTTCTCCTAAGGGTCACAGGAGTGCAATTTGTTTTCAGCAGAGAGCAGTCTGAAGTCCGCTCTCTGCTGACGTCACACAGATCTGTCCAGGCACTGTGTTATCCCAACTCCGGAAGTCTGGATCCGCCAGGTGCCTGGACTGATGGCCATCTCAGCCTCTCAGCGAGCCGCTGAGATGGCCGCTCCCCGCTCCTCCACAGCTCAGCGCTCCAGTGAGCGTAGAGGAGCAAAGCAGGAGAGCTGCTGATTGACAGGCAGCAGCTCTCTGTTTGGGGAGCCGAAAGAACCGAGCCATCGGCAATTCTCAGTGCAGAGACGGCGGGGGATAGATGCAGCATAGGACCTGTTCTGACTTAACTACAAGGCCATAAACTTTATCTCCAGCTTCATATAGGGCTTACACAACCTGGTGTTCTATTTATCCCTTGCATCAATTCAGTCAGCTTAATTCAATGAATAATCTCACTGTATGGAGAGACAGACGATGAATCCTTTCGAATGTTCCGTTTAATGATGGCTATTCATAGGTAGAAAAACGTTGGTGTTGTAAGCCACATGGAAAGATGTTACAGCATGATGGTATACTGAGCACAATGAATAAGAAACAGGAAGAGCAGGGGAATATACAGAACTATGGTGGGGGAGAGAGTTCAGATAGACAGAGGGAACAGAGCTTAAAGACACAGAGTGATAATGAATTACATAGTGTAACACAACACTCCCCGTCTGAAAACTTTAGATTTCATAACCATAAACTAGTATATATATATATATATATATATATATATATACATACATACATACATACATACATACAATAAGTGGAATACTGATAAAACATGCAACAAGCAAGCATAAACATAAGTTCAACAGGATTGAAGAACATGTAGTCTGACTTATGAGGTCTTCAAAGAATTCCAAAGTTTCGAGTAGAACCTGTAGATAGCAGCAATGTACTCCCCGCCGTGCCAACAGCATGGCTAGTCCTTGAATTAATCACTCACCTGGCAAAAGGAGTACTAACTCTGTAATTGGTCAAGTAAAGGTTCATGTCGATCCTCCCTTGGTTATCTTGACTTCTACCTTCCTGACCTTGTTATGGTCACTGGGCATAACTTTAGTAATAAGACCCATAGGCCACTCATTCTGACAAACTTCCTTGTCTTTTAGAAGGACGAGATCTCCAACCTTAAGATAAGGCTTAGATGTTTGCCATTTGTTACGACTTTGAAGGTGATGAAGATACTCCTTCCTCCAGCGATGCCAAAACACATTGGCTAGATGCTGCACCTGCTTCCATTGACGCCTGTAGATATCCCTGGGTTCGAACTCACTTGAAGATATTACAGCAGTCCCAATCTTTTGAGTAGGAAGCGAAGCTGGAGTAAGGATCACTGGAGCATCAGGATCTGAAGATACCGGCACTAAAGGTCTTGCGTTCACTATGGCAGACACTTCAGCGAGAAAGATAGACAAAGTATCATGGGTGAGTGGTAAAGACTTGTGAGTCTGCAACATGGAGTCAAGAATTCTTCATGCTACTCCAGTCATTCGTTCCCAGGATCCTCCCATGTGTGAAGAATGTGGAGGATTAAACAACCAAGTACATCCATTGTTGGCCAGGAAATTGTCCAATTGTAGCTCTTTACATGCTCCAACAAAGTTGCTACCACAGTCAAATCTCAGCTGCTTAACTGGTCCTCTGACAGAGAAGAATCTTTCTAGGGCACAGATGAAGGAAGAAGAATCCATAGACTCGATCACTTCTATGTGTATTGCTCAGTTGCTGAGACAGGTAAACAGTACAGCCCGCCTTTTACTACTGGCAGCTCCACCACGAATTCTCCAAGTGATGACGGACCATGGGCCGAAAACATCTACTCCAACATAGGTGAAGGGTGGATCTGTACTTAAGCGATCAGCTGCAAGACTTGCCATTTGTTGCTGTTGATGTTTTCCTCTTAACTTGTGGCACTTGACGCACCTGAAGAGTAAGGAGGAGACACACCTTTTCATACCAATAATTCACAAGCCAGCTGACCTGAGGGCACCCTTTCAGTTCATGGTGGTGACGAACCAGAAGAGTAGTAACGCGATGTTTATGGTATGGTATGATTATAGGATTCTGTTCTTTGCTGCATAAGTCAGATTTCCTTATACGGCCACTAACTCTCAGCAGCTGATTGGCGTCAACCACAGGGTTTAAATTGAAGAGAGTTCCATTGCTGATTCTCCCAAATTCCTCCTGATACACCTCTTGTTGCACACAACAGATAATTACCTCTCCTGCGTGTGAAATATCTGCTGCTGTAAAGTGTCCAGAACAGCTGTGTCAACCATGAAACTCTGCCACAGAGTTCTTCCCAAAGCAATTAGCAATATGAATTAGGCGAGCAATAGCTCTTACAGCAGATAACCAGGTGGAAAAACGCTCAAAACGGTGTGACCGCAGCTTCGGTTTTGTATTTATAGAAGTGTGGAGTGAGATGTTTACAGTTCTTATTTCCTTATCATCTTCAGGACTTACTAGCCAATAGGTGGTGTCAATAGGGGGTGAGTAGGAGTCCTCACACAAAAACCTTGGAGGTGACAGCCATAAGCTGTCCTGAAGAACAGCAGATGACACGGCTCTAGTCCCACAGTCAGCTGGGTTGAGTTAGGTGGGAATGTGATGCCATTGACTTGGTAGAGAGAATCTCTTAATACGTTCAACCCTGTTGCTGACGTACACATAAAATTGTTTTGTTTGGTTGTATATGTAACCAAGTACTACCTTACTGTCTGTATAGAAGGTGAAAGAATCAATTCTAGTGTCCATTTCACTTCGTATGACTTTGGCAATTTCTACTGCTAGCACGGCTGCACAAAGTTCAAGTCTTGGTATGGTATGTGCAGGTTTGGGAGTGAGTTTTGCCTTGCCTAGGACAAAACTACAGTGTAATTCTCCATTAATTTCAGAGGTCTTCAAATAGGCTACTGTAGCAATAGCTTCAACTGATGCATCGGAGAAAATATGAATTTCTCTCCAGTTAGCAGTTGAAATGGAACCTGGAACATAGCAAGGGGAGATTCCTGTCTTAGCAGAATCTTACCTTGAATGGTAACTGGAGCACGGAAACCCAGTGGGTCACAGATGCTATTCACCACCGACAGGACACCTCTCTTAGTGAAGGGTTTGTCACACTTGGAAGGTGAATGTGTCTTGTTTGATGTTCCACAACAAACCCAGACTTTGTTCTTCAGGAGGCACATCTGTACCTAAATCAAGATTTTTTCGACTAGTGGCATAGTCCTCAGAGTGAAAGGCATTCATAAGTTCCTGGCTGTTGGATATAATCTTGTGCAGTCTAAGGTTTGCAACAGACAGCATCTCCTTTGTTCTGGTGAGAAGATCGATCACTTCTTTAGCGGTTGGAAAAAAACTTGAGTGTGTCGTCAATGTAGAAGTTCCTTTCAACAAATCGACGAGCATCAGATCCATATTATTTTTCTCCAGTCTGAGCTGTTCTCCTTTTTTTAACAGAAAAAAGTTTTATTGAACAATAAGACAGTACAAATTTAGAAGGAGTTATACAGAGGAATATCACTAAATGCAGATACAGTATTTGCAACAGCATGTTTATGTTTCATTATATGAGTAAACAGTTGTTAATACAACATCCTATTGATATCCAAGGGATCTATATGGTTTACACATTCTAATACAGGTGGGGTAGCTGCGAAATCATACACCTGAAAACCGGGGCCCAGAGGGGTCGGGAAGTTCCCACCTAGGTGATATTAGTACGTCCTCAGGTCCCCAGCAGGTAGAAGGGGGAGGTGGAAGGATAAACGTGGAGAACTGGGCGAGAATAGGAGGGAATGTGGGATGGGGGGGGGGGGGAGAGCAAGGGGGGGGGGGGCCGGGGGGGGGGGACGGCGCGAGGGGGGGGGGGGGACGGGGGGGGGGGGAGGGGGAGGGGGAAGAAGACATCCTCCACAGCGACATTTTTCCAGGTGAACGACTGTCGTCCTTCCCCCAACCCCCCTGAACCTTAGCAGAGATAGGTGCCCTGAGTCCGGAGGTCACAACCCATTAAACCATCTGGAACACAAACGTTCGTTCCAGCACAAGGGTCATACACCCCCATTAACGTCATCCACAGGTGTTCACCCAGTTTGACCATACTTTGTCGTATTTCTGTGGGCAATTTCTACTTTCGTAGGTGAGCCTATACAGGGGCAGTACACCATTGATCGACTTTTCCCAGGCTGCTATAGTTGGGGGCTCCTTTTGTTTCCACCTAAGAAGTATTTCTCGTCTAGCGTAAAATAGGGAGTATGTAAGGCAGAGTTTAACATATCGATCTCCCTCTATGTCGTCCAAGTGACTCAGTAACAAAGTGAGGGGGTTGAGAGGGATTTTGATCCCACATATGTTGCCTAGTATATCCGCTACTGAGGTCCAGTAAGGGCGCAACTTAGTGCATGACCACACTATGTGAAAAAAGGAACCCACCTCTGCACCACACCTATTACAGTTGGGACTAAGTCCTGGGTATATATTAGCCAGCCTTTGTGGCGTGTAGTACGCCCTGTGGAGGAATTTTAGTTGAACAAACCTGTCTCTAGCGGCTATCATAGTAGGGATAAAGGTCGTCAGGCATTCCTCCCATTCCTCCTCCCCCATAGAGGGGATATCTGCTTGCCACTTTACCATTGACCTGGTTGTTTTTACATCGTGTGCCACTGTGAGGTGCATGTATAGGGTTGAGAGAGGTTTGTCTAGCATTCCCGAAATTAGGACACGTTCTATCGGATCTGGTTCAAGGGTTACCCGGGAGGGGAATTGTGCTCTGAGAGCGTGGTGTAGCTGCCTATATTTGAAGAAGAAGGTGCGCGGCAGCGCATGGGTCAGTCCCAGTTCGCGGAACGGAATGATACCCTCCCTGCGAATGACATGTTTTAATTTGACAATCCCCTTTTTAGCCCAACTTGCCGGGTCTGGGATGGTCAGGAGGTGGGGGAGCATGGGATTAGCCCATAGTGGGGTGTGCGGGGAAACAGAGGACTTCTCTATGAGGGCTGCTCTGGATGACTTCCAGACCTGAATGGTGGCCCTCATGGGGCCTGTAACTTCGACTCCAGTCTTTACTCCCCTATATGGTAGGTTAGACAGGGTTGCGTAGGAACCCACTATGGCTGCCTCAAGGGTGACTGCTGGGTTGAGTTGGGGTTGCGCGAACCACCACCTCACCGTTACTAATACAGCGGCCCAATAGTACATCTGAAAATTGGGCAGTGCCAGGCCGCCTCTGGACAGGGGGAGGTAGAGTATGTTCTTTGCAACCCTCGGTGCTTTACCTGCCCATATGAAGGAGATCACTATGCTTTCTAACCGGCGAAAAAATGACTTGGGGATTATTACAGGAGTGTGTCTAAAAAAATATAAAAATTTCGGGAGGTATACCATTTTTAGGAGATTTCCCCTTCCCACTGGAGTCAGCGGGAGAGTTTTCCATGTGGAGCATTTTTGTTGGAGTTGTGAAAGTAGCGGGAAGACGTTCTTGTCTAGGTATCCTGCAGGGTCCCCACCTACTCTTACTCCCAGGTATTTAAGTTCCTTCGTCCATTTTAAAGGGGTACCAGTTTCTATCAGGGGCATGGACGAACTAAGGGGGAAGAGGACTGACTTGTTCCAATTGATTCTAATTCCAGAAAAGTAACCGAATTTGTCTATGATTGCTAGGGCCGATTTTAGGGAGTCAGAAGCATCCGCTAAGTATAAAAGGGAGTCATCCGCATATAATGAAAGTTTTTCCATCAGGGGACCCACACGTATTCCCCCGACCGAGTCATCCGCCCGCAGAAGGGCCGCAAGGGGCTCCAATGCCAGGGCGAACAGCGCCGGGGAGAGCGGACAACCTTGTCTCGTGCCTCTCCCCAGCGTGAACGCCCCCGAAAGTGTCCCATTGGTGCGGATCCTGGCAGTAGGGTGGGAGTAAAGCATTCCGAGCCATTTCAAAAACTTGGGACCAAACCCAAACCTACCGAGGACCCCCCAGAGGTAGCCCCACTCGACCGAGTCGAAGGCCTTCTCGGCGTCGAGCGAGGCCACCACTCCCCGTCCGTCCGAGGGGGCCCTCGCTATATGGGTGTGTAGGCGCCGGATATTTATGTCTGTCCCCCTCCCGGGCATAAATCCCGTCTGGTCCGGATGGACCAGAGCTGTAATGACCGAATTGAGTCTGTTTGCCAGAATTTTGGCGAGAATTTTTGTGTCTACGTTAAGTAGAGATATGGGACGGTAGGATGAACAGAGGGTAGGGTCTTTTCCGGGCTTGGGAATGACAATTATTACTGCTTCATGCATGGAATCTGGGAGGCGAGCGTCCTCCAGTGATTCGGTAAACAGAGTTTGGAGTTTAGGGGCAAGTTGTTCGGCATAAAGTTTATAAAACTCCACCGGGAAACCGTCCGGTCCCGGTGTCTTCCCGGTCTGCATCATTTTTATGGCCTTGTATATTTCCTCAACCTTAATGGGGCTATCCAATTTAGCAGCATATGTTGGGGTGAGAGTTGGAATGTCAACCCCATCAAGGTATACAGTGAGTTCCTCCCTTGCGTAAGACACTTTAGAGGTGTATAGTGACTGGTAGAAGGAGGTGAATTCTCTATTGATTTCAGCTGGGGTGGACAGTAATGAATTATCTGGGGCTCGGATTTGGCCTATAGACATTCCCACTGTCTGCTCCCTAGAGAGCCATGCTAAAAGGTGTCCCGTCTTTTCCCCCTGTTCGAATATTTTTTGTGTTTGGTGGAGGAGCCTCTTCTGCGTGAGAGAAGTCCTCAGCAGGAGAGTGTCCCGCAGAAGGGATTGCAGCTTGGTATAGGCCTGTGGACTTGGTGATCTAATGTATGATGCCTCCTGTCTTGATGTCTCTGCTTCTAGGTTGGTAAGCTCCTCCCTACGTGCACGGCGGACCTTAATTATTATTTTTTGGTATTGTCCCCTAGAGAATGCCTTAAAAGCATCCCATACGGATGAGGCTGAGGCTGTACCCGCATTTATCCCCCAGAACAGGTCTAGTTCCTCTCTGTACTTCGGTTCCACCTCCACATCCGAGACCCAATACCTCGACAGCCTCCAGAGTCTGCCTGAGGGGGTCAACGAAAGGTCCAACTCTAGGAGGAGTGGAGCGTGGTCCGAAATACCCCGAGGAAGGATTCTAACCTCGCGGACCTTTGGAAGAACCGGGCTGCCCGCATAGACCAGGTCAATTCGGGAGAAGGTTTTATGGGAGGCAGAGTGGCACGTGAATGCTCTATCCTGGGGGAATTTCCATCGCCACAGGTCAACCAGGCCATACGTGTCAGCCCAGTCCGCAAGCCCCTTACGAGTCGTACCAGCAGGAGACAGCCTGTCCAGGTCCGCGTCCGGGACAAGGTTGAAGTCTCCCAGGAGGACTACATTGTCAGTGGAGAATTCAGCTATCTTAGATGTAATTTGGTTTAAAACCTGGAGGGAGGCCGGAGGGGGGAGGTAGAGGCCCACTATCACCCAAGGTACATGATGGATCAGGGCATGGATCACCACAAATCTACCATTAGGGTCCAGAGCTAGGTCAAGGAGCCTGAAAGGGAGCGATTTAAGGATTAGAATGCTTACCCCTCTGGAAAAGGTGGAGTAGGTCGAGTGGTAATGGTAGCCCACCCATGGCTTCTTAAGGGACAGCGTTTTCTTGCCAATCAAATGTGTCTCCTGGAACACACAGATGTGTGGGCGGTAGGACTTAATAAATTGAAATACCAGAGATCTTTTTATAGGTGAGTTAAGTCCTCTGGTGTTCCAGGAGATCATCCTAAGGGAAGACATCTAAATGACTATTGGGTAAGTTAGGAGGACCAATTTGCAAAAGGCATTCCACGACCCAGCTCTTAGACCCTGAAAAATTCACACAAGAGCCAGAATATCCTAGTTCAATGCCATTAGTAATTAACATCTGTACTGTCTTATACCATAAAAAGAGAAAAGAAACGTAAAACAAACTTAAACCATAGGGCCAATACAGGGTCTGCAACGGCAGACCAAGATAGCCGGTAGAACCCCCCCCCCACCCCGCCCATCCCCCAGAACAGCAGGAGGGCATCTCTCCCCAGGTAGAAACAAGAGCTGTCTAGCTCAACTTGAGGGCAGTGTGCAAAAGGCGCACCTGCTTTTGTACCAAAATGCGTATAACAGTCCGGCAGAAAACAAAGTAGAGGCAAAAAATAGAAAAAAAGAAAAAAAGGAAGGAGGATTAACTTGTGTAAATCACCCGGATCCCCGGGGGCTCATTCTTCAGACCCGGGGGGAGGTAGATATAACATACTGACATAACAAAGTCAAGAGGCTCCCCCCAGAGTAGTACTGCTGGTTCTGGCCAAAGTTCCCGGATTAGAGTGTCAGCTCAGCCTGGATTCGGACTTCCCGTCAGCCTCCAACCGCGCACAGCAGATAGTGAAGTTCTCTAGGATACATGACCTCCTATATCCCAGGGTGGGAGCGAGAAGTGGCTAAAGTTGTTGTCAAGGGGGGGAGGAGGCAACCATGAGGGTCCAGGGGCCATGGCCACCGATCCCCTCCCGAAGACCCCCCCGGCGTCCCGCAAGGAGGAAAGGTCATAGCCGGAGCGCGGCCATTTAGAGAAGTCAGAGGGGGACCGCTGCCACCTACCCCCCCCCTCGAGTGAACGGGGGCGAACTAACATAGTTGCTCGGAGGAACAGTTCAAGGATCAGTCCTGATAGAGAGTTAGTTTCCGATCATGGTCACACCCCCCCGCAGGAGTACAGGAGATTGGGGAGGAGGGCGCACAGCCGCCATATTCCCGCCAAACCGTGCTGACAAGGCCCCTGCAGCTCATCAGCTTCCTCCTACTTGGGGCTTATTGAGCAAGTTCAGGTTTGGGAGCTTGAAGTGTAGACCAGCAGTACAACATAAAAACAAAAAGCAAAAGTTGCAACGTACCATATGGCGGCTCAGTTAGGTAGCGATTCAGCCCACGCCACGGCATCTCTTGGCGAGGTAAAAAACTGGACACGTTCCCCATCTTGGACGCGTAGTTTCGCAGGGAAAAGCATACTATATTTTATACCCTTCTGGCGAAGCATGCCTCGTACATGATCAAATGCTTTTCTTTGGCGCTGTGTCTCCACCGTGTAGTCGGGGAATATAAGCAGTTTCCCGTTCTCAAATTTCAGCTCGCCCTGAAGTCGGGCTGCCCGCAGCACGGTGTCCCGGTCCCGGTAGTGCAGCAGCTTGAAAATAAAGGTGCGAGGTGGATTCCCAGGGGGCCCTCTGGTAGCTGGGATGCGGTGGGCTCTTTCAATCGAAAAATGTGGGGAGAATTTTGCCCGGGGAAGCAAGGATGGTAGTAGGCCCTCCATGAAACTCACCGGATCTTCTCCCTCTGCCCCCTCCGGGAGGCCGAGAACTCTCAGGTTGTTGCGCCTGTTGCGGTTCTCGGCGTCTTCCGCTCTATTCTCCAGGTGTTTTACCTTCAATTGTAACGCTCGGATGTCCGCATGTTGTTCTCTCAGGGCGTCCTCTGTGTCCGATACTCTTCTCTCCACTTCCGTTACCCGTTCCCGAAATCTATCCATATCTCTGCGGATAAGCGCCGTCTCGGTCTGGACATGCTCTATCTTTGTTGTCAGAGCAGCCTGACAAGTGGAGATTGCCGTCATGAGAGCCTCAAATGCCGCCGAGCCCGCTTCTATGGCCCCCGCAGGCGGCGGGTCTGTCTGAGTTTCCATGTGCGAGGCCTCGTGGGGAGTAGGCCGCGACGTGTGTCGGGCGCTTACAGGGGTGGCAGCGTTCGATTTTGACCCTGCTTTTCTGCCTGCGGGCATCGCCCGAGCCTCCTCCCAAACAGCCGCCGAAAGGGACGTGCAGGACGAGCCTTTTACACCAGGATTCGCTCAGGATGTTACTGCCGGAGAGGAGAGCGGAGTTAACAAGCGTCCGCTCTCTGCGCCATCTTGGACACGCCCCCTTGAGCTGTTCTCCTTAGCCCATAAGTTGCCACTGCAGGGGAAGGACTGTTACCGAAGACATGTACCTTCATTCGATAGTCTATAACTTCCTTGTTGTCTTTGTTCCATAGAAACTTGAGGTAGTTTCTGTTGTCTTCTCTGACAATGAAGCTGTGAACCATCTGTTGAATGTCGGCCATTATTGCTACAGGCTCTTGTCTGAAGCAAATCAAAACTCCTATTAAACTGTTGTTCAAGTTGGGCCCCGTTATGAGCATGTTAAGAGAAACACCTTCATGCTGAGCACTGGAATCAAAGACAACTCTGATTTGATCTGGTTTGCATGGGTGATACACGACAAAGGATGGAAGGTACCAGCATTCTTCTCCCACCTTTAATGGGGGTGGAGGCTCTGCATGATCTCTGTCAAATATATTTTGCATAAAGTCTACAAAGTGCTTTTGCATCTCTGGTTTCCTGCTTAAGTTTCACTTTAAGGAGGAGAATCTACTGATGGCCTGTTGTAAGTTGTTGGGCAATCTCTGTCTTGGAAGACAAAAAGGTAAGGGTGCTACCCAGATATTGGAGTCGTCTGAATTAATTGTCCATTACCTTGATGAATTCTTTGTCTTCCATTGAAGGAGCCAGTACATCATCTTCACTGTTTGTATTAAACACTGTAGAGCCGAAGTCATCATCGTTGCAGGAGAAAGGGCTTGTGTGTGCTTGTGTGCTTGAGAGAAGACACCATGAGTCCATGAGTCCTTCTTCCAGAAACCTCTGTAGTTCCACTACAGGTACCCAAGGTATAAGGATGAGCCTCGCCTTTTATTGCAAATGAATTAAACCGTTCTGATTTTGCAAGTGATCTATTGCTCTGATTGTCTAAGATAGCATACGCCTTTAGAGTCTTTTCTGGTTGATCCTTGTGGTATATGTTCACCAAGCATATTTTAGCACAGGACTTATCCCAGCAGTCTTCTCCACAAACTTCAGTTCAGGATGAAGAAATTATGGTAAATTAGGCACTTGGTCTGTATTCTCCCCGCCATGCGTTAACCTGGGAGGAGAGTTAGCAGGTTGTGCGGAGCTGGGCTCAAGCGGATGGAGGGCTTGCACATGTTCTTCAGAGCTCTCTATACACTTGATGGACACATTAGAGTCCTTTGCAAAATGTTCTGTAGAAGCACAGCACCTTAAACATACCCTAAATGTCTTTAAAAACTCCTTACGCTCTCCAAGAGGCTTTTTCCATTTTTTGAGGGGGTTTGGCTTCTTGGGAATGGGACACTCTCTGTTAGGGCTTTCAATCTTCCTACTCTGTTTGTTCATGGCCATCACTGTGGTAGGAGTGAGAAGGATGTCAGTCTTTTTCAGGGATACTGGGCCTCTACGGCTTCTATAGTTGCCCTGAAGACTGGTACTCTTAGGAAAAGGTGAGAAGAGACTGTACTCACCGTAGGAAAAACTTGGATCATTCTTGGTCTCTGCAATTTTCCTTATGAATTTGCAAAAGAAAGAAAATGGAGGGACGGAAACCTTGTTCTCTTTTTGTATGATGACCCTAGTGCAGGCCATTTCTCTTGTAAACCATACGGGAGCTTGGAGACAATTGGGTTTACCTCTCTTGCAGTGTCAAGGTAACTGAGTCCAGGTAGTTTTGGGTCTGCCTTGGGTAGCTGAAGCTCAAGGGGAAGGTCACTCAGTCTCTGGAACTCCTTGTTGTCCTTACCAGATATCTTTGGGAAAGTTTCCAGATGCACGAACAAGACTTTTTCTATATCTTCTGGACTGCCATAACTTTGCTCTGGTCAATCCCATGCAGCTGTGAGGCCTGCTGTAGGATTGTCCATGAAAACTGATCTTAATGGCTTAACACGTGCGGCAGATAGAGGACCAAGCCATCTGATCAGTAGATCCAATTCTTCAGCAGCTGTAATGCCAACATCACTGATTGAAGTTCTGAAAGCACATTTCCAACTTCTGTAGTTCTCAGGTTGGTCATCAAAACTTGTAAGATCACTCTTTGTGAGCTCCCTGCAAAGTATGTACCTCACAAACTCTGCTGTCTCTGTTGTCTGCACTGATAGCTTGCTCTAGGACCCTTAGCTTTGCCATAGCTGCATCATGTTTACACTGTTCGTTTAAGATTTCTATTGTTGCTCTTTTACATGCTGTCTGAGCTTCCAACTCTGCTCTCTTTTCTGTATATGCGACCTGAACCTTGCTGGCTTCCGCTTGAGCGCGGGCACTAAGTCGCCCAGAGTGTTGAGTATCTTGAACTATGGGATCTAGAAGACTTTTTAGAACGTCTGGTGGAAACAGATCTGTGAGATGCAGTGTCCTGTAGTAGCTCTATCTTTGCTTCTGCCTTTAATTTGGTTTGCTGGATAAAACTGTCTCTTTCTAAATTAAGAACCTTGAAACTCTTTAGTTCCTTGAGTGAACCTTCTGTGTTCATTATTTGTAAGACATTAATGAACTTGTCACTGGTAAACTGATAAAGCTCATATGAGGCAGAAAGTGGTTTAATGGTGCCCTCTAGTGTCAGTAGTTCACGTTCAACAGACACTGTATTAGATTCAGAAACAATCTTCTTCCAAAATAATTTCAAGCTATTTGACAATTCAGTTCTTAAAGCTTCATAATTCTCCATTACTTTCCAAGTTGTAGTAATAAGCAGGCAGGATGTGTGTGCTGTAATAAGACACCATGCAGCCTGGACTCAGGTTCACACTGCTGCTCTCTTATTCTTTCTTGCAATGAGGGCAGTAAATCTTGTTTGTAGCAGTACTGTCATGCAGAAATTCTGTAATTAGGCTGTGAAACTTCATTTTTCTACTGTTCTGACTCAACTACAAGGCCATAAACTTTATCTCCAGCTTCATATAGGGCTTACACGACCTGGTGTTCTATTTATCCCTTGCATCAATTCAGGCAGCTTAACTCAACGAATAAACTCACTGTATGGAAAGACAGATGATGCATACTTTTCAAATGTTCCATTTAATGATGGATATTCATAGGTAGAAAAACGTTGGTGTTGTAAGCCACATGGAAAGATAAAGAAGAAAGTGTAAAAATAGGCCACGTCCAAAAATATATGAAGACAAAAAAAATAGGTAGTACTACAGATTACCAGGGGGGCGGACTTTTTAGGCTGAGAAACACTGGAGAGGAAGTAACAGTATAAAAATATAAATTTATTGAAGGTTACAAATACATAAAAGTATGAAGATTATAACATAAATGCATCTATGAATATTGTGCAGTGAGCCCTTACATGTCTACGCGTTTCGCCGCTAGGCTTCCTCAGGACACAGCCAAGGTTCACAGACGAGACAGATAAGAGAATATGTTTCTCTATCTTGTTTGGAATGCACAATCATGTACAGTCACGATACGGTGGGTAATTCACTCAAAAGTTAATGCAATATATTAGGTATCACTGAATGTATGGACAGGGGCATGTGAATAGTATTCCTTATTTTGGGAGCGGCCATCAAAGAGAGGTGGGCCATCAAAGAGTATCCCACAGTGAAGCCTGGATTTGAATTCCAGTACTGCTGATGGCTATATATAGCCCAACAGCCAATCGCTGTATGTTTAAAGTTTCAATATCACAGCATGCCCCTGGGAGACAGCAATCCACTGCACATTTATGTTATAATCTTCATTCTTAGTTTTATGTATTTGTAACCTTCAATAAATTTATATTTTTATACTGTTACTTCCTCTCCACATGGAAAGATGTTACAGCATGATGGTATACCGAGCACAATGAATAAGAGACAGGAAGAGGAGGGGAATATACAGAACTACGGTGGGGGAGAGTGTTCAGATAGACAGAGGGAATAGAGCTTAAAGACACATTATAATACATATTTCACATAGTGTAACACAACAGGACCAATGCTGCATCCACCTAGGTAAGTATGAATATGGGGGGAAAAAATTCCCATACTTCTCTTTTAAGGGCCCATTCAGTCCTGTCTATTCTGATGTAATGCACGCATGCATTTTTTTGTGGTAACATACATTGCTTTAAGACAGTCTATTCCCATGAATGAGTCACCAACACACCAAAACAGACTAAAAATATCAGAAAAATTGAGTGCACTGCAAAGCATGTGAATCTGAGGTACTTTGGGTTAATCAGTTGGGGTGACATTAAAGCCTAGGTTTAGTTATAAATGAAAATAGGCGCAAAGGACATTACTTATCAATAATATGATGAGTCCCTTGTGCTGCTGTGTCCTTGTTTAGGTGAAATCTTTCTTCTCCAATGACCCCTGACCCCTGCACCTTAATCTTCCAGTGCAGTGGGGGTTAATAGAATTGTGGGAACTGTTTCAGGTACTAATCAAGAGTGCCCAACGACGCCTGCCCATTCCCAGCTACTCCATTTATAGAAGCCATTCACTCCATTCACTCACACTATTGACAAGAGAGCGGGACAAGCAGGAGGGGGCGGGTCAGCTTGAAAAACGAGATGAGGCCTCGGAAATGCTTTGCAGCCCACCTCCTCCTGCTTGTCTCTGTCTCCTGTCAGTGGAGTGAGTGAGGGCTTGAGACACTGCCAACACTCCATCTGCCTTCCTGTGCCCTACAGCTGTCATCCAGTCCATCCAGATTGCTGAAGCTGTCCTTGCACGTTTGCACCAGCCACATGAGCTGTACACAGGATGTTTATATGTAAGTGAGACTTGAATCATAAGTGTTTTTATCTCATACTAATTTGGCGCCCTGCTCTACTCATTTACATTTAACCATGATTATCACTGCAACACACATCCATATACATAACGTGTTTCAAGGCCTTTGCAGTTATGCATGTGTTAACATGTGCATTCTCACAATGCACTGCACTGGAGAGGTCTGAATGGGCCTCTAGAGTATTTGTTTTTTGACGTTGTATCTCTAGGTTCCTGGGTTTGATTCACACCTGGGAAACTATCTTTGCAAATTATTTTCTCAATGCTTCTGTAGGTTCTTTAGGATGACCCAAAGAGACTGAGGATTCAGTTGGCTTCCAGTCCTAGTAGCTGCTTTGCACATCTAAATGACTATGGTAGAGTCAATTGAAAACTAAGGTGCTAATGTATACATGATCTATGTACTCAATAAAACTCCAGAGCATGTTGGTGCTTTATAAATGAACAAAATAAACAAATTCTTGGTGTACATAGCAGCTTTAATATTGGAAAGGATGCATTTGGCTGTAGGTGGTTTATTGAATGAAACCTCTTGGGGACCAATATACAATCTCTCTACTCCTAACAGCCTCCAAAGGTTTTTCCCTGCAACCTACTACATCCATTTTCCTGTCTGTGTATTGATCTATGGGTGAAATTTGGCATGAGATGAGAAAGAAGTCATAAACAAAATGAGTTATTGGCACAATTTCTACTTTACATTAGTTAAGTGGATCTTGCAAATTACATTGGGACAATGCCTTTTAAAAATGCCTGCTGTATTGTGAACAAAATATATATAGACAGTGCTTTTATTCCCCTCTTGTGGCCATTGCAAATGTGTTTTATAATTATAAGGAACTAATGCAAATCCAAAACAGGTAAATGCAAAAGCCCTCCATGTGCATTGCAATAAAGTAGAACTATGGGCAAAATAAAGAAAGACATATAGGATGCAGGCCGTAAAAACGTAAATAGCATTAGCACAACAGTTTTTGTTTTTCTGAGCCCAACCTAATATTTTTTTTATTACGGCCTGAGCCTGCACTTAGGTCTGTTTTCAACCAACAGGTTTGTTATGTAGTTAAATTGCCCAGCAGGGTTGTCACCCTTAGCACAGGGTGGTTTTAGTTTGGCCATAATTAAGCCTCATACACACGATTGGATTTTCCGCAGACAAAGCGTCAGACTTTTGTCCGAAGGGCGTGTCTGGATTTTGTCTTGCATACAAACAGTACAATTCAGTTCAATTATAAGGCGCCACCCTTTGGGCTCCTTCTAATTTTGTGTTAGTAGAAGTTTGGTGAGTGTTGATTCGCGCTTTTCATTTAGTTTCTGAACGGCCGTTCATCAACCAGACATGTTGTGGAATTGGAGGAGATAACGTGTTATTTATTATTGGTCTTGGAATTATTGCTTTGACTCAAGTCCAGTCCAGGAACAGGAGCAGGAGGATTTCTTGGACCAAAAATTGTTTGCTTTATTAATCGCGCCCAATTATGTCATATGCCTTTGCTGCGGGAGCTCCAGGAGAATAATCCGGATGATTTTCAGAATTATCTCCGGATGACAGACCCATGCTTTGACCTTCTATATTAACCACTTCAATACTGGGCACTTATACACCTTCCTGCCCAGACCAATTTTCAGCTTTCAGAGCTGTCGTATTTTGAATGACAATTGCGCGGTCATGCTACACTGTACCCAAACTAAATTTTTATCATTTTGTTCCCACAAATAAAGCTTTCTTTTGGTGGTATTTGATCATCTCTGTGATTTTTATTTTCTGCTAAACAAATAAAAAAATGACTGAAAATTTAAAAAAAAATTTTTTTTTTGTTTCATTTACAAAACTTTGTAAATAAGTAAGTTTTCTCCTTCACTGATGGGCACTGATGGGACTGCACTGACGGGCATTGATAAGGCGGCACTGATGGGCACCAATCAAGTGGCACCAATGAGGTGGCACTGATGAGGTGGCATTGATGGGCACTGATGATTGGCACTAATATGCGGCACTGATAGGTGGCACTGATATGCGGCACGGATGGGCACTGATTGCAGCACGGATGGACACTGATAGGCGGCACAGATTTGGCATGGATAGGCGGCACAGATGGGCATTGATAGGTGGCACGGATGGGCATTGATAGGTGGCATGGATGTACTATAATGTATTGTACTGATGGATGCCAATCAGTGCCAAACAATAATGCCTGCCAATCAGTGAAGCCCATTGTGGGCACTGATTGGCATCCATTGTGGGCACTGTTTGGCATCCATTGTGGGCACTGATTGGCATCCTTGGTGGTCTAGGGTGGCATACCTGGTGGTGGGCATGCCTGGTGGTCTGGTGGCGTCCCTGGTGGTCCAGTGTGGGCATCCTGGGGGGCTACGCTGATAATCGATCAGCACAGACCCCCCCCTGTCAGAGGAGCAGCCGATTGGCTCTTTTCTACTCGCATCTGACAGACGCGAGTGAGGAAAAACCGATCACTGGCTCTTCCCGTTTACATCGTGATCAGCTGTGATTGGTCTCTCTGACGGAGACTCTTTACCTAGATCAGAGTTGCGGACTGACACACAGCAACAACGATCGCCGCTATGCGTGCCCCCAGGGGTGCGCAGCGGTTTAATATCCTGAAGACGTCATATGACGTCCGGTTAGGGTATTGAAACCACTTTGCCGCCGTCATTTTGCTACATAGCGGGCGGCAAGTGGTTAAGAAGCAGGACACATGCATGAGGCTTTTATTTAATTTTGTGGTTGAATAATGATTTGATTTGGTATATTTTCTATATTTTTGGATGCATACAATGCACTTTTTGGGTAAGTTCTATTGACAGATATCATTTCTAATTTTATTTGTTTTCTTTTTTTAATGCACAATAAGAAAAATTGTGGAGAATAATACTTGGCTATGTGTTTTACTTCAAATGACAGTTTGTATTTTTTTAAAGGTAACTGCCTACACCCAATGTAAAATTAACAAGGAACACCAACATAGTTGTATCTTTGATCTTAAAAACTACGGATAATGGTGTTGTGGTAAATAGCCCCCCCCCCCCCCAAAAAAAACAAGCATAATACTATTATTCTTGATATCACTCGAAAATAAAAGCCTTTTAAAATTATGTTTGGCAGAACTCCATCAGTATCACCAGCAAAGCAGCTTCATTATTATCCCATTAAAGAAGAAGAGAATGTGCGCTGCATTTCGAGATTTCATAATTTGCCACGTCACGAATGTCAATTCTCCATTACAAACGCTAGTTTACAAGACCGACCGCTTCTGGCTCATCCTTGCTTCCGAGTTTTTACTTTTACAGTCTGTCTGTTGAGTTCTGCCAAATGTATTTTAAAAAGCTTTTATTTTTTAGTGATTATTATTATTATACGAGATTTATATAGCGCCAACAGTTTACTCAGCGCTTTACAATGTATAAGGGGGACAACACAATTACAGTACAATACAAAAGGTACAGGAGGGCCCTGCTCGTAGAGCTTACATTCTAAAAGGGAGGGGGTGGTGGTACAAAAGGTAATAGCTGCAAAGAATGATTTGATGGGGGTGGCTCAGGGACAGTTATGTGGGTGTGGGATAGGCTTCCCTGAATAAATGAGTTTTCAAGGATCTCCTAAAGGTGGACAGGGTAGGGGCTGATCGGACATACTGGGGCAGGGAATTCCAGAGGATGGGAGAGGCTCTGGAGAAGTCCTGAAGGCGAGCATGGGAGGAGGTAACAAGGGAGCTAGAGAGCAGGAGGTCCTGGGAGGAGCGGAGGGGGCGATTTGGGCGATATCTGCAGATGAGGTTGGTGATGTAGATGGGGGCGATGTTGTGAATGGCCTTGTATGTTATGGTTAGCATTTTGAATTTTACACGGTGGGGTAGGGGAAGCCAGTGAAGGGATTGGCAGAGAGGAGCAGCAGTCACGGATCGATTAGTGAGGTGTATTAGTCTAGCAGCAGCATTCATAATAGACTGAAGGGGGGATAGCCTGCTTAAGGGTAGGCCATTAAGGAGAGAGTTGCAATAGTCGAGGCGGGAAATAATCAAAGAGTGAATAAGTTGTTTTGTAGTGTCATTAGTCAGAAAGGGTCGAATTTTGGAGATGTTGCGGAGGTTAAGGCGGCAGGATTTAGCCAGTGATTGGATATGGGGGCTGAAGGAGAGGTCAGAGTCAAGGATTACACCCAGGACTCTGGCATGTGTGGAGGGACCAATGGTTGTGTTGTTGATATTAATGGTGAAGTCACAGGAGGGGGACCGTGAAGGAGGAAATATAACAAGCTCAGTTTTAGAAAGATTAAGTTTGAGGAAGTGGTGTGACATCCAAACCGATATGTCATTCAGCAAGTTTGAGATCCGTGAGGAGATAGTGGGGGTGAGTTGGGGAGTGGAGAGATAGATCTGTGTGTCATCGGCATAGAGATGGTATTGGAAGCCATGGGAGGTGATCAACTGGCCCAGGGAAGAGGTATAGAGTGAGAAAAGGAGAGGCCCAAGGACAGAGCCTTGGGGTACCCCAACAGAAAGAGGAAGGGGAGCGGAGGAGGTGGAGTTGTAAGTGACGCTGAAAGTGCGCTGAGATAGGTAGGAGGAGAACCAGGATATGCTCAAAAAAGCACGAAAACGTTTGTTCCAGTTTTTTTTTGATATCAAGAATAATATTATTATGCTTGTTTTTTTTGGTTTTTTTTGGGCAGGTTACCACAACACCATTATCCCGTAGTTTTTAAGAACTGTGTTGGAACTATGTTGGTGTCCCTTGTTAATTTTACATTGTATTTTTTTAAATGTAACTGTCTACTCCCAAACTGTCATTTGAAGTAAAACACATAGCCAAGTATTATTCTCCACAATTTTTTTATTGTGCATTAAAAAAGAAGACAAATAAAATTAGACATGTTATCTGCCAATAGAAATTAACCAAAAAGTGCATTCTATGCATCCAAAAATATAGAAAATATAACAAATCAAATCATTATTCAACCAAAAAAATGTCAAAGCAATAACTCCAAGGCCAATAATAAATAACACGTTATCTCCTCCGATTCCACAACACCGCAACCGTTCACAAAAGAACTGAAAAGCACAAAATGAAAAGCACAAACTGAAAAGCGCTAAATGAAAAACGGCAAAAGAAAAGCGCAAATCAACACTCACCAAACTTCTACTAACACGAAATTAGCAGAAGCAGCCCAAAGGGTGGCGCTAAAGAGCTGAAAAACCACGTAGTACGTCTTGTACATCACTACGTTCGTAATTGTTGGCCAACATTTGTGTGATCGTGTGTATGCAAGACAAGTTTCAGCCAACGCCCTTCGGACAAAACTCCATGGTTTTGTTGGCGGAAGTCCGATCGTGTGTACGAAGAATTAGTGTGCCTGTGATTAGCGCTGTGCAGTGCCGACTTCCTGGTGGGCTCTGCATGTGCGGGTTGCGAACACGCCTGAGCTCATCCTTAGTTTGGGAGTAGGCAGTTACTGTACATTTAAAAAAATACAATGCAATGTAAAATTAACACCAACATAGTTGCATCTTTGTTCTTAAAAACGACGGGATAATGGTGTTAAGGTAACTTGCCCAAATAAAAATAAAAAAAGAATAAATATTATTCTTGATATCACTAGAAAAAAAAAAGCCTTTGAAAATGAATTTGTTTGCAATAACTCCATCAGTATCACCAGCAAAGCAGCTTCATTATTATCCCATTAAAGAAGAAGAGAACTGTGCGCTGTATTTGGAGATTTCATAATTTGCCACGTCACAAATGTTAATTCTCCATTACAAACGCTAGTTTACAAGACCGACTGCTTCTGCTTCCGAGCATGCGTGTTTGTACTTTGGACTTTTGTCCGACAAACTTGTGTACACACGATCGGAAAATCTGACAACACACATTTGTTGGCGGAAAATTTAAAGACATGCTAGCCAACATTTGTTGGCGGAAAATCCGACAACAATTATCCGATGGAGCATACACACGGTTGGATTTTCCGCCAACAGCCTGACATCGAACATTTCCTGTCAGAAAGTCCAATCGTGTTTACGGGGCTTAAGGCTTTTTCAGGCATATGCTCCTAGAGGCAGAACCCCCCACCAAACTCACATTTTTTAGAGGAGCTAGTGCCCCAAAATGCTCAAAAAAGCACGAAAACGTTTGTTCCAGTTTTTTGTTTTGATTATTCAGTGGCTAAGAGAATACTATCTAGGAGAGTTTGTGAAAAAACACTTATGCTAAAAAAAGCTTAAAAGAGCTCAATAAAAACGGGAGAAAGAGCACAAAAAAGAACTAGCTTCTTCAAGCTATTATAGGCATAGTTGCCAACATTGTAAAAAAATTTATAGGGACACTTTTTTTTTTGTCTGTGGGCAGAGTCTTATTATAATTAGGGGGCGGACATTCATTTGTAGGTGTGGCTTAGCGGAGAAAGAAATTGTGGCAAAATGGGTGTGGCTTAAGCGTAATATTGGGCGTGGCTTAAAGGGCATGACTCAAAGAGGGTGTGGTTAGAGTCTGAGATAACGTGGGATGGAGGGAGAAAGAAAGAGAGAGAGAGAGAAGGAAGGAAAAAAAGAGGAATGGAGGGACAGCACTCCCAGATCCTACACCACAATAGAAATATGTGTATTCCATAAAGTTTAACAAATCAGCAGATAAAGATACTCCAAACACCTGGTGTTAGCGCTTCAATCATCCAGGCACCATGGTTGTTATGGTGTCAGGGTGATTGAAGTGCATTATTTCTATTATTACATTGTAATATAAAATGAAATAGTTCAACGCACCATAATGCACAGTGGGAGCCATGACTTGTCACGTCGCCTGCCATCAGGTGTCCCCAGTAGAGTCCCTCCTTACATCTCAGGTGTCCCCAGCAGAGTGCCTCCTTACATCTCAGGTGTCCCCAGCGGAGTGCCTCCTTACATCTCAGGTGTCCCCAGCAGAGTGCTTCATTATATCTCAGGTGTCCCCAGCAGAGTGCTTCCTTACATCTCAGGTGTCCCCAGTGGAGTGCTTGCTTGCATCTCAGGTGTCCCCAGCGGAGTGCTTCCTTACATCTCAGGTGTCCCCAGTAGAGTCCCTCCTTACATCTCAGGTGTCCCCAGCGGAGTGCCTCCTTACATCTCAGGTGTCCCCAGAGTGCTTCCTTACATCTCAGGTATCCCCAGCGGAGTGCTTCCTTACATCTCAGGTGTCCCCAGCGGAGTGCTTCCTTACATCTGAGGTGTCCCCAGTGGAGTGCCTGCTTACATCTCAAGTGTCACTGTCCCCAGCCAGCGAAGTGCTTCCTTCCATCTCAGGTGTCACTGTCCCCAGCCAGCGGAGTGCTTCCTTGGATATGCATTGTTTCTGTTATTAGGTATCAATTCATGGTCAAAATGTTTTGATGACTATGTGATTTTTATCTAATATTATGCAATAAAAATGTAATACTTTCTTAAACCATACTCTGGTGTATATGTGCTCACCTTGATAACAGATGTCTATACCTCAAATTAAAATCCCATTATTCTTGAGGGAGCAGTGTCTCTCTTTTACCTTTTCTTGGGGATTAGAAAAGACGGCAAGACACTGTCCTCATTCAAGTGAAGACTAGAAAACACTCTAGGCAATAAAGATGGATGAGGATGCAACATCACTTTATGATGTAAGACCAAGAAGGGCTCCTTGCATGAGAGAGCTGATACTCCACTTGCTGAAGTGATATCAACCAAAGAAACCACCTTCCGAGTCAAGGACTAACCATTGGTTCAAAAGGTGCCAAAAGGCACCAAAGGTGGCCTCTGCAAGGACTGTCAAGAGCAAATTCAAGTCCCAAGGGCACAAGAGTGGCTTGACAGGCGGAACTGTCTGTGTTACGCCCTGTAGGAAGTATGAATCAAGGAGTGAGAAATAACGGCCTCTGGAAAAAAATGGATAGGGGTGAATCTGGCCACTAATGGTACTTAAGGCCAATCTCCTTTCCACTACTGATTGGAGAAAGGAAAAAAACTCACTCACATATATCTGCGGGTGCCTCTACCTGGGCTCACCCCAGGCAAAAAATATTTCCAAGTCCTGTAATTGAAGCTCCCTGAAGCCGGCTTCCAGGCGCTCAACAGTGTGGAGATAACAGGACCCAACACCATTAGGTCCAGATGGACTGGAAGTGTCCAAGGCTATGTCAGTGTACCAAGCCCTCCTGGGCCTATTTGGCTAACACTACTATTGGTGTTACCACCTCCCGGACTCAAAGAAGGAAGGGTCCTGGCATTAGTTGCTGATGACCGGAAACCCCCTGTCATTTCTCTATACCTAGAATATGTACTGGTGACTGGTGACTGGTGACAGAGACAGCATTCTTTGTTCTGCCCCAGACAGAATGTGGTTCACCTAATATATGCCACTGTAGAGGCATCAACCACCAATATGAGCTCTGCAATACCCCGGGAAAAGAGTTCTCCGGCCCAATGCTTGGTTCCTCATGTTCCAGAGAGAATGTTCATCTACAAAAGACCTGGAGTAGGACTGTACGTAGAAAGAAGGAAAAACTGGAACCGACTGCTTGCTGAATAAAGATTATTGAGGTATACTGAGATTGGCACCCCTGCGTTTTCAGCGAGTCCAGCATCGGGGCTGGGAGCTTTGTGAACCCACAGAGCTGTGGCCAGCCCAAAGAGCAGTCACAAAAATAAAAAAGACTACTTTGTACTGCAATTGCAGAAACCTGAAAAATGAGCCTGGAAAAAAGCAACACATGAAGACATGCGTCATTGATGACTATGGACCCCAAAATCTACCTCCCGCAGAGAGGTCAACACTAAATGGACAGAGCCTATCTGAAACAGAAGGATGTCCAGCAGTTTAATATCTAAGCTAGATCTT
Organism: Lithobates clamitans; assembly: GCA_037952925.1. Taxonomy (NCBI): domain Eukaryota; kingdom Metazoa; phylum Chordata; class Amphibia; order Anura; family Ranidae; genus Lithobates; species Lithobates clamitans. The sequence goes on along the minus strand of JBBGZY010002188.1, from coordinate 431,299 downwards.
ATGTCCCCATTTGGTTTTGGGACCGGTACCTGTTGATTTTTTTTTTCTTTTAATAATGAGCCCATACCTTCTGCTCCAAGAGTCAAATGCAAGGCAAAAGACTGACAACTCTGTGGCAGACCCAGAAGGCCGAAAGAGGCATACCTAACCTACCAATCTTTTGCTAAAGATGGAAAAAACCACCACAGAGACTGCCCTGAGATCTTCTGGCCTGAGATATTCTCAAAACACAGCAGCCTCTGATGCCTCCCTCACACAGGTGGGGAAAAGCTTACATCATCTGTTATTCCCAGGCAGTCTCCCATTAATATATTAACCAAGCTTAATCCTGATTAGGCTTCGATCAACAGAGATCAGACATGATCAAGGTGATGCGGCCGCAGTCCATCTGATGAAAAATGAATGCGTCAGGAAACACTGCAATGCCACACACCACAGTGGCTCAGTTGCACCTGACACCACTGTTCATCCGGAGATGTGGATACCACCAGATCACTGAACCTGAGAGCGGTGTGGCTGCCTCACTTTTCTGCAACCATTTAACTGGTATAACAGGTAAATAACGTAGCAACTATATTAGCCAATCTAATACACAGTACTCCAAGGATGCGGGCCTAAAACAACGTTGGTTTACCTCTATGCAACTCCTTAGCTATGTAAGTATGCAGGTACCCAGGCATGCCGTTATGTATGTACCTAGGTATGCAAACATACAGGTATACAAATATTCTTGCCGTTCATGCATTTATATATGCAGTTCCAGGCCAAATAAGCACATATGTATGTATCCAAAGGCAAATAAGCACATATGTATACAGTTTAATGTAAATAAGCACATATGTATCCAGTTCAAACTAAGCATATACGTATGCAGTACAAATGAAAAGAAGCCAGCATGTGTTTAAGCAATATGTATTTATGGAAGCATGCGTTTATGGAAGCATGTAAGTATGTGCTTATGTAAATATGCGTTTGGGCAAAACACGAAAAGCGTGCGTTTATGGAAACACATGCTTATGCACCATGTGCTCATGGAAACATGCATTTACGCAATAAGCAAGCATGCGTTTTTGAAACGTGCTTAAGCAACATATATTGCGCAACACGTATTTATGCAACATGCATTTACACAAATATGTGTCTATGCAAACATGTATCTATGTAAACATGTGTTTATGCAACATATATTGCACAACACGTATCTATGCAAACATGTATCTATGCAACATACGTTTACGCAAACATCTATCCATGCAAACATGCATCTACACAACATGCATCCATGCAAACACGTACATCTATGCAACATGCATACACATTTATTTATGTACATACGTCTATGCAAACACGTGCCTATGAAAACCTGCATCTACACAACAAGCGCCTATGCAAGCAAGCTTGTGTCTATGCAAACATGTGCCTATGCAAGTAAGCGAGCATTATGAAATGTATACTATGCTGCACCTGCTCAACTGCACCTAGGCCCATACTAGTTTTGCAGGATAAGCCAAGTACATAGGTATCCAATGCAGCCTCTATGCTGCTTCAAACAGCCTAAGCTCCTGCAGACCAAATGCATGCTAATCTGGAGACACAACTCCATAAAGTGCAACGATGCTCATGTTCTTTCAAACATCTATGCAAAACGTGTTTATTCAATCATGCGTTTAAGCAACAAGTTTGCAAGCATGTATATTATGCTGCACCTGCCCAAGTGCACTTGGCCCCATACTAGTTTTGCAGGATTAGCCAATCACATATGCATCCTATGCAGCCTTTTTTCTGCTTCAGAGCAGCCTAAAAGTAAGCTCCTGCAGACTAAATGCACATTATTCTGGAGACACAACAACTTACAGTGCAATGATGCCTGTATAGGGGTGTATTGACTAAAAGGTTGTACATGCCCCCTGGATTAACCACTTGACGGCCGCCTCACGCAGATATACTGCGGCAGAATAAAACGGGCAGGCAAAATCACGTACCTGGTACGTGATTGCCTTCCCGCGGGCGGGGGGGTCCGATAGGACCCCCCCGGTGCCAGAGGTGGTCGCCATTTGTTCCCGGGCGATGAGAGGTGAGGGAGAGGCCATCCATTCGTGGCCACCCCCTCCCGATCGCTCCCGGCGAATGAAAATGCTTCCTCTCCCTCTGTAATGTAAACAGAGGGAGAGGAAGTGATGTCATCCCTCCTCGAGCCGGTCTTTTCGATCCAGCGCCGAGGAGAGAAGACATCCAAGTAAGTGCACCAACACTACACTTTCAGTAGAACACGCAGGCACACTTTTCACCCCCCAGTCACCCCCCCGATCACCCCCCCTGTACCCCCTGTCACAGTGACACCAATAGCAGTTTTTTTTTTTGCATTGGTGTCAGTTTGTGACAGTTATAAGTGATAGGGCAGTTAGGTTAGCCCCCTTTAGGTCTAGGGTACCCCCCTAACCCCCCCTAATAAAGGTTAACCCCTTGATCACCCCCTGTCGCCAGTGTCGCTAAGCGATCGTTTTTCTGATCGCTGTATTAGTGACACAGGTGACACTAGTTAGGGAGGTAAGTATATAGGTTCGCTGTCAGTGTTTTATAGCGACAGGGACCCCCATATACTACCTACTAAAGGTTTTATAACCCTGATTGCCCCCTAGTTAACACTTTCACCAGCGATCACCGTATAAGTGTTACGGGTGACGTTGGTTAGTTAGTTTGTTTTTTATAGTTCATTATAGTTTTAGGGCACCCGCCGTTTATTACCTTATAAAGGTTTAACCCCCTAATTGCCCGGCGGTGACATAAGTTACGTTTTTAGGATCAGATAAGGTCTGCGTCGCCCCAGGCAGTGTCAGGTTAGCGCCAGTACCGCTAACACCCACGCACGCAGCATACACCTCCTTTAGTGCTATAGTATCTGAACGGATCGATATCTGATCCGATCAGATCTATACTAGTGTCCCCAGCAGTTTAGGGTTCCCAAAAACGCAGTGTTAGCGGGATCAGCCCAGATACCTGCTAGCACCTGCGTTTTGCCCCTCGGCCCAGCCCTGCCCAGCCCACCCAAGTGCAGTATCGATCGATAACTGTCACTTACAAAACACTAAGCACACATAACTGCAGCATTCGCAGAGTCAGGCCTGATCCCTGCGATCGCTAACAGTTTTTTGGTAGCGTATTGAATCAGTCGCTAACAGTCAGGAGCTTTTTTCCCTGTGAGTCTCACTAGTGTACCCCTAAATTTAGAGCTCAAAATGGCAAACCAAAGGTACACTAGTGAAGAGGCTTACACATTTCTGAGCATGACAGATAGTGAAGAAGAAGTCACTCATCTGTCAGATTCAGGCTCAGAATACAATCCTGTAGAGGACAGCGGCTCCATGACAGATAGCTCTGACGACGGAGTTGTGGTCCCTGCTAAGGTCAGGCGTACCAGACCCCAAACTTCTTCTTCTGTCCTTGAAGTGCAAGAACCGCAGGGCTCTCGTATGGAGCAGAGAAGTACTAGCGCCGCTATTCCTTCTGGTGAACTGGCAAGCACCAGCGGCCTAGTACACCCTGGTCGTATATCCAGCACTGCAGTATCACGTGGTGATGTGGCGAGTCCCATAAGTGCAGTTCAAGCTGGTGAGGTGGCAAGCACTAGTAGTGTCCCGCTGCCACCAAGAAGACAAAGACAGGCCCGTCGTGCCCATAGTGCCCTTCCTGCTGCATTTGCCAATCGGAATTGGGAACCCACCACTTCTGCAGCACCCGTACTTCCCCCATTCACTGGCCAACCCGGAATTCAGGTGGAAACAGTTGATTTTACGCCACTGGATTTTAATTTGCTGTTTTTCACCGAAGATCTCTATAGATCTATTGTGGACCAAAGCAATTTGTACGCTGGTCAACACATCGCCACTATTCAACAGTCCTCCCTTGCCAGAGATTGGAAACCAATTACGGTTTCCGAATTTAAGATCTTTCTGGGCCTTTCCCTCAAGATGGGCATAAATAAAAAGAGTAAGTTGCGGTCATATTGGTCCACCGACCCAATTTACCATATGCCCGTGTTCTCTGCCTCCATGACCAGGGCACGATATGAGCAGATTTTGCGGTTCATGCACTTCAATGACAATGAACTCTGTCGTCCTCGTGGAGACCCTGGATACGATCGTCTCTACAAAATTCGGCCCCTCGTAAACCACTTCAACCAACGTTTTGCAGACTTGTTTACTCCACATCAAGTTGTCTGCGTTGATGAGTCCCTGATTAAATTTTCTGGCCGCTTGTCATTCAAACAGTACCTTCCCAGCAAGCGTGCCAGATATGGGGTCAAGATGTATAAGTTCTGTGACAGGGCCACAGGCTATACATGTAGTTTTATGGTTTACGAGGGCAAAGATAGTCACATAGAGCCGACAAACTGCCCTGACTACATAGGAAGCGCTGGCAAGATAGTGTGGGACTTGGTGTCACCCTTATTTGGAAAGGGGTACCACTTGTACGTGGACAATTATTACACGAGCGTGCCACTTTTTAGCCACCTTTATGATCATCAGATTGGAGCATGTGGCACCGTGCGACCTAATCGCCGGGGCTTTCCCCAGCGGCTTGTAGATTCCCGTCTTAGGCTGGGGGAGAGAGCCTGCTTGAAGTGTAATAACTTGCTCGCTATGAAGTGGAGGGACAATAAGAATGTTTTCGTTCTTACCTCCCTTCATGCAGACACGACGGTCCAAATTCCTACGGCGACTGGTGTTTTGGAGAAACCCCTCTGTGTCCACGAATATAACCTTAATATGGGAGGGGTGGACCTCAACAACCAGTTGTTGGCGCCGTACCTAGTTGCCCGTAAGGCCAGACGCTGGTACAAAAAAGTGTCTATTTATTTCAATTGGCTTTGCTGAATTCTTATGTGCTATACAGAGCTTCAGGACGGACTAGAACCTTCCTTAAATTCCAGGAAGAGATCGTCAGAGCCCTTTTGTTTCCAGACGGTGCTCCACCTCACCATCCCCAACCAAATGCAGTAAGCCGGCTGCATGAGAGGCATTTTCAATATGTCCTCCCGAGTACCCCTACCCAACGAGCCCCCCAAAAAAGATGTCGTGTCTGCAGCAAGCGTGGATTTAGGCGTGAAACCCGGTATTATTGTCCCTTCTGTCCTGACAATCCTGGTCTTTGCATTGGTGAATGTTTTGAACACTATCATACACTAGTTGTGTATTAGCGTAGGGTACAGCACTGCACAGACTAGGACACACTTTCACAGGGTCTCCCAAGATGCCATCGCATTTTGAGAGACCCAAACCTGGTACAAAAGTTAAAGTTAAAGTTACAAAAAATGTGTGAAAAAAACACAAAAAAATATATAAAATAAAAAAAAACAAAAAAAGTTGTCGTTTTAATGTTCTCTCTCTCTGTTGTTCTGCATTCTATACTGCAATGTTTTATTGTTATGTTTTTATCATGTTTGCTTTATAGGTATGCAATTTTTTTATACTTAGTTTTTTTATGGTTAACCACTTTTTTGTTTTCAGGTATGCCATTCAGCTGCAGAGCGGATTTATTTATCTTGACAGCAACAGCGTTTGCTCCCACGATACATAAAGCGGTGACTCCAGCGCTGTCGGAGGTGATTTCACCACCACAGTTACATACTTCAGCATATATGCCGAAGCGTGGGGGCAGCAGTGGGTGGAGGAGTGATTTGCTCCTGCCTTTTGCGGCAGGATGCCCCCATGCTTTGGCATATATATATTTTAGGTAGGCACAGGTTGCGTTTAAATGTTTTATTTTTTACTATGTTTTTTTTTGTATTTGCTTTGCAGGTATGGTAAGTATTACTGTTATACTGTAATGTTACTTTGTTTTTTGTTAACCATCATTTGCTTAGCAGGTACGCCATTCAGTTGCAGCGCGGATTTATTTATCTTTACAGCAACAGTGTTTGCTCCCACGATACATAAAGCCGTGACTCCAGCACTGTCGGAGGTGATTTCACCACCACAGTTACATACTTCAGCATATATGCCGAAGCGTGGGGGCAGCAGTGGGTGGAGGAGCGATTTGCTCCTGCCTTTTGCGGGAGGATGCTCCCATGCTCTGGCATATATAAACGGTGCATGTATGCCCATCATTAGAAGTGGGTGGATGAAGGGAGGTATTCTAATGGTGGGCATACCCACCGATCAATATCTTTTTTTTCGTTAAGCCCACAGGCTGCATGGAAAAAAAAGTTTACAATATATGCCCAACAAGGACCAGCTACGTACAGATATGTTCCTGGACTTTGAGTGGTTATACCAGAATGATGCCTGCAGGTTTAGGTATCATCTTGGTATCATTCTTTTCAGCCAGCGGTCGGCTTTCATGTAAAAGCAATCCTAGCGGCTAATTAGCCTCTAGACTGCTTTTACAAGAAGTGGGAGGAAATCCCCCCCCACCGTCTTCCATGTTTTTCTCTGGCTCTCCTGTCCCAACAGGGAACCTGAAAATGCAGTGATTCAGCCAGCTGACCATAGAGCTGATCAGAGACCAGAATGGCTCCAAACATCTCTATGGCCTAAGAAACCGGAAGCTACGAGCATTTCATGACTTATGCCGCGTACACACGGTCGGACTTTTCAGCTACAAAAGTCCAACGGACGCTGACGGACTAAAGCTGGCTGGTAATCCGATCGTGTGTGGGCTTCTCCGGACTTTCAACGTACTTTTTTAGCCTCAAATCCGACGTACTTTAGATTTGAAACATGCTTCAAATCTTTACGTCGTAACTACGACGGACCCCGAAGTCCGCTCGTCTGTATGCTAGTCCTACGGACAAAAAAACGACGCATGCTCATAAGCAAAAACTAAACGGAAGCACTCGGTCTAGTAAAACTAGTGTTCGTATTGTAGGTAGCACATTCATCACGCTGCAAAATCTGTGATCGTTGAATGCAGCGCATTTTATTTCTTCTTTACGAATGCTCTAAAGAACGAAGGTGTTTTGCTGTTCATAATCAGAGTTCTCCCAAACTGATTTCTGAATTCTTTTTCTCTTTGATCTCATGAATGATATAGTATGCTTTTTATAAACAATGTTTCCATACTAATAATACTTTTTCCCTTATTTTTTTTTTTTTTTTAGGTTTGTAAAGTTACCACAAAGAACCCATTATTCTTTTTTTTTTTTTTTCTAGTGATTATTTTTTAGTTTTTAGATAAAGTTAACCCAAAGCACCGTTTTTGTTTATGTATATTTTTTTATTTTCAAGACTTACCACTTGAACATTATTAACATTAGTAATGTATTTTTGGTGTGTTTTTTTAAAACTCAATGAGATTGTTGTCCCTTGTTAATTTAACATTGTGTGTAAAATCAATGATTTAAAAGAAAACACATAAAGTCTTTTGCTAAACTCAAAAAAGATCCATTTATTCATGGTCAAAATAAAATAAAGAGGAAGTCAACGCTGGAAAAAGTCAGTGTACAAGAAAATTGGGATCTTGAGGAGTCCATATAAGAGGGAGCACAATCTGGTCCAAGAATCCCAGAGATCAACAGCACCAGCAGATGATCTAGATGTCCCCAGACTGTGGTCCTACAACAGCCTGCGTCTTCTGTCAGACCAGACTGAACCCAGGTCATCACTTTCTTCTCTTCCCTGCAGCCTTTCCTCCACGCTGCCCTGCAGCCTTCCCTGCAGCCTTCCCTGCAGCCTTCCCTGTAGCCTTCTTTTGAGGCTGTGGCTCTGGTGTTTCAGTTGTGGCAGGAGGAGGAGGAGGAGGAGGAGGAGGGGGGGCTGCCTCATGTAGTTGGGTGTTTTGTGTTAGCGTGCCCTGCAGCCCCTTATGGATTGTTTCCCCAAATAGGCGCTCACAAATGAGGCGCTGCTCCCAATCCATCTGAAGAAGCCTGCTGGCTAAGTAGCAGCCATAGGATTCTTCCGCTTCGGGGGGGCTCGTTAAAAAACGGGTGGCCTGTTGCATGAGGCGCAGGGATGCGTCCTGTGTGACCATCCCCTTCCTGGCCCTTTTTTTGGGAAGGTGGAGGGGAGGCACTTGGGATTGGGTCAGGCTCCTACTGGGCCCAGCCACCTCACTTGGCCCAGCCACCTCACTTGGCCCAGCCACCTCACTGGGAGCAGCCACCTCCTGCCTGACACTGGGCCCAGCCTCCTCCAGGATGATGGTGAATCCGGCCTCCTCCAGGCTGTCCATGGGCCCGGTCTCCTCCTGCCTGCCACTTTCCCCACATTCCTCCTGGATGGACTCATCCTGTGTATAAAAAAAGGACAATAGTTTTAGTTTATTTTTTTGGGTTCATCAATGACACACAGTTTGCTTCTCATGACTAGCAAATTCAATGTGAATACATCTCTTTAATAAAAGAGTCTAATCAGACACCCTAATTATTTCAAGCAGGTGCCAAACATATTTAGCCACTACTATCATTTGATATGTATACACAATTTGGAGTGCAAAATTATTTTAGACAATTATAACATCCAGTTAACATCATTAATATTAGTACAGTAAATATTTGTTAAAATAATTTACCTGACTCCAGATGGTCATATCCGGTTCATCCAGGATGGAAGACCCAGCTTGCTCCTCATCAGCCTCTGCTGGGGTGGAGGGAAGGGTGGAGGGAAGGGTGGAGGGAAGGGTTGAAAGTGATGCCCTGGCTTCATTCTGGTCATCAAGAAAACGGAGTTGATTGTAGTACCACAGCCTGGGTACATAAACATCATCTGCTGATGCTCCTGATCTCCTTGATTCCTGGATCTTCCTATGCTCCCTTTTATACATGTTCCTCAAGACCCCAATTTTCTTGAGCACTGTCTCCATTGTTGCTCCCGGGATGGTCGCCTGGACAAAGGACAGAAGTCTCTCCAGCGTTGACTTCCTCACATGCTTGGCATAATACTGAGGGTGTTTCACCTCCCACAAATTCCTCATCTCTCGATATTTTGAAATAAAAGATGTAAGGAACTCTGGATCCTTCAATAGGGGATTCATTATATCTGGAAAAGAGAAAGTCACAAGACCAAAAACACTTATTATAGGTTTCTGCTAACCCCTCATCATCTTCTCCCTATGTAGGCCTCATCAATCTATCAAGCCATATAGGCCGCTTGCTACAAAGTCATGACCATAAACCCCAAAAAAAATATATATCTCAAATTACCTTCGTTTTGTAACGTCCTGGTCCACTATCACCTACGCACAGAACGTACGTACGACACGTGCGAAAGGCCCCTCTTTATACACTACGCATGTGTGAAACTCCGCCTGCGTCGCCCGCCCCTGACGTTCGAAATGAACTCATGTTCTCCGCCCATTTTTTGTTACGGCGCGTAGTGGAGTTAAAGAATGGCGGAGACACCTGAAATGTTGACGACCTCAGGTAGTGGAGACAGCCCGGAGGCTGGAACGTCAACGAAATCTATGAGGCCTAGATTTAAGGCCTCTAATATGAGTTTTAAAGAGATGGTGGAGATGGTGGCCATTCTTCACAAAGACGACTATGATGGCAATTATGGGCCGTACGCACGGCCAAATTTGCGCAAGGCCAAAATAATGGCGAAGGTCGTGGAGACTTTGCAGGCATCTTTTGGGGTCCAGCCTTCCAAAGATCAATTGAGAAAAAGATGGTCTGACCTGAAACTCAGGGAGCCGGATCAATACCGACGTATCCGGAAAGTTCTTAAAAAAAGTAAGTACTTGTCGTGTTTTTCTCTTGTGTTTATTACCTTGTATACTGCTCCATGTGCTTTTCCTTCCTATACGATTTTTGTTCATCGTTTTAAACGATCTTTTAATAAACCTCGTTACATATCCATATATATCTATATCTATATATATATATATATATATATATATATATATATCTATATCTATATATCTATATATATCTATATATATATCTCTATATATCTAGATATATCTCTATATATCTCTATATATATCTCTATATATATATCTATATATCTATATATATCTATATATATCTATATATATATCTATATATAGATATAGATATAGAGAGAGAGAGAGAGAGATATAGAGAGAGAGAAATATAGAGATAGGTAGATAGATAGATATAGAAATGTAAAACATTCTTTATGAATATTTGAAGTTCTCTTAATTTTTTGGATTTACATTTAGTTAGATATTTAGAGATTTTGTTCCAGATATAGAGAGAGATCAAAAGATTATTAACTATATTTTGAGATATTGATATCTATCTATCCGGTATGTCTTTATAATTTTAAAGATTGAAGTAAAATAGGAACTCTACACAAACCACTTCACTAAAAATGTTGGAAAATTATTATGTCCTAAAATATCTGTGTGCTAATTAGATTACTAATTTTTTGTTTCACATAGGGGAAAAATCACTCAGCCAACCACAAGAAGACAGTCCACCCCAAGCAAAACATGATTGGGCAATCAGCCCAAGTCCCATTGAGGATGTGGAGGAAGGAGAGGTGGGCGACATGGGCACCCCACCAGGTGAGTGTCTGACACACCAGCTTACGTTAATCTATGCATGGCTGCCTTTTGTTTAATTGAATTTGTCTACTCTATTTTAGGGGATCTGGTTGTGCTTCATTCAAGCAACAGTGCCACCCCCGAGGATGTGGAGGAATTAGGCTACATGGGCACCCCACCAGGTCAGTGTCTGAGACAACAGCTTTATTTATGGTAAGGTAAACTATGTATGTGTGCATATTTCTAAAGACATTTTTTGGTTTCATTCCACTTTAGGAACAACAAGAAGTGACTATTTCACCTCTGAAAGTGCCCAACGTCTAATTGGTCAAATAATGGCCTGGAATAAAGACATGGATGAAATGCGTAATCGGCTGGATCGTATGCAGCAGGAAATGAAGGACATGATTGATGTTTTGGGTCGAATCTAAATGCCCTTTTTTAAACCCCAAAACATCAATCATGTCCTTCATTTCCTGTTTTGCTGACCCCATTCTGGGCCTTCTCTTTCTTTTTTTGGCAGAACATAAATGGCTGTTTAACCTAATGTCAAAAAGGAGGGCTGTTTCTCGTATATACCTCAAAAATCCACAAAAAAATAAAAATTGATTTTCTAAAAAACACCAAAAAAACAAAAAAAAAGTGATTTTAAAAAACCAAAAAACAAAAAAAATTGATTTTAAAAAACCAAAAAAAAAAACAAATTGATTTTAAAAAACCAAAAAAAAAAAAAAAAGTGATTTTAAAACACCAAAAAAAAGAAAAATAATTAATGTTAAAAAACAAAAAAAATAAAAAAATTGATTTTAAAAAACAAAAAAAAAAACAAATTGATTTTAAAAAACCAAAAAAAAAAAAATTGATTTTAAAAAACCAAAAAAAAAAAAAAAGTGATTTTAAAACACCAAAAAAAAAGAAAAATAATTAATGTTAAAAAACAAAAAAAATAAAAAAATTGATTTTAAAAAACAAAAAAAAAAACAAATTGATTTTAAAAAACCAAAAAAAAAAAATGATTTTAAAAAACCAAAAAAAAAAAAAAAAGTGATTTTAAAACACCAAAAAAAAGAAAAATAATTAATGTTAAAAAACAAAAAAAATAAAAAAATTGATTTTAAAAAACAAAAAAAAAAAAAAAAACTTGCTTTTAAAAAAAAACAAAACTTGATTTTCCAACAAAAAAAAGCCTGTTTTCGAAAATTAAAAAGCCAAAAATATTTTTTTGTGGATTAGGTAGAAATATTTAAATATAATTATATTTTGCTACATTATTAAGATACCATTATATTTTTGTCTATGAACATTTTATACTAAATGCAGAACTGAATGCATAACAACCATTAATAAAAACATCTCCTTATAGGATTTTAACAAATGTGTGGTTTGTTATTTCAAGGCTCAGTATCAGTTTGGTTATAATTGTCAAAAAGTTGTTTACAGTGGCAATGGAGCTTATTTAGACATTTTTAAAATTCAAATACAGTTGGCACTACAACTGCTCGACCATAACCTAGGAGACAGCCCAAAAGAAAGGCAAGCAATAAATATAATGCCAGATTTCAGCAATATTTTTTTTATTGTAAAAAAATTATATATCCTGGCCCATTGCAATGGCCCCCCTACCCATAAAATAATCAACATATTGCTGTCTAACTTGACGGGAACTTTGGGGGGCCAAGCCAGTACGGACAGTATCCAGGCCTGTAAGGTTGGCTTCTATTTGTCCGGCCTCAGGCCCAACTGTGCCTATATAATTGGCAGAATGCTTGTTTAAAAAGTTGTGCAGAATGCAGCACGATAAAATGATAAAATTAAGTTTGTATTCCGCCAAATTAATGGCTGTTTGAAACAGGCGGAACCGGCTGGCCAGAATTCCAAACGCATTCTCAACCACTCTTCTAGCTCTGGCCAGCCGGTAATTAAAAACCCTCCTCTCCGGGGTGAGGGTTCTTTGGGGGAATGGCCTCATGAGGTGCTTGCTGAGAGCGAAGGCTTCATCGGCAATGAAGACAAAGGGGAGTCCTTCCACGTTATCCTCATCAGGTGGCAATCCCAGGCCACCACTCTGGAGACGCTGGCAGAACTCCGTCTGGGCAAATACTCCTCCATCCGACATCCGGCCATTCTTCCCCACGTCCACATATAAAAAATCATAGTGTGCCGACACCACCGCCATTAAAACAATACTGTGGAACCCCTTATAATTAAAATAATATGACCCCGAATGGGGTGGTGGCACAATGTGGACATGTTTCCCATCTATAGCCCCTCCACAATTGGGAAAGTCCCAACGGCTGGCAAAATGGGATGCCACAGTCTGCCATTCCTGTGGCGTTGAAGGAAACTGGGGAATCAAACAAGAAAACCAAAATCAATTAATTTGGAAGCTAACATTGCAAGAAAATTAGACAATTAAAAACATTATTCCCCAGCATCAGTATAACATTCAATAATTTAATTCTTCTGGAATAACTAATATGGAAAAAGGCACACTTATCAGATTGCTCACCCCCTCTGATGGAACATTGATTACATTTTAGGGGGTTGTGAAATCCCTAAAAAAAATTACTTTAACGACACGCAGGAATTTAGGGACTAAAAAGGCTACAAGACTGCAGTTGTCGCACTCTGCAGGTGCAGTTGCTAACCAGCTTACAGTAAATGAGGTAATGTCAAAAGGCATTCATGTTGCAAGGAGTACACAATCACAGGCAAGGGCAAATAATGAAAACACTTTGAGGCTTGCATATGATTTGATGATGGAAATCAGCAGAGCTTCTGCTCATTTACTAAAGCACTGGAACAAATGCACTTGTAGAGTGCACATGCATTTTGCAAAGTGCAACATAGATTTGCTTTAGACAAATCAACACCACAGAACATTCAAGCAAATTTTAACGAGGGTGGGGGTGGGGGGGTTGTGAAATCTAGCTAATTGCTAATTAGCAGCACACTATTTGGAGTGAGTTCAGGTGGGGGGGGGGGGTTGTGAAATCTAGCTAATTGCTAATTAGCAGCACACTATTTGGAGTGAGTTCAGGTGGGGGGGGGGGGGTTGTGAAATCTAGCTAATTGCTAATTAGCAGCACACTATTTGGAGTGAGTTCAGGTGGGGGGGGGGGGTTGTGAAATCTAGCTAATTGCTAATTAGAAGCACACTATTTGGAGTGAGTTCAGGTGGGGGGGGGGGGGTTGTGAAATCTAGCTAATTGCTAATTAGCAGCACACTATTTGGAGTGAGTTCAGGTGGGGGGGTTGTGAAATCTAGCTAATTGCTAATTAGCAGCACACTATTTGGAGTGAGTTCAGGTGGGGGGGGGGGGGGTTGTGAAATCTAGCTAATTGCTAATTAGCAGCACACTATTTGGAGTGAGTTCAGGTGGGGGGGGGTTGTGAAATCTAGCTAATTGCTAATTAGCAGCACACTATTTGGAGTGATTTCAGGTGGGGGGGGGGGTTGTGAAATCTAGCTAATTGCTAATTATAAGCACACTAAATACACTCCAACAAAATACATTCAAAATGAGTAGACTAGGTGGATATGTTCCCATCACTTCATGCTGGGAAGGTTATTGAAGGAAACTATACATGCATGACAAAAAATAACAGGAAAAAATTCCAGCATGTGTGAGGATAAAAAGGGGACATTCACACTATATTGCAATGATGGGAAGTAGTGTTTGAAGCAAGAAATACATTACATTATCAAAGATTACATAAAAGAACATGTGATGCTAATAAAAGAAAAATATCTTACCTTAATATAGTCCTTCTGCAGGACCTGTATGATGGCAGAACAGGTCTCTGGGATAATGATCCCCAGAGCCTGGGGGGAGATGCCTGTCGAGAACTTAAGGTCCTGCAGGCTTCTCCCTGTGGCCAAATACCGCAAGGTAGCGACCAGCCTCTGCTCCGGAGTGATGGCTTGCCTCATGCAGGTATCCTGCCTGCTGATATAGGGGGTCAGCAAAGCCACCAAACGGTCAAAAACGGGGTCCGTCATCCGGAGAAAGTTCCTGAAATCCTCAGGATTATTCTCACGGATCTCACGGAGCAAAGGCATGTGACAGAACTGGTCACGCTGAAGCAACCAATTCTTGGTCCATGAACTCCTCCTCGCCCTGTTCATGGACTGGTCTTGGGCTGAAGAATAAACTACAGCACCAAGCACATACAATGCACGAGCTCTACGACGAGTACGTACAGGTAACATGGCTTCAAAACGGTCGGCTGGTCAGAACGCACTAAACAGAACGCACTGAAGAACAGCAAGGCCTGTGAAGAACGACCTGAAAATCAGGAACGAGCGGCCAATAAAACAAAGATTTCTCAATGCCAACTGACCAAACGCACTGAAAAGCAGATACAAACCTCACAAGCACAGACTGAACAACAGTTAAAACGAACTGAAAAATACGAGTCTCACAAGCGCGAATCGTCTCTCACCAAACTTCTACTAACACGAGATAAACACGAGATTAGCAGAAGGAGCCCAAAGGGTGTCGTACGGGCTATTGAACTTCCGTTTTATAGTCTCGTCGGACTTGGTGTACGTCACCGCGTACTAAGCTGTCGTACTTTTGTGTGGTCGTGTGTGGGCAAGTCCGTTCGTAAGAAAGTCTGCCGCAAGTCCGCCGAAGGTACGCCGGAAGTATGTCGGACAGGCTGTCCGACTTTTGTAGCTGAAAAGTCCGACCGTGTGTACGCGGCATTAGATTTCGCCGGATGTAAACAGCGCCATTGGGAAATTGGGAAAGCATTTTATCACACCGATCTTGGTGTGGTCAGATGCTTTGAGGGCAGAGGAGAGATCTAGGGTCTAATAGACCCCAATTTTTTCAAAAAAGAGTACCTGTCACTACCTATTGCTATCATAGGAGATATTTACATTCCCTGAGATAACAATAAAAATGATTAAAAAATAAATAAAAATGAAAGGAACAGTTTAAAAATAAGATAAAAAAGTAAAAAAATAATAAAGAAAAAAAAAAAGCACCCCTGTCCCCCCCTGCTCTCGCGCAAAGACGAACGCAAGCGTCGGTCTGGCGTCAAATGTAAACAGCAATTGCACCATGCATGTGAGGTATCACCGCGAAGGTCAGATCGAGGGCAGTAATTTTAGCAGTAAAATTAAATAAATATAATACCGCGCCTAACTAGTGTGTGAAAACAGCTGCCAACACTAACAAACGACTGAAGCCATAGAACCAATATAAGAAAAAAGTGTAGCGCTAATGTGACTAATTGAATAAAGGGTTTTTAGAAACAAGGGGAGGTAAAGCTCAAATTTACAAATGGCCTATAACCTCGGCTTGGTCAAAAACCAAATACATGTATGCACAAATAATGTGATAATAACTCTGAAGTATTAACAGAGTACGATACTCTATAAAAAGTGTAAATGTGCAAAAGGAATGTGCAAATGTGCATAGAAATATATAGAGTAGGAGAATAAACAAAAAAACTCAAAAGTCTATATATTGCTGGTAATGAAATGCAACGAAACTGTCCAACATATTAATGAGAAAGTGCTAATCCCATATAGGTAATGGAGATTCAAATCATATAGTCCATATGTTGCCTGATGTAGTTGACATAAGAGGACCCAAGGCAAAATATCCTTCTAATGAAGCTAATCCGACTCAGAGGGGATCAAGGCAGGTATCCTTACAACACAAAGACTCAAGAGAATGTAAGGTAGAATACTCTTACCAACTTCGGTGGACTCACAAGCCGTGGGCGGTGAGTCATACGAGCTTGCACTGTCCCGTGATAGGTGACAGTAGGGAAGTGGATGGTACACCTGGAGACGTCCTCCTTGGATGGGAAGCCTGGAGCTTGTCCTGTGGGTCTATACGATCGTTGTTTTCATCGGCATACATCAGCATACATGGACCATAAAGGGAACAACGACAGAGAACCTCCACATAGTGTAAATCCGGAAAAATTGGTTTCTCAATGGGCATTTATTAGATCAATCACGATCAACAAAACAATCCATAAAAAATCTTGATTAAAAATTGGAATCGATTCAAATAGAATAAAAAGGTAACAAGGTAAGCGTGGTGAAGATGGCTGGGTACAGCAAAGAGACCCGACGCGTTTCGTCTGAAGAGACTTCTGCTGGGGTACCCCTCTCATCAATTTCCTTGGGGTGTCTACTCTCCAAAATGGGGTCATTTGGGGAGGTTTTGTACTGCCCTGCCATTTTAGCACCTCAAGAAATGACATAGGCAGTCATAAACTAATTCCAGAAAATGTACCCTGGTTTGTAGACGCTATAACTTTTGCGCAAACCAATAAATATACGCTTATTGACATTTTTTTTACCAAAGACATGTGGCCGAATACATTTTGGCCTAAATGTATGACTAAAATTGAGTTTATTGGATTTTTTTTATAACAAAAAGTAGAAAATATCAATTTTTTTTCAAAATTTTCGGTCTTTTTTATAGCGCAAAAAATAAAAATGGCAGAGGTGATCAAATACCATCAAAAGAAAGCTCTATTTGTGGGAAGAAAAGGACGCAAATTTCGTTTGGGTACAGCATTGCATGACTGCGCAATTAGCAGTTAAAGCAACACAGTGCCAAATTGGAAAAAGTCCTCTGGTCTTTAGGCAGCCAAATGGTCTGGGGTTGAAGTGGTTAAGCAGTAAGTATTCAGTATATAATCAAGACTTGTCTGGCCACACATTTCTCCCATAGCAAAAACTCACACTTCATTAATATCCATGGGCTGCTGTTATGTCTCAAGAGGTCCTGCTGAACCTGCCGTCCACATAGTAAACATGGCCGCTCCTCCACTTCCTGTCTATATAGAAATAGGCCATACTGAGTGAGCCTGCGCCCTCTAGTGGCTGGAGGAGAAACAACAGCCCACTCTCCTAAGAAGTACACAGAGCATGGTTAAACAGCACACTGCCCCAGTGGCCACTGAGAGAAGAAAAAAAAAAAGAGAAACTGCAAACTTACCATTCCTGCTGCAGGACTCTGAACATAACAGGTGTCCAACCTTCAACCATTACGCCGTGGTTTGTCATAAAAGACCTTCAGGCACTGGGTACCCCTTAATGTGGGGTCCACTCCCCTGGACCTGTATAGCACCCTGCAGGAAAACACCTTGGTCAGAACAAACACTGCATAGGTTTCCATTACGCAGGGTCCAGCGCCGTAAGGCTGCCTTATAGGCAAACCTCAAGGGATCTTCTCCTATCCAATGAGGCTCGGGTACCATTCATTTTGGCTGACAGCTTTTTCGAGTGGATCCGATTGAAATCCATGATTGTTATTAGAACCGTTCCAGACCTGATGTATCACATCAGTGACCACCACCTAACAGACACTGGCGAAAAAACTGAGGTACTTCCTGTGTAGGAGGGGTTATATAATGGAGGACTTCCTGTTTGATTGATCTGCCAGTGTCCATTCACCTATAGGTGGCGTATAACCACAAAGTACCATATTTATCGGCGTATAACACGCACCGGTGTATAACATGCACCCCAAGTTTAGGAGGGAATTTTAAGGAAAAAAACTTTTAGGAGTAAAATTTAAGGAAGAAAAACTTACATTAAAATGCCCATCAATGCAGCGTTATCGGTGTCCATCTGCAGCCTTGTCAGTGTCAGTGCAGCCTTGCTCCAGTGTCTATTGCAGCCTTGTCAGTGCAGCTTTGCCCCAGTGCAGAATTGTCAGTGCAACCTTGTCAGTGCAGCTTTGCCCCAGTGCAGAATTGTCAGTGCAGCTTTGCCCCAGTGCAGAATTGTCAGTGCAGCCTTGCCCCAGTGTCCATTGCAGCCTTGTCAGTGCAGCTTTGCCCCAGTGCAGCCATGTCAGTGCAGCTTTGCCCCAGTGCAGCTTTGCCCCAGTGCAGCCTTGCCCCAGTGCAGCCTTGTGGGATCGCCACGATCCCTGCCGACATACACAGCCGTGTGTAAATTCAAATATGGCGCGGAGACTGCAGGGACTCGGCGGAGCCGAGATACACATACCCGAGAGTCCTCGGCATTTCTCGGCTCCGCTTACAGTCCTGCCCAGTCCCGCCATTGGACCTGTGTGATGTCCGTCATAGGGCGGGGTCCCGCCCAGTCCCGCCCTATGACGGACATCACACAGGTCCAATGGCGGGACTGGGCAGGACTGTAAGCGGAGCCGAGAAATGCCGAGGACTCTCGGGTATGTGTATCTCGGCTCCGCCGAGTCCCTGCAGTCTCGGCGACATATTTGAATTTACACACGGCTGTGTACGTCAGTGGCCACTGGGGCGTATTTATCGGCATATAACACGCACTTTTTTCCCCTGAAAATCAGGGGAAAATCGTGGGTGCGTGTTATAGGCCGATCCCTGCCAATTTTGTGTGATCGGAGCGATCGCGGCGATGGTGAAGTGATGGTGAACCTTGGCACCCCAGATGTTTTGGAACTACATTTCCCATGATGCTCAACTACACTGCAGAGTGCATGAGCATCATGGGAAATGTAGTTCCAAAACATCTGGGGTGCCAAGGATCACCATCACTGACCTAGTCTCTTTATCTGCAGCCTCAGCTGCACTGGACAGTGAATGAATGAGAAGTGCTTTGTGATGAGCAGCTTCTTGTTCATTCAAAAACTGAAGCATTGTAAACACTGTTTACTATACTTCAGTAATCAATGAACACAGGAGCAATTGGTACCAATTGCTCACTGTGTTCAATTAGGAAAGGAAGGGCTGATAAATAGGACATTATGTTACCAGCCCCCTCTCTCCATCCTGAAACTGATCCTTCTGTGTGCCTGCAGCAGCTGCCTGCGGGAGGGGAGAGGAGGGAGGCCAGCAAGGCTACAGGGAATGAGGGGCACACAGGGGGGTAGGGTTGCCACCTTTTCTTCAAATCAAACTCGAACACTTTAGCAGCGCACAGCAATTTTTTTTTTGACAGTATAAACTATGCATATATTGTGCATTTAAATAACATTTCTAATCATATGACGTTAATAACAAGAGTCCCCCTTTACATCAGAGTCCACAGAGTTCCCCTTTTACATCTGAATCCACAGAGTTCCCTTTCACTGTAAGGGGGGATTCTGTAGACTCTGATGTAAGGGAAAACTCTGGAGACTCTAAGGGATGCTCTGGGAACCCTGTTTGAAGGGGGAACACTGAGAACTCTGATGTATGGAGAGGACTCTGATTTAAGGGGGGACACTGTGGCCTCTGGTGTAAAGGGGAACTCTGATGTAAGGGGTGCTCTGAGAACCATGATTTACCTTAGTGTACTCACTCAGAGGCAGGAGAGAGAAGGGGGAAACTTCAGTCACAGACAGGGATGGATTGTGAGCTCACTCACCCCTTGGCAGTCAGCATCTCTCATCCAGATGTATCTGAGGCTGCTGGACTTCCAATTTCCAGCCCCCATTGACCTTTTCTGAGGCACAGAGCTGGAGATTGGAGTGTGGGCAGACACAGAGAGGTGGGAGAAAAAGGTGCAGATCGAGCCTTCTCTCCTCTCCCGTCAGTGTGGGGGGCGGGGGGTGGGGGAATTGTTAGTATTGTTAGTGATGGCTTTGGGAAGTGTGAAAGAGAGTGTAACAGAAACTCTCAACTTAGCCAACTGTAGCCAGCAAACCTGCTGGGAAGCCATACTCTAGTCTGAATAATGTGTCCGGGTTTCAGGCAGTCTGAAACCTGGACGCATGATTCCAATCCCGGACAGGTGGCAACCCTACAGGGGGGGCGGGACAGCAGTGGGGTGGGGACATAGATACCGATTCCCTCCAGCAGTGCAGAAAGAGAGAGAAAGGGGAGAGAAGCCGGTAGAGCTGCAGGGGAAACCGTAAGAGGATCCCTCTTGCTCGGGAGGTGCCCTTCCCTCCTTTTGAACTCATGAGGCCCAGTACAGGAGGGCCAGCTGTACTGCTTTATTAGTGGCCCTGAAGACACAGTTTGGTTAGTTTGGTGTGGAGCAACCTAAGTGGCTTGCACAGAGTCCTGATCTCAATCCTACTAAACACTTTTGTGATTTATTAAGCCTTATGCAAACTGAATATTTTGCAGCTGCTTTCTTTTCCCCTGCCTCTAAATTCCCCTGCATGTTAGCCTATGTGTCCATGCACACATAGGTTTTTAGCAGCATTTAGTGGCAGGAGCTTTTAAAGGCAAGAAAAAAACCCCACTGCCAGTGCGTCCAGTAGCAGCGGAGTTCTGGCAGAAAAAATGCTTGATGCTGCTCAAGGGCTGCTGTTAGAAATCACGGGGCCCCGTACAGCCTACCTGACAGGGCCCCCCGAAAATATCAAAACAATATTGTTTCTAAAAAAAAAATAATTATTAGAGGACACAAACATAACATAACTTACACAATTCCTGCTAGATCTAAAAGATACAACTGCATTGAGTTAATAAATAAAGTTGTGTGTTTAAATAAGGTCCTGGGGCTCAGTAACATGGGTGATGTGGCCTGTATAGTGTGATTCAATTTTTTTTTTTGTATGTGGCTGGAGCTGTGTGTAGGTAGCCTGTGTTACGGTATGGGGACACAGCAACTGTACAAACACAGCCACAGGCCCTAATTTGAAAGGAATGTGAATGTAGGTGTATGGCCGCAAATAGAGAATATGTATTCAGGGTCTCTCACCCGCAGTGTGGCTGTGTTCAGGCATACTACAGGAGACGATCAAAGACTGCAAATATACTACAGGAGATGATCAAAGACTGCAAATATACTACAGGGGATAATCAGAGTCTGCAGACATGCTACAGCAGACAGTCAGAGACTGCATATATACTACAGGAGGTGATTAGAGACTGCAGAAATACTACAGGAGGTGATTAGAGACTGCAGATATACTACAGGAGCTGATCAGAGACTGCAGATATACTACAGAAGATGGGCAGAGACTGCAGATATACTGCAGAAGATGGGCAGAGACTGCAGACATGATACAAGAGATGTTCAGAGACTGCAGGTATATTCCAGGAGATGATCAGAGACTGCAGACATGATACAGGAGATGATCAGAAACTGCAGATATACTACAGGAGATGATCAGAGACTGCAGACATGCTACAGGAGATGGTCAGAGACTGCAGACATACTACAGGACATGATCAGAGACTGCAGACATGATACAAGAGGTGATCAGAGACTGCAGATATACTACAGCAGATGGTCAGAGACTGCAGACATGCTACAGGAGATGGTCAGAGACTGCAGATATACTATAGGAGATGATCAGAGACTGCAGACATACTACAGGAGATGATCAGAGACTGCAGACATACTTCAGGAGATGATCAGAGACTGTGGACACAGTACAAGCAGTCCTAGCAGTGACCAGTGTTCTTTCAGTGTGGAAAAACATTGATCACTGCGCTATGTGTAAACAGGGGTTTACAAGATATAACAAAGTGCCAAATAAAAACAAAAACACCTTACCAAACAGTCAATTGCTCAAGCACAGGAGGGCAATAAATGGTTAATAGGTCTGTGAAGCTCATATCCTCACCAGTCTAATTCCAGCAAAGATAACATAAGGACTCTGGCACAAATGGCTCTAAAGAAACAGCTGAAGTTTATTACTAACAGCATGTCACACACTCATATCTAATGCCAGCAGTGTCTTCCAGAAGTTTATTCATCATTATCAATGTGTTCACCATCCTGTGTTCAGTTTAAATAAAAACAAAGATAAGAAGTGGTGTGAGAAGATGGAGGGGAAGTCATCCCATGTTCAGTGTGCCTAATCTATACACAGGAAGGGAGAACACACTGATGATGATGACTTCTTCAGCCAGCATTACATGTGACATGTTTGTGATGATGATCAGCTGTTTCTATAGCGATAGTTGTGTAGAGTCCTGTATGGGCACTGAGAGATCTGTTGGATGTAAATGTGATCATACCTTCTCCATACTCGGGTATATTGGATCCTCTCCATCCAGCCCTGCTTTAGCCACTAGCTTTTTCTGTTCAAATGTGGCGGGCTGGATAAGGAGAGGGTTACAGAGGAAAGCTGGTTGGCTAAAGAGGTGGTGGGAGGCGGAGAAATTTATCAGCAACCACTCCCTCCCACTTAGATGAGCAGCGCTATTGGTTTGTTACACTGGTGTGTAGCTCCCCCTCCTCCATCTGAAAGCCGTGGGAGGGAGAGAGCCATACAGGGCATTGCTCTGCAATTGTTACCGCCCGCCCGCTAAACCCCTTACTGTCCGGACCCCCCTGTTTCTCCGACCACACTACAGAAGGACCGGTGGTCCCCCCCCTATTAGCGACCCTGATGCCGCTAAATGTGTCCCATCTATAGAAAACACACTTGATTTAGTAAACCTCCATTACAGTTATGAAATGGCAATGGCATCTAGTGGAGACTATATGACTAAAGAAAAGAAAGCGTGGGCTCCGTGGGAGAGGTGGCCTGGAGCTGCGAAGTTCCTTTGAACAAGTTGAGTTGTATTTAATATAGTCATGATTCAGCAATAAGTAAATTTTTATTGTTTTTTTTTAAATGGTCATGCATGGAATACACATACGACGTAGATATAGCCTTCCCCCAGGCAACAAAATAGATCCCATCTGGGGTTCCTGGGGGCGTGACGAAATACAATTCCATGACACCCTATATTTAATGTATAAACTGCAATACAGAGTTTTCTGTTAGGTGAGCCAAGAACCTGTATCTGTATCTTATCTTTTTTTTTTTTTTTTTACTAGACATACGATGTAAAATGTACTCAATGTTCTCTCATGTCTTAAATATAAAACAATAAAAACATATTGATGAAAAAAAAAAGTTTGAAAGTGTAAGTGTAAAAGCTTGAGACACTTTTTTTCTATCAAAACACTGCTGCCAGGAGGAAAGACTTCTGGGAGAGTTTGCAAAACGTCCTGTGTGCATGACGCCTTAGACCCAATTCACACTGGTTGACCGATCAGGTTTACCTATCAGTTTCTTAGGCGGACCTGATCGGACCATCCATTGCCTTCTATGGAGCGGCGGGTATCAACAGACATGTGTCTCTTGACACCTGCCGACATCCGATCTGATCCTATCCACTTAAAACTGACGGTGGGGGATCCCCATCTGTCTAGCAGATCGGATCAAATGGCCATCGGGTGTAAACAGACAGGCGGTCTGTTTACATCCAACCGCCCATAGAGGAGAGTAGGCTGTCTGCGTGCAGACTGCATAAGCGGAGGGGACACGGGCAAGCCATCCACCTTCTCGGCGGGGATCAGCAGACATTTCCCTGCTGAGCAGGCAGACTCCTGGCAGAGTCTGCCCCATGCAAAAGGGGCCTTAGAAAGTCATTCCCAAGCCAGGTCTTCTCATCCAAAATCACTACTTACCCTCACAAATTCTCCTTTGGCTAACGGGGCACAAATTCCCACAGGCACACCTCAAGATCTTGTGGAAATCCTTTCTAGAAGAGTGCAGACTGTTCTAGCTGCAACTCTTTATTAATGCCAGTGGCTATGAAATAGAATGTCCAAAAAATATATAGAGATGTAATAATGAGTTGACCACAAACCTTTGGCCATATGGTGCGCACCTATCAGTATGTTTTTGAATTGCAGGATCCTGGACAGCTAGGAAAATCCATGCAAATATGCAGAGAGCAAGCAACCGCCATACAAATATTAATCATAGTAGAAATTTAATTCAGAAACCCAGCACTGTAAGGCCACGGTGCTACACTTTTAGCCAGAAGGGTTCACAATATTAACTGGTAATCTAAAATCTGGATGCATTTCATTACATCTGAAAGAATTGCTTCACATTTCGAACCAAAATCTAAAGATGTTGAAAGTAAATGAACTTTGTGGGACTAACACATGGGGTTTTTTAAAATACATTTTGTCTCTTATAAGTCATTTTCTGGGTTAGCTCAACGTTAAAGATAAACCATTTTATCGAATTCACAGTGTGGTTAAAAAGTTATGGAAGCACAGCGGTCTTTTCTCGTTTTATACAGCTTTGAACTTCATAGTCAAAAAAGGTTCAGCAGACTCTGTCATGCAGTGCTTTAAGAGAACAGAACAAAATTACATAAAAGATTTGTATTTTACTGTGTGCCATTCACAGCTAAGTTAGATGTGCAGAAATTAATTTAAGGTAAAGCTGACATACATTTGAACAATTCAAACTGAGGTTATACTGAAAAAATACATAAGCAGGGGTTACCATCAGTGAAAATTGTGCGTCAAAATGATCAGTAGATCCATGGATATAGACCGCTAAGTTTATTGGCAAACCTCAACTTTTTCATGGTAAAATGGAGCTGAGCACTTCTTCCACTTTGTAGCTCCACATTATGTTACAGCAACTTGTCAAAAAACGGCAGCATTTGTATCACTTATGCCGCGTATACACGACCGGTTTTGCTGTCGGAATAAACTCCGAAGGTTTCTCCGACGGAACTCAGACAGAGTTCCATTCAAGCGGTCTTGCCTACACACGGTCAAACCAAAGTCCAACCAAAGTCCGACCGTCAAGAACGCGGTGACGTAGAATACTTACGACACTTACACTTGCTTCAGAGCATGCGTCGTTTTTGGTTCGTCCGAACAGCGTACAGACGTGTGGTTTTCCCGAGAGGAATTGGTCCTATATATGTCACATTATTTACATTTTTGAAAGCAGGCCCCATTCTATGTAAGAATGCCACCCCCTTTCATCAGCAGTATAGAACTACAGTATAGACTTCAGACATACTTTGATCAGTAGCAGTCCTGAAACATATGTGTATGAGTCCATTATTAGGAGAAATAGGCAATCATTTTCCTATCACAGCCTATTCTAGCTAGCTACATGTTCAATGTCCATGACCGGTTACCGTCCATTAACTTTGCTTCAAATAGACTACATTTCCCAGCAATTCTTCTTTAAAGGAAACTCCGGGCACAGGGCATGACTGCATTTCAAGCGACAAGCAGTCAGGCCAAATTGCAAGGGACCATACTTCGGGACACAGGCCCCCTTGCAGGAACATGTTCAGTCTGCCCACATAGCAGCCACATAACAGCCAAAGACAGAAACTTTTATCGCAACCAACAACCTGCTAAAGTTCACAGATCGCTTTTCAGGGTGAAACATCCCAATAACTTTAATCTTTAGCCAATGGGCTCATGTGATCGCTTCCTGTAACTGCCGGCAGCCTTCTGTCCAGCACAGTCCGGGCGTTACAGCTTTCTGGGATATTCCCATTAATAACATTTTAAATGGGTGTGCAAGATAACTGTCAGCAGAATGTCCTTGACATCACACAACCCATATTTGTAATCCACAAGGTATGATTTTGACAAGGCTTCACTAGTAATATCTGTGATACATCTTCTCCTTTGGCATTTACAGTGACAACGTGGTATATGACATCTTGCTTGTCTGGCCTATGGATGATCACACTGTCCAGATTAATCTTGCAGCCGTAGCCCCAAGTATTCAGCACTGAGAGGAACTTCCCAGACATTTTCGGTGGTAATTTCAAAAAGTCCACCTTAAGGGGTATTTGAAGGAATTCCCGGACGGCCTCATCCACCCACTGCATTTCCTTTTCCAAGATCTCTTCCAGATGAGGAGGAATGTAGGGGTATAAATACCCATAACTTTCTGCTACTTTCTCAATGATGATACGTTCAATCTTGGACAGCCGAGGCAGCGTTTTAGGGTCTCTGTGGCCAGATAGAACCTGAGCATCTGGGACGTGCTGGACTAGATATCCAGCAACCACCTCTTGCTTGCGACCTGCTTTGGAGTTTGGTATGGGCTTAATAGGACAAGCTGTGGGAACCCATTGATTCCCTGGGTCCTCCTCAAAGGACTTGGCAATGCTGAGCAGCAGAGCTGCACTGGCTGACAGCATGATCTGCACACCTGTAGTAGTAGTAGCAGGTATCTCGTCTTCTCGCATATTGCTAGTTAACTCTTCGTCACTCTCTCCCCACTTCCCCTAAGTAAGACAAAATGTCCGAAAAGAGTTCCAATAACTTATCAGACTAAACGTCTGAATCTGAGATAGTCGAACACTCTTCGACCGGGAGATAGTTTCTCTGGGCTTTCGTCTTGGTTGGCACCTCTAGGTCAGCTCCCCTTGTGGCCACTGGTATCACCTCCCCCACAGGCACACCATGCTCACTGCTCACTGATTTACCCGACTCCTGTATTTTTTTTTCGGGCAACTCAGTCATCAACGCAAACAACCTGACTCGGCCTCGACCCTTGGGATCGATCGGTGCGCTGGGTCCTGAGGTAGCCGCCGTGATAGGGGCAGCAGCTCCCTGCACAACTTGGGTAACGACCAATGAACTTTGGACATCACCCTCCGACGGGACAGCAACACTCTTGTCCCAATCTACTTGTAGGATCCGTGGAGGTAGAGTTGGAGAGGTAACCTCGAACAGATGCTCCCCGCAGTGTCCACAGACAGTCCAAGGCCTCAGCTGCGTGGTTAGGCCAGAACATTTTCCAGAAATCAATCCCAGAGACTCATAGCCTCCAGCCGTGTATAAAGCAAGCTGACCATTCGGTGTGTACCGCACTCCGGTATTGGTCACAACAGATTTTCCGCAGCTCGAGTCAACATAGACACCTCATCAAGGACAAAGGAATATTTGCGCTAACTACAAAAAATGCACAACAAAAACAACCAAACAAATTAATGTGAGTGCATGCGTAGTATGACTGAATGCTGCAACTCTATAAGTTTAAATACTGAAAACTTAAAACAAAAAGGAAAAGAAAAAGAGGTGCGCAAATCCAATCAAAAAATGACTATATGTGAATATATAAAAATGCGCAAGCAAAATATAAAAATCTCAGCATTGCATATGTAAATACATCAAAAATTATATATGTAAAAACGCGTGATTCAAAAAATATGAAAAAAAAAATATTATAAAAATGTGTTTAAACCCAAGAAAAGTCCATGTAACATCTGAAAGAACAAAGTGAGCAGAGGGAAGTCCTTATATAGTTCTCTAAGGAACGCGGCATCTACTCTTCAATCCAACAGTCTGAGATGAGATGTAAGGTGTTATAATACAAACTGCTTACTAGATATGTTGGATCTCAAGTGATAGAGATCAGAAACGCCTGTGCATTAGCCTGCCGGCAGATCAGCTTGTAATAGTCTCACAACAAGGCTCTGCAGAGAAGATGGATGTTGTGCCTGCCGGACTGGACTCTGCTGATTATTTTGTTGGAACATATTACATCATGAAGCCCTCTTCTGTTCCTATCCTATGAGATTCTCCAGATCCTTGCTTATGTAAAGAGCGATCCCAGGAGTGAGATTTCCCTTCAATGGTTCCTTTGCAGTAGGCGGACATCTTGTTGTGAGACTTTTACAAGCTGATCTGCTGGCAGGCTAATGCACAGGCATTTCTGATCTCGATCACTTGAGATCCAACATATCTGGTAAGCAGTTTGTATTATTTCACCTTACATCTCATCTCAGACTGTTGGATTGAAGAGTAGATGCCCCGTTCCTTAGAGAACTATATAAGGACTTCCCTCTGCTCACTTTGTTCTTTCAGATGTTACATGGACTTTTCTTGGGATTAAATACATTTTTATAATATTTTTTTTTTTTACATATACAACATAGACACCTGGAGCGTACTTTCTCCAATCCACCATCTCACTCACGAACTTCGCCATCTCCTTCACTAACCCACGATCAGACACACGTGGTGGCACTTCCTTATCCTCCTCTGCAGAGCGGGAGCTCCTTCCTCTGCCAATGGATTGAGGCAAATGTCTCTCGGGAACTGTGGCGCCCGTCTCCTTCTTGCTGCGGCGCGCCAAAACTGTAATGGAGTCCATTTTGGGGCCTGTTTTAACCCTTACAGGGCTGGCGGGAAGTGTCAAAAGACCAGGCTGATTCTTTCCCGTCTGCAGTGAGACTCATTGGTTCTTCCCTACGCTAATAGTACACATGACAACACAGCCTATAAGAAGGGTAAATGTTACTTGCCACTTTCCCATGGAGCCAGGCATAGTCCTGATGGAGTGTAAGCCAGTTGCTATGGGTGACCGCTGCAAAGATGACACCTTAGCCCCACGTTGGGCACCAAATGTAGCAAAATCTCTAACCTCTTCCAATCTAATGAGAACCTTTTGAGGCCACATACCGCTGACATCCTTCAATATGTAGTGGGTTGTGAGGCATAGTGGATGGAAAGGTGGTAAAAGTCATTGGACGCCAGACACTTTTTGGATGCAAAAGAGGCTTTATTTCTTTTATATTTTGCAAGAGAAAGAGGGTTAGGTCCAGGACACCCTTAAGTAGTTGTAATTTCAATAGCCAGACTCCGAGGCTTCAATAGGCAGACAGTTGTACAGGGAAAGGCCCCAGCAAGGTGACACTTCTGCACGTGCATGTTTGCTGTCCCCTATGGCTACAGTACTTAACAGTTCCTAATTCAAACATAACAGTTCTCTCAGCTTTACTACAACTTCTACTTGTAATTCTTTAGCCCCTTGAGCTCCTAGTCTCTCTCTGGACTCTCTGATTCACTGACTCTGAATCCCATGAGCTCCTCAAGGCTTCTGCGGGGGTATCTCCCTCAAGCGTCACCCACGCTTCCCTGCTGGATCCCTAGCTTGGCACTTCGGATACTTTCAAGCTTCACCTGCTGACCGACTCAGTCCCTAGCTTGACACACAAGGCTGCTCTGCAAGCCTCACCTCCGCTGGTTGAGTCCCTGGCTTGATCACCACCTGAAAGTTTCCCGATTCTCCACTGTGCCCATTCGGTGAGAATACTGCTCCGGGAACTTTCTTCAGTTACTCACTGTGGTCCCTGGTAAAGATGGTTGGTTCCTTAGCAGCCCGGGACAGGCGACACATGTTTGGGTGGCAAAGAACATAGATCACCTGACTCCACCCAAATAGATAGGCTCTCCCAGCAGGCCAGGGGTTCAAGAAAACCCCTGCCCATTGGCTGAGATACCCCATATACTCATAACGTGACCTTGAGTTGTCCTTCTCATATCTAGTTCCACCAAGTGCCCGGCCACCTAGTAATAGAAGAGAAAAGTACAACAAGGCCAAACTTAGACAGAAATCAATGTATCTCTAACAATTTAACTATGGTAGCTACCCCTGCTAAGGAATTTGGGGAGGAGCTCCCTGACTAAACCCCAGGGTGCTACAAGTGTAAGAGGTCATTTCTTTACTGACCATCAATGTGGAGGAACGTTATAGTTTTTACTGTCTGCATTTGTTTTCTGATAATTCTTTTTATTGTTATCTGTGTCATTATAATTACTGAAAGTGATTTTGCTTTACATTCTTTACATTCTCAATGAAATGTAAAAAAAAATTCTAAGTGTTATTTGCATTAAACCCACAATATAACAAGCTCACACTTTACATTAGAGCAAAATAATATACTTTATGTGTGTGATAAATGAGATTCTTTTATTTTGTCACTTCTTTCTACTTAGACTATTAGTTATAAATGAGGGGTATAGTCCTTGGAGGGAAGCAAATTATGGGGATATGGGACTGCCACGTAGTTAGTCGGGTTGAAAAAAAAAGACACTTGTCTATCAAGGTCAAACAAAAGACAAAAAAAAATAATGAAGAACATTCATCCTTAGAACTCAGAACAGTAAACTGCAGTTGATCCAGAGAAGGAAAAAAAGCACATATAAAGTATGATACAATTTAATTCCAACAGGGAAAGGAATTTCTTTCCTAAACCTTAAGGCATTCTGGTACTCCCTTGATTAACAATCTACTATCTTATTTCTTATAAATATTAAATTATATTAAAATAAATTGTATAAATATTAATATCCAGTTATATTTTGCTCATCTAGAAACATATCCAGTCATTATTTGAAGCAGTGTACAGAGTTGGCTAGAACTATCTCTTGAGAATTTGTTTTTCCATTTTCACAGATCTTACTGTAAAGAAGCCCTTCCATATGCAGAAGTGAAACCTCTATCCCCCAAGTGCAAAGAATGCCTTCTTGTTACTTGTTAAAAATAGTATTCTCAGGATTACTAAACCTGAGATCAAAGTGAAAAAATGATTTGATGTGCCAGATGACATGTGAGTAACATTGTCAGCAGGGCCAGACTGGGAATAAAAACCAGCCCTGGAAAAAAATTCATACTAGCCCCACAGCATTTTTTTATACCAGCCCAATAGCATTATGTCACTTTCTTATTCACAAAAGGGAAAAACATGCATGTTAAAGCACATTTGAAGAGTGATTTATATATAAATAAGACAGATATGAAAGCACATAGGGCTTTATATATACAGTGGGGACGGAAAGTATTCAGACCCCCTTACATTTTTCACTGTTTGTTATATTGCAGCCATTTGCTAAAATCATTTAAGCTCATTTTTTTCCCTCATTAATGTACACACAGCATCCCATATTGACAGAAAAACACAGAATTGTTGACATTTTTGCAGATTTATTAAAAAAGAAAAACTGAAATATCACATGGTCCTAAGTATTCAGACCCTTTGCTGTGACACTCATATATTTAACTCAGGTGCTGCCCATTTCTTCTGATCATCCTTGAGATGGTTCTACACCTTCATTTGAGTCCAGCTGTGTTTGATTATACTGATTGGACTTGATTAGGAAAGCCACACACCTGTCTATATAAGACCTTACAGCTCACAGTGCATGTCAGAGCAAATGAGAATCATGAGGTCAAAGGAACTGCCTGAAGAGCTCAGGGACAGAATTGTGGCAAGGCACAGATCTGGCCAAGGTTACAAAAAAATTTCTGCTGCACTTAAGGTTCCTAAGAGCACAGTGGCCTCCATAATCCTTAAATGGAAGACGTTTGGAATGACCAGAACCCTTCCTAGAGCTGGCTGTCCGGCCCAACTGAGCTATCGGGGGAGAAGAGCCTTGGTGAGAGAGGTAAAAAAGAACCCAAAGATCACTGTGGCTGAGCTCTAGAGATGCAGTCGGGAGATGGGAGAAAGTTGTAGAAAGTCAACCAACACTGCGGCCCTCCACCAGTCAGGGCTTTATGGCAGAGTGGCCCGACAGAAGCCTCTCCTAAGTGCAAGAAACATGAAAGCCCACATGGAGTTTGCTAAAAAACACCTGAAGGCCTCCAAGATGGTGAGAAATAAGATTCTTTGGTCTGATGAGACCAAGATAGAACTTTTTGCCTTAATTCTAAGCGGTATGTGTGGAGAAAACCAGGCACTGCTCATCACCTGTCCAATACAGTCCCAACAGTGAAACATTGTGGTGGCAGCATCATGCTGTGGGGGTGTTTTTCAACTGCAGGGACAGGTCGACTGGTTGCAATCGAGGGAAAGATGAATGCGGCCAAGTACAGAGATATCCTGGACGAAAACCTGCTCAGGACCTCAGACTGGGCCAAAAGTTTACCTTCCAACAAGACAATGACCCTAAGCACACAGCTAAAATAATGAAGGATTGGCTTCACAACAACTCTGTGACTGTTCTTGAATGGCCCAGCCAGAGCCCTGACTTAAACCCAATTGAGCATCTCTGGAGAGACCTAAAAATGGCTGTCCACCAACGTTTACCATCCAACCTGACAGAACTGGAGAGCATCTGCAAGAAGGAATGGCAGAGGATCCCCAAACCCAGGTGTGAAAAACTTGTTGCATCTTTCCCAAAAAGACTCATGTCTGTATTAGATCAAAAGGGTGCTTCTACTAAATACTGAGCAAAGGGTCTGAATACTTAGGACCATGTGATATTTCAGTTTTTCTTTTTTAAGAAATCTGCAAAAATGTCAACAATTCTGTGTTTTTCTGTCAATGAGGGGTGCTGTGTGTACATTAATGAGGAAAAAAAATTAACTTAAATGATTTTAGCAAATGGCTGCAACAAAGAGTGAAAAATTTAAATTCATAAAAATCTTGGTGGAAATGTGAGGGGTTACATCCTCAAAAACCCTTTGATGTAACCCCTCACATTTCCACCAAGATTTTTATGAATTTTACTGTATATTACAAGTTATACTCATGAAATATGTATTATTGTCCCCCTGTTATGGCAATCATATTTTAGATTCTGTTTATATGTATGCAATTTACTTCCCAAGATGTCTGCATATGCACTGAGCAATTTTTTGTTATATATAACGTTAAGCAACTTGATACTCATGTAGATTAAAAATATTTATTTTTACCCTCAAATTTGTGTTTGAACCTGCCTCATTCAAAGTCCCATACTCTTTTATTATTTTTTTAATTTATAATTAGGGATAGAGGCGCACTACCCCCCTTTCCTTGTGCGCTTCATTTAAAGTCCCAGTATATGGAGATATACATTCCCCCCCCTCTGTTGTTTGTAAAAAGTGGTAAAACATTACTGACCCCCCTTCAGACTGGCTAGGCAGCGCTGATGCTCACCTCCTCTCAGGTGCAAGAGATCAATGCATCAATGCAGCCTCAGCAGTGCCCATCAAATGCAGCCTTACCAGTGCCCATCAAATGCAGCCTACCAGTGCCTATCAAATGCAGCCTAGCAGTACCCTTTGAATGCAATCTCATCAGTGTCCACCAAATGCAGCCTATCAGTGCCCATCAAATGCAGCCTCATCAGTGCCTACCAAATGCAGCCTCATTAGTGCCCACCAAATGCAGCCTTATCAGTGCCCACCAAAGGCAGCCCACCAGTGCAGTGCCCACCAAATGCAGCCTACCAGTGCAGTGCCCACCAGTGCAGTGCCCACCAAATGCAGCTCCCACCAAATGCAACCTACCAGTGCAGTGCCCACCAAATGCAGCCCACCAGTGCAGTGCCCACCAAATGCAGCCTATCAGCAAACTGCCTGCCCGGGTGGCTGTAAGAAAGTCCTGCCTCCTGTGACACACGTCACACTGATTCAATGCCTCATTGGATTAGAGTTCCGTCAATCACCGAAGCCAGTCTAGGAGGCGGAACTTTCTTACAGCGCCGCCAAACAATTCAAACTGTCATGGCCGAGATATATAAAAATCTTCATTATTCATGAAACACTCAGCTAAGGAGTCTTCATACCAGAGGAGCCCCCCCCCACCACCACCACCAGAAAAGGTTAAGTGAATCGCCCTCTCCAAGTAAAGGTCAATACATAGACCTTATTTTGAAACACAGTCAACTAAACAATAGTACCCTTTTCACGAAAACAAAAGATAATTACCTGTTTTGTTCTCCTCTTGAAACCACTTAAGACAAGAATAGAGAGGAACTGGTTCTTCAGACAATCAACCCTTTTCAAGAAACAACAGATATTTACCTGTCCTTGTTGGGTAGATAAAAGGATAGACCCAACACTGCCATAAAAAGTACACAGATACGTAACTGGATTGTTCTCACAGAGAAATCACCCTTAATGGAGTCCATTGTTTAGACTCTAGGAATTGTGTATACAGCTGAACTCTATCTAAATATTCATTGAGTCTGTCCAAAGTTCACTTCAAAACACTTTTAGGAAGACATTTTAAAGTTGTGCATTCAGCATTATTTTAAACCTATATTTTATTATAAGTCACTCAAATTATATATTATATTCCAGGGCATAGATACAATTATGATTTTAGTGTCTACTGACCCAATGATGGTTCTGTCATAGGGTAAAAACATAAGACTTAGATGTAAGAACAAATTAGAAGTAAGAATTGTTTTAAAATGGCAATCAGTGTTATGAAAGACATATGAATCGTGAAAACTGTATAAAAACATACCTCTAGCATGTGTTTTCCTAGATAAACAATATATATATATATATATATATATATATATATATATATATATATATTCCAGCACCAATATACAAACAGATACACATTATGAAAAGAGAACATATTATTTAACAGATAGTTCAGGACACGTTCTGTCCTCAGATATGCCTATTGGTTGAAGGTGATATTACCTGAACTCACCAAAGTAAATCATTCGATTTTTCCAACCAATGGAAAATAGGCCTACCTTCTGGGCTGAGCTTATCATAATTTTATGAGCTCATTGTCCCAGATGGTATAAAGTATGTGAGGTGCCATAGAGAGGGGCCACAGACCCACATACACCCTCTGGACGAACACAAATTTGGTAATAAGCGACAGCTCCCCATCTCGCTGGACATTGCTGCTAGGAGAAATCGACTATACATCATTTCCTTTAAACAGTGGTGAGATACTGACCATATAATCATTGATAATATTTTCCTCTTCCCAAAATTATAGAAATTGTATTTTACTGTTTACATTTTATCTTATCCAATACTGTGTGAAGGGTAGTTTAGTATTTAAGAATTGTCCCAAGTTATTGGCCTTGTGTGTTGAAGCCGTTTGTGGGTGAAATTGAGATCAAACTGTATGACAACAAATTCCCAGGGAAATAAATTATCACCCCATTCAATCTGGTTGTTCTATTAAAATTACTACTCCCTTCAAATTGATAATATCAATCTGTTGACTCCGCTAGACATACTTTGTAGTCCTTCCGGCCGGAGAAATTCAAAGGGTTGTTTTCCCGAGCGACAAGAGATATTGTGTTTTTGAACTTAAGGTGCGATTACCGCAAATATTTTTTTTAACATAGTCATTTGGGCTACCCTTGGGTTATTTGTCAATTACTAAGGAAAATAGCTTTATTGCCGTGTTGATGTCTTTGGCAGGGTGTATGAAATATTAATCACCAGAAAATCCCAGTTCTGTATGAAATTGTATATTTATACTTGTAAATCAATAAAAATGATTTACTTATTCATTTTATTGGGAGATATTTATACATTGGTAAGAATTCCCTATAGATTAACAAACTCTGAAAATTATTGTGGTATGTTACTGATCGTCTGAACAAAGTTCACATTTTTACCGTAAGGTTGGGGGCACTGCGCAAAACACTAAGATCTTAATTTAAATTCCCCATATGTATTATTAAGATTCCATACCACACTCACAACAAGACCCAGCTCCATGACACAGCGGAGATCGCCACTGTGTGTGTGCTACACACGAGGAGGAGGGATGGGAGGACTGCACAAAAGATTTAGAGCCCAGGCGCGGGTCACCCATGCAGGATCAGCCCTGCTTGAGCCCCAGTTTAAAGCGGCCCCAGAGCAGGCGGCCTGCGGGGAAATTTCCCAGTATCCCGATAAGCCAGTCCAGCCCTGATTGTCGGTCACCGGACCTCCATTCCATATTTTGATTTTACAAAAACAGCAGCAAATATCTCCCTAGTTGTAGCTTGTGTATTTGTGGTTTGCCATTTTTATATAAATAAATAAGATACATTCCTTAGGATTTTTGTTTCTTCTGTTCTGTTCCCAGCTATTCATTTTGTAAAGTAGGCCAATTGCTGTCTTTTAACCAGTTACAATCTGGAGCAATTTGTATTTTTTTTGTTGTATACATGATCAGGTGGAGTCAAAAATTAAAAAATGGCCCACGGCAACTTTATGCCATAACGTATTAGTATGCATATAAGCACATTATGACAGACTTACCTGCCAAGCGATCCCCTCCAGTGCTGCAGAGTCCGTGTTCTCAGCTGCCATAGGCGCTTCTATGTTCCCTTTGTCTTTCTTTCCAAGTTCGGACTCTTTGACTGCTTGACTGGCCAGGGTGTGATGATGTCACTCCTGCTCATGGGCACAGGAGTCACAACATCATGACACAGAGCAATGCCGTAAGTGTATGTTAAGCTCAGTGTACATAAACACTGACAGGCAGGGAGAAGCAATTGTGACAAAAGAGAGCAATAGGGTAAAAATCCTATATGTCTATTTTTTTATTTTTGTTTTTAGTTCAATTTCACTTTGAAACCCACATTCCCACATAGCAAGCAATTGAGCTGCAAGTTTGAAAATGACTTGCTAAGCTATTGCTATGCTTGCCAGGCTTCATAAGTTTGCTACACAATTGCAGCAAGTCCGCATTGCATGACTCCAGATCAACTTTCTTTGCAAACATTCTGCAAGTCTGCTGCAAGTTCTGATTCAGTTATGTTGTGCAAATGTCATCCCACCACAGGGGCTGTATTTTAATGCTGTAGACTTGCAGAGCTCTTGCTGTAGACTCACCACTGCAACTTGCTCTTGCTGGAAACTTACATTAAATTTTCTACAAATTGGAAAAGTGTCAACTAGAACTTGTGTTTCAAGTGCTCTGCATGTGTACAACTTGCCAGGTAACAGACTTACAATTCAACACTGTCACAAATGGGTGGCAAGTTATCCTTGCTATTTGGGTTTTTGTCTATAAAATCACTTAAATCCCCAGTACATCATCTATTTTCTGAACACAGAGGCCCTGAAGAATAAGACGATGGTAGCTGCAATTTTTTGTTTTCCCATGATATTTGCATAACTGTATAGCAAATATATATTTTTCAGTGAAAAAAAATTGAAACATAAATTTTTGCTGCACACAAATGCCATTGAACCCCCATTTTTTATTACAAAATTAAAAGATGAGGCAGTGTCAACAAATAGATACCAAATATGTAAAACCCCCCACAAAATGACGAAAAACAATGCTCAAATTTATCACCAGGTGGTGTTTACATGCCTTTACAGCTCATCAGTTTCAAGTTCACTGTAAATGAGGGCCCTAGATTTATTGCTTTCATGCTATTTACAACGATATTTAACATCTTTGGCCCAATCGCTGTTTACATGCACATGTGCCTTATACTTTGGTTTGCATTTGCATTTGTTATTGGGTAGATGACAGGTCCTCTTTATAGAGACATCAGGGGTCTATTAGATGCCTTAATGTCTCCCTTGTCCTCTACAGCTGGTCCTGCAAGGTACTGCAGTACCTTGCAATTTAGTGGCTGCAAACTTGCTTCATTTGTAAGATGCATTTGGAGTACCATTAATAATTAGGCCCCATGCCTACATGTTTATTAAAATGATTTATAAATGTTTTTGTCTATGGCTTTACCCATTAAAATACTTGTATAGAGACAATATGGCGCCCAGTCATGTTAAATCAAACCCTCCTTGTCCTGATAAGACTTCACCAACCCAAGGATAACAGATTTACAACTTTGGGAAAATGAACTTGCAATAACCTCACCTTATGTCTTATATGTCCTACAGTTATTAACTATACAATCCTATATGTATGCATATATTGGTTTCACAAAAAGGTACTATATTATTTACAAATTATATTACGTTTTTTATATATATATATATATATATATATATATATATATATATACATATCTACACATACAAAGCTAACTGCTTTATTCAATACTGTCTAATTATTAATATATACATACATAAATACACATCAGTGTTCTCTTATTAAATGTATTTTAACAGTTTTAATGAGGACAATGAGGACACAAGCAGACTTTTTGACCCTGTTAAACTAAATTAATATACATAACTTTCCCATATTCCACATAATTACTTTTTAAACCACCAGTATAAGAAGTTTTATCACTTATTCTTGACAATGTTTATTACCTTTAAGGAATGTTATCTTATCAGACTATAGTTCAACTGCTGTCAAAGTGTTTCTCTTCTAAGCAGTTGACTGAAAAACTTACAATGAACTGTTCTATATTATAAATATTATTGTATTAACTCCTATAAATTAATAACTTTTCTTAATATTGAACTAATAATAATATTGATGATATTTCCACTACTACTACACTAATAATAAGAATAATAATAATTATATTATCAATAAAACATATGTAAATTAATATGAACTACATTGGCTAATATTAAATTATACTACATATTTCCCCCCTGTTGAGGCTTTACACAAGCCTCACAGCAATTACAATACAGACACCATGCCCTTCAGAGACCCCATGTACTGGACACGTTTCACATAAATGATCCAAAAAAAAAAATCAATCCAATCCAAAACACACTGCATCTTCTTCTGTAGCTGCAAAGTCTTCTCCATATGTGGTACAGAAGACATAGTTGTCAGTGTCATCGGGATCATCCTTGCCACAAACTTCTTGCAGCAGACAATGGTTACTCAGCAACATCACATCAAGGATAACAGGGAAGAGGAACAATCCATTTAGCTAGTGAATGAAAGCCAATAATGTGGTTCCAGGGACCATTCAGCAGACTCAGTCCCGTAAGGCTCTGCTTTTTCCTGCATAGGTCTTTTCAGCTTAGCCAAGTGCTTGATGTTTTTGGAGAGATCTTCTTCTTCATCATCATTTGTTGGTCCAGTATCATAGCACAAGCTACTTTGGATGCTGTAAGACACAAGTTCAGTGCATACCTGTTCTGCAAAGATACAAGTCTCAGATTTTCCAGTTCCTCCTTTATTGCATGAAATCCTTCCTTTGTAGCAATTAACATTTGTAACAAGTTGCATCATGTCTTCTGCAAGCACCCGCTATTTGTCTGGATATAAAATACACTTCAAAATTATAGTTGTAAAAAATAAAAAATAGTCAGTGTCAGGATACAATAGGCCTCTGCCAAGCAATTTCAGGGCAACCTACAAAGCAATCGCTCCTACATTATCATTTTATCTAATAACATAATTTAGTGCGTTCCTTTTACTTCTACAACATCCGCTAAAATAATATACATGTATCTATATAGTTTTATCATAATACAATACTCTTATAAGGCGTACACACGGTCGGACTTTGTTCGGACATTCCGACAACAAAATCCTAGGATTTTTTCCGACGGATGTTGGCCCAAACTTGTTTTGTCTACACACGGTCGCACAAAGTTGTCGGAAAATCCGATCGTTCTAAACGCGGTGACGTAAAACACGTACGTCGGGACTATAAATGGGGCAGTGGCCAATAGCTTTCATCTCTTTATTTATTCTGAGCATGCGTGGCACTTTGTCCGTCGGATTTGTGTACACACGATCGGAATTTCCGACAACGAAATTTGTTGTCGGAAAATTTTATCTCCTGCTTTCCAACTTTGTGTGTCGGAAAATCCGATGGAAAATGTCCGATGGAGCCCACACACGGTCGGAATTTCCGACAACACGCTCCGATCGGACATTTTCCATCGGAAAGTCCGACCGTGTGTACGGGGCATTAGAATATTCCTCAATATTATTAATACATGTTTTATATAGATTATTATTTTACATTCTATTTCCTAGTTTCCAGCCAATACTATTTGCCATACAATTTACAATTATTTTAAAAAATACATTTTAAATTCTTATAATTTCTTAACCTTGATTCCATCTACCAGTCACTATTACCCTGGTCATATTATAGGTCAATATAGTCAGTCCAGATAGTTCATTAGTTTGGATTCTGTAGTCTTCTGCCAAAGTTTGCTAAACCCAAAACCATTTCACTTTTTGTCCATCCCTGCACATACTATGCTGTAGAATATTATACAATAACAGTCAGCATGGGTCTCTTCTGTCAGTCACTGCTATACTGTCTAAGTCAGTAGCCTAATTTTAATTACTCTGGTTTATTTTTTGACCTCTCCTATGTCTTAAAACATGTGTTATAAAACATCATATTAAATAAATCTGTACACACACACATATCTTGCTTTTTTATTTTTTATAAGTATCCCCAAACGTATAAATGAAAGTTCTTGGCCCGCATCATACAAATATCAAGATATAAATAACATAACGTTTCTTATAAAACATCAATACCATACATTCTTAGCGAAATGTCAAACTCATTACATAACACCTCCCCACTTACTAGTTTTATCATTTTTTTGAAAAAAAATAAAAATTTGTTTATAATGATTGAACATTTTCTCAAAGTGGAACTCTACTCATAAAAATGTGATAAAAATAATGTTTATTAGCAAGAAAAATACATTTCACATTAATTGTTATGTGACCATTTTACTGAAGCCCAGAACCTTTGAGCAGCAGTAGAATTTCAGGCTGTCAGCAGACTGGCCTCTAGATTTTAATCAGTGAAAAAAAAATAGAGCACAACTGAGCATGTGCAGAGCAGGGTGAGACAGTAGATTTTAAACAGTATAGGCATTTTTTTTACTGTGTTTCATAGCTATACCTGCAAAAGGGGTCAGTCTCAAGTGATCCAGCAGGAATTAAAGCGGGGTTCCACCCAAATTCTGAACAATATCTGTATGTATTCTCTTCCTTGCCTAGATGCTGACATGCCTTTTAAAAAAATTTAAATCGCTGTATACCTTTTATTTTTCTATTCTTCTTTGCACTTCCTGGTTCTCCTCCCGTGGGAGTAGTCGTGTTTCTAGCCTCTCCCAGACTCCTGGGAGCTAGTCTCAGGCTTCCCAGGATGCCACTGAGCATGTGCGGGAACGAGCGGTGAATGCTGGGAGCACAGCATTCACCACATCCAGGAAATAAATGCTTGTGGGCTTCAAATGCCCACAATGAAGATGGAAACCGCCTGCAGTGAATAATATAAGTTATTCTTTCCGATGAAATCTGACATAGGCGGACATATTACACACAATATGTGAGTATGTAATGCTGAGAAGAAAAGTTTGTGAATGAACTAAAAAAAAAAAAAAGCGATAGATAGGTGGACCCCCGCTTTAAGTTTCTGACCAAAGTTCCACTTTAAGGTGTTCACAATAATGATACTTATGACATCTATAACAATCAAAACAAAGGTAATTCTCTACATACAGAGTATCACATACAATTATTTAGAATTGTCCATTACTGAAATGCTTCTAATGTCTTTTTCTCAACAGTCTTTTGTATGCATTCCACTTGCACTTATGTGAATAACATTCCTGCTAATCTCACTCAGACTGTGACTACTATAGAAACTGAAAATGCCACAGTCACAAATGTGGATTGAAATGGACACTTGAATTGTGAATTCTTCCACTTCCTTTTATGATCTTTAATGTACTTGCAGTCATCAAGAGTTACTGACATACATTCCTTTAGTGGCTTTGATTGGAACAAGAGATCACATCTAAAACAAGGATCTGTTTAGAAACAAAACTACACCAATTTAGTTAATTCTTTGAAACACATGAACATTTTATCTCCCACTGTACAGCATTAAAGGGTCACTAAAGATAATTTTTTTTTTTTTAAAATAACAAACATGTTATACTTACCTCCACTGTGTAGCTCGTTTTGCACAGAGTGGCCCCGAACCTGGTCTTCTGGGGTCCCTTAGCGGCTGTCTAGAATGCATTAAGGTGAAAAAACTTTTATCTTTAAAACCCCTTTAAGTCTAAGCAACTATCATTTGCCTCTAGAATTCCTAAAATTTGTGACAAAATATATCAAAAGTTTCACATGGCCCAGTAAATTGTATTTAATTTGGTCTACAACAGCCCATACATCCTGTCCACCAATGAATATGAGTGTGGACACAAGGTTCTATCGTCTATGCCAAGCGTAGAACAAAATGGAATAGATTTTTCACAAAAATGGGTACAATTATCTGATATCAGTGCTGTGTGCACCCCAATCCTGGGAAACACTTCCCACATCAGACACTTAGCTGTTGTACATTTGCATGACCATATGAAAAACTTTGATTTACGTTAACCGCTTGCCAGCCAGCCGCTGTCATTTTACTGTGGCAGGTTGGTATGATCCTGTGAGCCATCGTAGCTATACGTTGGCTCGCAGGATCCGGATAACAGGAGTGCCCGCTGCACAGTGGGGG
This sequence comes from Lithobates clamitans, assembly GCA_037952925.1. Classification (NCBI taxonomy): domain Eukaryota; kingdom Metazoa; phylum Chordata; class Amphibia; order Anura; family Ranidae; genus Lithobates; species Lithobates clamitans. The sequence goes on along the minus strand of JBBGZY010002188.1, from coordinate 389,292 downwards.
TGCCGATGCTCGTGGCTGACTGTCGTGATGACCGCCGGCCACGAGCGATCGCGGGCACGAGAGGCAGAAGAGGGACGTGTGTGTGTGTGTAAACACACAAATCCCTGTTCTGTGAGGCATGACAGATCATGAGTTCCTATTAGCTAGGAACTACGATCTGTCATTTCCTCTAGATCAGTCCCCTCCCCCTACAGTTAGAAACACACATAGTGAACACAGTTAACCCCTTGATTGCCCCCTAGTGTTAACCCCTTCCCTGCCAGTGACCTTTTTACAGTAATGAGTGCATTTTTATAGCACTGATTGCTGTATGAATGTCAATGGTCCCAAAAATGTGTCAAAATGTGGCAAAAAATTGCAGATCGCCACCAATACTAGTAAAAAAAAAAAATAATAAAAATGCTATAAATCTATCCCCTATTTTATAGACGCTATAATATTTGCATAAACTAATCAATATACGCAATTTTTTTTACCAAAAATATGTAGAAGAATACATATCGGCCTAAACTGAGAAAAAAATTTGCTTTTTAAAAAAAAAAAAAAAAGGGGATATTTAATATAGCAAAAATACAAAATATTGTGTTTTTTTCAAAATTGTCGCTCTTTTTTTGTTTATAGCACAAAAAAATAAAAGCGCAGAGGCGATCAAATACCACCAAAAGTAAGCTCTATTTGTGGGGAAAAAAAGGACGTCAATTTTGTTTGCGTGCAGCGTCGCACGACTGCGCAATTGTAAATTAAAGCGACGCATTGCCGAATTGCAAAAAATGGCCCGGTCATTCAGCAGCCAAATCTTCCAGGGTTGAAGTGGTTAAAAAGGAGCAGATGTTTATTAAAGTATATCTATATCTACAGCTTTGTTCTTTCATTGCAATAAAGTCTATATGCAGGCACACAAAATAGACTTAGTGGAACTAAATTTTATGAAACTACATTGTGACAATGTTCATTATTAAAAAGAAATCAAATAAAATGACACGGTCACTTGCACAGTCTGTTCAGTGCGAAGAGGTTAAGAAAATGTGTATTACTATGTCCCTACTTATCTGGAAGAAGACAATAAAACCTGAAAACATTAATCAGTGTTATTATCAATGATGAAACAATGCCTAGATCAACATCCTACAAACTTAAGCTATCTAAATATTGGAGTATATCATCACTAGCAACAAATACCACTGTTTACGAGTGAAAGAAAGCTTCACATTTTTATAAGACACAGTTTCTGTTGTCAGGAAAACTTTCTAAATGTAAGATTAAAATGTATCATATGTCCTTTACAGGGGCCATAAGTAAATAGAATGTCATTACAGTTTATTTAATTACATTTGACACATTAGCACATTGTGCTCATGTCTCCATAAAACATTTTTCCCCACATCAATAAATGTAACACTTATAATTGGTGACCAAAAACAAGCCACATATCTGGGATAAGGCTAACCCAATGTTTAAAAAAAGTAACAAAACTATAGATTGATCCCAGTGATGTATTTAGGTTTTGTGCTGCCCTAGGCCTGACTAAACTCATGCACCCCCCTAATTTAAATAGGACCCAACCCTTCCTGCTGAGGCCACACACCTTCCTGTTTAAGACCCACCCTATCATCTGTAAACCCCACCCCTTCCTCTTTAGGCTCATTTGGCACCTTTCAGGGGGGGGACGGGTACCTGCTTTTGACAGGTCCCCCTCCCCACTTCCGGGAGACTGCGCTGCCCCCTCTGAAGTTAGGCCCCCCTCCTTCTTCCTCCACTGAGCCATTCAGAAAGTGCAACGCGCTTCGCACATGTGCAGTAGGGAACCAGCCGGCTTCCCTTACCATGAATGATGGTGGCAAAACCCGAGAGCCAATCCAAAAATTGGCTGAGGTGTCGAAATCGCGGGATCCCTGGACAGGTAAGTGTCCTAATATTAAAAGTTAGCAGCTACAGTATTTGTAGCTGCTGAGTTTTAATGTTTTCACGGGGGGCGCGGAACTCCTCTTTATTGAGTTTGCATTGATTTCAGCATTGATGGAGCACTTTACTGCAATATCATGATCTGCACTTTCACTAAATGTGGATTGTTCAGTGGGTTTGCATTGATTTTAGCATGCATGGAGCACTTTGTGCATACCAGTGACGGCTGGTGCTCAAAATTTTTGGGGTGGCGCAAACAAACTAAAAAATTCAGAAAAAAAGACATCAATTACAGCCTCACTGTGCCCCATCAAATGCAACCACTGTTCCATCAAATGCAGCCACTGTGCCCATCAATTGTAGCCACTGTGCCCATCAATTGTAGCCACTGTGCCATCAAATGCAGCCATTGTGCTCATCAATTGTAGCCACTGTGCCATAAAACCTTGCCACTGTGCCCATCAAACGCAGCCACTGTGCCATCAAATGCAGCCACTGTGCCATCAAACGTAGCCACTGTGCCCTATCAAATGCAGCCACTGTGCCCTATCAAACGCAGCCACTGTGCCCCATCAAACACAGTCACCTAGCCCTCAAACGCAGCCACTGTGCCCATCAATTGCAGCCACTGTGCCCATGAAATGAAGCCACTGTGCCCATCAATTGCAGCCAATGTGCCCATCAAATGCTGCCACTGTGCCCATCAAACGCAGCCACTGTGCCATCAAACGCAACCACTGTGCCCTATCAAATGCAGCCACTGTGCCCTATCAAACACAGCCAATGTGCCCCATCAAACGCAGCCACTGTGCCCTCAAACGCAGACACTGTGACCATCAATTGCAGCTACTGTGCCCATCAAATGCAACCACTGTGCCCATCAATTGCAGCCACTGTGCCCATCAAATGCTACCACTGTGCCCATAAAACGCAGCAACTGTGCCATCAAACGCAGCCACTGTGCCAATAAACGCAACCACTGTGCCATCAAACGCAGCCACTGTGCCATCAAACGCAGCCACTGTGCCCTATCAAATGCAGCCAGTGTGCCCTATCAAACGCAGCCACTGTGCCCCATCAAACACAGCCACTGTGCCCTCAAACGCAGCCACTGTGCCATCAAACACAGCCACTGTGCCTATCAAATGCTGCCACTGTGCCATCAAATGCAGCCACTGTGCCATCAAACACAGCCACTGTGCCCATCAAATGCAGCCACTGTGCCCATCAATTGTAGCCACTGTGCCATCAAACGCAGCCACTGTGCCCATCAAATATAGCCACTGTGCCATCAAACGCAGCCACTGTGCCCATCAAATATAGCCATTGTGCCATCAAATGCCACCATTGTACCCATCAAATACCGACACTGTGCCCATCAAATGCTGCCACTGTGCCCATAACACTGATATAATTTATTCAATAGTTTTACCTGCTGTCCTGGGGGTTTCCCTCGTGTTCCTCTCTTTCTCCTCCTCCTCCTGATGTCACAGCCAGACCCCGCCCTGGTGCAGAGGAGAAGATTCACTGCAGGAAAGCAGTGCGCAGTCACCTGCCGCTTATGGGGGCATGAGTCACACACCTCCCCCGGCATGAGAGAAAGCCCCCCACCCATCTTTCCGATTCCCGGCTCCCGTGGCCGCCTTGCTGTAGCGGCACCGCTGTGTATGGGCGTGTTCGACAGAGAATGGGGGGTGTGAGTTACGCGGCCCCCCACCCTCTGCCAAGCACGCCCATACACAGCGGCAGCCATACACAGCGGCGCCGCTACAGCAAGCTGGCCATTGTGGGCTGCATGTGTGCAGGAGGCGGCTGCGGGAGCTGGAAATCAGCAAGACATGTGGGGAGCTTTCTCTCATGCAGGGGGGCGGCCTTTTTTGCCGCCCCCGCAAAGTACCGCCCTAGGCCTTGGCCTTGTCGGCCTAGGCCAAAATGCCCACACTTCATATATAAATACACATACTCCTTGTACAATAAAGTATTATGCCGCGTACACACGGTCGGACTTTTCATCTACAAAAGTCCGACAGCCTGTCCGACAGACTTTCGGCGGACTTTCGGCGGACTTGCGGCGGACTTGCGGCAGACTTTCTAACGAACAGACTTGCCTACACACGACCACACAAAAGTCCAACGGATTCGTACGTGATGACGTACACCGGACTAAAATAAGGAAGTTGATAGCCAGTAGCCAATAGCTGCCCTAGCGTGGGTTTTTGTCCGTAGGACTAGCATACAGACGAGCGGACTTCGGGGTCCGTCAAAGTTACGACGTAAAGATTTGAAGCATGTTTCAAATCTAAAGTACGTCGGATTTGAGGCTAAAAAAGTACGTTGAAAGTCCGGAGAAGCCCACACACGATCGGATTACCAGCCAGCTTTAGTCCGTCAGCGTCCGTTGGACTTTTGTAGCTGAAAAGTCCGACCGTGTGTACGCGGCATTATACTTAATTGGTTGGTTGCAGATTTAAATTGCATGCTATTACTGTGTATGATCCCCAAAATCACAATTTTAATATAATGTTATTTAGGAGAGCCCCTCCTAAAATGTCTCATGTATTTCGCACCCATAGCTTCCCGGTCTTTTAAAATGTTATTAGTTAAAGTGGAGTTCCAATTTTTTTTTTTTCCTTTAGAGGTGAGTAAAAAAAAAATTGTTTCCCAAATGTTTTTTTTTTCATTTTCTTTAAGGAACATTCATGTTTTTTTTTTTTTTCCTGCGCCGAGGGGAAGTGATGTCACCAGCCCAGGCACTGAAGGAGGCAGACTACGAGGGACCCCATAGCAACAGCCATTTAGAGGTGAGTAAACAAAATAAATTTTTTCCAAATGTTTTTTTTCATTTTTTTAAGGAACATTCATTGATTCATTAATACAATTGATGGGCACAGTGGCTGCATTTGATGGCACAGTGGCAGCATTTGATGGGAAAAAAAATGCATGAATGTTCCCTTTAAAAAAATGAAAAAAAACATTTGAAAAAAATTTTTTTTTACTCACCTCTAAATGGCTGTTGCTAGAGGGTCCCTTGTAGTCTGCCTCCTTCAGTGCCTGGGCTGGTGACATCACTTCCCCTTGGCGCAGGAAGGGCTCAGCTCTGCCCCCTCCCTCTTGTCAATCATCTGGGGCACATTACAAGTCCCAGATGACTGAGCGGCCAATCACGGCACGCGGCGCCGCTCGCGCATGCGCAGTGGGTGCCTGGCTGTGAAGCCACAGCCGGCGCCCACAGTTGCAGCGCCGGTGCCGCTGAATGGAGGGGGAGATAAGCAGAGCCTCTATCCCCCGCATCACTGGACCGTGGGACAGGTAAGTGTCCGATTATTAAAAGTCAGCAGCTGCAGTATTTGTAGCTGCTAACTTTTAATTTTGCTTTTAAAATGGGAACTCCTCTTTAACTAGAGTTTCCTTAAGAATAATTATATACACATTTTATTGTTAATTAAATAATATTAATGCAGAGTGACCCTAATCCAAAAACTGACTTTGCCACCTGTAGTAGCATAACTAGGAACTTGAATAATAAAAAATCAAAAGGAGTGAAATTGTACAAAGTATAACTTTACATATGAAAATGTGCTGGCTGCTCCTGGAATAAAGAAACAAATGATTACTTTAGTCAAACTAATAATCAGCCTGATGATTACTAATTATTGTAATCAGGTAGGACAAAATAAGTTATAGCCAATACCAATAAGGGACCTTGCTCACCAGAACTTACAAGCCAATATTAAAAATTAAGACTCTAATTATCTAACTCACCCCCCTGTATGTGCTACATATAGCACATATAATAGGATGGTAGCACTGTTTTTCACTGTTCCCCGGCGATCGGAGACGAGGGGGAGGCCATCCGTTCGTGGCTCCCCCCTCGCGATCGCCGCCGGCCAATGGGAACACTCCTTTGCTGCTGTATGCTAAACAGCAGCAAAGGAAGTGATGTCATCTCTCCTCGGCTCGGTAGTTTCCGTTCCGGCCCGAGGAGAGAAGACAGGTATGTGAGAGCACCAACACACACACACACAGTAGAACATGCCAGGCATACAAAACACCCCGATCGCCCCCCGATCCCCCCCAATCACACCCCCCCCCCCCTGTCACAAACTGACACCAGCAGTTTGTTTTTTTTTTTTTTCTGATTACTGCTAGGAGTCAGTTTGTGACAGTTAGTGTGTTAGCACAGTTACTGTTACCCCCCTGTAGGTCTAGGGTACCCCCCTAACCCCCCCTAATAAAGTTTTAACCCCTTGATGACCCCCCGTCACCAGTGTCGCTAAGCGATCATTTTTCTGATCGCTGTATTAGTGTCGCTGGTGACGCTAGTTAGTGAGGTAAATATTTAGGTTCGCCGTCAGCGTTTTATAGCGTCAGGGACCCCCATATACTATCTAATAAATGTTTTAACCCCTTGATTGCCCCCTAGTTAACCCTTTCACCACTGATCACCGTATAACCGTTACGGTTGACGCTGGTTAGTTTGTTTATTTTTTATAGTGTCAGGGCCCCCGCCGTTTATTACCGAATAAAGGTTTAGCCCCCTAATCGCCCGGCGGTGATATGCGTCGCCCCAGGCAGCGTCAGATTAGCTCCAGTACCGCTAACACCCACGCACGCAGCATGCGCCTCCCTTAGTGGTATAGTATCTGATCGGATCAATATCTGATCTGATCAGATCTATACTAGCGTCCCCAGCAGTTTAGGGTTCCCAAAAACGCAGTGTTAGCGGGATCAGCCCAGATACCTGCTAGCACCTGCGTTTTGCGCCTCCGCCCAGCCCACCCAAGTGCAGTATCAATCGATCACTGTCACTTACAAAACACTAAACGCATAACTGCAGCGTTCGCAAAGTCAGGCCTGATCCCTGCGATTGCTAACAGTTTTTTTGGTAGCATTTTGGTGAACTAGCAAGCACCAGCCCCAAGCAGAGTCAGGTTAGCGCCAGTACCGCTAACACCCACGCACGCACCATACACCTCCCTTAGTGGTATAGTATCTGAACGGATCAATATCTGATCCGATCAGATCTATACTAGTGTCACCAGCAGTTTAGGGTTCCCAAAAACGCAGTTTTAGCGGGATCAGCCCAGATACCTGCTAGCACCTGCGTTTTGCCCCCCGCCCGGCCCGGCCCAGCCCACCCAAGTGCAGTATCGATTGATCACTGTCACTTACAAAACTCTAAATGCATAACTGCAGCGTTCGCAGAGTCAGGCCTGATCCTTGCGATCGCTAATAGTTTTTTTGGTAGCGTTTTGGGGAACTGGCAAGCACCAGTGGCCTAGTACACCCCGGTCATAGTCAAACCAGCACTGCAGTAACACTTGGTGACGTGGCGAGTCCCATAAGTGCAGTTCAAGCTGGTGAGGTGGCAAGCACAAGTAGTGTCCCGCTGCCACCAAAAAGACAAACACAGGCCCGACCTGCCCATAATGCCCTTCCTGCTGCATTCGCCAATCCTAATTGGGAACCCACCACTTCTGCAGCGCCCGTACTTCCCCCATTCACATCCCCAACCAAATGCAGTCGGCTGCATGAGAGGCATTTTTATGTCCTCCCGAGTACCCCTACCCAGCGAACCCCCCAAAAAAGATGTTGTGTCTGCAGCAAGTGCAGATATAGGCGTGACACCCGCTATTATTGTCCCTCCTGTCCTGACAATCCTGGTCTTTGCATTGGTGAATGTTTTGAACGCTACCATTCACTAGTTGAGTATTAGCGTAGGGTACAGCATTGCACAGACTAGGCACACTTTCACAGGGTCTCCCAAGATGCCATCGCATTTTGAGAGACCCGAACCTGGAACCGGTTACAGTTATAAAAGTTAGTTACAAAAAAAGTGTAAAAAAAAAAAATATATAAAATAAAAAAAAATAGTTGTCGTTTTATTGTTCTCTCTCTCTATTCTCTCTCTCTATTGTTCTGCTCTTTTTTACTGTATTCTATTCTGCAATGTTTTATTGTTGTTATGTTTTATCATGTTTGCTTTTCAGGTATGTAATTATTTATACTTTACCGTTTACTGTGCTTTATTGTTAACCAACTTTATTTAACTTTATTGTTTTTGTCTTCAGGTACGCCATTCACGACTTTGAGTGGTTATACCAGAATGATGCCTGCAGGTTTAGGTATCATCTTGGTATCATTCTTTTCAGCCAGCGGTCGGCTTTCATGTAAAAGCAATCCTAGCGGCTAATTAGCCTCTAGACTGCTTTTACAAGCCGTGGGAGGGAATGCCCTCCCCCCCCCCACCGTCTTCCGTGTTTTTCTCTGGCTCTCCTGTCTCAACAGGGAACCTGAGAATGCAGCCGGTGATTCAGCCAGCTGACCATAGAGCTGATCAGAGACCAGAGTGGCTCCAAACATCTCTATGGCCTAAGAAACCGGAAGCTACAAGCATTTCATGACTTAGATTTCGCCGGATGTAAATAGCGCCATTGGGAAATTGGGGAAGCATTTTATCACACCGATCTTGGTGTGGTCAGATATTTTGAGGGCAGAGGAGAGATCTAGGGTCTAATAGACCCCAATTTTTTCAAAAAAGAGTACCTGTCACTACCTATTGCTATCATAGGGGATATTTACATTCCCCGAGATAACAATAAAAATGATTAAAAAAAAAAATAGGAAAGGAACAGTTTAAAAATAAGATTAAAAAAGCAAAAAAATAATAAAGAAAAAAAAAAAAAAAAAGCACCCCTGTCGCCCCCTGCTCTCGCGCTAAGGCGAACGCAAGCGGCGGTCTGTCGTCAAATGTAAACAGCAATTGCACCATGCATGTGAGGTATCACCGCGAAGGCCAGATCGAGTGCAGTAATTTTAGCAGTAGACCTCCTCTGTAAATCTAAAGTGGTAACCTGTAAAGGCTTTTAAAGGCTTTTAAACATGTATTTATTTTGTTGCCACTGCACGTTTGTGCGCAATTTTAAAGCATGTCATGTTTGGTATCCATGTACTCAGCCTAAGATCATCTTTTTTATTTCATCAAACATTTGGGCAATATAGTGTGTTTTAGTGCATTAAAATTTAAAAAAGTGTGTTTTTTCCCCAAAAAATGCGTTTGAAAAATCGCTGCGCAAATACTGTGTGAAAAAAATAAATGAAACACCCACCATTTTAATCTGTAGGGCATTTTCTTTAAAAAAATATATAATGTTTGGGGGTTCAAAGTAATTTTTTTGCAAAAAAAAATAACTTTTTAATGTAAACAATAAGTGTCAGAAAGGGCTTTGTCTTCAAGTGGTTAGAAGAGTGGGTGATGTGTGACATAAGCTTCTAAATGTTGTGCATAAAATGCCAGGACAGTTCAAAACCCCCCCAAATGACCCCATTTTGGAAAGTAGACACCCCAAGCTATTTGCTGAGAGGCATGTCGAGTCCATGGAATATTTTATATTGAGACACAAGTTGCGGGAAAGAGACAAATTTTTTTTATTTTTTTTTTTTTTTGCACAAAGTTGTCACTAAATGATATATTGCTCAAACATGCCATGGAAATATGTGAAATTACACCCCAAAAGACATTCTGCTGCTTCTCCTGAGTACGGGGATACCACATGTGTGAGACTTTTTGGGAGCCTAGCCGCGTACGGGACCCCGAAAACCAAGCACCGCCTTCAGGCTTTCTAAGGGCGTGAATTTTTGATTTCACTCTTCACTGCCTATCACAGTTTCGGAGGCCATGGAATGCCCAGGTGGCACAAACCCCCCCAAATGACCCCATTTTGGAAAGTAGACACCCCAAGCTATTTGCTGAGAGGTATAGTGAGTATTTTGCAGACCTCACTTTTTGTCACAAAGTTTTGAAAATTGAAAAAAGAAAAAAAAAATGTTTTTTCTTGTCTTTCTTCATTTTCAAAAACAAATGAGAGCTGCAAAATACTCACCATGCCTCTCAGCAAATAGCTTGGGGTGTCTACTTTCCAAAATGGGGTCATTTGGGGGGGTTTTGTGCCACCTGGGCATTCCATGGCCTCCGAAACTGTGATAGGCAGTAAAGAGTGAAATCAAAAATTTTCACCCTTAGAAATCCTGAAGGCAGTGATTGGTTTCCAGGGTCCCGTACGCGGCTAGGCTCCCAAAAAGTCCCACACATGTGGTATCCCCATACTCAGGAGAAGCAGCTAAATGTATTTTGGGGTGCAATTAAACATGTGCCCATGGTCTGTGTGAGCAATATATCATTTAGTGACAACTTTATGCAAAAAAAAAAAAAAAAAAGTGTCACTTTCCCGCAACTTGTGTCAAAATATAAAATATTCCATGGACTCAATATGCCTCTCAGCAAATAGCTTGGGGTGTCTACTTTCCAAAATGGGGTCATTTTGGGGGGTTTTGTGCCACCTGGGCATTCCATGGCCTCCGAAACTGTGATAGGCAGTGAAGAGTGAAATCAATATATCATTTAGTGACAACTTTTTGTAAATATTTTTTTTTTTTTGTCATTTTTCAATCACTTGGGACAAAAAAAATAAATATTCAATGGGTTCAACATACCTCTCAGCAATTTCCTTGGGGTGTCTACTTTCCAAAATGGGGTCATTTGGGGGGGTTTTGTACTGCCCTGCCATTTTAGCACCTCAAGAAATGACATAGGCAGTCATAAACTAAAAGCTGTGTAAATTACAGAAAATGTACCCTAGTTTGTAGACGCTATAACGTTTGCGCAAACCAATAAATATACGCTTATTGACATTTTTTTTACCAAAGACATGTGGCCGAATACATTTTGGCCTAAATGTATGACTAAAATTTAGTTTATTGGATTTTTTTTATAACAAAAAGTAGAAAATATCATTTTTTTTCAAAATTTTCGGTCTTTTTCCGTTTATAGCGCAAAAAATAAAAACCGCAGAGGTGATCAAATACCATCAAAAGAAATCTCTATTTGTGGGAAGAAAAGGACGCAAATTTCGTTTGGGTACAGCATTGCATGACCGCGCAATTAGCAGTTAAAGCGACGCAGTGCCAAATTGGAAAAAGACCTCTGGTCCTTAGGCAGCATAATGGTCCGGGGCTCAAGTGGTTAATGTTGTTTTTTACCCTTGTGTACAGACAGCTATTTCTAAAATGGTGGCAATACCTTCTACTCTCCTACACACATACTTGAAAGAAATACATTATCTTGTCTAACATGTAAAACTTACAACTGTAAAAATCTTTTTTAAGCATGCCATTAATTACATTAGAAGCATTGAATTTATCTACAGATTCAAGCTATGCTGGGACTTGTGGTTCCACAACAGATAGTACTCAGAGAGCAGCTACAACAATGAGATATATACACAAATTGTATCTAAGTATCCAATCAGGTGAGAGATCATTACAGTCATCTGCATTATCAAAATGTCTAATAAGACTACAAACTTCAGTATTATTTATGTCACATTGAACCATCTACCTACTGCAGTATTTAAGTAAGAAAAAGGGGCTAATGACTATAAAACAAAACAAACCCTCTTTTCAGTTTAAGATCCTATGATTACCTATATACATTCCCTTCCAGAAGCAGTATGCTAGATACAAAAAAAAAATGGGTGAACTTTGTGTCGTAAATTACCTAAAATGAACAACTTTCTTTTTTCCACAGTTTAAATAACTTCTAACTCCCTCAGTCCATTCATGGTGCTATCTAACTGAAGTACATATTCAAAAGAATATAAAAAAGATTAATGAATTGTGCATTACACACACACACTCACTGCCAATAACATTTTGAACTTTGACACTAAAGTCAGTCAGTCACTATAAATGTATCAATCCCTAGCCTCTCTATGAAAGTCACATACAATCATTCACATAGGGGTCAATTTTACACCTCACACAAAAAACACACACACACACACACACACACACACACACACACACACACACACACCAACACATTTAACTCATTTAAATATAAATCCTCCTATCAAATACTAATAACAAGTGTCACAAAATCAAAGATATGTATCTAATTGTATTTGTATGGCAGATACACACCATTTTCATATTCATCATACACTATGCAGAATTCAGCATCAGTTGCATAATTCTTACAATTCACTCATAGAACTAACATACACGGTGCTTCCACACCAACGTCTTTACAACCACTACAGACTTATTCTAACTTCATTTGGGAGATGATCAGTCCCCCTCCATTAATCACACATACAATATTCCCTAACAGTCTACAAACATTACAAAGAAATTAAATTAAAGTGTATATATCTCGGTGATCAGGAATGTCTCAACCTGATCATAACTCAGTTAGTACCCAGACAACAAGGACCATTATAACAGATACATATAAACATATATACACATAGATTACAAAGATGAAACATACCTTTTAACTTTGTTAACAAATGGAGCTCCAAAAACTTTATCTTATTTAGCTGTCAGGACTTACCTTTCCTGACATTTCTAAACTCATGAGTATTATTTTACACCACAACTTTTATGCTCTATGTTATCTTTTCACAGACAATAAAAAAGGTACCTTTTTCTACTAGTAACTACATATCAGTACTCATCCGAAAAAAAATATTTATTTTAGGCTTTCCAGGAGTCTGATTACCCCTAAGCCTTCTCCAGATTGATTGCCAATCCAGGAAACCAACATGCATGTAAAATTTAGGCAACCTAAGAACCTCTTCCAAACTGGACTTGCCAGTTTAGGGAGCCAATATAGGTTCTGCAGGGGTCACAAATTACCCCAAAACCTCATCCAGATTCATTATGAGTCTAGGGCAGTGTTTCTCAACTCCAGTCCTCAAGGCGCACCAACAGGTCATGTTTTCAGGATTTCCACTATTTTGCACAGGTGATTTGATCAGTTTCACTGCCTTGGTAATTACCACAGCCGTTTCATCTGAGGGAAATCCTGAAAACATGACCTGTTGGTGCGCCTCGAGGACTGGAGTTGAGAAACACTGGTCTAGGGAACCAATTCAGGTTCTTCCAGGGGTCAAACCCCAAGTACCTCTTCCAGACTAAATTTTGTAGTCTAGGGAACCAACATGCATGTAAACGTAGGTTCTCCAGGTATCTTTAAATCCCCAAAACCTCATCCAGATTAAAATTTGCAGTCTAGGGAACATGCATGTAAAACCTAGGTTTACACAGAGAGTAATTAACCCTCTACAGGGGTACCCCTTTAAAAAAAAATTCCACCCAGGGTATCTCATCCTGTACAATGCACCTCAAGGCACCTACAGTTGAGAAAACCAAACCTACTATCACAAAGATCTGCCTGGTGGACAGCAATACCCCAGCAACAACCACCTGCCCCTCCTAGCACTAGCAAAACACGGCACAACACAATGCAGAACTTTCAATAATTGGTGTCTGCTAACCTGATATAAATTGTGCAATATTGTGTTGAGCTTAGTGCCTCACCAGCATAGAGTTAGGCAAGATCGGAATTGAGGCGATGCTGTCCCCATACGGGCCACCAACTGAAGTAGAATAATGACGAATCAAACCAGGCAGGACTTCAGTGATGCAGGTTTATTAACAACAGCTGGGAACATACAGGTTTATGTTAAAAGTATTACAAGATGCAGGTCTAATTTTTACAGTTTCTTACAATGCAAGCATATTAGGTACAACATGATTGGTTGCTAAGATCTACGTCAATGTAACTAACCATTAATCTGACACTTGTCATACAACCACACAAACTTATTCATTCCCAGAATTCCTACATGTTTATTAAAACGATTTATAACTGTTTTTGTCTATACCTTTACCCAGTAAAATACTTGTATAGAGACAATATGGCACATATATATATAGGTGCCATATTATTTATCATTACATTCCTCTGTCTGTTATAATGGTCCTTGTTGTCTGGGTACTAACTGAGTTATGATCAGGTTGAGACATTCCTGATCACCGAGATATATACACTTTAATTTAATTTCTTTGTAATGTTTGTAGACTGTTAGGGAATATTGTATGTGTGATTAATGGAGGGGGACTGATCATCTCCCAAATGAGGTTAAAATAAGTCTGTAGTGGTTGTAAAGACGTTGGTGTGGAAGCACCGTGTATGTTAGTTCTATGAGTGAATTGTAAGAATTATGCAACTGATGCTGAGTTCTGCATAGTGTATGATGAATATGGAAATGGTATGTTTCTGCCATACAAATACAATTAGATACATATCTTTGATTTTGTGACACTTTTGTTATTAGTATTTGATAGGAGGATTTATATTTAAATGAGTTAAATGTGTTGGTGTGTGTGTGTGTTTTTTGTGTGAGGTGTAAAATTGACCCCTATGTGAATGATTGTATGTGACTTTCATGGAGAGGCTAGGGATTGATACATTTATAGTGACTGACTGACTTTAGTGTCAAAGTTCAAAATGTTATTGGCAGTGAGTGTGTGTGTGTAATGCACAATTCATTAATCTTATTTATATTCTTTTGAATATGTACTTCAGTTAGATAGCACCATGAATGGACTGAGGGAGTTAGAAGTTATTTAAACTGTAGAAAAAAAGAAAGTTGTTCATTTTAGGTAATTTACGACACAAAGTTCACCCATTTTTTTTTTTTTGTATCTAGCATACTGCTTCTGGAAGGAAATGTATGTAGGTAATCATAGGATCTTAAACTGAAAAGAGGGTTTGTTTTGTTTTATAGTCATTAGCCCCTTTTTCTTACTTAAAGCGGGGGTTCACCCACACCGCCAAAAAAAAAAAATTAAAAGCCAGCAGCTACAAATACTGCAGCTGCTGACTTTTAATACATGGCCACTTACCTGTCCAAGGGTCCAGCGATGTCGGCAGGGGATGCCGAGAACCCGCTCGGTTCTCGGCAGCTGCCGCCGCCATCCTAGGTGAGGGAATCAGGAAGTGAAGCTTGCGGCTTCACTTCCCGGTTCCCTACTGCGCATGCGCGAGTCGCGCTTGCGCGTCCCAAGTGGTCCCCGCTCTCTCCTGAGAGCTGTGTGTTCCCAGGAGACAGCGCGGTGGGGACGGGAAGAGGCCGGAAGTCTATGGGAGTCTATGCCGGAAGTGGGTGCAAATACCTGTCTTAGACAGGTATCTGCACCCCCCTCCCCACTGAAAGGTGCCAAAATGTGACACCGGAAGGGGGAGGGTTCCGAAAAGCGGAAGTTCCATTTTTGTGTGGAACTCCGCTTTAAATACTGCAGTAGGTAGATGGTTCAATGTGACATAAATAATACTGAAGTTTGTAGTCTTAAGAATATTAGACGTTTTGATAATGCAGATGACTGTAATGATATCCCACATCAGGTGGGAACAAATATCTACTGACTTTCTTTAAGGATTATTCCAGGTACACAACTACTTGTCTGATGAAACACAAGAACAAAACAGAGAAACTTAAAGAGTTCATTGTTAGGTCTAGCAACAAGTTCCAACGCAAACCATACGCACCGACAATGGGGAGAATACATAAGCGAAGTGGCCTCATACCTGAAGAGACAAGGAATTGTACACCAGACAACCACACCTTACACTCCTGAACAAAACAGTGTAGCAGAAAGGAAAAAAAAATCGCTATTTTATAGAAATGGCCAGGTGCATGTTGTCTGATGCCAATGTATCTCACAAGTACTGGGGAGAAGTAGTCATGACGGCCTGTTTTTCTCTCCCTCTAGCCATTTGACTTGCCTGCGGGCAGGGCTGCCATCAGGGGGGTACAGCCCTTAAAACTGTAAGGGGCCCCAGGGCCCACCCAGGCCAGAAGAAGGCAGGACGGGTGAAGGGGATCTGTGCTGTGCAGTATAGAAACAATCTCAGTTTCTGCAGTTCTCGTGTCATTGATTTTAGACATCTCTCTTTACTGCCACCTCTGGCTACTATGTGGATGTGCACCCCTCGTGTGACAGTGATCTGCCTGTACTATGCTTCTCAGCAAGCTTTGTAAAAATGAGCTGGGACCAGGTAGGAAGATACAAGTAGGGGCTGTGAAGGAAAGGGAGGGGGGCTGTTTGTGTACAGGGAGAGGCCAGAGGCTTGTGCATGTACAGATTTGTGTATGTGGGGCTGCCATATATACAGGTGTGTATCAGTGGCGGAACTACGGCCATAGGGACCCACACAGGCGCAATGGGGCCCGCAGCCGAGTGGGACCCAGTAAGTCGCCGTGCAGCATGGTGGGTGAGCCGCCGAGCTGCCCGTCCACTCGGCGCTCACACAGTCACACTGACTGTGCGAGTGGACGCAGCTGGGTGGCTCGGCAGGCAGGTGAGAGAGCGGATGGGAAGCTGCCAGCTGGGAGGCTCGGTGGGTGGATGGCCAATCAGCGGGTGGCGGAGCAGAGAGATGACCTCATCTTTAACCGCCCAGCGCCCGCCCTGCATCCCGGCAGTTCCACCCTCACTCACTGTGCAGGCAGCAGAGAGATTACATCATCTCTCTGCTTACATCATCTCTCTGCTTCCTGACTCAGACTGGGACACAGGAAGTGACAATCCCCATTCCCCACCTCAGCAGGAAAATGACAATCTGCAACTTGTGGCAGGTGACGTGGCAAATGGACAATCCGCAACTTGTGGCAGGTGACGTGGCAGGTGACGTGGCAAGTGGACAATTTGCAACGTGTGGCAGGTGACGTGGCAGGTGACAATCCGCAACTTGTGGCAAGTGACAATCTGCAACTTGTGGCAAGTGGACAATTCGCAACTTGTGGCAGGTGACGTGGCGAGTGGACAATCTGCAACTTGTGGCAGGTGACGTGGCGAGTGGACAATCCGCAACTTGTGGCAAGTGACAATCCGCAACTTGTGGCAAGTGAACAATCTGCAACTTGTGGCAGGTGATGTGGCGAGCGACAATCCATAACTTGTTGCAAGTGACAATCTGCAACTTGTGGCAGGTGACGTGGCAAATGGACAATCCGCAACTTGTGGCAGGTGATGTGGCAGGTGACGTGGCAAGTGGACAATTTGCAACGTGTGGCAGGTGACGTGGCAAGTGACAATCCGCAACTTGTGGCAAGTGACAATCCGCAACTTATGGCAAGTGGACAATCTGCAACTTGTGGCAGGTGACGTGGCGAGTGGACAATCTGCAACTTGTGGCAGGTGACGTGGCGAGTGGACAATCCACAACTTGTGGCAAGTGACAATCCGCAACTTGTGGCAAGTGAACAATCTGCAACTTGTGGCAAGTGATGTGGCGAACGACAATCCATAACTTGTTGCAAGTGACAATCTGCAACTTGTGGCAGGTGACGTGGCAAGTGGACAATCCGCATCATGTGGCAGGTGATGTGGCAAGTGACAATCTGCATCTTGTGACAGATGACGTGCAAGTGACACGCTCAGGGCTCCCACTGATTCTGCATTATGGTGAGTTGAACTATTTCATTTTCTATAATAATGTAATAATAGAAATAATGCGCTACAATCATCCTAACACATAACAAGCATGGTGCCGGGATGATTGAAGCATTAACACCAGCCATATCCCAAATAAATTTTCACCAAAAAAACGTATTTTCTGGCATTGCCCCTCCCGAGACTAGACTCTGGATCCGCCCTTGCGGTGAGGATGAGGAATGTAAGTTTACTGTTAAGCCTCCCGGGCCCCGCGACTCCGGCCCTGTCCTGACACACGCAGCCGCATACAGCAGGAGGCAGGAGCAGAGAGCAGAGTGGGCGGAGCAGAACACTCAAGTGTGCCTGTGAAGGGATATAAGCTGTTGGGATATAAGCTGTTGCCTGGGTACTGGGTGTGGTAATCTGTTGTTCAATGGCATTAGTTCAGGTTTTTTGTGGGGGGGCTGTTTGCAGGGGGGGCCCCATACAACATTTTGCTATGGGGCCCTGTGATTTCTAGTTACGCCCCTGGTGTGTGTGAGTGGGGGGGGAGCTGACATATATACAGGTGTGTGTGGGGGGGCACTGACATATATACAGGTGTATGGGGGGGCGCTGACATATATACAGGTGTGTGGGGGGGGGGTGATGACATATATACAGGTGTATGTATGTCTTTGAAATCAAAGAAGGAACATTAGCTACTGTCTGGGAATCCAAATAGAGAGAGAGAAGAAGATGGAAGTTATCTTCTCAACCAGGAAATCTCTGAAATCTTAGAACAATTTCATATGCAAGATGCAAAGGAAGTGAAAACTCCTATGGAACCAGGTTATATAAAGAGCAATGAAGCAGAAAACTTGCTACCCAACAATGACTTGTATCGCAGAGCAATCGGTAAGCTGCTATATGTTGCAGCTGTGACAAGACCAGACATAGCTGCAGCAGTGGGCATACTATGCAGGAAAGTTTCATCCCTCTGTCAGCGTGATTGGAACGCAGTAGAAAGAGTCATGCAGTACCTCAAAGGAACAATTCAGATGAAGTTACGGTTACCAGCAACATCCAATCCAAAACTGGTTGGATATGTGGATGCTGATTGGGCCGGGGACAAGGTGTTATTGACATTCAATACTGCCCTTCAGAGGAGATGACTGCCGATGCACTCATCAAGCCTTTATTGAAGGAACGTCATAGTTCTATCCAGAAGAAGCTGAATGTAATTTGACAAAGCACATGCTGCTGAGAAGGGGTGCTGGTCCTAAACAGGGCTGCTAACAAATCTAGTTGTGCTAGTTGGTAACTAGCCTGGCTAATTGGTAGGGTGATCCACTGACTTTTGTCCTAAACCTGAATCTGGTGCACCTCTCTCTTCTGTCACTAGGTGGCGCTGCCACCTATGGCATTAGAATGACAAGGGCATAGTGAATTTGGGTTAGGAGAGGATAGGTTGTCCCAGCCAATTGGTAGAAGTCTCTTTGGCCTCATGGCCTGCTGGGAGAGCCTATTTATTCGGTAGGAGTCAGGGGATCAGGGTTGTGTGTCACCCCGATTGCTGTTTGGGTGGACATGTTCTGTATTGCTCCTGGTTGCTAGGCCAGAAGCCTGAGGCCTAACTGGGAGCACCTGGCTGCTAGGCTATTTGAGGCCTATCCAGAGGAGCAGCGTGTGTTTGGGGCTTCAGGTGAGGAGCCTAACCAAGTTGCTGAGAGTTTAGCCAGATGGGGATTCAAATTTTGCCAGAAATGAAGGAGAAGCAATTGTCATAAGAGACAACCACTCCTGTTGCTAGAGGCAAGTGAGGATCAAGGTCAGAGGTGAAGAAGAAGCAGTTGCCACCAAGGGACAACCACTCCTGTTATCAGAGACCAGTGCATGAAGTCTGAAGAAGTACCAGAGCAGCCTTTTTCACTAGGGACGGTGAGGAAGTGGGAAAGGTTCAGCAGAATCAAGTCAGGGACCCAGCGGGTAGCGTGGGTGAAGCTTGCGAAGTATACAGCAGGTTAGCTGTGGAAGAGCTCATGGGATCCAGTGCCGACTGGGGTCTTGGAAATCTAGTGAGAGAGACTGGGAGCTCAGTGTGAAGATCTACAGTGGGATACTGTGAGATGTGCGAGGAGATATACAACGGGATACTTTGAGTTACGTATGCAGATCCATATTGACTGTTACATAGGTACATAGTAGGTGAGGTTGAAAAAAGAAACGAGTCCATCAAGTCCAACCTATGTGCGTGATTATATGTCAGTATTACATTGTATATCCCTGTATGTTGCGGTCGTTCAGGTGCTTATCTAATAGTTTTTTTAAACTATCGATGCTCCCCGTTGAGACCACCGCCTGTGAAAGGGAATTCCACAACCTTGCCACTCATACAGTAAAGAACCCTCTATGTAGTTTAAGGTTAAACCTTTTTTATTATAATTTTAATGAGTGGTCACGTGTCTTGTTAAACTCCCTTTTGCAAAAAAGTTTTATCCCTATTGTGGGGTCACCAGTACGGTATTTATAAATTGAAATCATAGCCCCTCTCAAACGTCTCTTCTTCAGAGAGAATAAGTTCAGTGCTCGCAACCTTTCCTCATAACTAATATCCTCCAGGCCCTTTATTAGCTTAGTTGTCCTTCTTTATACTCGCTCCATTTCCAGTACATCCTTCCTGAGGACTGGTGCCCAGATCTGGACAGCATACTCTAGGTGCGGCCAGACCAGAGTCTTGTAGAGCGGGAGTATTATAGTTTTATCTCTTGAGTTGATCCCCTTTTTAATGCATGCCAATATTCTGTTTGCTTTGTTAGCAGCAGCAGCTTGGCATTGCATGCCTTTGCTGAGCCTATCATCTGCTAGGACCCCCAGGTCCTTTTCCATCCTAGATGTTGAGAGTTCAGTTGCTATAGGAGACAGCGGTTGCTACAAGATACAAATTGCTGCATTCAGCTTAAAGGCCCTCGTTCTGTATTGCTGTCTGCCTGTTCTTTTTTTGTCTGCAGAGTTCACCTTAATTGCATTTGCCTAAGGGTGTTCTGTGCCCTAAACCCTTTCCCCCCAACGTTCATGTTAATAGAAATAAAAACTCTCTCTCTCTGTTCATTTTTACAAAAAGCGACTGGTGCCCAATCTTTTCATCCTGCACCACACCTACTATGCCTACTAACCTGCACCCTGAGGAGGAATGTCAGTTCTCCCTGGCTCTGGGGGTCACCATTAGGCCCTTGGAAGTCGGGGAGACCGCTACATTTTGGCGCCCAATGTGGGGCCCAGTGTTACTCTTGCTGTGGTCGCCCTGGCAACGGATTGCAACTACACAAAGATTTAATCTGGCCCCACAAGGAAAGTGGCAAGTAACATCTTTATTCCTCAGAGACTGTGTTACTATCATTGTGAATTGGGAGGGGAAGAACCGAAGTGTCTTTTTGCTCTTGGGAGAGTGTCAGCCTGGTCTTTTGTCACATTACGCCAGTGCTGCAGGGGTTAAGGCAGACTCCAGAGAAGTATAAATAATAAAAAATCCTGCAAGCTACCCTAAACAAGCTCTAAGCTACAATAAGTTTCAGGTGTGATTAAAACAATCAGTGTGAAGGTGAATCAAATGCCTATAGACAGCTGCTATGCATCAATCACAATCTCATAATGTGTGAAAAAACCTGTATATAAATAGCAAAGATAATGCAGCGCTGTTCAATAATAGCCTTAATGATAAAAAAGTACTATTACAATAACATCAATGCTAAAAAAGAGAATTGAATATAAAATATGGTGCAACAAAAATTGGTAAATCAAGAAAGCTCACAGTGAAAATCAAGCAAGTTCACAGTGAAAAAAATCCTTCCATCCTTGCAATACCATCAATACTAAGTATACAAAAAGAGAAATGAATATAAAATATGGTGCTTCGAAAATTAGTTAATCAAGCAAGTTCACAGTGAAAATCAAGAAAGTTCACAGCAAAAAAAATCCTTCCATTGAATAAAATGTGTCCAAAAACAGTAATCTTCAAATCCTCAGATATTAAAGTGCATACGTGCAATAATATTCCACGAGGTGACTCTTGTGAAGAAAAAATCCTGTTCAATAAGAAGGTCACTTTGCACACAAGCTCCCCCCCATGTGACTGCGCTCACCTCAAGCAGTGTGACCGCACAACTAAGTTTGGTCCACATTAGCTGTTGAACCACTCCTGGGCTCTGAGTTAAGACGTTTTCAGCAGTATCCCACGGTTACATACACAGAGGATATCCACAATGTTAAAATAAGAAAGAGGCTGGATAGTGTATTATCGTTTGTTTGTAAGTTTAATTAAAAAAAGGAACATCAGAGTTCTCACATTGTCAGGTCACCTGAGACCAGGTGACAGATGCACTTTGTAGGAGTCGGAAGTGCACCACTAAGGTAGTGGACCCTAGGACTGACTGCTGGGGATTGAACCCTGGAAGGTTCAGGAAGCAGGTCTACAGGATAACTAACATGGATCCCAATGGGAGCTAGAGCATAGATTCCCCAGGGCGCAGAGTCTAAGAGCCAGCGGGTGTTCACCAGAGCCTCTAGTGGTGAGGATGGACTGCGCTGCAGTCTGGCTCCAGGTCACAGCCCCCAGGGTCTCACAGCTCCTGCTCACCGTAGACTACAGGAGAAGAGGAAGGAGGCAGCAAGCTGGAACGACAGGGAAGTATGGGGTAAGCCAAAGGTCAGGGCGACTAGCAGACAAGGAGAAACACGCCAAAGGTCAGGGTAACAAGCAGACAGGGAGAGTCGAGAACAGGCCAAAGTCGGTAACAGGAATCAGACGTAGGAAACACAGCAAGTACACACGGAGGCTAACACACAATGGATCAGCACTGCTGACTTGCAGTGCACAGGTTATATAGGGTTCCCTGATAAGACCTGGGGTGGGGCCATGCTAGAGGAGAGGCTATAAAACCAGTCAGGAGAGGGTCAGCTGGTCTCTAGAGATGAACACATGGAGACAGGTAAGCTGACAGAAAATCTATTGCATAACCATGACACACATTTTAATGGTGCTTCCAGCGCACTAAATTATACAAAGCATAAAGTAGCAAAAAAACTCTTCCAGGTAGCTTCAAATCCTATGTGTGCCAGTAGTCTGCTCATACAAGCATGAAACTGTCTCCTCCACAGTCCTGGCCCCTCCCCTACATGTGACGACACAGGGCTAATCACGGGGATCCCCCTGAGGAAGACACATGATTAGCCCTAATTAGTTATGTTCCATCCATTTAGAGGCGGCATTCGTTATTTCGAAAAATCCGCAACTTCGGATAAATTCGTATTCATTACGAGATAGACAGCCAAATTTGAAAGGAAATTCCAATACCTATAATTTAATAGTTTGGATTTTCGAATTTTCGGATTTTTGAATTTCCGAATTGTCGGATTTTTAGATTTACGAATAACAAATCTAAACGAATGGAATATAAAAAAAGGAACATCAGAGTTCTCACATTGTCAGGTCACCTGAGACCAGGTGACAGATGCACTTTGTAGGAGTCGGAAGTGCACCGCTAAGGTAGTGGACCCTAGGACTGACTGCTGCGGATTGAACCCTGGAAGGTTCAGGAAGCAGGTCTACAGGATAACTAACATGGATCCCAGTGGGAGCTAGAGCATAGATTCACCAGGGCACGGAGTCTAAGAGCCAGCGGGTGTTCACCAGAGCCTCTAGTGGTGAGGATGGACTGCGCTGCAGTCTGGCTCCAGGTCACAGCCCCCAGGGTCTCACAGCTCCTGCTCACCGTAGACTACAGGAGAAGAGGAAGGAGGCAGCAAGCTGGAACGACAGGGAAGTATGGGGTAAGCCAAAGGTCAGGGCGACTAGCAGACAAGGAGAAACACGCCAAAGGTCAGGGTAACAAGCAGACAGGGAGAGTCGAGAACAGGCCAAAGTCGGTAACAGGAATCAGACGTAGGAAACACAGCAAGTACACACGGAGGCTAACACACAATGGATCAGCACTGCTGACTTGCAGTGCACAGGTTATATAGGGTTCCCTGATAAGACCTGGGGTGGGGCCATGCTAGAGGAGAGGCTATAAAACCAGTCAGGAGAGGGTCAGCTGGTCTCTAGAGATGAACACATGGAGACAGGTAAGCTGACAGAAAATCTATTGCATAACCATGACACACATTTTAATGGTGCTTCCAGCGCACTAAATTATACAAAGCATAAAGTAGCAAAAAAACTCTTCCAGGTAGCTTCAAATCCTATGTGTGCCAGTAGTCTGCTCATACAAGCATGAAACTGTCTCCTCCACAGTCCTGGCCCCTCCCCTACATGTGACGACACAGGGCTAATCACGGGGATCCCCCTGAGGAAGACACATGATTAGCCCTAATTAGTTATGTTCCATCCATTTAGAGGCGGCATTCGTTATTTCGAAAAATCCGCAACTTCGGATAAATTCGTATTCATTACGAGATAGACAGCCAAATTTGAAAGGAAATTCCAATACCTATAATTTAATAGTTTGGATTTTCGAATTTTCGGATTTTTGAATTTCCGAATTGTCGGATTTTTAGATTTACGAATAACAAATCTAAACGAATGGAATATAATGAAATAAAATGTTTCCGAAGTTATGAATTTATTCAAAATAACAAATTTAGTTTATAATGAATGAAACGAAAAGTAAATAATTATTCGGCAGTGCACATGTCTAGAAAGAGGGATGGAGGGAGAGAAAAAAAAAGATAGGGAGGGAAGGAAAGAGAAGTAAAAAAAAAAAAGAAAGAGGGATGGAGGGACAGCAGGCCCAGATCCTAAACCACAATAGTAATGTGTATGCCAGAAAGTTTAACTATCAGAAGATAAAGATACTCCAAACACCATCACCCCAGGCAGATCCCATCAAACAGATACAGGAGATGGTCAGAAAGTGTGCAGACATGATACAAGAGATGGTCAGAGAGTGTGCAGACATGAAGAAAAAGAAATAACTCCTGCGCACAAGTGGATGACCAGACAGGTAGTACAACGACACAGGCCTTGCTGCCCTCAAGGATGGGGAATCCTAATAGACAACGAGAGAGAAGGAAAAAAGGGGCGCACCAGCCATGTGCATAATCTTTTTGTAGAAATATTTATTGAATAAAATGATAAAAAGAAATTACTCACAAGCAGTTGTAGAAAAAGGCACAATGTGAAAATGCAGAAACTAGCAGCATACGGTCTAGGATGAGCGAAACCTTCCAAAGGTCATGGAGGAATGCACAAGCATCACTACCAGCTGACGCGTTTCGAAGGGAACATCCCTTCTTTATCAGAGCTAAGCAGGAGATGGTCAGAGAGTGTGCAGACATGATACAAGAGATGGTCAGAGACTGCAGACATGATATAAGAGATGGTCAGACTGCGAACATGACACCAGAGACTGGGGACATGACACCAGAGACTGCAGACATGACACCAGAGACTGCAGACATGACACCAGAGACTGCAGACATGACACCAGAGACTGCAGACATGACACCAGAGACTGCAGATATGACACCAGAGACTGCAGACATGACACCAGAGACTGCAGACATGACACCAGAGACTGCCCCCCCCCTCTCTCCCTACCTCACAATAAAAACAGACAGCTGCAAAGAGAGCCCAAACTGCAGGGTAGAACCATACCAATCACCGACGGGCAAGCGCCACCTGACCTTCAGGAGGAGGCAGGGGGAGGATCTGAAAAAGCTCTCCTGTTAATCTGTGTGTTACCCCGATGCTGCAGCAGGGTTTTACACTCGGCTGCCTGCTGCCCGTGACATTGATCATTTCTCGGGATTCTCCCTGGGACAAAGTCTCCACGGGACATCAGTCAGTTTCCTGTGAAATCCGTGACTGTTGGCCACTATGGAAGTGTGTCTAATCAGGTTTGTTACTCATAATACAGTTCAGAGTATATAGTGCAGTCCGTGTAGTATATATAATACAGTTCAGAGTATATAGTGCAGTCAGTGTAGCATATGTAATACAGTTCAGAGTATATAGTGCAGTCAGTCAGTGTAGTATGTATATATATAATACAGTGGAGAATATATATTGCAGTTAGTGTAGTATATATAATACAGTGCAGGGTATATTGTGCAGTACAGAGTATATAATACAGTGTATTGAAGTGGTTAAGGGGAACCCTATGACAGAATTAGGAAAAAAGCAGTGTGACATCCCCCCCAAAATCCATACCAGGCCCTTTGGATCTGGTATAGATTTTAAGATTTTTTAAAAAATGCGTGGGGCACCCCCATAATCCAAACCAGACCATTATCCGAGCAAGCAGCCTGGCAGGCCAGGAGGGGGGTGGGGGCGAGCCAGCGCCCCCCTCCCCCTCATGGACCATACCAGGCCGCTTGTCCCCCAAAGCACCTTGTCCCCATGTTGATGTTGAGGGGAGCCAGCAATACATTACAGCCGCGAGCAAGTTTAAATTACATTTTATCTTTTAGAAATTATTCTAAATTGTCATTATTGCTGCAGCTCTACACATCGCACAGATGCACCACTTTACAGGCAGACTAAGGGGATTCCCCAGGCACGATTTAATTTTTATGGTTTCACTTTAAGCATTATTAAAATCACTGCTCCTGAAAAAACTATTGTTTTATAATTAATTTTTGCATTGATACATGTCCCCTGGGGCAGTACCCCATACACTTTTTTATGGGAATAACTTGCATATAAGCCTTTACAATGAGCACTTTTGATTTTTCATGTTCCTATCCCATAGACTTTAATAGGGTTTGCATGTTCGCTAGAAGTTTTTGCCTTTTCGTGGTGTTCTGGTGCGAACCAAACCGGGGGTGCTCAGCCCATCCCTACTCCTTACTATTACGTCGATAGTTTAACTATTAGATGGGCATCTTAACAATCACAACAATCACAACAAGGTTATATGATTTACAATTGACATAAACACATGCACAGACACACATCACAGGTTGAACTGGATGGTCTTATTTCAATCTTAGCGACTATGTAACAATCGTTCAGTACCCAACTGACATGACATGTAATGTCAAAAAGTTGGAAGGTGCTCAAGTGAAGTTGATTTAACCTTCTCCACTGTTCTTTAAAAGTATTATAATACCAAAGAATCTGCCTCGGTCAGCTTAATGATAAAGACATGCTCGTTAAAAGCTGCTGTCTCATGCTTAGTGCAACCACAGGCTCTCAGAGGGAAAAAAAAAAGAAACAGAAAAACGCCATTGATTAGACCGTGTTTAGCTCGGCTGCCGCAGAGAATACATGCAACTGTCGCCTGCTTCTACAGTAAGCACAAGTAAAGGGTAAGTGCATCATTATATTCTACATTGTGGGGCCTTTTATGTGTTTTATTTGATGGCTTTACTGTTTTAGGCTTTTTGTTATTATGTAACACATAATGAATAGATTTACTAAGAGTGATGTTCCCTGCGGACATGCATACGTATCGCTGCAATATACCAGAGAGATGATTCTTATCTATATTTGTTTGTAACTTTTAAGTTTAAAGCTGTCAGAAGATTGAATGATACTTGCTGGGTGGTTGTTAGGAATTACTTTTTTTTTTTTTAATTAGCATCTTTGGGACTGATTTACATTGCATGGCTTGGTGTGTTGACCTGCACTTTGCCACTGAAATCAATTAAAATGAAATCTATAACTCAATTGGGGTTGCAAAGTGCACTTGAAATGGCACTGAAAGTGCACTTGGAAGTGCAGTCGCGTAAATCTGAGGGGTAGATCTGAAATGATGGGAAGCTCGGCTGATTTTATTATCCAATCATGTGCAAGCTAAAATGCTGTTTTTTTATTTTCCTTACATGTCCCCTTCGGATCTACAGCGACTGCACTTCCAAGTGCACTTTCAGTCCAATTTAAAGTGCACTTTGCACTTGTAGTTTGCACTTGTAGTGCAAAGTGGATTTGCCTTTCGTAAATAATCCCCAATGTGTCAAAAACACGTCAATGTAGAGCGTGTTAAAATATGCTTTTGGGTGTAAATGAAGGCTATATTTGTGTTTCCTGTGTTTTTTTCACTGAAAGTAAATATGGAATGCATAATAAATACCTTATGTTTTATTTCATATTCATTTTTGTTTATTGTATTATTTATAGTAAACATGTCTCAAACCCGGAAAAATCAAACTGAGCATATGGTGAAAAATGTATAAGCATGAGCTTACCTGCATGTCAGTATAATCAAATAAATCCAGAGACATAGGCAAGCTGATGTCAAAATGTGAAAATAATAAATTTTTTTTCTCCAAAACCCAAAGGGCTTGTTTAAACACGCGTCACTCTTTAAAGAGTGATTTGCGGTGGATCACTTTTCTCCGACTGGTTAACAAGCATTCAGGAGGCAATACTGCCTGTTTTTTTTCTCTTTGACAGCCAAACAAGCTACTTAAACTCTGGTATTTGTGGTGCATCCCCATTCACTTGAATATGTCATGTTTGCCGTCGGAGCGGTCTTTTTTTTTTTTCCAGCAGTGGTGCACTAAAACTTAAACACCTAATTGTACAAAAGTGAATGTTAAAAAACCCACACAAAAAAGTGCACTTAAGGTAGTGTCTCTAGTCCACCCCCAAAGGAGTAGGACTCTACCCTGACCAGTGGCGGCCCGTCCATAAGGGCGCACCCTCTCTCTAGCCACCCCCTCTATGACTGGGGGCGCCTGAACTACAGCGACGGGGAGGGTTTTTGAAGCACCTGATTAGAGCCATAGACTATAATATGGGTCAAAAAAGATGAACTGCGAGCACCATGCTTGCCACTCGCAGTTTACCCAGGCGTGTTAGAACAGCAAATGAATATTCGCTTTCCTAACACTGAACCGCCTCTCTGCCAATGAGGTACTCGAGTCTGTTACCCATCACCTGATTGGCTGAAACGACAGGTGCTGCAATTGGACGCCTATCAGGAGGAGAGGACGGGAGGAGAGGACGGGAGGAGACACCTCTCATCACCGTCACTCGCTGCCCCACTGAGACAGGGTAAGTGCCGGGCAGATGGCGAGCAGGCGTGGGGGTCACAGTGGCGGCATTCGATGGCACAGTGGCAGCATTTGATGGCACAGTGGCAGGATTCAATGGGCACAGTGGCAGGATTTAATGGGCACAGTGGCAGCATTTGATGGCACAGTGGAAGCATTTGATGGCACAGTGGCAGCATTGGATGGAACAGTGGCAGCGTTTGATGGCACAGTGGCTGCGTTTGATGGGCACAGTGGCTGCGTTTGAAGGGCACAGTGGCTGCTTTTGATGGGCACAGTGGCTGCGTTTGATGGGCAAAGTGGCTGCATTTGATGGGCACAGTGGCTGCGTTTGATGGGCACAGTAACTGCAATTGATGGGCACAGTAGCTGCAATTGATGGGCACAGTGGCAGCAATTGATGGTCACAGTGGCGGCAATTGATGGGCACAGTGAGGCTACAATTGATGTTTTTTTTTTTTTGCAGAATTTTTCAGCCCCCAAAAATTTTGAGCACCAGCTGCCAGTGACCCTGACCCCCCTGGGGCACAAGTCACCTGACAGGGGCAAGGCTGAACTTCGCCCACCTAGCCAAAAGGCCTGGCAAACCCATCTCCTCATGTTCAGCTGAAGCTGACCAACAGGTACAGGTGAGGGACTCCAGAGAAGAGAGACCCCCCAATTCAGGGGAGGAAAGAATGGCTACACATCCTCTCCCTAGACTTTAGGGTAGACACAAGGACCCACACCCCCTGTCCAGTGAGAAAGACCAGGTAGACTCATTCAGATCAGGGGGCACTGGACCCCTCCAGACTTCCCAGGGGAATTACTCCCTTGCTCCACATCTCGTGGATGCCCTGGTTTCTGTTCCAGCTGGTACTAGTCTTCAGAGCCCCCCATCATACCAGCAGGAACACTATACATCCAGCCATTGCTGCCAAAGGTCCAGCATAGTGGCACAGCTCCCCTACTGGACATTGATAAGAAGAGATACTACACTTGCTCTTAGCCAAAAGGCAGAGAGTACTGTTGGGGAATGTGAAGGGGGGGGATTTTTCTGCGTTACAAAGTGCCGTGGCCACGGAAAAAGTACACCCCTCTCTGGCTGTCATTGCAGCTTAAGTGGGGGAATGGGCTGTTAAAAACATGGCTCAAGTGCCTATTTTTACCACCACCCAACCGCAAATGTAAACTAAGCCTTACTTTGCCTTGTCCCTTTAAGTGATATTAAAGTCTTGTTTTTTTTTGTTTAAAAATAACAAAACATGTTACACTTACCTGCTCTGTGTATTGGTTTTGCACAGAGCAGCCTAGATTCTCCTCTTCTCTGGTCCCCTGCCGGCACTCCTGGCACTTCCCTTCACCCTGACAGCCGAGGCTCTCGTGCAACATTGCTGGATCGAGATGGGAGTCAGGTAAGTATTAATGGGCCTGAGGGGGGCTGCTGCACACAGAAGGCTTTTTTATCTTAATGCATAGAATACATTAAGATGAAAAAAACCTTCTGCCTTTAGAACCACTTTAATATCCCTATTGGCCAGTTAGGCTGCCCAGATACCAACAAAATGGCCAAGGAGGTGGGAGAGGTGGGGCTGAGCTCAACATTTGCAGGAAATTATAAGATTTGCATATAACTTCAGCCGCATCTTGATCTAATAATCATTGTGATGTGTGGATTTCATTGGCTATTTCAATCAAGTGTTCTGTTTAGATTGTCTATGATTATGTCAGGTTGGTTTCAACCTTTTAATTGTTAGATTGATATGTTTTATTGTACATGTTTGTCACTTCAATTTATTTTAAGCGACTGATAAAGCTTTACCATAAGTTAGTGTTTAGGTAAAGTTACAGAAAGAAAGAAAAGTTTTTGCGAGATTTTGTGGGTAAATTAAAAGAGAAGTATGTTTTTTTTTTTTTGCCCATTCATACTTACCTAGTTGATTTGACCCCACTAACGATTAGAAAATTAAACAAACATTCTTAAAATGACTTTTTTTTTTTAAGGAAGACATTGTTTTTGTATGGCCAGTTATTACAGTTCTGTCTGAAAATCTGCAAAACCGCCTTTAATTTTTTTTTTCCTTTAAATAAAATATTTGATCTGAGTCTGATGATACTTACCAGATTCAACCTCTAATAGTATATATAGTATATATCTCTTCTTTCTCTTTTTCTCAGAGTGGGTTAGAGATTTTGCTCCCTAACCATATAGTTGGTTATTTATATTTACTGTGGCATATAGATATTTAAGAATAAATTGCCTTTTTTTTATACTTTACATATTAGCTACCGTATTTATTGGCATATAACATGCACCTTAACTTTAAGAGGGAAGTTTCAGGAAAAAACTTTCCACAGCCCCCTTAACAACACACAGCCCCCTGCATAGTACACAGCCCCCTGCATAGTACACAGCCCCCTGCATAGTACACAGCCCCCTGCACAACACCCCCAGTCTCCTGGGACAGCGCTGCATACTCTAAAGTTGAGAAAATGTCACTGTCAACCCTTTCTCATACACCGCACCTCCTGTCACTCTCATTGTAAATCAAAGCTTCTAAATACCTCCATTAACATCGGACCCAGTCATGTGACTGCTTTACTATCTTTCATTGATAGTCACGTGACCGCTCTCCTCCTCCAATCAAAAGCTACACTTGAGGAGGAGGCGGAGTGGGAGGTGGAGAGGGGCCACAACGAGCGGCATTAATTGAGGGATTTACAGGCTTAGATTTACATTGAGCGTTACACAGGAGGAGCGGTGTATCACAAAGGGCTGGCAGTAATATTTTCTGAACTTTAAAGTATACTGGCAGCATTGGCCGGCCTGACACCCTCCCAATGGGTGGCACCCGGGGCGGTCCGCCCGATCCCCGCCCCCCGTTGGTAAAAAAAAAGCTGATATCGGTGTATAACACACAGGCACGGTTTACCCTCTATTTTTTGGGTAATACGTTGATAAATACGGTAAATTATACACCACACTTTTTTTAAGGTTGTTATCCAATCAAAACAATAATCGGCCAACTAATCAATTATGAAAAGAATCGTTAGTTGCAGCCCTATATCTTAATAATAATAATTTAAAACCTGATAAAAAAAAAATAAAAGGCTGATACAAATTACAATCCTATCTTGCAGTACCATCTTCCCCAGGTCCCATTATTGATGTACAGTAAATATGTCAGTTCATCTTAAGCAACTTGGAAGCAATTACTGATTAGACTGTACAGTACTCTCAATGCATATCGTGAACCATATTCACTTTTTCAGGAGAACATGGGGAATAATTAATAGTGTATAACCATTTGAAGAACAGCCAATATAAAATTACATATGCTATCCATGTGTGTTTAACCCCCCATATCCAGAAGAAGATAGGAGAACGCAGGGGACAAGTGAAAAGCAATATAAAGACTCAATAGAGTTTATTTACTAAAATCAAATACATTTTTAACTTTGCAAGGGAAGTTGCACTTTGAATGGGAAATCGTCCCAGTGCTTGCAAAGAACACCCAATCACATACAAGGAAAAAAGAAAACAGCATTTTTGCTTGCCTGCACATGTTTAGAACGTGGAAGGCAGCAGAACTTTACCTTATTCACTAAGCTGTAGTAATAATTCCCTTGTAAAGTCAAACTGCCCTTTCCAAGCAAACAGTTTATTTGCCTTTACTAAATCAACACCAAATCATTTCCAACAAACAGGAGAAGATCCTACTACACATTTCAATCATGTAAAGTGGCCACTGGGTAAATCTCAATTCATCTATATTCTATAAGGTTGAATATGGAAAGGCAAAAATTCTGTTCACTTTGCAATGGAATTTTACCTTAACTTCAAATTTAAATTGCAAAAAATACCCAATAATGTGCAAGAAAAAAAAGAATAAAATACATTTTAAAAAACAGTATTTTTGCTTGCACTTGATTGGATAATAGAAGTCAGCAGACTTTCACCTCATTCACTAAACTAAAGGAAATTCCCTTGCAAAGTTAGCCTATTTGCCTATAGTAAATCAACCCCTGCACATCTCCAAGGTTTTTTGTAGTCTCCCCTCAGATAGTGAAGATTGTCTTGCCTAGTCATCCTCAATCACATCCATGATGGGATAGAGTGAGATACACTATATTAGCAAAAGTATTGGGATGCCTGCCTTTACACGCACATGAACTTTAATGGCACCCCAGTCTTAGTCCATAGGGTTCAATATTGAGTTGGCCCACCCTTTGCAGCTATAACAGCTACAACTCTTCTGGGAAGGCTGTCCACAAGGTTTAGGAGTGTGTCTATGGGAATGTTTGACCATTCTTCCAGAAGTGCATTTGTGAGGTCAGGCACTCATGTGGATGAGAAGGCCTGGCTCCCAGTCTCTGGTCTAAGTCATCCTAAAGGTGTTCTATTGGGTTGAGGTCAGGTCTCTGTGCAGGCCAGTCAAGTTCCTCCACCCCAAACTTGTTCATCCATGTCTTTATAGACTTTGCTTTGTATACTGGTCCAAATTATTTGGTGGAGTGGGGGATTATAGTGTGGGGTTGTTTTTCAGGGGTTGGTCTTGGCCCCTTAGTTCCAGTGAAGGGAACTCTTAAGGCGTCAGCATACCAAGACATTTTGGACAATTTCATGCCCCCAACTTTGTGGGAACAGTTTTGGGATGGCCCCTTCCTGTTCCAACATGACTGCGCACCAGTGCACAAAGCAAGGTCCATAAAAACCGGGAAGAGGTTAAGATCAGGGGCGATCAAAGGATTAAATGTGTTCCTAGGGAGTGCTTGCTAACTGTGTGGGGGTGCTTGTACTGTGGGAAGGCAGAGATCTGTGTTCCTGCTTAGCAGAAACACAAGATCACTACCTCTCCTTCTCACAGAATGGTGATCTGCCTTGTTTACATAGGCAGACTGTCGTTCTGTCTCTCTTGGGAACGATCGGCAGGTCCCGGTGGACATCGCGTCCGCTGGACCCGCTGATTGGCTCCTGCTGTGTCCAATCACAGCAGGAGTGGGTCGCCGGCTACGCGCTTGCACGCTCCAGACCCGGAAGTGCAGGATCACGTACAGGTGCGTGAGCCTGCGCAGAGGAGCCACTGTATGGCCTAAGTGTGAAGAATTTTCCACACTCTTACAAGCGTTTAAATAATAGTGAGTTGTTAAGATTATCTTTAGATCTGAGTGATTATCATTTTATGTTCAAGGCTCACGACTGCTTAAACCCATTCGCTGCTACAGACACGTCATACCTCAGCAGCAGTGGGGTTTTCTTACACACACTCCTATCTGCTACAGAGAAGTACAAAGGCCCGGTGATGACATCACTGGGTCTAAAATAAGTTATGTCATGAAAGAACAAAGGTTTTATGTAAAAATGTCATTAGCTTGGAGATGGGAGTGGGCAGGTAAAGCAAAATCAGATTACATTTCAGCTTTAACATATAACACAGCTTTGAGGATGGTCTCACCTTGCCAGGAGGTATTCCATCAGGCAGAAAACACTTATTGGGTTCACGACTTATTTAAATTGCAATTTAGCTGAAGATGGATTGGGATTGTGCACAGATGGGGTAATTCTGCTGGAAAGAGGAACTCAGAATTGAAAGTGCTCTCTCCTGTCCGTGTGTTATAGTTTCCTTTCATTGAATAGGAAGAAGGTAATTTAAGCACAGAAGATGAAGCAAATTCAGGTCACTGGAGGCTTTGTTCTATTCTGCTGTGTATTAGCACCGTAAATAATCACGAAGATTCTTTGGAAAGAGAACAAAATTGCAACATAAAAAACATTCACATTACTTTGACTGTTAACGCAGATCAGAGATCAACATTAAAGCGGTTGTAAAGCTTCTTTTTTTTGTTTCTGAAAATAATAAACATTTGATACTTACACAGATTGGCCTTGAACATTCTCTTCTGGGGTTCCTCACTGGCGATCTTGGCTTCTCATCTTCAATAACAAGCCACTTGCTATGGGGACACTTGTGCAGGCTCCATCCTGAGCTGTGCTGCATGCATCTATAGACACACAGAGCGGCTCAGCCCCATCCCCACTCCTTCCTCACAGGATTTGACTGACAGCAGCAGAAGCCAATAGCTCCCGCTGCTGCCAAGTCTGTGAGTAGAGCGAGAGGTGAGAAGAACTGCTCCAGACAGGCACAGTGCTGGATCAAGATTGGGCTCAAAGGTTTTTACTTATGGCAGAGAATGCATTAAGGTAAAAATAATAAAAATAAAACATTTTACCTTTATAACCACGTTAACTTAGAGTTTTTCATGAGCACAGTAAAATAAGCATTCCTTAGTAAACTATTTGTTTACAACTTTTAATGCTGATGGCTTCTTCACTCTCAGTGCTGCTTTCCTGAACTTCTGGTATTCACAGGAATGGGTTAAAGTGACACCAAACTGGTTAAAAAATCTATTCAAGTATGTATTCTTAAAGTAATTATAAAAGGGATTTTTTTTTATTAACAAACATGTTATACTTACCTGTTCTGTGCAATGGTTTTGCACAGAGCTGTCCTGATCCTCCTCTGCTGTCCGCCACTGCTCCTGAATCCTCCTCTTCTCAGTGTGCTACCATAGGAAGCCACTCCCTATGGTGGCACACCTGCAGGTACGATTTCAACCCCCCCAGGCTTCCTCGTTACAGGATTTAATTGACAGCAGCGGGAACTAATGGCTTCTGCTGCTGTCTCTGAGCCTATAAAGGGGAGCAGGGCCGTAGATAATTTTTTTTTTCTGGGGGGATTAGCAGCAGGAACTAGGTAAAAGCCATTATAAATAAAAAAATTGCGCCAAATTCACAAAGACTGGAAAAAGGAAAAACTATGTGTTACTCATAGTAAGCAATGACATCCTTAATTCTATTTTCTCAAAACCTCTTGAAAATTGAACCCGATTTCAGTTTTGCCATCTTCCGGTTTTTATGAATGTTGCCCAGTGAGGTTGGCTATTGTCCAGTCTAAGACCTAGTTCACACTTTTTTTTAAAAACCTGACAGAACACTGATCTAACACACACAGTGTTAGTACAGCGATCTCCCCAACTGTGCTATTGTGTTCTGACAGGGGATGCACCACAACACAGCGGTCAGTGCTCTCAGCCATTGGACTGCCTATCACAAGGTGGTGCACTGTAATAGCCAATCTTACTGGGCAGGTGCAAAGGGCACCATCTTGTGGAAGGCAGCACACTAACTGATTTTTTGTTAACCCAGCATACTCAGGCAAGAGAAATGGTAATGTGCAGAGTCCATACATGCAAAACATACCCCTGAACGTTTAAACTTCTGAATGGGTGTGGCCAAAAATGTATTGTGGGAGTGGCTTAAGGGCAGAGGGGGAGAGACTGCGGATGGATTACAGGAGATAATCAGAGACTGCGGACGGACAACAGGAGATAATCAAAGACTGCGGACAGATTATAGGAGATAATCAGAGACTACAGACGGTTTGCAGGAGATAATCAGAGACTGTGGACGGACTACAGGAGATAATCAGAGACTGCGGCTGGATTACAGGAGATAATCAGAGACTGAGGACTGACTACAGGAGATAACCAGAAACTGAGGACCGACTACAGGAGATAAACAGAGACTGAGGACCGACTACAGGAGATAACCAGAGGCTGCGGACGGACTACAGGAGATAATCAGCTTAGCTCCTACCTCAGTGAAAATACATCTTGACCTCTTACAGTCTGGTTTTCGCTCACAGCACTCCACGGAAACTGCCTTACTAAAACTCACTAACGATTTACTAACTGCTAAAACCAACAGCCAGTACTCCATATTCCTACTACTTGACCTCTCTGCGGCCTTTGATACTGTTGACCTCCTGCCCCTTCTCAATAAACTACATTCCCTTGGCCTCCGAGATTCTGCTCTATCCTGGTTCTCTGCCTAACTATCACAGCGCTCCTTCAGTGTCACCTACAACTCTGTCTCCTCCTCTCCATTGCCCCTTTCTGTGGGGGGTCCCTCAAGGCTCTGTTCTTGAACCACTTCTCTTCTCTATCTACACCTCCTCCCTTGGTCACTTGATAACCGCCCACGGCTTCCAATACCACTTATACGCCGATGACACCCAAATCTATCTGTCTACTCCTCACCTCACTCCTTCAGTCTCCTCTCGCATTACTAACTTACTAACTGACATATCAGCATGGATGTCGCACCACTTTCTTAAACTAAATCTCCCCCCCGCCTGTGCCCCCCTCCATGACTTTTCCATCAAAATCAACAATGCAACTATCAGTCCCTCCCCTCACTCCAGGGTACTAGGTGTAATCCTAGACTCTGACTTGTCATTTCAGCCTCAAATCCCATTGTTGTCAAAAGTTTGTAGAATTCACCTTCGTAACATCTCTAAAATTTGCCCCTTTTTAACAAATGAAACCACCAAGCTCCTCATTCACTCCCTTGTTATCGTTTTGACTATTGCAACTCCCTTTTCATTGGCCTGTCTCTCCATAGGCTTTCCCCTCTTCAGTCTGTCATGAATGCTGCTGCCAGACTTATCCACCTTACCAACCGCTCAGTGTCTGCAAACCCTCTCCTCCAATCCCGATATTGGCTCCCAATCACCCAGCGAATTAAATTCAAAATACTAACCACAACATACAAAGCCATTCACAACTCTTCCCCGAGCTACTTCACCAATCTTGTCTCCAAATATCACCCAAATCGTCCTCTCCGCTCTTCTTAAGACCTCCTACTCCCAAGCTCTCTCATCTCCTCCTCTCATGCTCGTTTCCAGGACTTCCCCAGAGCCTCTCCCATCCTCTGGAATTCGCTACCTCCACTGGTCCGGCTATCTCCTACTCTTGCTAAATTCAGGCGGTCCCTAAAAACTCATCTCTTCAGGAAAGCCTATCACATCTCTAACTAATCTTTTACCACTTCCATCAGCTCATTCCCCACAGTTAAAACCTTGTGTACCACCTGCCCCACCCTATTAGATTGTAAGCTCTTCTAAGCAGGGCCCTCTTAATCCTCTTGTATTTTATTGTATTATAACTGTATTGTCTCGCTTTCAAATTGTAAAGCGCTGTGTAAACTGTTGGCTCTATATAAATCCTGTATAA
This sequence comes from Lithobates clamitans, assembly GCA_037952925.1. Classification (NCBI taxonomy): domain Eukaryota; kingdom Metazoa; phylum Chordata; class Amphibia; order Anura; family Ranidae; genus Lithobates; species Lithobates clamitans. Next base: position 352,074 of record JBBGZY010002188.1, on the reverse strand, counting down.
TAATAATAATAATCAGAGACTGCAGATCGATTACCCTTATCTTAGGGTCCCTACTCTCCTCTTACATCAGTGACCCCCTGCAGATTATTTTTAGCAGATGGCAGGGCAGTCGGACTGTGGAGTGGAGCTGTCATGCACTGGCCCTAATTTTCTAGTGCAGTCCAGGGCACTGAAGCTAGGAATTGATACTCTTGTCCTCCCGCTCCTCCTGCTTGCAGTACACTTCAATTCTTTATTAAAAAGGCGCCTTTATGTCACCATGCAGTGCGCCCCGCCCCCGCCTGAGCCAAGCCAAACCATCCGTCAGCGGACTGCCTCGCCCGAGCCAAGCGTCCATCAGCAAAGCGCCCCACCCAAGCCAAACTGAGCCGTCTGTCAGAGGAGCGCCCTGCCCCCCGCCTGAGCCGAGATCTAAAGCGGCCTGGAGAATGGAGGAAGGAGGGAGGAGGGGGGAGGATGACAGCAACAGCAGCTGGATCGACACAGGAGCTTGCCTTGTTCCCCTCCATTGACAATTACAAACCGAACGGGGATGAGTGCAAAGCTCCCTTTTTTTCACAAACACAACTCTGCTCTGGGGGGGGGTTCAGACACAACCGCCCCCTTTATCTACGCCCATGAAGGGAAGAGAGCAGAGAGAGACGCTGTTCTTGTGTACATCGATAGATCGAGATTTGGCTCAGATAAGTATAAGTGGGGGGGGGGAATTAAATGCAATAAATGCAGATAGTTTTTTACCTTAATGCAGAAAATGTGGCACATCTGCAGGGGGATTGTGGCATTGGGCACACCTGGCACTAATGACCTCCCTATGTTTGTGTATATATATATATACATATATATATATATATATATATATATATATATATATATATATATTAATATAGTATTTCCAGCACTAGTGCTGTGTTGTCTAGCTAAAGAACGTTGATCAAAACATACACTCAGGGGTTGATTTACTAAAACTGCAGAGTGCAAGATCTGGTGCAGCTGTTCATGGTAGCCAATTAGCTTCTAACTTCAGCTTGTTTAATTTAACTGACAAAAAAACATGGAAGCTGATTGGTTTTTATACAGAGCTGCACCAGGTTTTGCACTCTCCAGTTTTAGTAAATCAACCCCACAGTCTGCTGATTGGATGGTAAGGGAGGAGCAGCAGGCTAATTAAAGCAGTAAAAAATGTAAGAAAAAAAAGAAAAAGTTTCCACCTGCAAAGCAATATCATAATGTGCTAGAATGCACCGCATTCTAGCACATTATGAAAGACTTACCTTAAAACTAAGCCTCCCAGTGGCACGCTGTTACTGCTGCAGAGGCTTCCATCTTCACCTGGTCTTTCTTCTGGGTTCAGGGACTCCGGACGTCTGACCGGCCGAGCCCTGATGACGTCACTCCCCTGCATGGGTCTTGGCTGCGACACACAGCTCTGAAGGAACAGCATTGGTATGTCACTCCTTCAGAGCGCATGTGCCGGTGACGCCACTGGCTGCTGCTTAGTAGAATATCTCCTTAACGGTGCACGATTAGGAGATATTCATTTTACCTACAAGTAAGCTTTATTATAAGCTTACCTGTAGGTAAAAAATAAAAAAAGAGCCCACTACCATTTTATGTCATCTCTCTGATCTGCCCTCATGAGCTCAGGCCACGTGCAGTAACAGAGTCTGACTGGCTCATAGCATTGGCTCTCTTCCTCTTTGCCAGTCTTATGCCCCGTACACACGGTCGGACTTTGTTCGGACATTCCGACAACAAAATCCTAGGATTTTTTCCGACGGATGTTGGCTCAACCTTGTTTTGCGTACACACACGGTCGCACAAAGTTGGCGGAATTTCCGATCGCCAACAACGCGGTGACGTCAAGCACGTACGACGAGACTAGAAAAGGCCAGTTTAGAACCAAGCGCGGCACCCTTTGGGCTCCTTTTGCTAATCTTGTGTTAGTAAAAGTTTGGTGAGAGACGATGCACGCTTTTTCAGACTCGTGGCTTTCAGATTGTTTTCAGTTTGTGCTTGTGGGTTTGTATCTGCTCTTCAGTGCGTGCAAGCAAGTTCCGCGTGACTTTAATTAGTCATTGTATTCTTGTTCATTCGTTACTGTTTTTCAGGTCGCTCTTCACAGGCCTTGCTGTTCTTCAGTGCTTCTTCAGTGCTTTCTGTTACTTCGTTCTGAGCAGCCGACCGTTTTCTAGCCATGTTGCGTATGCGTACTCCTCGTAGAGTTCGTGCTGTGCGGGGGCTTGGTTTTGGGGTCCTGACCTTGACACAAGTCCAGTCCATGAACAGGGTGGGGAGGAGTTCATGGACCAAGAATTGGTTGCTTCAGCGTGACCAGTTCTCTCATATGCCTTTGCTCCTTGAGATCCGTGAGAATAATCCTGATGATTTCAGGAACTTTCTCAGGATGACGGACCCCGTGTTTCACCGTCTGTTGGCTTCGCTGACCCCTTATATTAGCAGGCAGGATACCTGCATGAGGCAAGCCATCACTCCGGAGCAGAGGTTGGTCGCTACCCTGCGGTACTTGGCGACAGGGAGAAGCCTGCATGACTTGAAGTTCTCAACAGGCATCTCCCCCCAGGCTCTGGGTATCATCATCCCAGAGACCTGTTCTGCCATCATACAGGTCCTGCAGAAGGAGTATATGAAGGTAAGATTTTTATCCTTTAATATCACATTTTATTGTATTTAATGTGTGCTAATATATTGCATTTCTTTCTTCATTCCCCAATTACCATGATTGGAATATGCTGTGAATGTCCCCTTTGTCCTCATGCATGCTGTATTTTTATGTAATTATTTTTTTAGGTCCTTCATACAGATTGGCCTTCAATAACCTCCCCAGCATGTTCTCTCCTGGCCCTATATTCACCTCATGTAGTCACTTAACAATGTATTTTAGCAGCTCCATAGTAGTGCTTTACCCCAAACACCCCTAAAATGTTTCCAAATGTTATTTTAGCTTTAAATTCAGGCAGAGTGGCAGAGGCTTATTTTTTGTGGTGTCCCCAAATCATTTTTAGTAACCCTCCCTCCCCAACTGCTAAGTCAGCTGATCCCAATTCTCTATCTATCCTCAATGATCTATCTGCTGACTTTGCCAAACCCATACACACTATACCCATCTCTTTTGTGGTCTGATTTATGGATGAATTCCCCAAAGCATGTAGTGCAAGGGCCTACCTGTATACTTTCTAATGGTACTGTTCAAAGTTTTTGTATCCTATTATTATCTTGATAGGTAATAGCAGAATGTCCAAATGTCCTCAAATGTGTACAATGTGTATTTATATCTTTGTATTATGACACTTCTTACCTGTCCAGTGGTCTGCCAATAGTGTAACTAAGGAGGGGCTGTTCCAAGTAATACCCTGTATTTAGGCATTCATCTCTCAATGAAGTGAAGAGGGTTACCTGTCCAAGATTTCCACACACCCCATAATGTTAGAAATGGCCCATGAGGGGGGGGGGGGTATGATAGGTGTACCTTATACTTTGGTGTTAAATTCCCCTTAATAAATGCTATCTGGAGGTTGCCCAGAATGTTTGTGTATAATCTGCTTGCCATGTTTATGTGCAAAAATATAAATTTATTTTTTTCCTCTACAGTTTCCTTCCACGCCACAAGAATGGCAGACTGTGGCCTCCCACTTTGCCCAGCGGTGGGACTTTCCTAACTGCGGAGGGGCAATTGATGGGAAACACGTCCACATCGTCCCACCACCCAACTTGAGATCGTACTATTTCAACTATAAGGGGTTCAATAGTATAGTGATGTTGGCGGTGGTGTCGGCTAATTACGACTTCTTGTATGTGGACGTGGGGAAGAATGGCCGGATGTCCGATGGTGGAGTCATCGCCCAGACGGAGTTCTGCAGGCGTCTCCAGAATGGCAGCTTGGACTTGCCAGCTCCAGAGGACAATGTGGAAGGACTCCCATTTGTGTTCGTTGCTGATGAAGCGTTTGCGCTGGGGGACCACCTGATGCAGCCATTCCCGATGAGGACACTCACCCCGGAACAGAGGGTTTTTAATTACCGGCTGGCCAGAGCCCGAAGAGTGGTGGAGAACACATTTGGAATCCTGGCCAGCCAGTTCCGCCTATTTCTTGTACAAAGGTTTTTATTAAACATAAAAATCGTCAATAAAAATACAGAAAAGAAAAAAAAAACAGTGGTGAGCACATCATGTAAACACATCTGCAATAAGATTGCGGATATATAACAGGCATAACAATATTAGACATAACAGATCTTATACGGTCTTGAGGTTCAGGAGAGTTTGCTTGAGGTCTGCGGAATTTTATGAATATATCAACCTGATAAATCATTGCAGGGGGTGCTTAAGATTAGAAAAATACCCATTACAGATTGTATAAACTATGGATATTTAGTGTCTTGATGAAAAAGACCATATAGCGCTGAGTAGCAAATTTTCATGTCATTAGAACGGTTGCTCATCAGTTGTCCAACCTGACAGGGGTTGGTCTGTGAATCAGAGAAATCGCGAGAAAGAATATAAGAAGGGAGATTCGAAAGAGGAAAGGCCAAGGAAAGAGGAAAGAAAATAGTGTAGAAGAGGTGAGAGAAGAAGAAGAGGGTGGAGGGAGCGGTGGAAGGGGGGTCCCCGGGGCTAGAGGACGGAGGCATCTCAAAGCGAGAGTAGGACAGGATCAAATCTAGAAGGGTGGGCATGGGACACCCAAGGCTGCCACGTCCGAAGGAATTTATCATGCGTGTCAGATAGGACAGCTGTCAATTTTTCGTTAATCATAATATCATTTACACGATTCTTAACTGCTTCGAAGCTGAGAACCGGGGTTTTCCAAGCCTTTGCTATGGTCAGTTTAGTTGCAGTAAAGATGTGCGACGCCAGCTGGCGTTCCGGTCTCAGTAATTCTATGATTGGTTTCCCCAAGAGAGCTTCATAGGGATCCCTTCTTATATTTGTATTGAAGAGGTTACGGAGAAGAGCATAAATTCTGACCCACAGTCTGCAAACCTTGGGACATTTCCACCAGATATGTGCCATTGTTCCCTCCTGGGTGCACCCACGAAAGCATAAGGGGGAATAGGATGGAATAAAGCTTGCAAGTCTAGCTGGGGTATAATACCATCGATAAAGTATTTTGTAAGCATTTTCTAGATGTAACACGTTCTTGGAGCATTTGGATAGAGCAGCAGTCATGGCCTGCCAGTCTTCCGGATCTAGTTTTTTCCCCAATTCTGCCTCCCACTGGAGATGATATGGCCTCAGGGGTGGTTTCCTGGAGCCTATTATGGCTGCGTATATTAAAGAGATCAGACCTGAGGATTGGGGTCGTGATCTGCATAGGCTTTCGAAAGGGGTCAATGTATAGGGAGATGGTTGCGATTTAATGAGTTGTTGTAGGAAATGCCGAATCTGCATGTAGCTGTAGTGCTCCCTAAGGGGGATATCGTGGGAGGACCGCAATGCTGCGAATGGGATAATCCTGGTAGGGGTAAACATAGAGTGGATATCTACAAAACCATTCTCGGACCACCACGTGAATTGCATCGGGTTTTCACGCCCAGGTGGAAATAGCGGGCAGTGAAGGAGGTGGAGTAGAGGAAGATGTGGGGAAATCAGGTTCGCTGAGTATTTAATCGAGTCCCATAACTTAAGTGAGTGAGCCAAACAGGGGCCTATATTGGTTGGGCGGTGAGCCCTGGGAAGCCAAGGGATAGAGGCCAGTGGTATCGGGTGGGCGTCCACCAGGTCGACGACGGCCCACAACGGCATCTGCTGTTTTTCATGAAGATGTGATAGCGGGGCAATAGCCGCCGCCGTGTAGTAAGCTTGCAGATTAGGAACCGAGAGGCCGCCATCGACCCTGCGGGCATACAGCACCCGTTTATTGATTCTGGGTCTGGTGGAACCCCATATAAATTGAATTATTTTCCGTTGTTGAATGCGTATAATATGGGGTGGAACATGGACCGGTAGGACCCTGAAATAATAGAGTAGTTTTGGGAGATAGGTCATTCGTATAGTTACAATCCTTCCGAACCAGGATAGTGGGAGGGCAGACCAAGAGTTGAGCATTGCTGTCAACTTTGCAAAGAGCGAGGGGAAGTTGGCCTGGTAGAGGTTTGAATAACTCGGGGTAAGTTTGATCCCCAGGTAGGGTAGGGAGGTCAGCCAGTAAAAGGAAAAAGTAGTTTTTAAGTGTTCTAGTTCAAGGGGCGCTAGATTAATTGACATCGCTTTGGACTTAGAGGGATTGACTACTAGGCCCGAGATCGCGGCAAAGGTGTTTAAGAGGGATAGTAGGTTAGGCAAGGTGATTCTAGGCTTGGTAATAGTCAGCAGGATATCATCCGCAAACAGGGATAATTTATGAGGGGAGCTCGCAATTTCTACCCCCTCTATGTCCGGGTGAGATCGAATCGCCTCAGCCAGAGGTTCCAGTGCCAATATAAATAGAAGTGGAGAGAGGGGGCAGCCTTGACGGGTCCCTCTTAGGATAGGAAAGGTGGGTGACTCAAATCCATAATATTTCACTTTAGCTTGGGGGGTGTCATAAATAGCTAAAACCCATTTCATAAAGGACGCACCGAACCCATAGCGGTTTAATACCTGTATAAGATAGGGCCAGGACAGGGTGTCAAAAGCTTTAGTAATGTCCAGAGACAAAAACATCGTCTCCAGAGATCTGTTGTGTACAATATGTTGTATTTGCAGGAGGCGTCGGATAGCGTCACCAGCCTGTCTCCCCGGGACAAAGCCCACCTGGTCTTTTTTTATTAGCCGTGGAAGGAAGGAGTTAAGGCGTTTGGCCAGAATTTTTGTCAAAACCTTCATGTCTATGTTGATCAGGGAGATTGGCCTAAAGTTGGCCCAGGAGGAGTGATCTTTGTCAGGCTTGGGGATCATCACTATGTTGGCTGTTAGTAGATTTGGTGTGAAAGAATGACCATCTTTAACCGAGTTATACATATTTGTGAGGTGGGGGGCGATGACATTAGCTAATTTCCGATAGTAAAGAGCCGAGAAACCATCAGGGCCTGGTCTTTTACCTACTTTCAATTCTTTAATACATTGAAGGACTTCTGAGACTTGAATGTCTCGGTCCATGAGTGATTTGTGGGTCTCCGATAGAGAAGGTAAAGAAAGATTGGTCAAAAAGTCATTGGGGGATTGGGGGGGAAGATGGTCAGGAGATGAGTAAAGTTTTGTGAGACGGTATCTAAATTCATCTAGAACACGTTGTGGGTTTCCCGTTAGGATGTTGTGGCGAGTGCGCAGGGTGATGGGAGTGAATTTCGGGGTGAAGGTACGTAATCTATTGGACAGCATTGCATTGGGTTTATTGGCCTTGGCATACCATTTTTGTCTGGCCCAGTGTAGTGTGCGCTCTGCGTCATCTGTTAAGCATAAGTCTAAATCTGTACGAGCCTTATCAAGGAGCCTGCGATTATCTGGAGTGGGAGATTGTTTAAAGGTTTCGGAAAGGGTCTCCAATTGATGCTGTAACGTTCGGCGGACTTGCGCCCTTTCCCGTTTACGTCGGGATGCGATCCTAATTACATGGCCTCGAAGGACTGCCTTATAGGCTTCCCAAAGTGTGACCGGGGATGAGACTGACCCTACGTTGAGTTTAAAATATTCCTCGGAAGTGTCTTGGATATCTTTAAAAATGTCTTTGAAGGAGAGGAGAGAGTCATTCATGATCCAGGGGGAGTGTTGGGGTTTGCTCAAAATTGAGTGGAGTACTGTTACAATAGGGTCATGATCTGTCCATGGAGTGGCAAGCACAGAGCATGAATCTACTAGTGAGAGGTGTTTTCTTAGCACAAACATGTGATCTATTCTTGAGTGAGAGTTATGGGGATGTGAGTAGTGGGTGAAGTCCCTACCCCGGGGGTGCGATTCCCTCCACACGTCTACCAGGTCGTGAGATTGTAGGGAATGTTTAAATATTTTGGCGGCAGGGGAGGGAGACTTATGATCCGGTGGGTAGTTATCGATAGAAGGATTCAATGACACATTAGAATCTCCTGCTAGCAGGAGGGTACCTTTCTGGTGCGACTTCAAGAGGGAACAGATGTGGGTCAAGAAGGGTCCCGGATTTCTATTTGGGGCATAATAAGACATTATGGTTACATCGTTATCTTGAACTGTGCCTTGAACTATTAAATACCTGCCCTCTGGGTCAGTGATCTGTTTACTGCAAATAAACGGAACAGATTTATGTATAGCAATCAGGACTTCTCTTTGCTTAGTAGGGCCGTTAGCTAAATAGACCTGGGGGTAGTCTGCGGCAAAGTATTTAGGGCAGGAGGTGGAAGAGAAATGCGTTTCCTGTAGGCACGCAATGTCTATCTTTTGTTGTTTGAGATATTTAAATATCTTAACCCTCTTTTGAGGAGAGTTCATACCCTGAACATTCAGGGATAACCAGTGGAGGGTCATGGGATCAAGGGTGTGCTGCTATGTAAGACTCCATTCGCGAACCCCGGGGACCAAAAGGGGAGAGTGGGGGAGGAGAGGAGAGAGAAAGTAGCAAGAGGCAGGAGAGAAAAAAGGAGAGCATATGGTTTAAAGTTACTGAAATACATTTGAAGTAGGGTGTGTAATGTAAACCAAATTGCATCAAATTGTGAACTCTGGGGTCCACGGTGGAGTGGGTCGTTGGCCAAGACTTTCGTCGCAGCCAAGTACCTACTCATGGGGGGAGCAGTGGTCCGCTGGAACCACCGGCCGGATCATAGAAAAATAATTACAAATTAAACAGTATGTTAGCACAGAGCCTAAACAGATTAAAACACAAGAGGAAAACAAAAGAAAATCTGATTATGTTTCAATCTTTAAGAACCATGTGAAGCCCTTCTATTAACAATGTATATAGGAAGGAACATAAAAAAGAAGGAAAACAACCAAGAAGAGTATAAAAATAACTCTAATCAAACAACAAGGTTTCTTTACCTGCAACTTTAGGACCCCAGGCGGCAGCGGCCAAAAACATGCCGCCGCCGGGTGGGCCAAAAGACCCACTCAGGCAGTGCCCACCCACGGGCCCCCCGCACCACCAGGCGTGGGCGAGGGACCCGTGGGCGGGAACAAAGACCACAGCCGCCCCGCCCAACCAATCAAAAAATACGTCTTACAGGGGTATGTTACTCCTTAACGATACATTAGTCCCGGAGACATTGGTGCAAGGGAATAAAAGGGAGGATAAATAAAAAGTAAATAAATAAAATTGGGGAGAGAGGATGATATAACAAGCCAGTTCCTGTCTTTCTAGAAAACAGCCGTATGGGAAAAGGATAGTGGCTGTCCAGAAGTCATGCTGTTGAGTATTGCCTGAAAGGGGGGGTCAACATCCCTGACTGCCATCACACAACTGGGGCAGTCTATAGCGGGACGCATCACCTTAACTGACGAGCCAGGTTTAATAGATGGTGCAGGAAGAGCAGGGAGTTCCCTTGAGGGTAGCACGTTTGCTCCGGGAGCAAATGGTTGCGGGCGGGCCAAGTTCGTCGGTCATACCTAGGGTCCGGGCTGCATAGAAACACATTAAGGCACTCAAAGAGGTGTTGTAGAAGCGGTTTCAGCCATTGTTGGACTTGTGGAATTTTTGGGCCTGAAGATCCTTTAAGGCCTGCGATCCGAGCATAGATCGCTGGGAGATCTGTGAGAGCTGGTGAGAAGGCCCGGCAGGTCCGGGTTTGGAGGAAGAGGGCGATGTATCCGCAGGGGATGAGGGCAAATCGAGGTGTAATTCCTGAAAGTAGCGTCTCAACTCAGACTGGGAGGTAGCATGGAACTGGCGGCCCAGATAAGAAAATGATAGCTTAAAGGGGAACCCCCATCTGTACCTGATCCCCTGGGTTTGCAGGATCTGCAGGTAGGGTTTGAGGCCCCGTCTTCTGGCGATTGTAACTGGCGATAGGTCAGCGAACAATTGTAGGGGGTTACCTTGAAAGGAGATGTTTTGTTGTTCTCTGGCGGCTTGTAAGAGTTTCTCCTTAGTACGGTAAAAATGGAATTTAATGATAACGTCTCTCGGTGGGCCGTCAGAGGGTTTAGGGGCTAGGGAGCGGTGTATGCGATCAAATTCCAATCTGTCGACCGGAATCCCAGGGGCCAGTTCCTGAAAAAAGGCAGTTGCTGTACCTTGTAAATCAGTGATGTTCTCGGGGATGCCACGGATGCGGAGATTGTCCCTGCGAGCTCTATTTTCTGCCTCCTCCAACTTATCCTTTAAAAGTTCAATCTCAGCATTCATTTTGTCTACTTCTTCCTCATGTCCCTCTAGTACTGTAGTGGCCAGGTCCATACGCTGTTCTAGCTGGTTAGTGCGGTGGCCTATCTCTTTGAGCCCCCTCACCATGTCAGAGGAGAGCTTGCGGGAGGCTGCGGTGATCTCGTCCCTGACTATGCTGCGGAATTTAGCTAGCATATTATCTGTGTCTGTGGGGAGAGGACTCACCAGGTCTGAGGGGAACTGCTGCAGGCTGTCAGCTGGCGATGCAGGATCCTCTGCAGAGTGCTGCGTGGTATCGTCTGGCTCTGGGGGGTCGGGCGCCATCTTGCCTCTCACCTTCCCTGGGGCTGGAGCAGGCCTGTGTGCTTGCCGGTTCCTGGGCTTCGTTTTAGCCGCTTTATACATCCCCAGAAGCGGCCCGAGGGGATCCGGGAGCCGCCGCTGTGTGTGTCAGGCGGCGGTATGTGCTCTGTGCTTCGTACGGCCGGTTATTGTGTGCCAGCGGCGCGGAGCGGAGATCTCAGGCGGCCATCTCCTTCACTCGCGCGCATGCGCCCCAGTTCCGCCTATTTCTGACACCTATCCATATGGCGGAGTATAAACTGAACCATATTATACTGGTGTGCTGTATTCTCCATAACTTTTTAAGGAAACATTCGGCCAACTATGCTGGCTCAGTTGGGCCTGAGGCCGGAATGATACATGAAACCACACTGACGGCGCTTGAAAGCGGCCATCCTGGCTTGCCCTCCCTGAGTGCCCGTGATGTCCGGTTACGATACCTGGAGTTCTTTGCGGGTAGGGGGGCCATCAATATGCCAGTAAATATGTGAAGCCTTTTTATAATAAAAAAACAAAAAAAAGACATTCTTTGTTTCTTTGTGGACAATTACTGCTTGTGTTTGTTTTAGCTGACCCTGACAGAAATGTGTTGAGTCCAGAAAATGGCGTGATTGTGTAACCTTATACAAAGCACTGTTGGCTGTTATTTACTAAATGCAAAGACACATTTCACTACAAGTGCACTTGCAACTGCACTGAAACTGCACTTGTAGTGCCAAGAGGATTTGCCCTTAGTAAATAACCCCCATTTTCAATGAAAACAGCAATTACATCACCCCAAAAGTGTTGTAGTGTTGAGACAATAATCCACACATTCTTGATTAACAAACTTTTTTATACCTGCACAATCACATGTGCATTTACCAAAGGTTTTTCAAAACAAACCAACATGTTTGTTGTATAACAATTTTTGGGGTGGCATTATCAAAAATAGAAATATCCATTTAAGATAAAACAGGCCTGTGTAAAACCAACAAGAAAGACAAAAAACTTGAACTTACAAAGTTCACATATGGTAAAACCTGAAGACAATATCAGACATGAGTATTTAGGAACTGTGTTTGATATTGCGTTTAGATGGGGTCAAATCACCCCAGGAAAAGCTAAATTTGGAAGATGCACACCAATTTACGAATGTAAACATGTGCTAGCTGCCATCACGGGGGATCAAGGGACGTGTTTTGGGGGAGCAAGCCCTTCCTCACCGCTACTTTATAATTGAGGAAGGGGTTGCACCCCCAAAACACGTCCATTGATCTCCCGTGATGGCAGATAGCACATGTTGGCACACTGTGTGCATCCTCCAAATTCGGCTTTTCGAAACATTGCTAAAAGATTTAAAACATTGTACCACACTAAAAAAAGTGATTTTGTGGGGTTTTAAATTCGCCCCAAAACATCAATGATGTTATTATTTTTTTGAATCACATCATTTATTTTTTTCTGGATGTTTTGCAATTCTACATTACACCCCATGATCTCCCCGATCAGGATCTGGGCACTTTCAGATGTGACCTTCTTCCATAGGTGGGGGGTCTGTGTCCTCCGAGTCTTTTCTCCCCTATGTAAAACAAAAATGGTATAATTAGCACACAGATATTTGATGGCCGAACTAGAAATAGCAAACATTGCTTGGAAGTGGGGTACAATTGTCTATTTTAGCCGAGTTCCAAGATGTGTTTTTTTTATTGGCCTTTGTCAAGCTGCAATACTTTACCTGTTTAGTACAAGCTTCACAGATGGAGACCCCCCTATAGTATACACTGGAGCACCTGTGTGGCCCCCTAATAAAAATGGTGTTCTTGTGTCCCACACTAGTGCTCCAGTGTCCAGATGTGAAAACAGCTGCTCAGTGTCCTCTCCTTACACAGAATTTAGTTTGCATTTCATTCTAGTAACAAACCCAATTTGGCATCCAAGTAGGCCCTAAAAAATGTCGGAAAATGCATATGGCCTAAACAATGGTGTTTTAGAGGGGTCCAAAAAAAATGTTTGATACGAACGAATAATGGGCCCATGAACATTAAAATTGACATTTTAAACTGTACAATAGGGATGAGCCGAACACCCCCCGGTTCGGTTCGCACCAGAACCCGCGAACGGACCGCAAGTTCGCACGAACGTTAGAACCCCATTGACGTCTATGGGACTCGAACGTTCGAAATCAAAAGTGCTCATTTTAAAGGCTAATTTGCATGGTATTGTCCTAAAAAGGGTTTGGGGACCCGGGTCCTACCCCAGGGGACATGTATCAATGCAAAAAAAACTTTTAAAAACGGCCGTTTTTTCGGGAGCAGTGATTTTAATGATGCTTAAAGTAAAAAAAAAAAAGTGAAATATTCCTTTAAATATCGTACCTGGGGGGTGTCTATAGTATGCCTGTAAAGTGACGCGTGTTTCCCATGTTTAGAACAGTCCCTGCACCAAATGTCATTTTTAAAGGAAAAAATCTCATTTAAAACTGCTTGCGGGTTTAATGTCATGTCGGGTCATGGCAATATGGATGAAAATCAGTGAGACAAACGGCATGGGTACCCCCCAGTCCATTACCAGGCCCTTTGGGTCTTGTATGGATATTAAGGGGAACCCCGCACCCAAATTAAAATAAGGAAAGGTCCCTATATACTCTGAACAGCAGTATACAGGCGGTGCAAACAAGACAGGGACTGTAGGTTTGTTGTTAAGTAGAATCTGTTTGTAATTTTGAACATTTTTAATGTGTTTAGCTCCAGCCAAAAAATCTTTTCTAAGCTTTTTGGAAAACATAGGGAAGGGTTATCACCCCTGTGACATTTGTTTTGCGTCTTTCCTCCTCTTCAGAAGATTTCACCTCACTTTTTTGTCCCAATGAAAAATGTTTTTTGAAAATTTGGGTTTTTTTGTGGAACAAGGATTGGAAAGCATCAGTGGAAAGGAAAAATTGTTTTCCCATATTAACTCTTACAGGAGAGAATTTCCCTTCCTTAGGGGTAGATTTCATCTCACTTCCTGTTGTCTCCTTCCGTTTGCAAGTAGGAGTCGTTTGTAAGTTAGATGTTTGAAAGTAGGGTCCTGCCCTATATACTCAGCAGAAATTTGGGCCTTAGGTGTTGCTGTGGCCAAAACACTGTAAGCCCTCACAGGGCCCTGCTGTGAAATATTAGATCAAGAATTGTAATTACATGCCCCTGTTGAACAGGAGCTGAAAAATTAGGCCTTAGGCACTGGTGCTGGTGCCACAACACTGCAACCCCTCACAGACACTCTAGTTGGAACGCAGGAACGAGCCCTGCTGCAAAGTATTGCATCAAAAATTGTAATTACACGCCCCTGTTAGACAGGGGCAGAAAAATTGGGTCTTAGGCACTGGTGCTGGTGCCACAACACTGCAACCCCTCACAGACACTCTAGTTGAAACGCAGGAACAAGCCCTGCTGCAAAGTATTGCATCAAAAATTGTAATTACACGCCCCTGTTAGACAGGGGCTGAAAAATTGGGTCTTAGGCACTGGTGCTGGTGCCACAACACTGCAACCCCTCACAGACACTCTAGTTGGAATGCAGGAACGAGCCCTGCTGCAAAGTATTACATCAAAAATTGTAATTACACGCCCCTGTTAAACAGGGGCTGAAAAATTGTGCCTTAGGCACTGGTGGTGGCGCCCAGAACCAAAAATGTTCTTACAAGCTATCAGCGTGATGATTGAGGAGGAAGAGGATAATTACTCAGGGATAGTCACTCAGCATCAGCATAGGCAGTCTTTGAAGGGATCTGAGATTTCAAAAAAAATTATTCGGTTACATCTGCATCAGGTGCTTGGTAGCTGGTGGTGATCCAAGACTGATTCATTTTTATGAAGGTCAGCCGATCGACCGAGTCGGTGGACAGACGCACCCTGTGATCGGTTACCACGCCTCCAGCAGCACTGAATGTGCGTTCCGAAAGAACGCTGGATGCAGGACAGGCCAGTAGCTCAATTGCATACTGTGCAAGCTCTGGCCAGTGATCCATCCTCAAGACCCAGTAACCCAGAGGATTTTCGGTGGGAAAGGTGTCCAAGTCTGATCTTGCCCCTAGGTATTCCTGCACCATGTAAAACAGACGCTGGCGATGGTTGCTGGAACCGATCATACCTTGGGGCTGCGGACCAAAAAATTGTCTGAACGCATCGGTCAGACGGCCACCTTCTCCACCGCTCCTTCTTTGACTGACCGAAGCCTCAGCAACACGTTGTCCAGAAACAGGAGTTTGTAACCTCCCAGTCTCTGGGAACGCGTTGCACAGACCTTTCTGCAAGGCCTCCCGAAGATGTTTCATCCTCTGCTCCCTCTGCGATGGCAAGATAAGGTCCGCAACCTTACCCTTGTAACGTGGATCAAGGAGGGTTGCCAGCCAGTATTGGTCCTTCTCCTTGATACCACGAATACGAGGATCCTTACGCAGGCTTTGCAGGATCAGGGAGGCCATGCAGCGTAGGTTTGCTGAGGCATTCGGTCCGGAGTCCTCTGGGTCACTAAGGACAACAACGTCCGCAGCCACCTCCTCCCAGCCACGTACAAGTCCATGTGTTCCTTGGGACTGATCCCTTAAAGACTGCTGATGCTGAGTGCCAGGCTCCACCTCCATACTGACACAATCTTCCTCCTCCTCCTCCTCCTCCTCCTCGTCCTCTTCCTGTGTGATCGGCGGGCACGCAGGAACACTGTCTGGATAAAGGGGGCCTTGAGAGCTAAGGAAGTCCTCCTCTTCCTGCCTCTGTTCTGCCTCAAGTGCCCTGTCCATTATTCCACGCAGCGTGTGCTCCAACAGGTGGACAAGGGGGACAGTGTCACTGATGCATGCACTGTCAGTGCTCACCATCCTCGTGGCCTCCTCGAATGGTGACAGGACAGTGCATGCATCCCTGATCATGGCCCACTGGCGTGGGGAAAAAAAACCAAGGTCCCCTGACCCTGTCCTGGTGCCATAGTCGCACAGGTACTCATTGATGGCCCTCTGCTGCGTGTGCAGCCGCTGCAGCATGGCCAACGTCGAGTTCCACCTGGTGGGCATGTCACAGATTAGGCGGTTCTTGGGCAGGTTAAACTCCTTTTGGAGGTCCGTCAGCCGAGCACTGGCATTATATGACCGGCGGAAATGCACACAGACTTTCCTGGCCTGCCTCAGGACATCCTGTAAGCCCGGGTACCTGCCCAAGAACCGCTGCACCACCAAGTTAAGGACGTGAGCCAAACAGGGCACATGGGTCAGTTGTCCCTGTCGGAGGGCAGAGAGGAGGTTGGTGCCATTGTCGCAAACCACCATTCCTGCCTTAAGTTGGCGTGGCGTCAACCACCTCTGAACCTGCCCCTGCAGAGCTGACAGAACCTCTGCCCCAGTGTGGCTCCTGTCCCCCAAGCACACCAGCTCAAGCACCGCATGGCATCTTTTGGCCTGCGTACTTGCGTAGCCCCTTGAACGCCTACGGAGCACCGCTGGTTCCGAGGAAGAGGCCATGGAGGAAGAAGAAGAGGAGGGGGTGGAGGAGAGAGGTGTGTCACAATCAGCATTTTGGAGGCGTGGTGGCGGAACAACCTCCAACACTACTGCACCTTGTCCTGCATCCTTCCCAGCTGCCAGCAGAGTCACCCAATGCGCCGTGAAACTTAAGTAACGTCCCTGTCCATGCCTGCTGGACCATGAGTCAGCGGTAATATGCACCTTACCGCTGACCGCCCTGTCCAGCGAGGCATGGACATTGCCTTCCACATGCCGGTAGAGAGCCGGAATCGCCTTCCGTGAGAAAAAGTGGCGTTTGGGTACCTGCCACTGAGGAACCGCACATTCCACAAACTCACGGAAGGGGGCAGAGTCTACCAACTGAAAAGGCAGCAGTTGAAGTGCTAGCAATTTTGCCAAGCTAGCATTCAACCGCTGGGCATGTGGATGGCTGGGAGCAAACTTCTTTCGGCGGTGCAGCAGCTGGGGCAGGGAAATTTGCCTGGTACAATCTGACGTCGGTGTACCAAAAGCAGATTGCCCATAAGTACTTGGCTGTGACACACCTAATTCTACACCTTCATTCCTCTCACTGCAGGTCGCAGAGAGGACTGAAGGTCTAGTGGGGTTGGAAATCTCAGCTGATGAGGAGCAAGGAGAGATCGTCTTTGTTCTTTGGTGTGGGTCTTTTAGATACGCTTGCCAACGAACTGCATGGCAGGTCAACATATGTCTGGTCAAGCATGTGGTACCCAAGCGGGAGATGTTTTGGCCACGCGAGATACGCTTGAGACATATATTGCAAATAGCAGCGGTGCGATCTGATGCACTCGTCTCAAAAAAGGCCCACACCAAAGAACTTTTTGAATAACGCGCAGAGACTGCAGCGCCCTGCACATGTGGAGCTTTGGGGTGTGATGCAGTCAATGTGCTGCCCTTAGGCTGGCCCCTGGAGGGCATCCTGCCTAGTTGGTGATGTGCCACCTCCTCCTCCTCCTCCTCCTCCTCCTCTCTCCTATCAGGCACCCACGTTGAGTCAGTGACCTCATCATCCCCTCCCTCCTCATCACTGGAGCAAACCTGGCAGTATGCTGCAGCAGGGGGAGCATGACTGCCAGATTGCTGTCCTTCTTGGGCACCCCCTCTGTCCGTGCTCATGTTACTGCCTTCATTGAGCTCAGTATCATCATCAGAGCCTTCCAAACGCTGGGCATCCTCCTGGAGCATGTACCCAACACTGTGGTCAAACAGTTCGAGGGAATCCTCATGAGGACATGGTGGAGCTAGGGAAGGAGTCACTGATGACATTGAGCTGAGGGAAGAGGCCGCTGCTTTGCCAGACAAAGCACCCTGGGCATGGGTGAGAGAGGATGAGGAGGATGAGGACGGCTTGGTCATCCACTCGACCAAGTCTTCCGCATGTTGCGGCTCAACACGGCCAGCTGCCGAAAAAAAGGCCAAGCGTGTCCCATGGCCACGTGCTGATGAGGATGCACCGTCTCCACGACCAGCACTAGACACAGAGCCTGCTTGCCCTCTCTTATTGGCTTGTGACTGTCTGCCTCTCCTTCTTGGCCTTCCAGACATACTAATGGCCTGTAGCTGCACTAAGCTGGGATAGAACACCTGTAATTTTCTTCAGGTAGCTTTATATACTGTAACCAGACAAGCCTGCCTGTCAGTAGGAAGATAACAGGAACGGATCTAGCTGAACACTGTGAGCAGGACGTACTGCACTAAATGTATATAGCAGGAACGGATCTAGCTGAACACTGTGAGCAGGACGCACTGCACTGAATGTAAATAGCAGGAACGGATCTAGCTGAACACTGTGAGCAGGACGCACTGCACTGAATGTAAACAGCAGGAACGGATGTAGCTAAACACTGTGAGCAGGACGCACTGCACTGAATGTAAATAGCAGGAACGGATCTAGCTGAACACTGTGAGCAGGACGCACTGCACTGAATGTAAATAGCAGGAACGGATCTAGCTGAACACTGTGAGCAGGACGCACTGCACTGAATGTAAACAGCAGGAACGGATGTAGCTAAAGACTGTGAGCAGGACGCACTGCACTGAATGTAAATAGCAGGAACGGATCTAGCTGAACACTGTGAGCAGGACGCACTGCACTGAATGTAAATAGCAGGAACGGATCTAGCTGAACACTGTGAGCAGGACGCACTGCACTGAATGTAAACAGCAGGAACGGATGTAGCTAAACACTGTGAGCAGGACGCACTGCACTGAATGTAAATAGCAGGAACGGATCTAGCTGAACACTGTGAGCAGGACGCACTGCACTGAATGTAAATAGCAGCAACGGATCTAGCTGAACACTGTGAGCAGGACACACTGTACTAAATGTAAATAGTCTAGCTGCCTGACCGTGGTACTAATAGGATCAAAAAGAACACCTGTAATTTTCTTCAGGTAGCTTTATATACTGTAACCAGACAAGCCTGCCTGTCAGTAGGAAGATAACAGGAACGGATCTAGCTGAACACTGTGAGCAGGACGTACTGCACTGAATGTAAATAGCAGCAACGGATCTAGCTGAACACTGTGAGCAGGACGCACTGCACTGAATGTAAATAGCAGGAACGGATCTAGCTGAACACTGTGAGCAGGACGCACTGCACTGAATGTAAATAGCAGGAACGGATCTAGCTGAACACTGTGAGCAGCACGCACTGCACTGAATGTAAATAGCAGGAACGGATCTAGCTGAACACTGTGAGCAGGACGCACTGCACTGAATGTAATTAGCAGGAACGGATCTAGCTGAACACTGTGAGCAGGACGCACTGCACTGAATGTAAATAGCAGGAACGGATCTAGCTGAACACTGTGAGCAGGACGCACTGCACTGAATGTAAATAACAGGAACGGATCTAGCTGAACACTGTGAGCAGGACACACTGTACTAAATGTAAATAGTCTAGCTGCCTGACCGTGGTACTAATAGGATCAAAAAGAACACCTGTAATTTTCTTCAGGTAGCTTTATATACTGTAACCAGACAAGCCTGCCTGTCAGTAGGAAGATAACAGGAACGGATCTAGCTGAACACTGTGAGCAGGACGTACTGCACTAAATGTATATAGCAGGAACGGATCTAGCTGAACACTGTGAGCAGGACGCACTGCACTGAATGTAAATAGCAGCAACGGATCTAGCTGAACACTGTGAGCAGGACGCACTGCACTGAATGTAAATAGCAGGAACGGATCTAGCTGAACACTGTGAGCAGCACGCACTGCACTGAATGTAAATAGCAGGAACGGATCTAGCTGAACACTGTGAGCAGGACGCACTGCACTGAATGTAAATAGCAGGAACGGATCTAGCTGAACACTGTGAGCAGGACGCACTGCACTGAATGTAAATAGCAGGAACGGATCTAGCTGAACACTGTGAGCAGCACGCACTGCACTGAATGTAAATAGCAGGAACGGATCTAGCTGAACACTGTGAGCAGGAAGCACTGTACTGAATGTAAATAGCAGGAACGGATCTAGCTGAACACTGTGAGCAGGACACACTGCACTGAATGTAAATAGTCTAGATAGAAGATAACAGGAACGGATCTAGCTAAACTGAATACAGTGTATATATATATATGCAACACCTGGGATGCATATATATACACAATACACTGTAAGTGCAGCTAACTGACTGACTGTTCTGCCTAATCTATCTAACTCAAATCAAATGACACTGTCTCTCTCTCTCTCTATCGCTCAGCACACCGGAACACACACTACACAGGGCCGCCGTGCAGGCGGCCTTATATAGTGTGGGGTGTGTACTAAATCCCCTGAGCCATAATTGGCCAAAGCCACCCTGGCTTTGGCCAATTACAGCTCTCTCTACTGACGGCGCTGTGATTGGCCAAGCATGCGGGTCATAGTGCATGCTTGGCCAATCATCAGCCAGCAATGCACTGCGATGCCGCAGTGAATTATGGGCCGTGACGCGCCACACGAATTTGGCGCGAACGGCCCATATCGTTCGCAATTCGACGGACGGTCGAACAGCCGATGTTCGAGTCGAACATGGGTTCGACTCGAACACGAAGCTCATCCCTACTGTACAATTAAGAAAAGCATATGGAGCAGCATGAACGTAAGAAAGACAAAAACAATAGGCACACAGCACAACTACTTACTTTTTTGCAACACTCTCCGGATCTTTCTGTACTGCTCGGGCTCTCTTAATTTCAGGTCCGACCACCGCTTCCTGAGCTGATCTTTCGATCGTCGTACCCCGAAATTCCTGTGAAGACTTTTGACCACTTTCGCCATGATCTTGGCCTTTCTGATATTGGGGTTGGGGTAAGGCCCATACTTTCCGTCATAGTCGGCCCTCTTCAGGATGTCCACCATATCCAACATCTCCCCAAAGGACATATTTGTGGCCTTAAATCATCTCCTTCTGGATTGGGACGTGTCCGGATCCGGGCTTTGCTCCTCCTCCTTGTTCCTGTAATTAGCACGCACCTGCTGTGACTCCACCATGTGCTCTTCCCCCACTGCGCCGAACGAAAATGGGAGGGAATAGAATAGAAAGAACGTCAGGGGCGGGCGGAGTTACACGCATGCGCAGTGTATATAAAGCGTAACACACGTGCGTATTACGTACGATCTGTGAGCAGAGGAAGGAGCATTGGACGCGCCGATCGTAAGAACGAAGGTAAGAGACAAACTTGTGCCTATACTGCTTCTACATTGAGGCCTATATTGTAACAAGATTAGGAGAGTTTTGTCTGACATTAGGCTTTGTCTTGTGTTGTGTCTTGCAGTGAACATGGATATGCTATTGAAAGACAATGACTTCATGTCACTATTCATTGATATGTTAAGGGAGCTGCCATGTCTGTGGGAGATTAACCACCCACATTATAAGAACCAAGCAAAGAGGAAGGCAGCACTGGAGCAATTGTGTGAAATTGTGAAGCAGGTGATCCCCACGGCAGACATCACCTATTTGAAGATCTTAATTGGTGGCCTGAGGAGTACATATGTAAGGGAGCGCAAGAAAGTCCTGGATTCACAGAGATCCGGAGCAGCAGATGACATCTATGTCCCCAGGATGTGGTACTACGACAGGCTGCATTTTCTGGCAGGCCAGACTGAACCCAGGTCATCCCTCTCCAGTCTTCCTTCCACGCTTCCTTCCCCCCGGCTGAGGCTTCTGACGCCCAACCTGGGCCTTCCAGGCAACATGTGGAGGAGCCCAGATTGAGCCAGGTATAGCATTCCTCTAAATATTTCTGGTTGTACAATCAATGATGTTAACTAGATGTTAGTTGGGAGTAATTTAGGATTGTGATTGATGAAGCAAAAAATAAAACCATGTCCTTTTTTCATACACAGGGAAGTCGCAGCCAGGAGGTGGCCGGGCCGAGCTGGCTGCCTGATCTGCAGGTCCCTCCACTCCCCCTGGAAAGAGAAAGTGGCAGGAGGAGGAGTGCCCTAGAGGAGGCTGCCAGAGGACACTTTTGGAGGGCTACAGAGGTCCTGGGAGCACCACACACCATGGAGGAGGACATTTCTGCCACCATTGCCTATAAAATGCAGAGGATGGAGGAGGGACAACAACTCATGTGTGAGTTGCTCATATTGGAGGCTCTTAACAAAGGTATGAGGGGCCAAATTACAGCTCAGACACACCTTTGCGATGGTCCTCCTCCTCCTCCTGCAGGTCCTCCTCCTCCTTCTCCTCCAGGTCCTCACAGTCCTCCTCCTCCTCCAGGTCCTCCTCCTCCTCCTGCCACATCTCCAACAGCACAGCCACAGCCCGGAAGGAAGCGTGGAAGAAAGACCAGAAAGTGAGGACCCTGGATCCAGTCTGGTCGGCCAAAAGATGCAGCTTCTTGTGGTACCACAGTCAGGGGACACAGATGTCATCTGCTGCTTTCCGGATCTCTGCCAATTCTGGACCAGACTGCCCTCCCTTACATATGGACTCCTCAGGCCACAAATTTTGATGTTCAAGAATTGATGTCTGCCCTGGGGGTCCCAGGCTTCGCTAATTTCTCCTGTTGATCCAGTGTTGCCTCCCTCTTTGTTTGGTTCTGAGCCCTTAATAAAGGAATTTTGGTTTGAATTATACTCTCCTATGTGTTTTACTTCAAAAAGGACAGTTTGTTTGTGAGGAGGCAGGTACATTTCAAATATACAATGTGAAATGAACAAGGGACACCAACAACAAACAATCTCCTTGAGATTAAATAATAAAAGATATCAATGGTGTTGTGGTAACTTGACACACAAAACACACACAAAAATAGTCTGGAGTAAAAATAAAAATAACATTGAACAAAGATCAGCCTTGGAAAAAATACAAACATAAAATCTAAAACAAAAAAGGCTTAAAATCCCCAAAAAAAAAAAAAAAAAAAAATTATGTCAGATGTGACAAATAACAATATATTCAGGCAATCCCAATAAAAAAAACAAAAAAAAAGTTTGTGAGAAGTGTGTGTGAATATGAGCAGCAAAACTACTTAATTCTTCTCACATTATAAAGAAGAAGAGAGTTCGCTGTATTAAACCATTTTTGACATTGCAGCGTGACGAAAGTGCTGTATCCATTGCGAACGCTAAGTTTACCAGAACGAGCTGTTCCGTGCCGGAATTTTTTTCTGAGCATGCGTGGCACTTTGTGCGTCGGAACAGGCCACACACGGTCGGAAATGACGCGATCGGATTTTGTTGTCGGTAACTTTTATTTCCTGCTCTCAAACCTTGTGTGTCAAAATCCGATGGAAAATGTCAGATGGAGCCCACACACGGTCGGAATTTCCGACAACACGCTCCGATCGGACATTTTCCATCGGAAAATCCGACCGTGTGTACGGGGCATTAGTGCTGCTGTTTTGGGGATAGTAAAATACTAGAAACGATTCATATACATCTGAGGTGGATGAGATCTAATATTCTGGCAGCCTGCAGACCGGCAGCACTCAAACGTTCTAACGTACAGTTGTATAATGCTGCATAAGCACTAGTCAGCTATATACACATTTATGAGCTGCCTGTCAATAAATCCTCAGGTTAATTACAGGCTGCCCTAAGTCTATACAACTGGCTCAGTGCTTACACCCAACCTTCTCAGGGAAAGCTCTTGTAAACATTGCATTTCTAATTACACTAATGTTCAGAAGGGGGAGGAGGGCCCTTGCACATTGTTTTGCCGTGATCTTGTTTCCACTTAAAAAAATAAAAGTGTTTGTTAACCCAAAAAAAAAAAAAAATAGATATCCTGGTCCCTTAAAGCAGATTAAATAGCACAGTGCTTGTGCTGTGTAATCTGCCCCCCTCTAAACTGTAAAAAAAACCTGCCACTTCCTGTATCTCCCTCTCTGCGCTGACCACAAAAATCAGGGCTGCTGAGCCCTGACCATCGTTGTCTGAGATGTCCCTGCGTCATCTGCAGCCCTGCTCTACTCTCATCTCCCCCCCTCATCCCCTCCTCCTATCCGCCTGTCAGCTCCCTGTTGTGTGTCTCCGTCTATACCCCCCGCCCCCATTACTAATTTAAACTTTTAAATGGTCACTGGCAGCCCCTCTGTGATACTCAGGCATAGTACACTGTATATGTGTTTTCTAAAAATGAGGCTTGTAAATACCTATTTAAAGCTATCTTCAGGCCAGTCACGTGACTCACGGCCCCCTCTAAACTGTAAAAAAACTGCGTGAACCTGCCACTTCCTTGTAACCCCCTCTCTGCGCTGACCACGAAAATCGGGGCTGCTGAGCCCTGACCTTCGTTGTCTGAGATGTCCCTGCGTCATCCGCAGTCCTGCACTACTCTCATCTCTCCCCCTCATCCCCTCCTCCTATCCGCCTTTCAGCTACTTGTTGTGTGTCTGTGTATACCCCCCCTGCCCCCCCCCCCCCCCCCCGCTGTTATTATTACTAATCCAAAACTTTTAAATGGTCACTAGCAGCCCCTCTGTGATACTCAGGCATAGTACACTGTATAGGTGTTTTCTAAAAATGAGGCTTGTAACTACCTATTTCGAGCTATCTTCAGATCAGTCACGTGACTCACGGCCGCTTTACAGCTCCGAGACAAGGCTTCTGTGGGAGGGGTTGAGCGGCCACATGATCCCTCTGACTGGCGTCAGAGGGAGATCTCGGCCCCTCTTGCAGTAGCCATGTATCAGAGCTGAAAAGCGGCCATGAGTCACGTAACCGGCCTGAAGTTAGCTCGAAATAGGTGTTTACAAGCCTCGTTTTTAGAAAACACATATACAGTGTGCTATGCCTGAGTATAATAGAGGGGCTGCCAGTGACTTTTAGGTGTGCCTTAACAAACACTTTAAAAGAAACCTCACAACCCAAAAGCGAACTTGTATAATAATAAATGGACCTCCGCAAAAAATCAGCAATTCTATCAAGCATGAGCTTTGGATTTGTTTTACCAAGCAATGTTTGTGAATCAAATGAGTAGTTTTTGTTTGCTAGACAATATTTTAAGAGTGCTGGGGTGAATAATCAATCTTTCTGCACCACATGGCAGTGCAAAACAGAAGCAATGAGAGAGATTTATTTTTTATTTCAGCTTGAATCATAAATTCCTTTCTTTGCTGCTTCAAAGTAGCACTACAAATAAAACCTGCCGATGTCCACTTCTTCATGAAAAACTGTCTTGGGTCTTTGCATTAAGGCCTTGTCACACTAGCGTTCATGTCACAGACGATAACTCCCAAACAGCAGGATCTCTACGGAGGACACGTGCAGACAGTGGAACACTCACCTGCTTGCAAATGTCACCGTGGGCCTGCTTAACTGCTACAGAATTGACAATCTCTTGAATTGGAAATGAGCTAATGAGCTTAGGACACAGTTCTTGTAGGGACAATGTAGTTTTAGATTATTTGTCAAAAGCTGCACTAGATCCTCAGAAAAGCAATATCCTTCTTTCCCTTCTAAACAGCCTTGATCTTTGCCCTGGACTGAGCTTGAGAAAGGAACCTCTGCAGTTAATTAAGGGCCCTTTCACACTGGGGCGGGGGCGGCGTCGGCGGTAAAATTATTAGCGGCATTTTACCGTCGGTATTTGGCCGCTAGCGTGGCGGTTTTACCCCCCGCTAGTGGCCGAGAAAGGGTTAAATACCACCGCAAAGCGCCAAAGCGCGGTATAGCCGAGCCGTCCCATTGATTTCAATGGGCAGGAGCGGTGAAGGAGCGGTATACACTCTGCTCCTTCACCGCTCCGAAGATGCTGCAAGCAGGACTTTTTATCCCTTCCTGCTAGCGCACCGCTTCAGTGTGAAAGACCTCTGGGCTTTCATACTGGAATGAAAGCAGCGGCACTTTCGGGTCGGTTTGCAGGCGCTATTATTAGCGCAATAGCGCCTGCAAACCGCCCCAGTGTGAAAGGGCTCTTAGAGCAGCGTTTCTCAACATTTCAAACACAGAGGAACCCTTGAACTGTGTTAATTTAGTTGACGAAAATATTATCATCATAATTTTCATCAGCGGCATGTTTCTAGTGACGAAAACTAAACAAAAATAATGTCGAAAATCAATTCCAAATTTTCATCAACAAAGGAAATGGATCAAAAAATGTGAGAGATGTTTACCCACGTGAACTTCCGCTTTATATAACGGCAAAATCTGTGTCTGTAGTTTGTTCAAACCTTAATACTATAAATAATAACATGTTATTTGATTTTTTACTCCAGGAGTATATAATGAGTTTGAAAATTCTAGAGAAATGCTTAAGGCTGGGTTCACACCTATGCGAATTGGATGCGGGATTCCCTGCATCCAATTCGCATAACAGGAGAATGTGACTGTCTCTCTATGGAGCCAGTTCACATATCTCCGGGGCGGCTGCGGAGCGCACTGCACAGAAATGCTGTGCGTCTTTAGCTCCGCTTCGGGGCCGAATTCAGGTCAAGATTCGTCCCTGAACCGGAGAATGGGGACACACAGCATTCCTGTGCGATCCGCAGCCGGTTCCAGTGTGAACCGAGCCTTAATAATGCATTACACTTTAACTACACCCGATAGATTTTAGTCAACTAAAATGTACTGGAGATTCTAGTCTACAAACATGTACTGGAGATTTTAGTCAACAAAAATGTACTGGTGATTTTAGTCAACAAAAATGTACTGCAGATTTTATTTGACTAAAATACGACTAAAACTAAAACAATTCAGATGGCTAAAATACGA
Organism: Lithobates clamitans; assembly: GCA_037952925.1. Lineage (NCBI taxonomy): Eukaryota > Metazoa > Chordata > Amphibia > Anura > Ranidae > Lithobates > Lithobates clamitans. Next base: position 325,844 of record JBBGZY010002188.1, on the reverse strand, counting down.
CTAAAACTAAAATGGCATTTTAGTCAAAAGACTATTACTAATAATAAATAGAAATTTGACATCAAAATAACACTGCCCTTGAAATAACTTTCTGTTCTCAGGGAACCCCTGCTTTAAATTCTACATATATATTTAATTCTAAGTATCTACAATTCATGATACATATTAGTGGGATGGTCAGTGAGAAAATACTCCTTACACTTGTAGTCATTGGGAAGAATTAACTTCTTACAAATAGCTAAAAAGATCAATGGTGTCAGTTGGAACTTATCTGAGAAGCGAAAAATACTTATGGCTCAAGGAACCCCTAGCAACCGCTGGAGGAACCCTGGTTGAGAAACCCTGGTTTAGAGGCTAGGGATGCAACATGGTAGCAGGATGGTATCTATATTTGGTGATAGAACATAGACTGGGAAGTGGCTGCAAAATTTAGTTGAGTTTGGCCAAAAGGATTAACAAGGTCCTATAACGTGGACAAGTATATGAGGTAATCTGAGGTTCCTTCTCTCAGTGTGATCATTTGTTTGGTAAGCAATTGACAGGGAGGACTGGATCTTCAATTTGCTGCACATTTCCTGCCAAAATTTTCAGGTGAATTGGACTTTTCTTTCTGAAACAATGTCATTCTTTACCCTTCTTTGAAAGGAAGTGTGCCATTGTGGTGAGATAGTCCACCAAAACAAGGATTGAATTAAGCTCTTCAGATGGCCAATGAAATCCATCACCCACATCCTCCAGGGGTGATTGCTGCACAGTGCTGGATGGTGGTCTGAGGGGAGGCCTGTAATGCACAGTGCTCTGCATGTCGGTGGTAAAAGGAGATCTGTAATGCACACAGTTCTCTGGCGGGGGTCTGAGGGGGCCTGTAATTTGCTCTGCTCTGGATGGTCATGAGTCTGGACTCTCATCGAGAGGTCTGTAATGCACAGTGCTGCTCTGGACGATCGTTTGAGGAGGCCTGTGATGCTGCACAGTGCTAACTGCTAAGCATGGAGCTCTGTGGAAACTGTAAAATGTCCCTCCCTCCCATTTTCGCTTAGTTAACGAAAAAGGAATTGATTTTCGTCATAGTTTTCATCAATGGATGAATGTGGTGTACTTTTCGTTACTGATGAAAATATTAACGAAAATGTTTTTGTTGACAAAATTAACACTGCTGGAGAATACAGAACTCGGCATGTCCCTGGGAACCCAAACTCCAGCAATAGCATCAAATCGTTTTGGCCAAAACGAAACGGCCAGAATCAAATCGACAGAACAGCAAAAAGAACTCTCGGGGTCTGGGTCTCCATCCCTTTTAGAGCAAACAGAACCAGGGGGTCAGATGCAGGATTTGCACAGGATTGTGTTTTCGTTTGAACAATATGCATTATATATAAGCGATTAGGTACGGTAGTTTACAGAGTAGGATTTTTTTGTGGATTTTTGTGAATATACAAATATTTATTTTCTGCACTTTTATTGTCACTTTTTGCACTAAATGCACTCGTGACACACACCCCTCAAGTATTTAGAGGTTGTAGGTCACCTCTTAATAAGAGCAGCACCATACCTATCCCCTCTTTTTTCACAGATGCAGGAAAAGCCCACTAAGAAAAACTCAGGAAGCACAATCAATCCAAATATACAAAAAAAAAGGCAATTAATATATCCAGGGTGAATAAAAAATCTAAAATCAAAGTGCAATAATAATTATGAAAATATGTGCCACAATATGAACGCACACTAAAGTCCTCTGTGCATTCCATGTGACAATGCACTGTGCAATCTATGTAAGCACTCAATAAAATCCAAAGTGCAATTCATGCAGAAACACTCTTCTTGTGAAGAAAACAATCCTCAGGTGGTGAACTCCTCTCCCATATCACTCCAAAATTTTCACTTTAAGGTACTGACAGGTTAGGTTACACAGAGGTCAGCAAACACAGGTATACCCTCCTGGGATCATAATATGAAGATAATTGCCTCCTCCACAAAGCTCCCACAGGTAAAGCAGCTAACAGGGGTGCCTCATCCACTTAGCAGTCACATCAAAAATAAAGCCTCTTATAGTGCTCGCTGACAGTTTTTAAAGGAATCAGGTAGAAAAACACTCACATGCATCAGTTTTTTAGAAGCATGAATAAATGAAAAGCCGCCACATGAATGACACTAGCCTGGCTAACCAGCTGCTCCTTCGCTCCATGCTTAATCTAAGCATGATGACTTTAACCCCACCGGTATCGTCCAATGGCGGACTTCTTCAGACCTTTCGGATTGAGCCCAGCAAGTGGTGAGCCAGTCTCTAGCTGGTCCAAAGGTTGCATGTGAGTGCTGTACAGTGCATGGGGACCCTATGCTCCCCTCCAAAACTGGAGCACAGCTTACTTGTGAGGGTGGTGTGCAAGTGCATATAAAGTGCAGGGGGGCTTTGTGCTCCCCCCAAAAAAGGAAGACTACTTACCCGCTGCTTGTCTATTTATGTCAGTTTAACCCCTTCGCTACCAGAGCCTGATTTTTTTTTTTGCTCACGTTAAAATGCACATTTTAGGCCTTTAGATTGCACCATAACCCCAACACAGTATATATTTCTAACAAGCAGGGCCCTCTGATTCCTCCTGTATTGAATTGTATTGTAGTTATACTGTCTGCACTAATGTTGTAAAGCAGTGCGTAAACTGTCGGCGCTATATAAATCCTGTATAATAATAATATACCTAAAAGCAGGGACCCTGGAGAAAAATAGTAGTAGTAGTTGATTTTTTAGCTCAGATGATCGTAGCACAATGGTTTATCAAATCCATATTTTCAGTAAAAAAAATACTCTAAGGCTGGATTCACACCTATGCATTTTTTAGTGCTTTTTGCATTTTGCAGATTTGTACTACTGAATGTGTTCCATAGGAAACCATGTTAAATGGATTGTAGTGCAAATCTGCAAAATGCAAAAAGCACTAAAACTGCATAGGTGTGAATCCAGCCTAAGGGTCCTTTCACACGGGGCGGATCCGTGATGATCCGCCCCGTGAACATCCGCTTGCTCAGCAGGGATCACTCCGCCGATCCCCGCTGAGCAGTCAGATGACAGGTCCGTCGCTGCTCACTGTGCAGCGAAGGACCTGTCAGAGCGCCGCTCTCCCTTATGGGGGATCGGATAATGACGGACCGTAGTGTCCGTCGTCCCCCGATCCGATCCGAGAACAGATGGAAAAGTAGGTTTTTCCTCCGTTACACTTTTTCGGATCAGAGTGGGTAATTAGTTAGTCTATCCCATGCTTCTCTTTCAGACCCCTTTCACACTGGGGCTGCAGCCGTGTTTGCAGTAAAGCGCCGCTCGTATTAATGGGATTTTACCGTTGTTTAAGCTGCGCTTTTCGGCCGCTAACAGGGCGCTTTTAACCTAAAAGAAGGGGTTTAAAACTCCTGTGTTGTTCATTCCAATGGGCAGGGCATTTTGGGAGCACTAAATACATCGCTCTCAACCCGCCCCAAAGATGCTGCTTGCAGGACAATTTAACTTTTCAGATGCTGCTTGCAAGACTAGTGTGAAAAGTCTCACTTGAATGAATGAGAGACGGTTTTTAGGCGTTTAGCAGAGGCTATTTCCAGCGCTTGAAAACCACCCCAGTGGGAAAGGTCTTAAAGAAACTCATTCCAACATGCATTCTTCCTTAATCTTCGCCTTCTTTAAAGAAACCTGTCATGAGAAAAACATGGAGGCTACCATCTTTCTGAAAATACTATCTGGCATGCAATGAAGTCCTTTGCCTTTGACACCTTGATTCCGTTGTGCATGACATAGCTGAACCAGTAAATGGTCTGCTATTTATTCAAATGCTGTGGGCTAAGTTGCCCTTCAAGGGGGTCTGTACCCGAATAAGGTCTGGTATAGGCGATCCTTGTCAAGGTATATGGATCATCCCTCTCTGATAGTGTAGGAAAAGATGCTCCACAGAGTACTTTGGATGGGTGTAGAGGTGTGCTCAGTTTAAAAGTTTATTACACTTGAAGATATATATAAAGCATATTTGCTTAACCACTTCAGCCCCGGAAGGATTCACCCCCTTAATGACCAGGCCATTTTTTGCCATACGGCACTGCGTTACTTTAACTGACAATTGCGCGGTCGTGCAACGTTGTACCCAAACAAAATTGATGTCCTTTTTTCCCACAAATAGAGCTTTCTTTTGGTGGTATTTGATCACTTCTGCAATTTTTTATTTTTTGCAGTATAAACAAAAAAAGACCGACAATTTTAATAAATAAAACTGTATTTTTACTTTTTGCTATAATACATATCAAATAAAAAAAAAATTAAAAAAAAAAGAATTTCTTCATCAGTTTAGGCCAATATGTATTCTACATATTTCTGGTAAAAAAATTGCAATAAGTGTATATTGTTTGGTTTGTTATACTGTCTACAAAATAGGGGATAGATTTATGGCATTTTTATTATTATTATTATTTTATTAGTAATGGTGGTGATCAGCGATTTTTAGCGGGACTGCGACATTGTAGCGGACAGATCTGACACTTTTTTGGGACCAGTGACATTATTACAGTGATCAGAGCTAAAAATATCCACTCATCAGTGTATAAATGACACTGGCAAGGAAGGGGTTAACACTAGAGGGCGATCAATGTTAAATGTGTTCCCTGGGAGGTGTTTCTAACTGTGGGGGGAGTGAACTGACTGGGAATACAGGGAGATCACTGTTCCTGATCACTAGGAACAGACGATCTCAGCCGCACATTGGTCTTCCCCACTGTGCAGCGCGCGCGCGCCGCAGTGTCTCGTGCTCGAAACTACGCAAGGGTACGTCGTTTCGTGCAATAGGGCCGCCCTCCCGCAGTATATATGTGGTGGGCGGTCCTTAAGTGGTTAATTTGCAACTGCCATGGTGCTGCCAATGTGATTAGTTATGACACCAGCCATTTGATGGTTTGACAGTTTGGTTATGAACACAAGCAAGAATGAGGCACATTGGCATCTGTCAAAGTGCAGAATAGCGGCATGCCCCTACACCCTTCATTCAACACTGTGATGCACTGATCCGTAACAAATATGCAGATAAGGGTTTTCCTGATATGCATACTTGTCATAAGTCAGTGACTCAAGATGTTCTGAAACTGGAGGGTCAGTAAAACAGCCAGGCAATGAGGAGGTTAGCAATGGCAGCCTAAACCTTCCTCTTCGAATAGTTTTTCTTTTCAACTTGTACAGCTGAGAGAATCCTGCAACATGTCTCACATATTGATCAGGTTGATGAATTATAAATTAGTTTAAAAGGCCTTTGGATAATTCACTTCCACCAAGCTGGAACATTAAGTAATTTTGGAAGTGAAAGGCCAAATTTAACTCTATTATTAATAACAGTTAAAGGGTAGCTCCACTTTTGTTAAAACATTGATAGAACATATACAATTACTGCACAAACAGTTTTGTTATTTAAAGGGGTTGTAAAGGCTTGTGTTTTTTCACCTTAATGCATCCTATGTTTATAACAAGAGAAGAAATCAAAAGAATGATTAATTTCAAAGGAACGTTCAAAACTGATATTTTTATGATAAGGCCATTGTAAATATCAACAACCTCCTATTTTGCCAATGCAGCATACGTATTTGGGTCAGATAACCAAAGGAGCTTGCAATTCACTAGTACATGTTCACTTTACTAAAAATGACCTTTAGTAATTTTTTCAACTTTCCATCTATTAAATCTTCTGCCCTTGTTGTTTTAACCTAACTTTAAACATTTTTTTCTCCCAGTAAATACCTTATACAGACCACTTCCTGTTTCTTTTCTGGTAAAAAAACACAGGCTTATGACATCATGCACAGCTCTCTCTCACCCTCCTGGGAGTTTGTCAGGAAGAGAGGGGGAATAAGTCATAAGAGGGCCAATGAGAGCTGCAGGGCTGCAGAGCTGGAGGTGTGCCTCTGTGTGTCTGTGTAAATTCAGGAAGGGAACAGGCAGCAGCTTCAGCTGCCCACAGTTAAAATGGCTGCAGCCAGACTTAGCGGAGGAAGAAATCTGCAGCATATTTGGCAAGCACAGAATCGCAGTATATATAAAATAATATGCAAAGTGGTTGGAGGGAAGCTTCAGAATGGCAAAGATGTTTTATTAAAAATTATGAGAGCAGACTGCAGTTCCTCTTTAACCACTTAAGAACCGGAAGGATTTGCCCCCTTAATGACCAGGTCATTTTTTGCGATACAGCACTGCGTCGTTTTAACTGAAAATTGTGCAGTCATGCGACGCTGCACCCAAACAAAATTGACGTCCTTTTTTTCCCACAAATAGGGCTTTCTTTTGGTGGTATTTGATCATTTCTGCGGTTTTTATTTTTTGCGTTATAAACAAAAAAAGACTGGCAATTTTGAAAAAAAAAATATTTTTTACTATTTGCTATTATAAATATCCCTAAAATTTAAAAAACAAATTTCTGCCTCAGTTTAGGCCGATATGTATTCTTCTACATATTTTTGGTAAAAAAAAAAGTGCAATAAGTGTATATTGTTTTGTTTGCGCAAAAGTTGTAGCATCTACTAAATAGGGGATAGATTTATGGCATTTTTATTATAATTTTTTTTTTTTACTAGTAATGGCGGTGATCAGTGATTTTTAGCGGGACTGCGACATTGCGGTGCACAGATCGGACACTTTTGACACATTTTTGGGACCATTGACATTTATACAGCGATCACAGAATAAAATAGCCACTAATTACTGTATAAAGGTCATTGGGACGGAAGGGGTTAACACTAGGGGGCGATTAAGGGGTTAAATGTGTGTCCTAGGGAGTGTTTCTAACTGTGGGGGGATGGGACTGCCTGGAGGAGGAGATCGATCGCTGTTCATAACCAACAGATCTGTCTCCTCTCCCCTGACAGAATGGAGCTTTGTATATTTACATTGACAGACCTTCGTTCTGTCTCTCACAGGAGCGATTGCGCGTGCCCGGCTGACATCGCGGCCTCCGAGCACGCGCATCGGTCCCGTCATCGCGCTGCGCGCGCGCATGCGCCACCGGCAGTGTACAGCTACTGCAATTTGCCCAGGGGAGCCAACCTGTCGCAGTATAACTGCGGCGGCTGGTCCTTAAAGTGATACTAAAGGTTCCTTTAAAAAAAAAAAAAAAACATGTCATACTTACCTCCACTGTGCAGCTCGTTTTGCACAGAGTGGTCCCGAACCTGCTCTTCTGGGGTTCCTTGGCGGCTCTCTCGGCTTCTCCCAGCATTACATAACCCCCTGGGAGAAGCGCTCTCCCAGGGGGTTACCTTGTGGGCGCGCTCCCGAGTCCAGTCCATAGACGCCAAATGCAGGACTCATCCCTGCCCCCCGGCGGCCACGTCATTGAATTTGATTGATAGCAGCAGGAGCCAATGGCTGCACTGCAATCAATCTATCCAATCAACAGCCGAGAACCCCCTAGCCGAGAGATGGCGCGTCCCCGTGGGACAAGCTCGATGGTTCAGGTAAGTGATTAAAGTGGTTGTAAACTTCAGACATGAAATATAAACAGAACAAATCCCTCTAGAGCAGTGATGGCAAACCTTGGCCAGCCAGATGTTTTGGAACTACATTTCCCATGATGCTCTAGTACATTGCAGAGTGCATGAGCATCATTGGAAATGTGGTTCCAAAACATCTGGGGTGCCATGGTTCGCCATCACTGCTCTAGAGTGTGTACTTGTCTCTACTAAAAGCACTAAGTCTCGTTTTTAAGTGTCTTCTCTGCTATCTGCATGAATCACTTTTGGCAAAATTTCCTTACACTAATAGAAAAATGGTGACAGGGGAGGGAGCTCCAGCTGATTGACATCCTCAGCTCTGTTCCTGTGGGCTGTGTGTGTGTGTGGGGGGGGTGTCTCTTCCCTCCAATCAGCTCTCAGAGCTCTCTTCCCTGAGCTCTGCAGTGTGTGATTTCAGCTCCCCGTCCCTTTTTTTCGACACCCTTGGACAAGATTTTTAATTCAGCACTTTGAATGGATGAAGAGAAGAGAAGACTGCAGATAAACAGATACAACTTATGTAGGAGGATTTGGTTCATCTCTGTGTATCACCTGAGGCCAGTCACTTCACTGGGTATGTAAGGGTTTACAGCCACTTTAAAGTGAACCTGTATTTCACGTAAACTTAAATGATTTAAAGTGGAACTAAAGTCTGTAATACTTACCTCTGCTCCAGTGACCTGAAGTCTGCAGGATCCCTCCAGCTTGGACCAATATAACTATGCATATACCGTACCTTGGACCAGTCAAACCGTGTATATATCTTTTCAGGCAAAATTAGCTTTAAAAAAATTCACATGGTTTTGTTTCTATGAAAGTCAATGTGATTATGTTGTCAGCATTGAAATGGTGGCCAGTGACTTTATTAATAAGCAAAGCAAACCCTAATGCTAAAAATTGGAAAAAAAGAAAGAAGAGTCAAAAATGTTCTTTTACAATGATAAATAATATATCTATGACATGGTATTTAAACTATATAACATGAAGACCTTAATAAGAGATTTCTGAGTTTTTATGTAAAGTCTTTAAATATTGCAAGTTTCCTATGAAGACTACCAAAGCCATGTGATCACGTTATCAGCATGGAAATGGTGGTCAGTGACTTTATTAATAAGCAAAGCAAACCCTTAATGCTAAACTAATCCTGATGCTGACCCTAACACTAACCATAATGCTATTTTTTTTTTTTTTATCAGAACAGGTTTTATTTAAAAAAAACAAAGTACAAAGACAAACTAGTGAGCTGACAAAGAACTATAAATAATATACATTCAGTTGTACTAGAATGAGAATTTGTGTTGCACCACATCCTGACTAGGGATGGGCCGAACACCCCTCGTTCGGTTCGCATCCAAAACATACGAACAGGCAAAAACTTTGTTCGAACACGCGAACACCGTTAAAGTCTATGGGACACGAACATGAAAAATCAAAAGTGCTCATTTTAAAGGCTTATATGCAAGTTATTGTCATAAAAAATGTTATATCTATAGTATGCCTTTAAAGTGGCACTTTTTTCCCGTGTTTAGACTGACAGCAAAATTACATTTCTAAAGGGAAAAAAAGTCATGAAGTAATAGCGGCTATAGTGAATTGTCAGCTACAGTGAATTGTCTATGGGAACAATCAAAAGGGTTAATATGCAAGTTATTGTCATAAAAAGTGTTTTGGGACCTGGGTCCTGCCCCAGGGGACACGTATCAGTGCAAAGTTTTAAAAACTGCATTTTTTTCGGGAGCAGTGAAACAATAAAAGTGTAATATTCCTTTAATTTTCGTACCTGGGGGGTGTCTATAGTATGTCTGTAAAGTGGTGCATGTTTCCTGTGTTTAGAACAGTCCCAGTGCACAATAACATTTCTAAAGGAAAAAAGTCATTTAAAAGTGCTAGCGCCGGCTATAATGAATTGTCGGTCCGGCAATACACATAAAAGTTTATTGATAAAAATGGCATGGGATTTCCCCACAGGGAAACCCCCGAACCAAAATTAAAAAAAAAATTCACGGGGGTCCCCCCAAATTCCATACCAGGCCCTTCAGGTCTGGTATGGATATTAAGGGGAACCCCGCGCCAATTTTTTTTTTAAAAATGGTGTGGGGGTCCCCCTCAAAATCCATGGGTCTGGTATGGATTTTAAGGGGAACCCCGCACCAAAATTAAAAAAAAATGGCATGGGGGTCCCCCTCAAAATCCATACCAGATCTGAAGGGTCTGAGATGGATTTTAAGGGGAACCCCGCGCCAAAATAAAAAAATGGCGTGGGGTCCCCCAAAAAATCCATACCAGACCCTTATCTGAGCATGCAACCTGGCAGGCCGCAGGAGCAGGGGAAGAAGCGGGGGAAGAAGAAGATGGAGGAAGAAGGAGGAAGAAAAAGAACACTGAAGGAAGACCAGAAGAAAGAAGAAGAAGCGGGAAAAGAAGAAGAAATTAATAAAGGAATTGTAAAAAACCATCTCTTGTCTTTTTTAACCTTTTTGACACTTTTTTTGTGAAATGGTAGGGCTACATTTGTACCCCATTCCCAATTCACACAGGGGGGCGGGATCTGGGGGTCGCCTTGTTAAAGGGGGCTTCCAGATTCCGCTAAGCCCCCCACCCGCAGACCCCCACAACCACCGGGCAAGGGTTGTGGGGATGAGGCCCTTCGCCCCATCAACATGGGGACAAGGTGCTTTGGGGGGGCGCTACCCCAAAGCACCCTCCCAATGTTGAGGGCATGTGGCCTGGTACGGTTCAGGAGGGGGGACCCCCCTCTTTTCCTGCGGCCTGCCAGGTTGCGTGCTCGGATAAGGGTCAGATATGGATTTTGGGGGGACCCACGCCATTTAGAAAAAAAATTTTGGCAGGGTGTTTCCCTTAAAATTCATACCAGACCTGGAGGGTCTGGTATGGATTTTGAGGGGGACCCCCACGCCATTTTTTTTAAATGCACCACTTTACAGGCATACTATAGACACCCCCAGGTACGAAAATTTAAAGGAATATTCAATTTTTATTGTTTCACTTTAAGCATTATTAAGTTCACTGTTTCACTGTTTCACTTTAAGCATTATTAAGTTCACTGCTCCAGAAAAAACGGCCGTTTTTAAAACTTTTTTTGCACTGATAAATGTCCCCTGGTGGGGCAGGACCCAGGTCCCCAAACACTTTTTATTACAATAACTTGCATATAAGCCTTTAAAATTAGCACTTTTGATTTCTCCCATAGACAATTCACTATAGCCGACAATTCACTATAGCCACTATTACTTCATGACTTTTTTTCCCTTTTAGAAATATCATTTTGCTGTCAGACTATTCTAAACACGGGAAAAAAGCGCCACTTTACAGGCATACTATAGACACCCCCAGGTACGAAATTTAAAGGAATATTTCCCTTTCATTGTTTCACTTTAAGCTTTATTAAAATCACTGCTCCCGAAAAAACGTCTATTTTTAAAACTTTTTTTTGCACTGATACATGTCCACTGGGGCAGGACCCGGGTCCCTAAACACTTTTTATGACAATAACTTGCATATAAGCCTTTAAAATTAGCACTTTTGATTTCTCCCATAGACTTTTAAAGGGTGTTCTGCGGCTTTCGAATTTGCCACGAACACCCCAAATTGTTCGCTATTCAGCGAACGGGCGAACAGCCAATGTTCGAGTTGAACTCCTGTTCGACCAGAACATAAAGCCTATCCCTAATCCTGATATGGCCTAATAAGTCAATTATACAGCATATCCAGCAATCAGTATAAGGAGATTGAGATTAAACTACACAATATAGATTTAGGGCCCAGAGAAAAGAAAAACAAAACATAAACCACTTATATGCTGAAGACTAGGGATGAGCCGAACACCCCTTTAGTTCGGTTCGCACCAGAACATGCGAACAGGCAAAAAATTTGTGCTAACATGCGAACCCTATTAAAGTCTATGGGACACGAACATGAAAAATCAAAAGTGCTAATTTTAAAGGCCTATATGCAAGTTATTGCCATAAAAAATGTATGGGGACACGGGTGGGGGGGCCCTCTGCCCAACCCAGTTCACCCAAGTGCAGTATCGATCGATCACTATCACTTACAAAACACTAAACAAAAATACAGTTGCAATAAAAAGTATGTTAACCCTTTTGGAATGATAAGGATTTCTGCACAAATTGGTCATAAAATGTGATCTGATCTTCATTTAAGTCACAACAATAGACAATCACAGTCTGCTTAAACTAGTAACACACAAAGAATTAAATGTTACCATGTTTTTAATGAACACACCATGTAAACATTCACAGTGCAGGTGGAAAAAGTATGTGAACCCCTAGACTAATGAGATCTCCAAGAGCTAATTGGAGTGAGGTGTCAGCCAACTGGAGTCCAATCAATGAGATGAGATTGTAGGTGTTTGCTTTTCACAAGAAGCATTGCCTGATGTGAATGATGCCTCACACAAAAGAGCTCTCAGAAGACCTAAGATTAAGAATTGTGACTTGCATAAAGCTGGAAAGGTTTATAAAAGTATCTCCAAAAGCCTTGCTGTTCATCAGTCCACGGTAAGACAAATTGTCTATAAATGGAGAAAGTTCAGCACTGCTGCTACTCTCCCTAGGAGTGGGCGTCCTGTAAAGATGACTGCAAGAGCACAGCGCAGACTGCTCAATGAGGTGAAGAAGAATCCTAGAGTGTCAGCTAAAGACTTACAAAAGTCTCTGGCATATGCTAACATCCCTGTTAGCGAATCTACGATATGTAAAACACTAAACAAGAATGGATTTCATGGTAAGGATACCACAGAGGAAGCCACTGCTGTCCAAAAAAAACATTGCTGCACGTTTACAGTTTACACAATATCACCTGGATGTTCCACAGCAGTACTGGCAAAATATTCTGTGGACAGATGAAACCAAAGTTGAGTTGTTTGGAAGAAACACACAACACTATGTGTGGAGAAAAAGAGGCACAGCACACCAACATCAAAACCTCATCCCAACTGTGAAGTATGGTGGTGGGGGCATCATGGTTTGGGGCTGCTTTGCTGCTTCAGGGCCTGGACGGATTGCTATCTTCGAAGGAAAAATGAATTCCCAAGTTTATCAAGACATTTTGCAGGAGAACTTAAGGCCATCTGTCCACCAGCTGAAGCTCAACAGAAGTTGAGTGTTGCAACAGGACAACGACCCAAAGCATAGAAGTAAATCAACAACAGAATGGCTTATACAGAAGAAAATACGCCTTCTGGAGTGGCCCAGTCAGAGTCCTGACCTCAACCCGATTGAGATGCTGTGGCATGACCTCAAGAAAGCGATTCACAGTAAACATCCCAAGAATATTGCTGAACCCAAACAGTTCTGTAAAGAGGAATGGTCAAGAATTACTCCTGACTGTTGTGCACGTCTGATCTGCAACTACAGGAAACGTTTGGTTGAAGTTATTGCTTCCAAAGGAGGTTCAACCAGTTATTAAATCCAAGGATTCACATACTTTTTTCACCTGCACTGTGAATGTTTACATGGTGTGTTCAATAAAAACATGGTAACATTTAATTCTTTGTGTGTTATTAATTTAAGCAGAGTGTGATTGTCTATTGTTGTGACTTAGATGAAGATCAGATCACATTTTATGACCAATTTGTGCAGAAATCCATATCGTTCCAAAAGGGTTCACATACTTTTTTTGCAACTGTAACTGCAGCGTTCGCAGAGTCAGGCCTGATCCCTGCGTTTTTTTGGTAGCGTTAGATACAGTTGCTGACAGCCTAGGAGCTTTTTTACCTGTGAGTCTCACTACTGTACCAGTAAATTTAGAGCCCAAAATGGCAAATCGAAGGTACGCTAGTGAAGAGGCCTACACGTTTCTGAGCATGACAGATAGTGAAGAGGAAGTCACTCATCTGTCAGATTCAGGCTCAGAATACGATCCTGTAGACCACAGTGGCTCCATGACAGATAGCTCTGATGACAGAGTTGTGGTCCCTGCCAAGGACAGGCGTACCAGACCCCGATCTTCTTCTGCTGTTGTTGAGGTGCAAGAACCACAGGGCTCTCGTATGGAGCAGAGAAGTACTAGTGCCGCTCATCGTTCTGGTGAACTGGCAAGCACCAGTGGCCTAGTACACCCTGGTTGTACATCCAGCACTGCAGTGTCACGTGGTGATGTGGCGAGTCTCATAAGTGCAGTTCAAGCTGGCGAGGTGGCAAGCACAAGTAGTGTCCCGCTGCCACCAAGAAGACAAAGACAGGCCCGTCATGCCCATAGTGTCCTTCCTGCAGAATTTGCCAATCCTAATTGGGAATTGGGAATTCAGGTGGAAACAGTTGATTTTACGTCACTTGATTTTTATTCACTGTTTTTCACTGAAGATCTCTATAGATCTATTGTGGACCAAAGTAATGTGAATGCTGGTCAATTCATCGCCGCTAATCCGAAGTCCTCCCTTGCCAGAGATTGGAAACCAATTACGGTTTCTGAATTGCCCCTTTCTGGGCCTATCTTTTGACATGGGCATAGTTAGAATTAGTACAATGCGGTCATATTGGTCCACTGACCCAATTTACCATATGCCCGTGTTCTCTGCCTCCATGGCCAGGGCACGATACAAGCAGATCTTGCGTTTCATGCACTTCAACAACAATGAACTCTGTTGTCCTCGTGGAGACCCTGGATACGATCGGCTCTACAAAATTCGGCGCCTCGTAAACCACTTCAACGAACATTTTGTAGCCTTGTTTACTCCCCATCAAGTTGTCTGCATTGATGAGTCCCTGATTAAGTTTTCTGGCCGCTTATCTTTCAAACAGTATCTTCCCAGCAAGTGGGGTCAAGATGTATAAGCTCTGTGACAGGGCCACAAGCTATACATATAGTGTTATGGTTTACGAGGGAAGAGATAGTCACGTAGAGCCGCCGAACTGCCCAGATTACATAGGGAGCGCTGGCAAGATTGTGTGGGACTTGGTGTCTCCCTTATTCGGAAAGGAGTACCATTTGTATGTGGACAATTATTACACAAGCGTGACACTTTTTATTCACTTGTTTGATCATCAGATTGGCGCATGTGGCACCGTGCGATCTAATCGCTGGGGCTTACCCCAGAGGCTTGTAGATTGCCGTCTTAGGCTGGGGGAGAGAGCCTGCTTGAAGTGTAATAACTTGCTCGCTGTGAAGTGGAGGGATAAGAATGTTTTTGTTCTGTCCTCCCTTCATGCAAACACAAGGGTCCAAATTCCTACTGTGACTGGAGTTGTGGAGAAACCCCTCTGTGTCCACGAATATAACCAAAATATGGGAGGTGTGGACCTCAATGACCAGTTGTTGGCGCCATACCTAGTTGCCCGTAAGGCCAGACGCTGGTACAAAAAGTGTCTGTATACTTATTTCAATTAGCTTTGCTGAACACTCACGTGCTATACAGAGCTTCAGGATGGACTGGATCCTTCCTTACATTCTAGGAAGAGATCGTCAGAGCCCTTCTGTTTCCAGACGGTGCTCTACCTCACCTTCCCGATTCAAATGCAGTAAGCCGGCTGCATGAGAGGCATTTTCCATATGTCCTCCCTAGTACCCTTACCCAACGAGCCCCCCAAGGAAGATGTCGTGTCTGTAGCAAGCGTGGATATAGGCGTGACACCCGCTATTATTGTCCCTCCTGTCCTGACAATCCTGGTCTTTGCATTGGTGAATGTTTTGAATGCTACAATACACTAGTGGAGTTTTAGCGTAGGGTACAGCACTGCAAAGACTAGGACACACTTTCACAGGGTCTCCCAAGATGCCATCGCATTTTGAGAGACCCGAACTTGGAACCAAACCGTTACAGTTACAGTTACAAATAAAAGTGTATAAAAAAAGTAAAAAAAAACAAAAAACACAAAAAAATATATAAAATAAAAAAAACAAAAATAGTTGTCATTTTATTGTTCTCTCTCTCTCTCTATTCTCTCTCTATTGTTTTGCTCTTTTTTACTGTATTCTATTCTGCAATGTTTTATTGTTATTATGTTTTATCATGTTTGCTTTTCAGATATGTCATTTTTTTTATACTTTACTGTTTACTGTGTTTTATTGTTAACCATTTTTTTGTTTTCAAGTACGCCATTCAGCTGCAGCGCGGATTTAGTTATCTTGACAGCAACAGCGTTTGCTCCCACGATGCATAAAGCCGTGACTCCAGCGCTGTAGGAGGTGATTTCACCACACAGTTAAAAAAAAGAGCATATATGCTGAAGCATGGGGGCAACAGGGGTGGAAGAGCGATTTGCTCCTAACTTTTGGGGAGGATGCCCCCGTGCTTTGGCATATATATATTTTTGGCATAGATTGCGTTAAAAAATGTTTTATTTTTTACTATTTTTTTGTATTAGCTTTGCAGGTATGGTATGTCTTACTGTTATACTGTAATGTTACTTTGTTTTATTGTTAACCATATTTTGCTTAGCAGGTACGCCATTCAGTTGCAGCGCAGATTTATTTATCTTGACAGCAACAGCGTTTGCTCCCACGATACATAAAGCCGTGACTCCAGCGATGTAGGAGGTTATTTCACCACCACAGTTAAAAATAAAATGGTGCATATATGCCCATCATTAGAAGTGGGTGGATGAAGGGAGGTATTCTAATGGTGGGCATACCCACCAATCAATCTCTTTTTTTCGTTCAGCCCACAGGCTGCATGAAAAAAAGATTACAATATATGCCCAACAAGGACCAGCAACGTACTGGTATGTTGCTGGACTTTGAGTGGTTATACCAGAATGATGCCTGCGGGTTTAGGTATCATCTTGGTATCATTCTTTTCAGCCAGCGGTCGGCTTTCATGTAAAAGCAATCCTAGCGGCTAATTAGCCTCTAGACTGCTTTTACAAGCAGTGGGAGGGAATGCCCCCCACTCCCACCTTCTTCCATGGTTTTCTCTGCCTCTCCTGTCCCAACAAGGAACCTGAGAATGCAGCCTGTGGTTCCACCAGCTGACCACAGAGCTGATCAGAAACCAGAATGGCTCCAATCATCTCTATGGCCTAAGAAACCGGAAGCTACGAGCATTTCATGACTTAGATTTCGCCGGATGTAAACAGCGCCATTGGGAAAGCATTTTAACACACCAAGCTATTTGCTGAGAGGTATGGTGAGTATTTTGCAGATCTTGCTTTTTGTCACAAAGTTTTGAAAATTGAAAAAAGAAAAAAAAATACAATTTTCTTTTCTTTCTTCATTTTCAAAAACAAATGAGAGCTGCAAAATACTCACCATGCCTCTCAGCAAATAGCTTGGGGTGTCTACTTTCCAAAATGGGGTCATTTGGGGGGGGGGATTTGTGCCATCTTGGCATTTTATGGCCTTCAAAACTGTGATAGGTAGTGAGGAGTGAAATCAAAAATTTACGCCCTTAGAAATCCTGAAGGCGGTGCTTGGTTTTCGGGGCCCTGTATGCGGCTAGGCTCCCAAAAAGTCCCAAACATGTGGTATCCCCGCAGTCAGGAGAAGCAGCAGAATGTATTTTGGGGTGTAATTCCACATATGCCCATGTCATGTTTGAGCAATTTATCATTTAGTGACAACTTTGTGCAAAAAAAAAGTTTGTCATTTTCCCGCAACTTGTGACAAATTATAAAATATTCCATGGACTCAACATGCCTCTCAGCAAATAGCTTGGGGTGTCTTCTTTCCAAAATGGGGTCATTTGGGGGGGTTTTGTGCCATCTTGGCATTTTATGGCCTGCAAAACTGTGAAAGGTAGTGAGGAGTGAAATCAAAAATTTACGCCCTTAGAAATCCTGAAGGTGGTACTTGTTTTTTTTGGGCCCCGTACGCAGCTAGGCTCTCAAAAAGTCCCATACATGTGGTATCTCCGTACTCAGGAGAAGCAGCAGAATGTATTTTGGGGGGTATTATTCTACATATGCCTATGGCATGTTTGAGCAATATATCATTTAATGACAACTTCGTGCAAAAAAAAAGTTTGTAATTTTCCCGCAACTTGTGGCAAAATATAAAATATTCCATGGACTCAACATGCCTCTCAGCAAATAACTTGGGGTGTCTACTTTCCAAAATGGCGTCATTTGGGGGGTTTTGTGCCATCTTAGCATT
This sequence comes from Lithobates clamitans, assembly GCA_037952925.1. NCBI lineage: Eukaryota > Metazoa > Chordata > Amphibia > Anura > Ranidae > Lithobates > Lithobates clamitans. The sequence goes on along the minus strand of JBBGZY010002188.1, from coordinate 308,273 downwards.
TTATGGCCTTCAAAACTATGATAGGTAGTGAGGAGTGAAATCAAAAATGTACGCCCTTAGAAATCCTGAAGGCGGTGGTTGGTTTTCGGGGGCCCCGTACGCGGCTAGGCTCCCAAAAAGTCCAAAACATGTGGTATCCCTGTACTCAGGAGAAGCAGATAAATGTATTTTAGGGTGCAATTCCACATATAACCATGGCATGTGTGAGCAATATATCGTTTAGTGACAACTTTTTGTAAAAAATTTTTTTTTTGTCATTATTAAATTACTTGGGACAAAAAAATTAATATTCGATGGGCTTAACATGCCTCTCAGAAATTTCCTTCGGGTGTCTACTTTCCAAAATGGGGTCTTTGGGGGGGGGGGGGGGTTGTACTGCCCTCCCATTTTAGCACCTCAAGAAATTAGATAGGCAGTCATAAACTAAAAGCTGTGTAAATTTCAGAAAATGTACCCTAGTTTGTAGACGCTATAACTTTTGCGCAAACTAATAAATATACGCTTGTTGACATTTTTTTACCAAAGACATGTGGCTGAATACATTTTGGCCTAAATGTATGACTAAAATTGAGTTTATTGGATTTTTCTTATAACAAAAAGTAGAAAATATCATTTTTTTTCAAAATTTTCGGTCTTTTTCCGTTTATATCACAAAAAATAAAAATTGCAGAGGCAATCAAATACCATCAAAAAAAGCTCTATTTGTGGGTATAAAAGGATGCAAATTTCGTTTGGGTACAACATTACATGACTGCGTAATTACCAGTTAAAGTGCAGTGTCAAATTGTAAAAAGTCCTCTGGTCTTTAGGCAGCCAAATGGTCTGGGGCTTAAGTGGTTAATGTCTAAACTGCTGGCAACATAAGTGAGTACACCCCTAAGTGAAAATGTCCAAATTGGGCCCAATGTGTCAATATTTTGTGTGGCCACCATTATTTTCCAGCACTGCCTTAACCCTCTTGGGCATGGAGTTCACCAGAGTTTCACAGGTTGCCACTGGAGTCCGCTCCCACTGCTCCATGACAACATCACTGAGCTGGTGGATGTTAGAGATCTTGCGCTCCTCCACCTTCCGTTTGAGGATGCTGCACAGATGCTCAATAGGGTTTAGGTCTGGAGACATGCTTGGCCAGTCTATCACCTTTACCCTCAGCTTGTTTAGCAAGGCAGTGGTCGTCTTGGAGGGGTGCTTGGGGTCGTTATCATGTTGAAATACTGCCCTGCGGCCCAGTCTCCAAAGGGAGGGGATCATGATCTGCTTCATTATGTCACAGTACATATTGGCATTCATGGTTCCCTCAATGAACTGTAGCTCCCCAGACCATGACACACCCACCACCATGCTTGACTGTAGGCAAGAAACACTTGTCTTTGTACTCCTCACCTGGTTGCCGCCACAGACACTTGATACCATCTGAATCAAATAAGTTTATCTTGGTCTCATCAGACCACAGGACATGGTTCCAGTAATCCAGTCTTCAGCAAACTGTTTGCGGGCTTTCTTGTTCATCATCTTTAGAAGAGGCTTTCTTTCTGGGATGACAACCATGCAGACCAATTTGATGCAGCGCGCGGCGTATGGTCTGCGCACTCACAGGTTGACCCCCCACCCCTTCAACCTCTGCAGAAAACCTCTGGATATGACACTGAGCATGTGCACTCAACTTCTTTGGTCAAACATGGCAAGGCCTGTTCTGAGTGGAACCTGTCCTGTTAAACCGCTGTATAGTCTTGGCCACTGTGCTGCAGTTCAGTTTCAGGGTCTTGGCAATCTTCTTATAGCCTGGGCCATCTTATGTAGAGCAACAATTCTTTTTTCCAGATCCTCAGAGAGTTCTTTGCCATGAGGTGCCATGTTGAACTTCCACTGACCAGTATGAGAGAGTGAGAGCGATAACACCAAACTTAACACACCTACTCCCCATTCACATGTGAAACCTTGTAACACTAATGCCCCGTACACACGGTCGGACTTTGTTCGGACATTCCGACAACAAAATCCTAGGATTTTTTTCGACGGATGTTGGCTCAAACTTGTTTTGCGTACACACGGTCGCACAAAGTTGTCAGAATTTCCGATCGTCGACAAGACTAGAAAAGGCCAGTTCAGAACCAAGCGCGGCACCCTTTGGGCTCCTTTTGCTAATCTTGTGTTAGTAAAAGTTTGGTGAGAGACGATTCGCGCTTTTTCAGATCGTTTTCTGCGGTTCAGTTTGTGCTTGTGGGTTTGTATCTGCTCTTCAGTGCGTGCAAGCAAGCTACGCGTGACTTGTCATTGTGTTCTTGTTCGTTCGTTACTGTTTTTCAGGTCGCTCTTCACAGGCCTTGCTGTTCTTCAGTGCGTTCTGTTACTTCGTTCTGAGCAGCCGACCATTTTCTAGCCATGTTGCGTATACGTACTCCTCGTAGAGTTCGTGCTGTGCGGGGGCTTGGTGTTGGGGTCCTGACCTTGACACAAGTCCAGTCCATGAACAGGGTGGGGAGGAGTTCATGGACCAAGAATTGGTTGCTTCAGCGTGACCAGTTCTCTCATATGCCTTTGCTCCGTGAGATCCGTGAGAATAATCCTGATGATTTCAGAAACTTTCTCAGGATGACGGACCCCGTGTTGCACCATTTGTTGGCTTCGCTGACCCCTTATATTAGCAGGCAGGATACCTGCATGAGGCAAGCCATCATTCCGGAGCAGAGGCTAGTCGCTACCCTGCAGTACTTGGCGACAGGGAGAAGCCTGCAGGACCTCAAGTTCTCGACAGGCATCTCCCCCCAGGCTCTGGGGATCATTATCCCAGAGACCTGTTCTGCCATCATCCAGGTCCTGCAGAAGGAGTATATGAAGGTAAGATTTTTATCCTTTAATATCACATTTTATTGTATTTAATGTTTGCTAATATATTGTATTTCTTTCCTCATTCCCTAATTACCATGATTGTAATATGCATCCTCATGCATGCTGGATTTTTCTGTAATTAATTTTTTAGTCCTTCATACAGATTGGCCTTCAATAACCTCCCCAGCATGCTCTCCTGTCCTATATTCACCTCATGTAGTCATTTAACAATGTATTTTATCAGCTCCATAGTAGTGCTTTACCCCAAACACCCCCTAAAATGTTTAGAAATGTGATTTGTGCTTTAAATTCAGGCAGAGTGCCAGAGGCTTTTTTTTGGTGGTGTCCCAAAATCATTTTTATTAACCCTCCCTCCCTCCAACTGCTAAGTCAGCTGATCCCAATTCTCTATCTATCCTCAATCATCTATCTGCTGACTTTGCCAAACCCATACACACTATACCCATCTCTTTTGTGCTCAGATTTATGGATGAATTACCCAAAGCATTTAGTGCAAGGGCCTGCCTGTATACTTTCAAATGGTACTGTTTTAAGTTTTTGTATCTTATTATTAACTTGACAGGTAATAGCAGAATGTCCAAATGTCCTCAAATGTGTACAGTGTGTATTTATATCTTTGTATTATGACACTTCTTACCTGTCCAGTGGGCTGCCAATAGTGTAACTAAGGAGGGGCTGTTCCAAGTAATACCCTGTATTTAGGCATTCATCTCTCAATGAAGTGGAGAGGGTTACCTGTCCCAGATCCCCCCCCCCATAATGTTAGAAATGGCCCATGAGAGGGGGGGAGGGGGAATATGATAGGTGTACCTTATACTTTGGTGTTGTTAAATTCCCCTTAATAAATGCTATCTGGAGGTTGGCCAAGAATGTTTGTGTCTAATCTACTTGCCATGTTTATGTGCAAAAATAGTAATTTATTTTTGTTTTCCTCAACAGTTTCCTTCCACGCCACAGGAATGGCAGACTGTGGCCTCCCACTTTGCCCAGCGGTGGGACTTTCCTAACTGCGGAGGGGCAATTGATGGGAAACACGTCCACATCGTCCCACCACCCAACTCGGGGTCGTACTATTTCAACTATAAGGGGTTCAATAGTATTGTGATGTTGGCGGTGGTGTCGGCTAATTACGACTTCTTGTATGTGGGCGTGGGGAAGAATGGCCGGATGTTCGATTGTGGAGTCATCGCCCAAACGGAGTTTTACAGGCGTCTCCAGAATGGCAGCTTGGACTTGCCACCTCCAGAGGACAATGTGGAAGGACTCCCATTCGTCTTCGTTGCTGATGAAGCGTTTGCGCTGGGGGACCATCTTATGCGGCCATTCCCTATGAGGACCCTCACCCCGGAACAGAGGGTTTTTAGTTACCGGCTGGCCAGAGCCAGAAGAGTGGTGGAGAACACATATGGAATCCTGACCAGCCGGTTCCGCCTATTTCTGACACCCATCCATATGGCGGAGTATAAACTTAATCATATAATCCTGGCATGCTGTATTCTCCATAACTTTTTACGCAAACATTCGGCCAACTATGCTGGCTCAGTTGGGCCTGAGGCCGGAATGATACATGAAACAACACTGACGGCGCTTGAAAGTGGCCGTCCTAGCTTGCCCTCCCTGAGTGCCCGTGATGTCTGGTTACGATACCTGAAGTTCTTTGCGGGTAGGGGGACCATCAATATGCCAGCAAATTTGTGAAGCCTTTATCAAATAAAAAACCAAAAAAAAGAAAATCTTTGTTGACATTTACTGCTTGTGTTAGTTTTAGCTGACCCTGACAGAAATGTGTTGAGTCCAGAAAATGGCGTGATTGTGTGACCTTATACAAAGCACTGTTGGGTGTTATTTACTAAAGGCAAAGACACTTTGCACTACAAGTGCACTTGAAACTGCACTGAAACTGCACTTGTAGTGCAAAGAGGATTTGCCCTTAGGAAATAACCCCCATTTTCACAGAAAACACCAATTATTACATCACCACCAAAGTGTTTTAGCGTTGACACAATAATCCACACATTCTTGATTAACAAACTTTTTTATACCTGCACAATCACATGTGCATTTAGAAAAGATTTTTCAAACAAACCAACATGTTTGTTGTATAACAATTTTTGGGGTAGCATTACAAAAAATAGAAATGTCCATTTAAGATAAAACAGGCATGTGTAAAACCAACAAGAAAGACATAAATCTTGAACCTACAAAGTTCACATTTGGTAGAATTTGAAGGCAATATTAGACATGAGTATTTAGGAACTGTGTTTGATATTGCGTTCAGATGGGGGGAAGTCACCCCAGGAAAAGCCAAATTTGGAAGATGCACACAAATTTCCCAATGTCAACATGTGCTAGCTGCCATCACGGGGGATCAAGGGACGTGTTTTGGGGGAGAAACCACTTCCTCTCAGCTACTTTATAATTGAGGAAGGGGTTGCACCCCCAAAACGCATCCATTGATCTCCCGTGATGGCAGATAGCACATGTTGGAACACTGTGTGCATCCTCCAAATTAGGCTTTTCTAAAAATCGCTAAAACATTTTTAACATTGTAGCACACAAAAAACAAAGGGATTGGGAGGGGTTTTAAACTCGCCCCAAAATATCAATGATGTTTTTATTTTTTTGAATAACATCATTGATGTTTTTCTTGAGGTTTTCCAATTGTAAATTACACCCCATGATCTCCCCGATCAGGATCTGTGTACTTTCTGATGTGAAAGGATCTGGATCCACAACATCACGATCACCTAAAAAGAGAGAAACCCCCCAAAAAAAGGTATCAAAAATATGCCGGCATCCATCTCTTACCTGAGCCTGTGGTCGCAGACACTCACCTGTTGTGGTGACTAGTTCCACCACGTCTACTTTCTCCTGCTCTTCTTGGGTTGGTGGGATTTCCCCTTCTTCCAGAGGTGGGGGGTCTGTGGTCTCCTCGGATGAGAGGTGCCCTCCGAGTCTTTTCTACCCTATGTAAAACAAAAATGCTATACTTAGCACACAGAGATTTGATGGCAGAACTATAAATAGGAAACATTGCTTGTAAGTGGGGTACAATTGTCTGTTTGGGCAGAGTTCAAAAATGGAGCATTTTCAGTGTCCTTTGTCAAGCTTCAATACTTTACCTGTTTGGTACAAGCTTCACAGATGTAGCCCCCCCCCTATAGTATACACTGGAGCACCTGTGTGGCCCCCTAATAAAAATGGTGTTCTTGTGTCCCACACTAGTGCTCCAGTGTCCAGATGTGAAAACAGCTGCTGAGTGTCCTCTCCTTACACAGAATCTAGTTTGCATTTCATTCTAGTAACAAAGCCATCTACGCAACCAAATTAGTTTCAGACAAGTAGTGCGTAAAAATTGTGGCCAAATGCATTTGGCCTAAACAATGGTGTTTTATAGGCCAAAAGAAAAATGTTTGATACGAACGAATAATGTGCCCATGAACATGAAAGTTGCCATTTAAAAATGTACACTTGTAAGAAAAGCACATGGAGCAGCACGAACGTAAGAAACATAAAGAATAGGAACACAGGACAACTACTTACTTTTTTGCTGCACTCTGCAGATCTTTCTGTACTGCTCATGTTCTCGTAATTTGAGGTCCGACCACCGTTTCCTGAGCTGATCTTTCGATCGTCGTACCCCGAATTTCCGGTGCAGACTCTTGACTACTTTCGCAATTATCTTGGCCTTTCTGACATTGGGGTTGGGGTAAGGTCCATACTTTCCATCATAGTCGGCCTTCTTCAGGATGTCGAACATCTCCAACATCTCCCCAAAGGACATATTTGAGGCCTTAAATCGTCTCCTTCTGGTTCGTGACGTTTCAGGCTCCGGGCTTTCCTCCCCCTCCTCCTCGTTGCTATAATTAGCACGCACCTGCTGTGTATCCACCATGTGCTCTTCCCCCACTGCGCAGAACGAAAAGGGGCGGTGAATAGACTAGAAAGAACGTCAGGGGTGGGCGGAGTTACACGCATGCGCAGTGTGTATAAAGCGTAACACGCGTGCGTATTACGTACGATCTGTGAGCGGAGGAAGGAGCATCGAAAGCGCCGATCGTGATAACGAAGGTAAGATCTAAACTTGGGCCTATACTGCTTCGAAATGGAAGCCTATATTGTAACCAGATTAGGGGAGTTTGGCCTGACCTTAGGGTTTGTCTTGTGTTGTGTCTTGCAGATAAAATGGATGGCTTCAATGACCACAACTTCCTCGCCCTGTTCATAGACAAATACAGGGAGCTGCCCTGTCTGTGGCAGGTGAGACACCCCCATTACAACAATAAACAAAAGAGGCAGGCAGCGCTGGAGAAACTGCTGGAGTTGGTGAAGCCGGTGGTCCCCACAGCAACCATCCCCTATTTAAAAACCAAAATTGGTGGCCTGAGGAGCACTTATCTAAGGGAGCACAAGAAGGTCACAGATTCCCAGGGGTCCGGAGCTGCAGCAGATGACGTTTATGTCCCCAGGCTGTGGTACTATGAGAGACTGCGATTTCTGTCAGACCACACTGAAGTCAGGGAATCCCTCTCCACTCTTCCTTCCACTCTTCCTTCCACCCCAGCTGAGGCTTCCGATGTCCAACCTGGGCCTTCCAGCCAGGAAGAAGTGGAGGAGCCCAGCTGGAGTCAGGTATAGCATTGTTCTACTCATTTCTGGGCAATAAATAAATTATGTTTATTAGATGTTCTTATTGATCACTAATTGTTGATTGCAAAAAGTGTTTTACATATCAATAGACAGTAGTGGGCACCCAAAATTGGGACAAGAATGAAAAATTCTGGCATCAGAATGATAGTCTGTTATATTTGTTAACATTCAATTTGCAACAGTCATGAGGTGAAAATTGTGTGTGATTGATAAAAAAACTAAAACTATATCCCTTTTTCATACACAGGAAGACCTCAGCCAGGAGGAGGTTGTGGAATGTGGCAGTCAGGAGGAGGCGGGGATTAGTGGCAGCCAGGAGGAGGCGGGGCTAAGTGTCAGCCAGGAGAAGCCTGGGACCAGTCGCAGCCTGACTGAATCGCAGGTTCCTCCCCTTGGCCTTCCATATAAAAAAGCAAGGAAGGCGACTCCCATGCAGGATTCTGCGCTCAGGCTTATTCAGGAGGCTTCTGTGTCCCTCAGAGCCTTACCCACTCCATTAAGAGGCCTTTGCCTGCATGGCTGCCACAAAACTGCAGGGCATGCAGGAGGGTCAACGCCTCCTGTGTGAGCAACTTATTTATAAAGTCCTAACTAAGGGGGTGAGTGGGGAACTAACACCCAAGACCGACGTGATTGAGTTGGACCATCCTCCTCCTCCTCCTGCTGCCACAACTCCACCACCAGAGCCACCACATGGAAGGAAGCGTGGAAGGAAGACAAGAGAGTGATGACCTGGGTTCAGTCTGGTCTGACAAAAGCTGCAGTCTCTCGTATGACCACAGCCTGGGGACACAGATGTCATCTGCTGCTTTCTGGATCTCTGGGACTTCTGGACCAGACTGCACTCCCTTAGATAAGGACTCCTCAGGCCACCAATTTTGCTTGAAAATAATTGATGTCTGCCCTGGGGGTCCAAGGCTTCACCCATTTCTGCAGTTTCTCCAGCGTTGCCTCCCTCTTTGTTTAGTTGTGAGCCCTTAATAAAAGTTTTTTTTGGGAAATTATACTCTCCTGTGTGTGTTTTCATCCAAAAAGGACAGTTTGTTGGTGACGATTCAAGTAAATTTCTAACATGTGAAATTAACAAGGGACAACAACACCAAACAAACTCCTACAGATTAACCACTTAAGGACCAGCCTCATTTTGGATTTTAGGTGTTTACATGTTTAAAACAGTTTTTTTTTGCTAGAAAATTACTTAGAACCCCCAAACATTATATATTGTTTTTTTTCTAACACCCTAGAGAACAAAATGGCGGTCATTGCAATACTTTTTTTTGCACCGTATTTGCGCAGTGGTCTTATAAGCGCACTTTTTTTGGAAAAAAATCACTTTTTTGAATAAAAAAATAAGACAACAGTAAAGTTAGCCCAATTTTTTTTATATTGTGAAATATAAAGTTACGCCAAGTAAACTGATACCCAACATGTCACGCTTCAAAACTGTGCCCGCTCGTGGAATAGCGTCAAACTTTTACCCTTAAAAATCTCCATAGGTGATGTTTAAAAAATTCTACAGGTTGCATGTTTTGCGTTACAGAGGAGGTCTAGGGCTATAATTATTGCACTCGCTCTACCGGTCGCTGCAATACCTCACATGTGTGGTTTGACCACCGTTTTCATATGCGGGCGCTACTCACGTATGCGTTCGCTTCTGCGCGCGAGCTCGTCGGGACAGGGCGCTTTAAAAAAATTTATTTTATTTTATTATTTATTTTACTTTATTTTATTTATTTTTTCACAGTTTTTTAAAAAAAAATTGGATCACTTTTATTCCTATTACAAGGAATGTAAACATCCCTTGTAATAGAAAAAAGCATGACAGGTCCTCTTAAATATGAGATCTGGGGTCAAAAAGTCCTCAGATCTCATATTTAGACTAAAATGCAAAAAAAAAAAAAAAGTAGTTTAAAAAAATGACACAAAAAAAATTGTGCCTTTAAGAGAAGTGGGCGGAGCCGACGTAATGACATTGCTCCAGCCGTCCTATGGTATAGAGACGGGTGGGCGCCATCTTGGCCTCACTCGTCTCTATACCCAGGCAGAGAAAGGACCCGATCGCCTCCGCCACTACCGACGGCTCCGGTAAGCGGCGGAGGGCGCGGGAGAGCGGCGGGAGGGGGGTGGCACCTCTCCCGCCGCCGATAACGGTGATCTCGCGGCAAACCCGCCGCAGAGACCACCATTATCGTGTACAGAAACGCCCGCCCTAAAGATGGATACCTCGGTTGTGGCAGCAGCTGCTGCCGTTACCGAGATATCCATCTTTTAAAAAATGATGTATATATACAGTGGCCGGTCGTTAGAACAACATATCAATGGTGTTGTGGTAACTTGACACACAAAACACACACAAAAATTTTCTGGAGTACAAATACAAATCCCCAAAAAAAAAAACAGCCTTGAAAAAAATACAAACCCCAAAAAACTAATCTGCCCTAAAACCAAAAAAAAACAACACCAAAACAATGTTGTCAGATGTGACAAATCAAAATATATTGAGGGAATCCCCATAAATAGTAAAGAAATACGTTTGTGAGAAGTCTGTGTGAATATGAGCAGCAAAAATACTTAATTCTTGTCACATTATAAAGAAGAAGAGAGTGCGCTGTATTAAATCATTTTTAACATTGCAGCGTGACGAAAGTGCTGTATCCATTGCGAACGCTAATTTTACCAGACCGTGTCGGAATTTCTTCTGAGCATGCGTGGTACTTTGTGCGTCGGAACAGGCCACACACGGTCGGAATTGACGCGATTGGATTTTGTTGTTGGAAAATTTTATAGCCTGCTCTCAAACTTTGTGTGTCGGAAAATCCGATGAAAAATGTCCGATGGAGCCCACACACGGTCGGAATGTCCGACAACACGCTCCGATCGGACATTTTCCATCGGAAAATCCGACCGTGTGTACGGGGCATTACAAGTCACATGACACTGGCTAATTGGGCCCAATTTGGACATTTTCACGTAGGGGTGTACTCACTTTTGTTGCCAGCGGTTTAGACATTAATGGCTGTGTGTTGAGTTGTTTTGAGGGGACAGCAAATTTACACTGTTATACAAGCTGTACACTCACTACTTCACATTGTAGCAGAGTGTCATTTCTTCAGCGTTGTCACATGAAAAGATATAATAAAATATTTACAAACATGTGAGGGGTGTACTCACTTTTGTGAGATACTGTGTGTGTATATATATATATATATATATATATATATATATATATATATATATATATATATTATATCTATCTATCTATACACAGTATCTCACAAAAGTGAGTACACCCCTCACATTTTTGTAAATATGTTATTATATCTTTTCATGTGACAACACTGAAGAAATGACACTTTGCTACAATGTAACGTAGTGATTGTACAGTTGTGTAAATTTTCTGTCCCTTCAAAATAACTCAATGCACAGCCATTAATGTTTAAACTGCTGTCAACCAAAGTGAGTACACCCCTAAGTGGAAACGTTCAAATTGGACCCAAAGTGTCAATATTTTGTGTGGCCACATTATTTTCCAGCATAGCCTTAACCCACTTGGGCATGGAGTTCACCAGAGCTTCATAGGTTGACACTGGAGTCCTCTTCCACTCCTCCATGAGGACATCACGGAGCTGGTGGATGTTAGAGACCATGCGCTCCTCCAACTTCCATTTGAGGTTGTGCCACAGATGCTCAATAGGGTTTAGGTCTGGAGAAATGCTTGGCCAGTCCATCACCTTTAACCTTAGCTTTTTTAGCAAGGCAGTGGTCTTCTTGTAGGTGTGTTTCATGGTTCTATCAATGAACTGTAGCTCCCCAGAGCCGGTAGCACTCATGCAGCCCTAGACCATGACACTCCCACCACCATGCTTGACTGTAGGCAAGGCAAACTTATCTTTGTACCCCTCCCCTGGTTACCACCACACACGCTTGACACCATCTGAACCACATAAGTTTTATCTTAGTCTCATCAGACCACAGGACATTCCAGTAATCCATGTCCTTAGTCTGCTTGTCTTCAGCTAACTGTTTGCGGGCTTTCTTGTGCATCATCTTTAGAAGAGGCTTTCTTCTGGGACAACAGCCATGCAGACCAATTTGATGCAGTGTGCGGCATATGGTCTGAGCATTTATAGGCTGACCCCCCCACCACTTCAACCTTTGCAGCAATGTAGGCAGCACTCATACGTCTATTTCTCAAAGAAAACCTCTGGATATGACGCTGAGCAGGTACACTCAACTTATTTGGTCGATCGTGGCGTGGACCTGTCCTGTTAAACCGCTGTATGGTCTTGGCCACTGTGCTGCAGCTCAGTTTCAGGGTCTTGGCAATCTTCCTATAGCCTAGGCCATCTTTATGTAGAGCAATAATTCTTTTTCAGATGCTCAGAGAGTTCTTTGTCATGAGGTGCCATGTTAAACTTCCAGTGACCAGTATGAGAGAGTGAGAGCGATAACACCAAATTTAACACACCTGCTCCCCATTCACACCTGAAACCTTTTAACACGAACAAGTCACATGACACTGGGGAGGGTAAATTGCTAATTGGGCCCAATTTGGACATTTTCACATAGGGATGTACTCACTTTTGTTGCCAGCGATTTAGAGATTACTGGCTGTGTGTTGAGTTATTTTGAGGGGACAGCAAATTTACATTGTTATACAAGCTGTACACTCACTACCTTACATTGTAGCAAAGTGTCATTGCATCTGCTGGGGGACCCTGGGGGTCCCGATCTGGAGCCAGTTGCAGCCCAGTCCATCCTCATCACTAGAGGCTCTGGTGAACACCTGCTGGCTCTTGGACTCCACGCCCCAGGGAATCTTACGCTCTAACCTCGGTGGGATCCGTGTTGGTGTTCCAGTGGCCCTGCCTTCCTTACCACCCTGACTCCCATCCACAGCAGTCAGCCGTAGGGTCCACTACCTTGCGGTGCACTCCTGATCCCAACGGTGTGCATCTGTCACCTAGCCTCAAGGCGACCTGACAATTTGTTTGAAAAACTCTGTTGAACGTGGAGAGAACCCCGCTCCAGTATTGATGAAGATTTGGGCAACGCCAGAGGAGATGAATGAGGTTCCCAGATGTCCGTCTACATTTACCACATAATAAGCCTACCCATTTTATGGCATTTCATGGGAGTGTAGTGCACTCTAAGCAGAATATACAGTTGGGACACTTTCTGAGATACATATAATGCTAATCTTAAAACTGGATTCACACGTTTCACTTCCTGTATGTTGTGTTACAGCAGGTATGTTAAAACAAGTTGTGTCATACTTTAATGTGCACTACATTAACTCTTTCACTGCCAGGTCCGTACATCATACGGACCTACAGCTACAGAAGTGCCTATAGGTGGCCAGGTCATACGGCGTACAGACCTCATTTCTCCCTCTCCTATAAGCTTATGGTCACTTCAATGACTATAAGCTTATATCAGAATTGTTCAGCAGACTCTTCTAAACAATGCTATAACTCTGATCAATGGATTACAACCCACTGATCAGAGTTATTAACCTCAAATCTGACCGCTCCCCCCCACCCATGCCTCCGCTTCCCTGTCCCCTGCCACTCCATCTCCCACCGCTAAATTTCACCTAGAATTACTCCCCCCACTCTCCTTTCCTATCCCTTTCACCCCGCTTCTTCGACCCAGCACTGATCACTCTGCCTAAAAAATCTGTAGCAGCTTCTTCTTATTCTACTGGCCTAACGTGCTTTCACAAAATGTATGGTTTGGGGGGTCTTTTACAAATGCTGAAAGCTGTAAGTGAAAAAGGAAAACCTCCATATTTTTAAAGAAACTTTTTCACTATTTCTCAAACAGGCGCAATTTAAAATTTACAAATTTGTTATTTATTAAATCAATACAGGTTAAGCTTTTATATTTAGTAGGATTTGTTTTTATGTTTATATCTGCTAAAAATTATTTTAGAAATTTTTTCGCAAATATATTGTTTGATAAACATTTGCGCAAATATCGTGGGACCTTTAAAAATCAGTAGTATCTTCTTTTTATTCTACTCATTCTATGCTTTCAGGAAATATATGGTTTGGGGGGTCATTAACAAACTCTGAAAGATGTAAGGCAACAATAAAAACCTTCAGATTTTTGGAGAAATGTGGTTATTTACATTTTTGCATATGTTTAGTTTTCACCATTTTGCAAAAAGGCAAAATTTAAAAATTACAAATATGTTATTTTTTAACTCAATATAGGTTAAGCTTTTATATTTAGTAGGAATTTAGCAGGAATTTTGTAAAATTTGCCATGTTTATATCTGCTAAAAATTATTTTAGAGAATTTTTCGCAAATATATTGTTTGATAAACATTTACGCAAATATAGTGGGGCCTTAAAAATCAGTAGCACCTTTTTGTTATTCTACTGGTCCTATGCATTCAGAAAATATATGATTTGGGGGGTCTTTAACAAACTCTGAAAGCTGTAAGGGAACAATGAAAACCTTCAGATTTTTAAAGAAATGTGGTTATTTACATTTTTGCGTACTCTCAATTTTCACCATTTTGCAAAAAGTTGTAATTTAAAAATTACATATGTTTGTTATTTATGAACTCAATACAGGTTAAGCTTTTATATTTATTCTGCAAACAGGACTTCTTATGACTTTCTTTTGAACAATGGCTTACTTCTTGTCACTCTTCCATAAAGGCCAGATATGTGGAGTGATTTATATATTACACAGGATTTATATAGCGCCAACAGTTTGCACAGCGCTTTAAAACATAAGGGCAGAGGGTACAGTTACAATACAATTCAATACTAGAGGAATCAGAGGGCCCTGCTCGTTAGAGCTTACAATTTAAAAGGAAAGATCAAGTGATAAAAGGTAATAGCTGTGGGGGATGAGCTGATGAAGAAAATAAAAGTACAGTTATTAGGTGGGGGGGGGGGCAGAATAGACTTCTATGAAGAGGAGTTTTTCAGGGTTTGTCTAAAAGCAAACAGAGTAGGAGATTGTCAGACAGGTTGGGAGCTAGAGAGCAGGAGGTCTTGGGAGGGACAAAGAGAATGATTTGGTTGATATTGTGGAACTAGGTTAATGAAAAAGCTGGGGGGCGAATTGTGTATGGCTTTATAAGTTGTTTTTAGTATTTTAACTTTAATTAGTTGGGTGAGCAGAAGCCAGTGGAGGGATTGACAGAGAGAAGTAGCAGACACTGAACGGTTTGGTAAGGTGGCTGAGCCTGGCAGCAGTATTCATGATGGATTTAAGGGGGATAGCTTATGTAAAGATAATCCAATGAGGAGGGAGTTGCAGTAGTTGAGGCAAGAGATGACCAGGGAGTGAATTAGAAGCTTAGTGTTGTCATTGGTTAGGAAGGGGTGCATTGGTTAGGAAGGGGTGCATTTTGGAGATGCTGCATAGGTTGAGATGGCAAGCTTTGGACAGGGATTGGATGTGGGTTCGAAAGGATAGTTTAGAGTCCAGGATTACACCTAGAACATAGCCATGTGGGGACGGGTTGCTAGTTGTGCCATCGATCTTATCAGATAAATCAGGTGAAGAGGCATGTGGGGGAGGAAATATTGAGCTCGGTTTCAGATAGATTGTGTTTGAGAAAGTGGTGAGACATCCAGGCTGATACAGTATATCTGTAAAATAGTGATGCCTGAGGAGACCAAAGGCGTTGAGTTTTTTGAGGAAGGGGAGGTGGTCCACTGTGGCTAAGGTAGTAGGGAGGTCCAGGAGACAAAAAAGTGAGCAAAGAGATGGGGCACAGGTTGTTAAGATTGGTGGGGTCCAATGAGGGCTTTTATGTATAGAGGTGACTAGTGTATGTTTTAGAGAGTTGGGGAATATGCCAGAAGAGAGGGAGAGATTGAAGATGTGAGTTAGAGAGTGAAGGATAGAGCCAGAGGATGACCGTAGCATATGTGAGGGAACAGGGTCCAGGGGAAAGGTGGTTAGGTAGACAAAAAAAGTTTAGTAACCTCATCTATAGTGGCAGGGTTGAATGAGGGAAGTAATGACTGTACCTGTGGACATGGAGTATCAAGTGGAGATATCCTCACGAATTGCAGCAATCTTATTTTTGAAGTGATTGGCGATCTCCGGGTCAGTGAGTGAGTTAGTGGGTGGAGGCAGTGGAGGACAAAGTGGAGAGTTAAAGTGGATATAAACCCAATGTCATCCTTTCTAAACTACTGCCATAGGGGTTATCTATAAGGATATACATGCCTCCTGCATGTATCTTTACCTGTCAAATGTTTCCCCTCTGTCTGTTATGAGACCCGAAAAACTGCAGATTCTGTGGGTGGGTCTGTTGTCTGGAGCTCGGTGGGTGGAGTCGTGATGTCAGTAAACTCCCCGCCCACCTCTACACTCCCCTTGTCAATATGCATTTTCTCCTGTGTATTTCTTACACTGAACTTCTGCTATGATCTCTAACATCCAGTGAAAAGACAATCCTTGCAGAGCTGCTGAAGAAAGGAGTGGGGGTGGGAATTAAAAAATAATGCATGTCTTAGGCTAGTGCACGAGATATGTAAATCACCTGTCACTCACAGCAAGGGGGAGGATTTGGCAAAGTTTTTCTGTTTGTCAAGTTTTATCTCACTGAACAATAAAAGAGGACGCCGCGGAGGAGATGCCAGACGAGAACACTGGAGGAAGAACCAGAAGAACCAGAAGAAGAAGAAGATGGAGGAAGAAACCGAAGGAAGATAAAAGAAAGAAGATAGAAGAAAGAAGAAGCATTTAAATAAAGGAATTGTCAAAAACTGTCTCTTGTCATTTTTAACATTTTTGACAGTTTTTTAGTGAAATGGTACCATTTCACACAGGGGGAGGGCCGGGATCTGGGGGTCCCCTTGTTAAAGGGGGCTTCCAGATTCCGATAAGCCCCCCGCCCGCATACCCCCACAACCACCGGGCAAGGGTTGTGGGGATGAGGCCCTTGTCCCCATCAACATGGGGACAAGGTGTTTTAGGGGGCTACCCCAAAGCACCCTCCCAATGTTGAGGGCATGTGGCCTGGTACGGTTCAGGAGGGGGGCGCTCTCTAGTCCCCCCCCTCTTTTCCTGCGGCCTGCCAAGTTGCGTGCTCGTATAAGGGTCTGGTATGGATTTTTGGGGGGACCCCACGCCGTTTTTTTTAATTTTGGCGCGGGGTTCCCCTTAAAATCCATACCAGACCTGAAGCATTTGGTATAGATTTTTTTAAGGGGGGACCCCACGCCATTTTTTTAATTTTCATTTTGGCCGGAGTTCCCCTTAATATCCATACCACACCTGAAGGGCCTGGTATGGAATTTAGGGGGACCGCCACGTCATTTTATTTTTAAATTTTTATTCGGGCGTTCCCGTGAGCCGTGAGTAGTTTTAAATGACTTTTTTTCCTTTGAAATGTCATTTTGCTGTCAGACTGTTCTAAACACGGGAAACATGCGCCCCTTTACAGGCATACTATAGACACCCCCTAGGTATGAAATTTAAAGGGATATTAAACTTTTATTGTTTCACTTTAAGCATTATTAAAATCACTGCTCCCGAAAAAACATCAGTTTTTAAAACTTTTTTTTGCATTGATCCAGGTCCCCAAACACTTTTTATGACAATACCATGCATATAAGCCTTTAAAATTAGTACTTTTGATTTCTCCCATAGACTTTTAAAGGGTGTTCCGCGGCAATTCAAATTGTTTGCTGTTCGGCGCACTGGCTTACAGCCGATGTTCGATTCGAACATGAGTTCGACTCAAACTCCAAGCTCATCCCTAGCGGTGAGGAGGCATGAATTGTATTTTTGGAGGGCAGCTTTATATTGGTTGAAATGTTTCTGAGACTTATAATATAAATTACATTTCACCTTCCCAGTGTAACAAATTGTAAAAATGTGTAAAACTACTCCACACTGATTTTTTTTTTTTTTTTTGTAAGTTTTTCAAAAGTTCAGTTTTTCCCAGAAAAAAACAGGGAAGAATTTTTTTTTTTTTTCATGGCTTCAAAATTTCCTGGAAATTTTACATTTCTAGTTAGCAACCAAGTCATGTGATCACCATGTCAGCACTTCCGTGGGGATCACATGACTTGGTGAACAAAAAATTACATATGGCCAAACATAAATGTAAAATATCATTTTTTTAAGGTTCTCTTCTCTAGTTAGGCTGCTAGGCTAAATTGAGTTTTTTGGCTTCACTACAATCAGTGGAGCAGCAATTGATTGTTCTTGTCTGGTCAGGGTTTCCAGGCTGGGTGTTTGATTTTTGCCACCTACGTCTGTAAGAAGCTTCCAGAATATAGGGCAGAGAGACTCAAATGACCGGCATGAATATTTATTATGCTCCAGTTAGTCCCTGGAAGGAGGCGTCCAGAAGGTGGCAATAAGTGTTTGGGGCCTTTCCAGTGTGTTCTTTCCTCTCCAGGGAGGCTTCCAGTTCATCTGGAGTTGCTGTTCCTGGGAGATAGCTACTAAGACAAGAAGTTGCAGCCTGGTCCTTGCTGCAGACAGTCCTTGCTGTGGACCCCTGGGCGTGCAGGTGCTGGAAGGAGTCTTGATGCCAGAGGATGCTATATGGATCACCTATGATTCACTTATTTAATGTTGCCAAAGCCTGCAACCCTTTCATCTGGAAGAACTACAGTTCCACCACTAAGTGTTTAGTTACATAAAATTGAGGAATTTTGTGCCCTTGATGGCCGCCCTATGAAGACACTGGGACCAAGCCTTTGACTGCATACCCCCTTTCCCCCATCCTCTCCTTTTTCACTACCCAGACACCCCCCCCCCCTCCCCTCTACTCTCCATTCCCCTCTTTGGTGATATCACGACCAGTGGAAATTCAGAACTGAAGAATTCAGTAAAGTGAGAGACGTACCCTCCCGTTGTATGGGGACCTCTTGAGTCAGGTTGACCCTACATGGTTCTTCCTACTATGATCTATATCTGTGACCATGTATGAATATTATTTTACATTTACATATTATTATTATTATTATACAGGATTTATATAGTGCCATCAGTTTGCACAGCGCTTAACAAAATAAAGGCAGACATTACAGTTACGTTACAGTTTGGTACAAGAGGAATCAGAGGGCCCTGCTCATTAGAGCTTGCAATCTAAAAGGGGAGGGTCAATTGATACAAAAGGTAATAGCTGTGGGGGATGAGCTGATGGAGGAAGTAAAATAGTGTATTAGTTAGAAGCAGGATAGGCTTCTTTAAAGAGAAGGGTTTTTAGGGATTGTCTAAAGATGGATAGATTAGGGGACAGTTGGACAGATTAGGGTAGGGAGTTCCAAAGGATGGGAGAAACTCTGGAGAAATCCTGGAGGTGAGCATGGGAGGAGGTGACAAAGGAGCTAGAGAGCAGGAGGTCTTGGGAGGACCGAAGAGAGTGGCTTGGTTGGTATTTTGGGACTATATAAATATATAAAGTATGTCTTTTTCATTATGCGTCTATATTATGTTGGGGTCTCCCCACAGACTTCGTGTTTCTGCATTGTCCTCTATTGTATCTTAAAGAAAAAAAGAGGTTGCGCTAGTGCTAATGAAACATAATAAATAATTGACAGTGACAAATTTCATATATATCAAAAAAATCAATGTGTAGAACTCTAATATTGAAAAAAGTCCATAAATTGAAACCTCAATCAGGTGTTATACGGAGTCCAAAAAAAAATTAATAAACATCAATGAAGTGTTATTAAATGTCCAGAACCCCAATAGAAAAGATAAAAATAAAAATAAAACTAATTGTGAGAAGTAAAAAATCCAAGTGATGAATAGTGAAGATCAGTAACAGCGAGGAAGAGTCCACCACCAGGTACTGAAGGGGTTACTCCTTACCAGAATGCCATGACCCCCCACTACAGAGGATCACAGCAAGCAGGGATCTTTTAAAGCCAGCATGGAGATTAACAGCGGTGTCCACCAGGGGTCATCACCTCAGCAGCCGCTCCAACAACCCAGGGCATTGATACCATGAAAATAAAAAGGGGCTCACATAGTGTAAAACCACTTAACGCTTTATTAAAATAGATAAAAAACAGTTGTACACTTACAAAGTGTCAGATGATTGAACAGCCTTAAGTCCGGCTCCGTGGCCACCGGAGCTCGGACAAACCCGTCCACTGGAGATAGATTCGCTTGGGGGTGACGTCAGCGCGTCGTCTGGCTCCGCCCTACGCGTTTCGTGACAACATCACGTCTTCCAGGGGCACAGGCGGCGCGCTGCGTCACCCTTCTTAAATAGTGCTGAATCCGACCAAGCCTCACTGTGGATCACCGCACTCGCCGGACCGCACAGACCACCGCATACACTTCCGGTGTCAAAGTGCATCCAACGGTGCGATCGACCAGCGGAGACCACATAGTCCAGCCAGCACAAATTTAAATCAATGTATATTCACAGAGCCTTATGTATTAGACTATTCCTCAACGGGGTGCCCAATACAGGATAAGCTTAATGACCAATATCTATACATGCATATGCACAATTACACACAAAACGAACAAAGCGTACTAGGTTAAAAAGTACTATATTAAAAAACTTTCTCAATTTGTACCACCATAGACTCACCAATCAACAAAAAACGATCCAGGTTGAATGGGTTGAGCTAAAGGGAATCCTGATCACATTATGGAATAATGGATAGAGGGCCTATGAAAGCCTCCAAAAAGGGGGTTAATGAGGGGCAAGTAAGAGCCTCCAGCCCAATACCATCTACTGGAAGCGACGGCGCCAAAGGGCGTATGTCGTTCCCTTTTATAATTAGAGAAAGGTTTAGATCTTGGAACAGAAAATAAAATGTGTAAAAAACATAAATAAAATGAGGTCAATTGACTCCAGATGCATGAATAAGAACTGGAGCAAAAGGGGTCAACAGGATCCAACCCTCAGAGCCTCCAACAAGCTCAACTAACTTCAAGGTGCTCATCTCCACCCCAGACAACGGAGCTCCGAAGCCGGAAATGGGATATTTTGGCAGTTGTAGTCACCAACTGCCAACACCTAGTGAGTAGCACCATCTAGTGGGTGTGCCAGGAATTATAGCGAAGGTCCATATTCCAAATGGAAATGTCAGTGTATAACTCCTGATGTAAATGAAAGCAAAATTGGCAAAAGGTGTATATAAAGTGGGTCTCTTTTTTGTTACAGAATTAAGGATAAAATAGATGTGATAAAATAAATTATAAGGGATTAAGAATGGATTTCAACCAATAAGCAAATGTTGTTCAAAAAGGGGCATTGGTAACAAACCATAAATTAGAAAGGAAAATTGTGCATATGTATGACCCAATATAACCCTGCAGACACTGACGTCAACCTACGTTAAGAGTTATTAATAAACGCATTAACATCAGTGTCAACATTTAACCCAAAAGGGGTATAAGTTCGAAGTCGGTAAATCCAAGACATTTCACATTTGGAAATTTCTCTTACAAGAGAGCTCCCCCTCCAATGTGGTCTGTACTTGTCAATCCCAACGTACAGAGTATTGGAGGGGTCCCTGCCGTGCACTTCGTCAAAGTGTCTCGACACGGGGTGCTTATCAAAACCCCTGCGGATATTACCAATGTGCTCTAATACATAAGGCTCTGTGAATATACATTGATTTAAATTTGTGCTGGCTGGACTATGTGGTCTCCGCTGGTCGATCGCACCGTTGGATGCACTTTGACACCGGAAGTGTATGCGGTGGTCTGTGCGGTCCGGCGAGTGCGGTGATCCACAGTGAGGCTTGGTCGGATTCAGCACTATTTAAGAAGGGTGACGCAGCGCGCCGCCTGTGCCCCTGGAAGACGTGATGTTGTCACGAAACGCGTAGGGCGGAGCCAGACGACGCGCTGACGTCACCCCCAAGCGAATCTATCTCCAGTGGACGGGTTTGTCCGAGCTCCGGTGGCCACGGAGCCGGACTTAAGGCTGTTCAATCATCTGACACTTTGTAAGTGTACAACTGTTTTTTATCTATTTTAATAAAGCGTTAAGTGGTTTTACACTATGTGAGCCCCTTTTTATTTTCATGGTATCAATGCCCTGGGTTGTTGGAGCGGCTGCTGAGGTGATGACCCCTGGTGGACACCGCTGTTAATCTCCATGCTGGCTTTAAAAGATCCCTGCTTGCTGTGATCCTCTGTAGTGGGGGGTCATGGCATTCTGGTAAGGAGTAACCCCTTCAGTACCTGGTGGTGGACTCTTCCTCGCTGTTACTGATCTTCACTATTCATCACTTGGATTTTTTACTTCTCACAATTAGTTTTATTTTTATTTTTATCTTTTCTATTGGGGTTCTGGACATTTAATAACACTTCATTGATGTTTATTAATTTTTTTTTGGACTCCGTATAACACCTGATTGAGGTTTCAATTTATGGACTTTTTTCAATATTAGAGTTCTACACATTGATTTTTTTGATATATATGAAATTTGTCACTGTCAATTATTTATTATGTTTCATTAGCACTAGCGCAACCTCTTTTTTTCTTTATGCTTTTCCACATTTGATGTTTTTGTGAAGGTTGCTGCTGTTCACTGTATTTTATTTCAACACTTGGTTTTTAGCGCAGTTTCTTTTACCATTTTTACATTTACCTGCAAACATCCTAGTAACTGCTGCTCTTAACTCTTTAAATTTTAGTAGTCTAAACACATGGATATTTTTGAGTTCAGGGCTAAGAGGGTGGTCGACACCACCGGGGTTTTCGATTCCAACCCCACCCCTATTGACTCAGGAACAAGTGGTCTCTTTGTCCGTTTAAAGAATTTGACCATATCTGAACTACACACACAATGGGACATAGCCTATCTTGAGACCTATATTAGGGAGGCTATGGTTCCCAGGAGTCTGAGGTGGGAAATATCCCCCCATAAAGGTGAGGTTGACCTAGAGGGGTGGTTTAAATTCTTCAATGACTCCGGCCTTGGCCTCCTGCGTTTCCTCATCCAGAGGAAGACCAACAAATTGGCCCGTCTGGATGATGAGATTAAGATTGTCAAGGAGAAACTGACACCCTCTGCCTCCAGTGAGGAGTATAGGGAGTGCTCTAAAACCCTTCTCAAAACATTAGAGAAGGAAGAAAGAGACCAAAAGGTCAAAAAGAAGAAAAAATACCTAAGGGACAGGGAAGACTACCAGGCTGGCCTAGTCTTTGCCTGGCAGAAAAAACTTGCCTCAGAACAGGTAGAAGATACAACTATGGACACCCAGCCAGCAAATGGGGGAAGTTTGAGATCTACATTGAAACCTACCCCTGCCCATAGAGAAAGGGAGTATCAGCACTCTCCGGTGAGGAACACTTCCAATAGGAGCAGAGATAAGAGGAACAACAAAACTAAGGGTAGATTCCCGATACCTGCACCTATGTATCCTCACTCAGGTCCAACCCCCTATACATTTAGTAATCATTATGATTACAGCTACGTCAACCAGCTTGATAGGCAAAGGGTTAATTCACCACGCCCTTGGGGTACCCCAAGGGGGGGGCCAAGACCAGGTGAGTCTCAGCGCCGACCTGGTCCTGACTATAATAACTACACCCATTACCCGACTCAAGATAGGGATTTTGGGTCCAATATCCCTATTCAAAATCGCTTCTTTCCCCTTTCCGACGCTGAGGCTCCAGACTTTTATGACCAGCAGTCTCAGGGACGTACCTATAATGGGGCTGAGAGAGACATGGGGCCTCACTATCCCGCTAGATATGCAGGTGATTATGATCAACCAAGACCGAAACCCGTCCCCAGGTCACAGGGGGCACAGGGTGGTTCGGATTTGGGTTTTTCCAGGACCAATCAAGGCCAAAAAAGGCCAGGAGAACGAAAAGAGGAGTCAGAGGGGGGAGGCGGGTCCAACAAATCAAAAAGAAGGCGCCCCTAGGAACAGGAGTGTTTAACTTGAGCAAACAGACACTGACCGACTCTGAACTACAACTGTTAGACAAGGGTCTGAAATTTGCTCCGCCCAGGAATCTGAGCAAGTTCCAGACATACATGGACATACACAAATATATACGAAAAATCAATATTAAGAGGTATATATTACACAATCCCATTGTGAGTAATGCGAGTGGTTCAGGCTCAAGTTTTAGGCATTCAGGCCTTGCTAATGCCTCACTTTTCAACCCTCCAGGGTCCATCGCCCCGGCGGTTAAGACCTTTAAGGAGGTGGTTCTGAGGGATTTGGAACGTATTAGGGTCAAAAAAACAAAAATGAGCGCCACCTTGGAAGCTGGTTTAGACTCTTTGTGTAATAACAAGTCATTGGTTATCCGCCCTGCGGACAAGGGTGGGGGGATCGTCATTCTTGACCGAAGCGATTATCTTGCAGAGATGCATCGGATCGTGGATGACCTAGATACGTACACCCCCCTCACGAGAGATCCTGGTGCTACATATAAGAAAGAATTAGAGTTAATAGTAGACAGGGGTTTCCATCAGGGTATCCTGGACAAAAAAGAGAAACTCTTTTTGATACCGAGGGCCCCCCGTACCCCTGTCATCTATTATCTCCCCAAGGTTCATAAAAGCCTCACTTGCCCCCCGGGACGGCCGATTGTCAGTGGCATTGATTCGGTTACGTCCCGGGTGGGCAAGTATATAGACCATTTCCTACAGCCTCTTGTTCAAAAGGTCCCCTCCTTTATCAAGGATACCACACAGGTCATTAACATGTTGTCCCATGTAGTGTGGAAGCCAGGTATTAGGTTAGTCACTGCCGATGTGACTTCACTTTATACCATCATACCCCACGAGTTGGGGTTTGAGGCAGTAGAGATGTACCTAACTCGAGACTCTGATCTCGCCCCGCCCCAAAGGAATTTCATCATGGAGTTACTTTATTATGCAGCGAGCCATAATTATTTTTGGTTCGACCATCAATTTTTTCGCCAGGATAGGGGTGTGGCCATGGGGGCTAAATATGCCCCCAGCTTGGCCAACCTCTTTATGGCCAAGTGGGAGGAGGACGTCGTCAAGGCCTGGACCAGACCACAGGTGATCCTGTGGGCCAGATACATTGACGATGTCCTCCTCCTATGGGATGGTAGCGAGACTGAGCTTGAGAACTTTATGACCTTTTTGAACGATAACAACAGGGGCATTAGGCTGAACTTTGAGACAAGCATGGAAGAAATCAGCTTCCTTGACCTTAAAGTCAAGGTCCAGGGTGATAGATTGGTGACGTCCACCCATTTTAAGGCTACGGACAGGAACTCCTTCATTCCCCTTGACAGTTGTCACCATGAGTCTTGGCTGAAGGCGGTCCCAATGGGGCAATACACACGCCTTCGGCGGAATTGCACCGAAATCGAGACCTTTGATAACCAAGCAGCCTCTCTGACTAAGAGGTTTGTTGAGAAGGGCTACGATCAAGCTGCACTATTAAGATCGCTGGCACAAGTGAGGGAAAAAGATAGATCCCTGTTACTAAATACAGGCCAACGACGTGACAATGAAGGGGACTTTAGTCTACCTTTTATCACCACCTTCTCCACCCAGCACCGCCAGATCAAAGACCTGATAAAGAGACACTGGCACATTCTAACCACAGACCCAATTCTAAGTACGGTCCTACCTGACAATCCTCGCATTATATTTAAGGGTGCATCCACGCTGGGCAATAAAATCGCCCCAACAGTGCAGGATCCACCCATCACCAACAGGTCCTTTTTTCATGACCTCACAGGGTACTACAAATGCAGAAATTGCCAAGCCTGCTCCCACAACAGCGATAGAGGTAGGAAAATAAATCAATTTATGTCTGCTAGTACCTCACGAACCTATCAGGTTAAACCTTTTATAACCTGTTCGTCAGAGGGGGTCATTTATCTTATTCAATGCCCCTGCGGATTGCAATATGTGGGCAGGACCAAGAGGGCCCTTAAAGTTAGATTATCCGAGCACATTGGTAATATCCGCAGGGGTTTTGATAAGCACCCCGTGTCGAGACACTTTGACGAAGTGCACGGCAGGGACCCCTCCAATACTCTGTACGTTCGGATTGACAAGTACAGACCACATTGGAGGGGGAGCTCTCTTGTAAGAGAAATTTCCAAATGTGAAATGTCTTGGATTTACCGACTTCGAACTTATACCCCTTTTGGGTTAAATGTTGACACTGATGTTAATGCGTTTATTAATAACTCTTAACGTAGGTTGACGTCAGTGTCTGCAGGGTTATATTGGGTCATACATATGCACAATTTTCCTTTCTAATTTATGGTTTGTTACCAATGCCCCTTTTTGAACAACATTTGCTTATTGGTTGAAATCCATTCTTAATCCCTTATAATTTATTTTATCACATCTATTTTATCCTTAATTCTGTAACAAAAAAGAGACCCACTTTATATACACCTTTTGCCAATTTTGCTTTCATTTACATCAGGAGTTATACACTGACATTTCCATTTGGAATATGGACCTTCGCTATAATTCCTGGCACACCCACTAGATGGTGCTACTCACTAGGTGTTGGCAGTTGGTGACTACAACTGCCAAAATATCCCATTTCCGGCTTCGGAGCTCCGTTGTCTGGGGTGGAGATGAGCACCTTGAAGTTAGTTGAGCTTGTTGGAGGCTCTGAGGGTTGGATCCTGTTGACCCCTTTTGCTCCAGTTCTTATTCATGCATCTGGAGTCAATTGACCTCATTTTATTTATGTTTTTTACACATTTTATTTTCTGTTCCAAGATCTAAACCTTTCTCTAATTATAAAAGGGAACGACATACGCCCTTTGGCGCCGTCGCTTCCAGTAGATGGTATTGGGCTGGAGGCTCTTACTTGCCCCTCATTAACCCCCTTTTTGGAGGCTTTCATAGGCCCTCTATCCATTATTCCATAATGTGATCAGGATTCCCTTTAGCTCAACCCATTCAACCTGGATCGTTTTTTGTTGATTGGTGAGTCTATGGTGGTACAAATTGAGAAAGTTTTTTAATATAGTACTTTTTAACCTAGTACGCTTTGTTCGTTTTGTGTGTAATTGTGCATATGCATGTATAGATATTGGTCATTAAGCTTATCCTGTATTGGGCACCCCGTTGAGGAATAGTCTAATACATAAGGCTCTGTGAATATACATTGATTTAAATTTGTGCTGGCTGGACTATGTGGTCTCCGCTGGTCGATCGCACCGTTGGATGCACTTTGACACCGGAAGTGTATGCGGTGGTCTGTGCGGTCCGGCGAGTGCGGTGATCCACAGTGAGGCTTGGTCGGATTCAGCACTATTTAAGAAGGGTGACGCAGCGCGCCGCCTGTGCCCCTGGAAGACGTGATGTTGTCACGAAACGCGTAGGGCGGAGCCAGACGACGCGCTGACGTCACCCCCAAGCGAATCTATCTCCAGTGGACGGGTTTGTCCGAGCTCCGGTGGCCACGGAGCCGGACTTAAGGCTGTTCAATCATCTGACACTTTGTAAGTGTACAACTGTTTTTTATCTATTTTAATAAAGCGTTAAGTGGTTTTACACTATGTGAGCCCCTTTTTATTTTCATGGTATCAATGCCCTGGGTTGTTGGAGCGGCTGCTGAGGTGATGACCCCTGGTGGACACCGCTGTTAATCTCCATGCTGGCTTTAAAAGATCCCTGCTTGCTGTGATCCTCTGTAGTGGGGGGTCATGGCATTCTGGTAAGGAGTAACCCCTTCAGTACCTGGTGGTGGACTCTTCCTCGCTGTTACTGATCTTCACTATTCATCACTTGGATTTTTTACTTCTCACAATTAGTTTTATTTTTATTTTTATCTTTTCTATTGGGGTTCTGGACATTTAATAACACTTCATTGATGTTTATTAATTTTTTTTTGGACTCCGTATAACACCTGATTGAGGTTTCAATTTATGGACTTTTTTCAATATTAGAGTTCTACACATTGATTTTTTTGATATATATGAAATTTGTCACTGTCAATTATTTATTATGTTTCATTAGCACTAGCGCAACCTCTTTTTTTCTTTATGCTTTTCCACATTTGATGTTTTTGTGAAGGTTGCTGCTGTTCACTGTATTTTATTTCAACACTTGGTTTTTAGCGCAGTTTCTTTTACCATTTTTACCTCTATTGTATCTTGTACTTTGGTAAGACTTTAAATAAATGTAGCGCTGACAAATTTTCGATCAGGCACTTATTTGTAAATTTAGTGGGTTATCTGTTCTGAACATAGTTCAGAGTTAATTTATGGCTAAATTAGCCTCTGTTCCAGCACGGGCTGTGTTGCGTGCAGTTTCACACTGTCGCCTGTAGGTGTCGTTGTCACCATAGGTCGGTGTTGGAAAGCAACAAGCTGAAGTATATTGAGTGCTCTTCTTTCCCAGAGGTAACTCGGCAGAGGTGGTCCACTGCTATGCATTCTGGGAGAGAGTACTTAAGGGGCAGACGCCATTTTTCTTTCTCTTTTACCTGCTGGCCCTCCTGGCCTAAAGGTATGTGACGGGGAGTTCTACTTCGTGGCCCTCCACGCCAGAGGGCTGCATTGCTGCAGCTGTGCAGGTAGGCCCAGAAGCCTGTCTGGGGCCTACTGTTGCGGGGATGGTCCTGTACTGTCTGCCCTGCGGGAGGAAGCCAAGAAGCCGGACAATTGAGAAGACCCAGAGGAGGACCCCTCTTTGGAGAGGTCCGTGCAGAATGCTGGTGTCTCAAGAGGGGCCTGGTGACTCAATTGGAGGATGCATCCTAACTTAACCTATCGCACAAGTACTGCCGGGTCGGCTTAAAGGTTCTGGTACTGTGTTGCAGTTCATCTAAAACTACTACTAGGTCCTGTTGCAGAGGATCGTACAGTAAAATTGTTCTGTGTCAGAGACTTTTTGTTCGTGCTACGCTCCGGCTGCTAGGTCAGTGAGAGTGATCTATCCGGGCGGGCAAAAATTTAATCTTGGACTGAAGGTATATTCGTCCCTGAGATTTAAAGTCCTCAGTGTCCTAAAGAAAAAGGTATTTGAACTTCCCTGCAACTCTTCTTCTACCTCTTTCCTGCTACTTCTTCAAGTTACTTCCTATTAAAGCACTGAAAAAGACTAAAGTGGCTGGTGCCTACATCAGATACAAAGCTCACCATGAACTCTAAGTTCTGTTATTGGTGAAACTACAGGTAAAGAGGTGATGGTAACAGCCTGATATAAATCAGCAGCTCCTTCGGGGGTTAGTGCTACATAAAGAATTAAGAAAAACATAAATAAATGATAGATCAACAATGTAGCTCACATAGAAAACATATAGAAAAGGAAACCAAATTATTCCTATCTGTAATCTATTTCAGTAGAAATGTATATCCTGGTTTCTGATTGGCTATTGTCTCCATCATTTTTATGTTTGCTAGCTCCTAACTTTTTATATGTCCTCCCAGTGTTCGCTGTTAGTTATGAGCAATGATTTTTGTCCTGCATAGATATTTACAGATCTGTGGAAGAAGGGAAATCAATAAGTTATTTACCAGATGCCTATAAATTCAATGGAGCAGTTAGTAAACTATAAACTGTTTATTTTTAGATTTTGCAGAAATGGGACATGAACAGGATGAGGAGAAAGATGAGAGGGGATCAATCTGCCTAAAATATCTCTTATTCCTCTTCAACTTCTTCTTTTGGGTGAGTTTCAAAATAATCTATTATCAAACAGAATACCTGACTGAGAAGCCTCTGATGGGATTGCCGCTGGGCATTTACACTTTCGCATTTTGTTTGCTACAAAAAGACAGATTGTCTTTAAAAGATTAGTAGATTGATTTTTGGTAAATGTTATGACATTCATTCTGCTGAATGAACGCCCAGCACATACTAATCTAGATGTCCCATCTCTGCCAGGAAAGAGCAAGGGGGTGTGCCAATATTCTAAGGCTTGGTTCACACTACTGTGATGCGATTTTGACATGATTTGCAGTGCGATTGTATAGTGTGACTTTGGATGCATTTTGGATGTGGTTTGCATGTTCTATGGGGCCAAATTGCATGGTAAATTGCACCAGGTCCAGGAACCACATGGTGTCCCACCGATGTGAGTGGGCACCTTTTAAAACAAATGCGATTTCCATCATCATGCGATTTTGTGTGACTCAAGTCGCATCTGAAATCGCACTAGTGTGAACCAGGCCTAAACCATTCAGCAAGCAGTATGTGTTCTATTTCAAATGTCATTTTATGCATTGACATACCTCTTTTAACTCAGTCTGTTCAGACAGTATGGTCAGCTGCTGAATTGGCACCATCCACAGGCAGCTTAGCTCTTCAGTAAGATGCAGAAGTTAAAGAGGAGTTCCACCCAGGGGGTCCAGTAAAAAAAAAAAAATTAAAAGTCAGCAGCTACAAATACTGAACCTGCTGACTTTTAATTGGACACTTACCTGTCCCCGGGTCCAGCGATGCGGGGGATCGAAGCCCCACTCGTCTCCCCCTCCGTTCAGCTGCGCCGGTATTGCAACTGTGGGCGCCAGGCTGTGGCTTCACAGCCTGGTACCCACTACGCATGCACGAACAGCGCCGCGCGCCGTGATTGGCCGCTCAGTCACCTGGGACCTGTAATGGGTCCCAGATGATTGACAGGAGTGAGGGAGCAGAGCGGAGCCCTTCCTGTGCCGAGGGGGAAGTGATGTCACCAGCCCAGGCACTGGAAGGGACAGACTATGAGGGACCCCCTAGCAACAGGCATTTAGAGGTAAGTTAAAAAAAAATATATCCAATTTTTTTTTGTTTTGTTTTTTAGGATTTTTCATTTATTTTTGTTTTTTTTGGGTGGAACCCCACTTTAAATCCCAACACAATTTTACTTCAGTTAATTGCTGTAAAGAGGATGTTTTTCCAGTCTTTTGAGGTGTAAGAAGCCAATAACGTTCCTAAGCCCTTTCTCTGTCTGTGAAATACTAACACTGACTGAGGGAACATGGAGGAAGTGGGGAGGGTCTAGCAAGGACTAAACTAACTAGCACTAAACAGGAGGGAGGGAGGGAGAAAGGAAGATACCACAATCACATGGGTAAACAAGTTGAAGTGGCCCAAAACCGCCACTAGATGTCAGCATCTACAGAAAAATGATAACCTCATGCAGTTTAATACAAGACACAAAAAATACATGAAAGTGGAACAGAATAGTCTATGCAACCTGATCTTCCCTCTATTCAACCCGTCACCACCCTATCCACGCTGGAAAAGGTTTAGATAAAGCTCTAATTTAGGAAATACATAAAGAAAAATATGGAAAAACAGTCTTTAGTTTACTTATTCTTTAAAAAAAAAAATTTCCTTACGCTGGTGTAATTAACCTACCGTATATTATCAAGTATAAGCCGAGTTTTTCAGCACATTTTTTGTGTGCTGAAAATGCCCCCCTCGGCTTATACTCAAGTCAAGCACTTTTCTGCAGCAGAGAATGACATTTTCCAAACCAACTTTGGGGCCCCGTATGTCGGGGCCACTTGGTGCTAGGAACCCCAAATTTGGTGTGCAAACCCAGTGGAACTAGCACTACAACAACTAGCACTGGGGTTCTTAGCACCAAGTGGCCCTGAGATACGGGGCCCCAAAGTCGGTTCGGAAAATGTCATTCTCTGCTGCAGAAAAGTACTTGACATTTTCTGAACCGAATTTGGGGCCCCGTATCTCAGGGCCACTTAGTGCTTGGAACTCCAGTGCTAGTTGTTTGGATATGTTGTAGTGCTAGTTCCACTAGGTTTGCACACCAAATTTGGGGTTCCTAACACCAAGTGGCCCTGTGATACGGGGCCCCAAAGTTGGTCAACTGTGTCCATCTGCAGCAATGTCATTTCGGGACTATTTGGGTCCAGAGACCCCAAATTTTGGCTGCAGCTAGGGGGCACACAGGAACCCTTAACTACCAAGCTTGAAGTTTGGGGGACCTATGGCTGCAAATGGGCACAGTGAGGCTGCAAATGGGCATTGTTGACCCTCTTTTCCACTTACAGTAGCTGCGCATTTCTCACCCTCGTCTTATACTCAGGTCAATAAGTTTTCCCAGTTTTTTGTGGTAAAATTAGGTGCCTCGGCTTATATTTAGGACGGCTTATACTCGAGTATATACGGTACATCTGTCTTCAGGCGGAGATTTTACAACTCATCGGAGTTAAAATCAGCCTGCAGGGGGCATGTCTTTTCTGTAAGTGGATGGGATGCATACAGTGCATCCGGAAAGTATGTTACAGCCTTATTCCAAAATGGATTAAGGACCAGTTCAAACTACATGCAGTCCAGTGCGTTTTTTTCTGCATCAAAAACGCATGGAAAGTAGGTTATATGGTTTTCAATGGCATAGTTCACACCAGTGCTTGCAGTTCCAGTGCGTTCCAGTTCCAGAAAAAAAAGTAGAACATGCTGCATTTTTTCTGCACTGGACTGTACTGAAACGCTGTAAAACGCATAAAAAACGCACTCTTAAATAAGGACAAGTGTGTTTCAGTGAGTTTTTGTTGCATTTAGGTGCGTTCCGGTGTGTTTTTGTTACGTTTTGAACTATGCCATTGAAAACCATATAACCTACTTTCCATGTGTTTTTCATGCAGAAAAAAAAACGCACTGGACTGCATGTGGTGTGAACTGGCCTTAAGAAAAAAGAGGGGGGAAAAAAGCACTGGACTGCATCAAAAACGCACCAAAAATGCATCAAAAACGCACTGGAATGCATCAAAAACGCACATGCAGAAAACCACCTGGAACGCATCCGGACTGCGTTTCTATCCATTATTTTCCTTAAAATTCTACCAATACCTCATAATGACAACGTGAAAGAAGTTTGTTTGAAATCTTTGCAAATTTATTAACAATAAAAATAAAAAAAAAGCGATTTGGGAGAAGGGCCTTAGTTAGGGAGGTGACCAAGAACCCAATGGTCACTCTGACAGAGCTCCAGCGTTTCTCTGTGGAGAGAGGAGAACCTTCCAGAAGAACAACCATCTCTGCAGCACTCCACCAATCAGGCCTGTATGGTAGAGTGGCCAGACGGAAGCCACTCCTCAGTAAAAGGCACATGACAGCCTGCCTGGAGTTTGCCAAAAGGCACCTGAAGGACTCTCAGACCATGAGAAACAAAATTCTCTGGTCTGATGAAATAAAGATTGAACTCTTTGGCCTGAATGGCAAGTGTCACGTCTGGAGGAAACCAGACACTGCTCATCACCTGGCCAATACCATCTCTACAGTGCAGCATGGCTGTGGCGGCATCATGCTGTGGGGATGTTTTTCAGTAGCAGGAACTGGAAGACTAGTCAGGAATGAGGGGGAGATAAAAGCAGCCATGTACAGAGACATCCTTGACGAAAACCTGCTCCAGAGCACTCTGAACCTCAGACGGGGGGAAAAGGTTCATCTTCCAACAGGACAACGACCCTAAGCACACAGCCAAGATGACAAAGGAGTGGCTATGGGACAACTCTGTGAATTAACTTGAGCGGCCCAAACTTGAACCCAATTGATCTGAAAATGGCTGTGCACCGACACTCCCCACCCAACTTGATGGAGCTTGAGGGGTCCTGCAAAGAATAGGAGAAACTGCCCAATAATAGGTGTGCCAAGCTTTTAGCATCATACTCAAAAAGACTTGAGGCTGTAATTGGTGCCAAAGGTGCGTCCACAAAGTATTGCGCAAAGGCTGTGAATACTTATGTACAGTGGATATAAAAAGTCTATAAATGTCAGGTTTCTGTGATGTAAAAAAAAGAGACAAAGATAAATCATTTAAGAACTTTTTCCACCTTTTAATGTGACCTATAAACTGTACAACTCAATTGAAAAACAAACTGAAATCTTCTAGGGGGGGAAGTAAAAATAAAAAACTAAAATAATGTGGTTGCATAAGTGTGCACACCCTCTTATAACTTGGGATGTAGCTGTGTTCAGAATTAAGCAATCACATTCAAACTCATGGTAAGAAGGAGTCAGTACACACCTGCCATCCTTTAAAGTGCCTCTGATCAACCCCAAATAAAGTTCAGCTATTCTAGTAGGTCTTTCCTGACATTTTCTTAGTCGCATCCTACAGCAAAGGCCATGGTCCCCAGAGACAAAGCATCAGAGGGATCTCATTGTTAAAAGTAATCAGTAAGGAGAAGGGTACAAAAGAATTTTCAAGGCATTAGATATACCATGGAACACAGTCATCATCAAGTGGAGAAAATATGGCACAGCAGTGACATTACAAGAACTGGATGTTCCTCCAAAATTGATGAAAAGAAGAGAAGAAAACTGGTTAGGGAGGATGCCAAGAGGTCTACAGCAACACTAAGCCTAGGTTCACACATATGCGATGCGGGAGCCAGCCCGATTACAACATTGCATCTCTCTTCCGCAGGCAGTTCACACTGCCCTCTGCAAACCACTGCGGGTGTCAATACAATGTTAATGACACCTCCGGATATTGCGAACTGTGAACTCGCACAGGAATCAGATCGCATGGGTGTTCTCACCGATTCCAGTGCGGGAAAAAAAGTCCCTGCAAATCCAAAGCGAGTTCAGTCATACAACTGTGTGGCTGAACTTGCATTGCATACACATCGCATGCGATCGGCACCACAGTACGGGTGCGAATCACATGCCATGTCTGTGTTCGCATAGGTGTGAACATGTGACAACAATCTCCCGTTTTCTTCATAAGTCTGGGCTATGGGGTTGAGAGGCAAGACGGAAGCCTTTTTTTCCAAAGAAAAACATCCAAGGCCGGCTAAATTTTTCAAAAAACATCCGAAGTCTCCAAAAAGCATGTTGGAAAATGCGTTATGGTCTGATGAAACCAGGGTTGAACTTTTTGGCCATAATTCCAAAAGATATGTTTGGTGCAAAAACAACACTATACATCACCAAAAGAACACCATTCCCACAATGAAGCATGGCGGTGGCAGCATCATGTGTTGGGGCTGTTTTTCTTCAGCTGGAATAGGGGCCTTAGTCAAAGTAGAGGGAATTATGAACAGTTCCAAATACCAGTCAATATTGGCGCAAAACCTTCAGGCTTCTGCTAGAAAGCTGAACATGAAGAGGAACTACATCTTTCAGCATGACAACGGCCCAAAGCATACATCCAAATCAACAAAGGAATGGCCTCACCAGAAGAAGATTCAAGTTTTTGAATGGCCCAGCCATAGCCCAAACCTGAATCCAATGTAAAATCTGTGGGGTGATCTGAAGAGGGCTGTGCACAGAAGATGCCCTAACAATCAAATTTGGAGTGTTTTGCAAAGAAGAGTGGGCAAATATTGCCAAGTCAAGATGTGCCATGCTGATAGACTTATACCCAAAAAGACTGAGTGCTGTAATAAAATCAAAATGTGCTTCAACAAAGTATTAGTTTCATGCCGCGTACACATGAGCGGAATTTACAACAGAAAGAGTCCGATGGGAGCTTTTCATCGTATATTCCGACCATGTGTATGCCCCATCTGACTTTTTCTGTCGAAAATTCAGACGGATTTAGATAGAGAACATGTTCTATATTTTTCCGACGGAACAAATTACTATCGGAAAAAACGCTCGTCTGTATGTTCTGACGCACCAAAAACGACGCATGCTCTGAAGCAAGTACGAGACGGAAGCTATTGGCTACTGGTTATTAAACTTCCATTTTCTAGTCCTGTAGTACGTGTTGTACGTCACCGCGTTCTGGATAGTCGGAATTGGGTGTGACTGTGTGTATGCAAGACAGCTTGAGCAGAATTCTGTCGGAACTCCTTCGGAAAAACCTTCAGAGTTTATTCCGACGGCAAAACCGGTCGTGTGTACAGTGTGCACACTTATGCAACCATGTTATTTTTTTTTTATTATTATTTTTACTTCCCTCCATCTAAAAGATTTCAGTTTGTTTTTCAGTTGAGTTGTACAGTTTATAGATCACATTAAAGGTGGAAAAAGTTCTGAAATTATTTATCATTGTCTCATTTTTTTACACAGAAACCTGACATTTTAACAGGGGTGTGTGTCCTTTTTATATCCACTGTACATGCGATTTTTGAAAATTTTTTATTTTTGATAAATTTGCAAAGATTTCAAACAAACTTCTTTTACAGTTTCAATTACCCCATGTATTATTTGTAGAATTTTGGGGAAAATAATGAATTTAATAAATTTTGGAATAAGGCTGTAAAATAACAAAATGTGGAAAAAGTGAGGCGCTGTGAATACTTTCCAGATGCACTGTATATAGGGTAACAAGTCCCTTTTTGAAATGCAACTTGGTGATGTCACTCTGCTGTTTACTGTTCTCCTTGCCAGAGAGGACGCTGTACCTGAAGATTTGCAGTGCAAGGATCTCCCTGCATCTGCTATCTGCAATATTCATTCTGTGGATCTGTGCTTCCTCCAGCTCTCAACTGCTGCTTCTTGAATATTTTCCCACCAGTCATCAGATAACCTGTCATCGGGGGGCAGCCCTGACACGAGGAAGCAAAGATAGTTGTCTTCTTCACACAGAAACACAGTGCAAAGAAAGGCATGGTAAATTGGGTATGGGGGAAAGACCAACTGCAGGGAACATACAGGTAATACTGGTGACTGGTCCTTTGCCCAATACAGTATTTGCCTTTCTGGCCAGGCTTTCACAGTACAGGTCCTCTTTAATATCCTCATTAAAAACACTATTACAGTTGATACATTTTAAAAACAGGATTGCGGCCTCAGATCTTTACTAGCTCACAAACAGGAATATTTTAAAAGAAGATAAAGAATTTTCCGCTTGGCATCCGAGCATATTGCTTTCTGCATTTTAAACAGCATGTAGGCAAGAGAGACAGAAATATTTAGCATTTTCAAAGCAAAATTATAGCCTGAAAAGTTATTTTCTCCTGGGGTTGTAAGTATTTAAAATTCCCCAATGTTTATCATGCAGGAATGTAATGTATTATGGACTGTAATTGTCTGGACTTCAGGCAACCTGCAAAAATACACCTGTGAATGATTTTACCTGTCAAAGGATTTGTAAGGGTTTGTAAAGATGGAGAAATCCAGCACACTTTCTGAGGCACATAGCGTACACATAAAGAGGATCTTCAGTCATTTAAAAGAAAAAAATTACAAGTAAGCAGCTACAAATACTGCAGCTGCTGACTTTTAATAAACAGACATTTGCCAGTCCAAGGATCTAGCTCTGTCCTCACCCAGGCTGGTTCTTCTCCAGTTTTGTCTCCAACAGCGCCATGATGGCTGGGGGAAGCTGGCTGTGGCTTCTTGCAGCTTCACAGCTGGCTCCCTACTGCGCATGGGTGAGCCACGCTGTGCTCTGTAAATAGTCCCACATCCACCTGGAACCTGTGGCATGTCCCAGGAGATTGTAGGCAGGGATGGGGGTTACTAAACTTCCATCGGAAGTTGGAGCAAATACCTGTCAAAACTAGGTACCCACTCTCCCCCCAAGAAAAATGTTTCCATTATTGGCAGAGGAGGGAGAGAGGAGGAGGAAGAGCAGAACTTTTGATTTTCAGTGACGTTCTGCTTTAAAGTGGAAATCCAGCCTAAAACTAGCCTTTAAAATGTCTCCTTCCCCCTCCATATTACAACACTGAGACTAATCAGGTGGTGACTGCGAAGGCAGGCACTACCACTTAAGGTCTGTGTATGTCTAAGTGTGTTTTTTGAGTTTCAGATAGAACAGAGAAGGGTTAAAGTAGATTTTTTTTATTTGGATAGACTAAGGGAGAATTATAACCCCTGGTACATCCATGTCACTTTGGGAGACTTCCCTTCACTTTCTGTCCCATAGCCAAAACAGCAAGTGAGAGGAAATCCCTCCAAAGTGAAGGCAACCTTTGTTGTAACCAGGGTCAGAACCAGAACTAGGATTCTCATTGCAATATTTCCCCTCTATTCCTGTTTTGGTAATAACCCAATATTGGGATTTTCTTTCACATTCACCCTTGGTGATAATGGTAAACAGGACAAATAGATCTCCCTAACAAGGGCACAGTCAGCAATAAAAACCTGGCATGGCACAGAAAGATTCTGTCCCTCCCTAATGCAAGTGGAGGAGCGTGTGCACCTTCATACCATTACCATGCTGCAGCAGTCCTCACCAGGTTGGTGAACTGATTCCATCATTCTCACTCCAAGCAATGGGCTTCCATATTTTAGTCTCCATCTAAACATGTCCTCTCAGTGGTTTACAAGTCCCTTCTTGTTTAGGTGGACGTCCAACCTCAACGTTTAACTCACAGCAGAGGACTAGGAGAAGTTGTTACCTCTTACTCACCATTTGTCTCCGGCGATTAAGGCCCAAGAGACAAGTTTCAAACTTATCTCACATTGTTACTGATGTCCGAGACTGTTCCTTCGGATTTATCCATCCATTTTGGACCTATGCTGGCGATTCCATTCCACCAGGTGCTTCCTATTACATTTCTGTCAGGAATGCCCCCTATCCACGATTTTTGGGATCTTATCCTATGGCTTTACATCATCGTCGCAGGGGCAACTGTTCCACTCCACAAGTCACTCTGCTCTCTGCTACCACGCTCTTTGAAACGTGTTAAAAAAGGCCTCCTTAGATATTGTTACAAAATACATACAAAATATAAAAATACTGTGAACAAGTTAATTATATTCAAAATTTTTATATATCTGCAAACAATTGATGTGATATATAAATAATAATATATTATACATGTGCAAAGTCCAAAAGTGAAATAAATATTAATATCCAGCAAAAATTGTGATGAAAGTGATCACATCCATGCACATAAACGGTTAAGAGATAAAGGTATCTCAAAGGAAAGTTGAAAGGTCCTCCACCAGGTAATATCCTATAGGCTTACCAGACAGTCATGACCTTCTGGTGACAGAAAGGTCAAAACGCTACCCCAAAGGGCTCATAGTAATCTTTTCAAACAGGATCCTTGAAATATTAGATATACTTTTTCCTCATGACGACTATCCCCAGAGAGTCTGCCATAATTAATACATGTGTTGTTAATACATGTGTTGTCATGTCAAAAATATAAATGGAAAACCCCACATAGTGTGTACCAGTTAAACTTTCTTAGTTTCTTGATAAAAAGAAAGTTTTACTGGTATACACATGTGGAGTTTTCCAATGTGGAGTATATCTAATGTTCCAAGGATCCCGTTTGAAAAGATTCCTATGGGGTAGATGTGCGTTTTGACCTTTCTGTCACCAGAAGGTCATGGCTATAGGATATCGCCTGGCAGAGGACCCTGCACATGTATAATATATTTTTATATCACATTAATTATTTGTGGATATATCAGAATTTTTATTATAATTCATTTGTTCACTGT
Organism: Lithobates clamitans; assembly: GCA_037952925.1. Taxonomy (NCBI): domain Eukaryota; kingdom Metazoa; phylum Chordata; class Amphibia; order Anura; family Ranidae; genus Lithobates; species Lithobates clamitans. The sequence continues at coordinate 269,580 of JBBGZY010002188.1, read as the reverse complement.
GTTTGAGATAGCACAATATGTTCTTTTTATTGTTTGATGGCAGCAAGAACAATTATTCCACACCATTAGCGGACCACCAAAGTTCCTTCTTTGAGTGGGTTACAGAGATGGATTACATTGGGGGGATGGAGTCCTTTCTGGCATGCGAACTGGATACATATGAACAATGAGAAACATGACTCTCTTGGAATATGCTCAGGGAGTCATCCGAGCTACAAGACGTGTTTGCGGGACAGGGGTAGGCCCTGTCCCTAGCTTGATGTCATATGACTTTTCTTCTTGTTGTCCACCCCTGGCTATACTAGTTTTCCTCTCACTTCCTTCTTCACTTGCTCTGTTTCCTACTATTCTTTTTCCTCCTGTGTTTCCCCCTCCCCTACCACACCCCCCCCCCGCCTATGACTCATTTGTTCGATATTAGGAACTGATTAAATATGGATCATGGTTCCCACCAGTGCTGTGTGGCTGTAGCTTGCTCACACCCCTGGCACGCCTTTCAGTTGGTGCTTTTTGGCAGTCTGTCCCATTCTACAGTTATGCTCTTGTTCGATCTCACTTCTGCATATTATCACTGGTCCCTACCATGTGCATGATATGTCAGGTATGGGTTGTTTATATATTATGTGCACCTGTATGTCTTGGTGCCTTCTATTGTTTTTTTATTTGTTTTATTTTGTGTTATTTTTTTGTACTAATATTGTATTTTTGTTTTGTTTGAAAACATTTTTCAATAAACTCAGATTGAACAAAAAAATCTTGCAGGTGATGTAATCCCTCTCCACTCTATCCAAGACTAAAAAGAAAACTTTGCCTTTAGGTATACAGTAGAACCTTGGATTGCGAGTAATGCGGTTAATAAGCGTTTCGCAATACAAGCACTGTATTTTTAAAAATCTTAACTCGGTTTGCGAGTGTTGTCTCGCAAAACGAGCACGATTCAGGCCAAAGCGTGTTTGGCCCGAGGTGGGGGGGGGGCGCCAGGGCAAAGCAGCGCCGTTCGGAAATGCACGGAAAGGCCCGAGGACAGCTCGGTTGACCTCGGCAAGCCTCGGGAACGGAGTCTTTCCGAGGTTTGCCGAGGTCAGATTAGGTGTCCTCGGGCCTTTCCGGCCGTTTCCGAGGCTCTCTGGCACCCCCCACCTCTGGCCACATGCGGTATTGCATGCCATTGAAGTCAATGCGGAACAAATTATTTATGTTTCCATTGACTTCAATGGGGAAACTCGCTTTGGAGTACTTTGGATTACGAGCATTCTCCTGGAACGGATTATGCTTGTAATCCAAGGTTCCACTGCACTGAAAATCCCATGTCAGTATATTTTGTTGCTGTATGTGTCCCCTTGTCAGGTCTGCTGTTAGAAATCATGGGGCCCCGTACAGCCTACCTGACAAAGCCCCCCAAATATCAAAACAATATTTGCACTAAAAACATAGCAGCTAAAAGCCAACTGGAGGTAGAGGAGGAGAAGTCAGTTTTCAAATGCTACAGAGAGAGTCATACAGGGGATCGGCTTTAGTAATAGCTCACCCACCAGACCGATCCCTGCCCACATCTGATTCTCCCTGCTTCCTGAACCCTCTGCTGGTCGTAAAAGAGGACCAGTGGTACCCCCTTTATCGGCAGCCCTGCCCCTTGTGGAGGTTTTCTCTTCGCCTCCTATTCCAAACAGGAACAACTTCCTAGGCATTTTAAAAGATAGGACTGATTTTAACGGTACCAGTGAAGGACACTGAAACAAACATAGTACTAAATATCTTTATTTCAAATGAGTTAAAAAATATTTTACAGGTAAAATCAATTCAGAATTGTATGGCTCCAATCAATTTGACCTCTAACAAATTTGATCGGTCATTATTATGTAATAGATCTCTGTTAGTACAGCGTCAAGAGTTTGACGCATTTCACATCTGTGCTTCCTCAGGACCTTGCATTCTTGACTAAAAACAGAGATCCTGTTCAGAAAGAAAAAGAAAGGAACATAAACATTATTTGCATTTTGATTATGTGGGAATGCAACAAATTCATTTTAGCATACAATCTAATTGGGTAAAAAAAGTGCATCGAGGGCTACTCACAACTCAGGGCTGATTTCTGGCCCCTTGCCTGACCAAGATGGTGGGGTTGAGGTGGTAGGAGTCCTGGGAAATCCCAGTTAACTGGGTAAATCTATATTGCAAAGACTACAATGTTAATTGAAATAGAGTGTTATCTGGGATGTATTGCCCATGGCCGGAAATATGAGGGTCAGGTGATGTGAGGACATGGCTTTGGCTCTATAGGATTGCATCTATTTTGCCCGTGTAGAACAGCTTTGTTTATGCTGTCCGATATTATGATACTTGCGCCGGCTCTACTGCGCATACATATACTTTCAGTTTGTTCTCGGCCGGGAGCACGGTTCGGCGCATGCGCGGGAACGTGGTGGTGTTTCTTTGTTTTTTTTTGTTACTAAGGAGACTAATTGAAGATGCCCCACGGCTTGAGAGCATCTTCTCCTTCTCTCAACTGACACATATAGTGATTAAGATGCCGTTTTGGTGCCAACCACTGGCTATATTAGACCAGTCTGTGGATGGAAGGATTGGTAGACGGTGCTGTGCTGTGTGGTGGGAGCTAATCTAGGTGATTGTAATATACATTTGGTTATGCTAACATTGATATTACCAATGCTGTTTGGAGGAGTTGATTCCAACTTACTGGCTGTTTACTACTATAAATCTTATAGACTCTCTGGCTGTATGTACTGAATAGGATATGAAAAGAGATGCTTTTTACTTAGAGATATCAACCAGGTATAGAGTTTTTTTGTCACAAGTTAGACGGTAAGTGTGCACACTGTTGCAATTTGTTTCAAGTGAATCTTTTTCTCACTTGAACTCACATGTATATTTAGGGAATGGGATCATTCTGATCATACTGTACTATTTTGGATTTCTTTGTAGATTTCATTTCTAACAACATCCTGAAAGGGGACAAAAGGACTCCAGGTTAAACAGTATTATTGAGTAAAATCTTCAATACTATTGGGGTACATTTTCCTGCTTGTCTCTTTGTGATGATCGTAATAACCTGGATTCAACATATTGAATATTGATTCTGTACTTTGTATGGATTGTATAGGGGTAATGCTGATGAATTGACTGCAAGGTCCTCAGGCCTCTACCTGTGGCTGAGGGCAGCCCCCTTCCCCTTTTTTCTTTATGAGATCTCCTCCCCAGTAAGTACTATATTATTTTGGCTGATACTTGACTTTGCATTTGCCTCATCCCATAGCACAACCTACCAGTTCCATGCTTGTTTGTATTTTTCAGAGTGGAGCCACACGGTCATCTCATAACTCTATATATATTCATCCATCTATTGTTTGAAGACATTAGCTATCAGATTGCTTCCCCATGACACTTGGCACATCATTTCTTAAGGGCTCCTTTCTAGTTGTCGAGTAGCCCTCGATGCACGTCTTTTTACCCAATTGGATTGTATGCTAAAATGACTTTGTTGCACTCCCACATAATTAAAATGCAAATAATGTTTCTGTTACTTTCTTTTTCTTTCTGAACAGCATCTCTGTTTTTAGTCTAGATTGTAAGGTCCTGAGGAAGCACAAGTGAAATGCGTCAACCTCTTGACACTGTACTAACAGAGATCTATTACATAATAATGACCGATCAAATTGATTAGAGGTCAAATTGATTAGAGCCATACAATTCCGAATTGATTTTACCTGTAAAATATTTTTTAACTAATTTGTAATAAAGATATTTAGAATTATATTTGTTTTGATGTCCTTCACTGGTACTGTTATGCCGCGTACACACGAGCGGACTTTACGGCAGACTTTGCCCGGCGGACGGGATTTTGTCAGACAATTCGATCGTGTGTGGGCTCCAGCGGACTTTGTTTTCTCAAAAGTTGGACGGACTTAGATTTGAAACATGTTTCAAATCTATCCGACTGACTCGAGTCTGAACAAAATGTACGCTCGTCTGTATGCTAGTTCGATGGACAAAAAGCCACGCTAGGGCAGCTATTGGCTACTGGCTATGAACTTCCTTATTTTAGTCCGGTCGTACGTCATCACGTACGAATTCAACGGACTTTGGTTGATTGGGTGTAGGCAAGTCCGTTCATTCAGAAAGTGTGTCGAAAAGTCCGCCGAGCAAAGTCTGCCGTAAAGTCCGCTCGTGTGTACGCGACATTAAAGTCCGTTACATCAGTCCTATCTTTTAAAATATTACAAAGGATGAGGTACCCCCATAGCCCTACAACTCCATATACTACTTCCTAGGCAGTTGCACTCTTATAATAAAGGGAGCTTCCAGATTCTACCATAGGCCCCCATTTTACTTTAACCCCACCTCCTTTTTTGAGACATACAGACATAGCCCAGGCTGCATCCCTGGTCTGGTTCGAATATCAATGGGAACCCCACTCCATTTTTTTCTATTTTTTTAAATTACTATATACCCCCACAGCTGTGAGGGACTTTGTGTCATTTTGTTGATGATATATTGCCTCTATGTGCATATAATCATGTACACCATGTGGCTTTTTGTGCCACATTCTATGCATTCGCACATTGTGGATTTTTGTTCTAGCTTTTCGGAACTGAATCTATGATATCTGGGATGAATTTAGCATTTTCTCAAATATGAACACCAACCTTAGTTCTAACCTTTTCCTACTCTATCTGAAACTCAGACAAAGCTCTGGCTATAGATACACTTTAACAGACAGTTGTAGAAAGGGCTAATAAGGCCTCCATCATTATCTCTGGGAAAGGCAGGTACAAATCTGCAATAATGTCCCCATAATCCTTGCAAATGTAATTACATGGATACCTGGAGGATATATATTTTTTTCTTATCAAACCTGGAGTTCCACTATAACGCCGTTCATCTTTATTCAGAAGGGAGTTTGTTGCTGTGTAGCATATGCAAGTCAGTAATATATATTTGCTTAATAATATATTACTTTGAATCTCTTCAATCAGATAGTGCTTACATGTTTATGTATATTTAATGTGTCATGGGAAAGACATAGCTTGAGGGGAATTGTAGATAGGCCTGAATGTAAATGGCATAATCCAAAATAAGAAGGATGTGTAAGTCTGCCTATAGCTGCACTGCTCTCCTTAAGAACATTTTTTATAGATTGTACTATAAAGGTTGCAATTATTATAGCTGAATACATCTCATAAATAGGAATATTTTGAGGAAATATGTGAATGTTTTCAAGGTGGAAATAAAGGAAGCGGGCAGTACAAGTGGGCAGAAATCCGTTTTCCTCCCTATATCCAGTTCTGACCTACTTTAACTGGGACTGAGTTCAGCTCATTAATTATATGCCGAGTAGTTATGCTAATTTTTGCTCTATTTGTGGGAAAATTAGCAGTTGATTATAAACAGCCCCTACAGTTGTAATATAACCACGTTGAGTAATAAATCCAAAGCAAACCGAGAGGATGACCCTAAAAGTGAAGAGGATTCACGGCTTCAGAAAGCAGGTCTTTGCTACAAGAAAAAAAAAACAGGAAAAAGAAAAAAAGAGGAAAAGGGACTTTAAAGGTTGCCACTAGAGTCCTGAAATAGGAAAGAAAAATGGTCTCAAATTATAAGAAAAATATATTTAATTTATTATAATCAAATAAAAACACATGATATAAGAAAAAGTGGATGATTGGCGCTGACACTGTGATCTCGTATGTGTGGCCTTCAGCCAGAAGGGACCTTCTAGGACTTCTTTTTAATCTACTTGTAGGCCATCCATGTGATTTTAATATATCAGCATTATATCTGTTCTTATACATGGGACAGTGTTTTTTCCAGATATGTTCACGTTTTTTTCTTATATTATATGTTTTTAATGTGATTATAACAAATTAAATATATTTTTACTATAATTTGAGACCATTTTTCTTACCTATTTCGGGACTCTAGTGGTAATCTTTAAAGTCCCTTTTCCTCTTTTTTCTTTTTGCTGTTTTTGTTCAATTACCATTGGATGTGGTGCCATGCTCTGCAATACTAGTCTCAGATTTTCTTTGCTACATTTAAAGCATACCCACTGAACAAGTACAACTAAAACCCCAGCAGATATAAGGTCTACAAAATAAATACATGCAACTCTGTAATCATTAAGGGCCCATTTATGTTTGTGCGGTAGAGCTTGCTTTGTGCACTGGTGAGCAGTCATGTTGGAACAGGAAGGGGTCATCTCCAAACTGTTCCCACAAAGTTGGGAACATGAAATTGTCCAAAATGTCTTGGTATGCTGACGCCTTAAGAGTTCCCTTCATTGGAACTAAGGGGCCAAGCCCAAAACACTGCCACACCATAACACCCTCCTCCACCAAATGATTTGGACCAGTGCACAAAGCAAGTTCCATAAAGACATGGATGATTGAGTTTGGGGTGGAGGAACTTAACTGGCCTGCACAGAGTCCTGACCTCAACCTGATAGAACACCCTTGGGATGAGTGAAGACTGCGAGCCAGGCCTCACAAATGCGATTCTGGAAGAATGGTCAAACATTCCCATAGACACACTCCTAAACCTTGTGGACAGCCTTCCCAGAAGAGTTGAAGCTGTTGTAGTGACAAAGGGTGGGCCAACTGGGATGCCATTAAAGTTCATGTGCAAGTAAAGGTGGGTGTCCCAATACTTTAGGCAATATAGTGTATGCTGCCATAGTGTGCTGGGGTGCTATGCAAAATTAATACTTCAACGCATCTAAGCATGTCCCATGATTTCCCGCAACGTATAGACGTAAATCACACCTAATACATTTATATATAAAAGCTTTCTGCGCCACTAACAACGACATAACAATTATAAATGCAATTATATATGAGTAATGTATAGACCAATACTTTTTTTTATTATTTTTGTTATTATAATTTACTTGATATTTTCTGCATTTTTTAAATGCAAGCACTGTAAATACTTGAATACGACTTGCTACCAGTCTTCTGCACTTCCTGTACAGCAGAGCTCTGACTTGGAGGGAAAGAAGCAGTACGAGGATCTGGTAAGGTGTGTTGCAGAGAAAAGAGCATACTGATTGGAGGAGAAAGCAGAGTGAGAGTGAAAAAAGCTAATCAGGGTGCTGATTCTCTTAAACTGTCCATTCACATGATGGGGGTTGGGGAGGAGACCTGTAAGTGAAAGTGAATCTTCAGAACTGAGAAAGATCAGACCAGCAGACAGCACTTTAGTGGCAAAGCTTTTAGTAACTTGTGTGTCTCTCTCTCTCTCTCTTGCGCAGATTGGTGGTGCTGCTGTCATCGCAATGGGATTGTGGACCTTGCTGGAGAAAAGTAGTTATATATCTTTCCTTGCCTACAGTACTCTCTCAATATCCGCATACATTCTGCTGTTTGCTGGAGGTGTGGTCATGGTAACGGGATTCCTAGGATGCTGTGCCGTGATTCGGGAAAAAAAAACCTGTCTATTGTTTGTAAGTAGTGTCTGCTATATTAATTGAACCAGAGCAAAACAGTGGGTGATATAGTCCTATAAGAAAATGCATTGCTGGTTAACCACTGTTTTAACGTGGTTAACCAACAGTGCAAAAGTGATGGAAAGATGCAAAATTTGTCACTAGAACAAGAAGTGGGAGAGGAACTCTTCCAGTGATGACACCTCTGCTCCAGTGACAACTGTCCAAGGCCTCGTTCACATGGGGTTTACTAAAGCGTACATCTGTGGAGTGTTGTGTTGACCCGCATCTGCTTTTGGGGCCATGCACCCCCATGGATTTCAGATTCAGAGCAGTGACTGTGTCCATGCAGCCGCTGTATCCCAATTGACATCAATGGGACTGCCTACATGGGGATGCAGGCCTTGGGCAGCACTTTGCAGGAGGGCAGCATGGAAAGAGTCCCCGCCGGCTTGCGCTGTTTATTTTGTACCATCCCTGTCCCATTCCCTTCACTTCCTGCCCCAAAGCCAAACAGGAAGTGAGAGGAAATCTATGCAAATTAAGGGAATCCATTGCCCCCCCCCGCCCTCAAAACTAGTGTCCCTGCTCGAAAATTTCAGGGCGGGTCTTAAACAGCAAGGGGTGGGTCATATTTAAATTAGGGGGTGCACGAATTTAGTTAGGCCTAGGGCACCACAAAACCTAAATACATTACTGGATGCATGAAACATCTGTGCATTCCCATGTGGGTAAACATGGCCCTCTTTGGGGGGTAAGCTTTAGTATGCCCCATGTGAATAAGGCCTAAGAGGGGATCTCCCCTCACTTTGAAGACATTTTCTTTCACTTCTTGCTGTGTCTACAGCACTGGAAGTGAAGGGAAATCCCTTTAATGGGGATCTGATGGCAAAAAAAACTTTAACTATTCCCCAATCCCCCCAGTGTCCAACCTGCAGTCCAAGGGCCGCATATTGTCATTAACACTTTCTGTGCGCAGTGTTAATTATGTTGACTAAAATATGTTCACCACTAAATTAACACTATTTTAGTCTACTAAAGCGAAAACAATTCAATTAGCAAAAATGAGACTAAAACTAAAATGGCATTTTAGTCAAAAGACTATTGTCCCGTACACACGATCGGACATTGATAGGACATTCCGACAACAAAATCCATGGATTTTTTCCGACGGATGTTGGCTCAAACTTGTTTTGCGTACACACGGTCACACAAAGTTGTCGGAATTTCTGATCGCCAAGAACGCGGTGACGTACACCACGTACGACGAGACTAGAAAAGGCCAGTTCAGAACCAAGCGCAGCACCCTTTGGGCTCCTTTTGCTAATCTCGTGTTAGTAAAAGTTTGGTGAGAGACGATTCGCGCTTTTTCAGACTCGTGGTTTTCAGATCGTTTTCTGCTGTTCAGTTTGTGCTTGTGGGTTTGAATCTGCTCTTCAGTGCGTGCAGCGAGTACCATTGACTCTTGTCATTGTGTTCTTGTTCGTTCGTTACTGTTTTTCAGGTCCCTCTTCACAGGCCTTGCTGTTCTTCAGTGCGTTCTGTTACTTCGTTCTGAGCAGCCGACCGTTTTCTAGCCATGTTGCGTATACGTACTCCTCGTAGAGTTCGTGCTGTGCGGGGGCTTGGTGTTGGGGTCATGACCTTTACACAAGTCCAGTCCATGAACAGGGTGTGGAGGAGTTCATGGACCAAGAATTGGTTGCTTCAGCATGACCAGTTCTGTCATATGCCTTTGCTCTGTGAGATCCGTGCGAATAATCCTGATGATTTCAGGAACTTTCTCAGGATGACGGCCCCGTATTTCACTGTTTGTTGGCTTTGCTGACCCCTTATATTAGCAGGCAGGATACCTGCATGAGGCAAGTCAACTCTCCGGAGCAGAGGCTAGTCACCACCCTGCGGTACTTGGCGACGGGGAGAAGCCTGCAGGACTTGAAGTTCTCGACAGGCATCTCCCCCCAGGCTCTGGGAATCATTATCCCAGAGACCTGTTCTGCATCATCCAGGTCCTGCAGAAGGCGTATATGAAGGTAAGATTTTTATCCTTTAATATCACATTTTATTGTATTTAATGTTTGCTAATATATTGTATTTCTTTCCTCATTCCCTAATTACCATGATTGTAATATGCTGTGAATGTCCCCTTTGTCCTCATGCATGCTGGATTGTTATGTAATTTTTTTTTGTCCTTCATACATATTTGCCTTCACTAACCTCCCCAGCATGGTCTCCTGGCCCTATATTCACCTCATGTAGTCACTTAATGTATTTTATCAACTCCATAGTAGTGCTTTACCCCAAACACCCCCTAAAATGTTTTTAAATGTGATTTGTGCTTTAAATTCAGGCAGATTGCCAGAGGCTTTTTTTGGGGGGTCCCCAAATCATTTGGAACCCTCCCTCCCCCCAACTGCTAAGTCAGCTGATAACAATTCTCTATCTATCCTCAATCATCTGCTGACTTTGCCAAACCCATACACACTATAGCCATCTGTTTTGTGGTCAGATTTATGGATGAATTCCCCAAAGCATGTAGTGCAAGGGCCTGCCTGTATACTTTCAAATGGTACTGTTTAAAGTTTTTGTATCCTATTATTATCTTGATAGGTAATAGCAGAATGTCCAAATGTGCTAAAATGTGTACAATGTGTATTTATATCTTTGTATTATGACACTTCTTACCTGTCCAGTGGGCTGCCAATAGTGTAACTAAGGAGGGGCTGGCCAAAGTAATACCCATTATTTAGGCATTCATCTCTCAATGAAGTGGAGAGGGTTACCTGTCCAAGAGCTCCCCCCCCCTAAAATGTTAGAAATGGCCCATGAGGGGGGGGGGGGAAATCTGATAGGTGTACCTTATACTTTGGTCTTTAAAAATTCCCTCAAATAAATGTTATCTTGGTGTTGGCCAAGAATGTTTGTGTCTAATCTGCTTTCCCTGTTTATGTGCAAAATGACTAATTTGTTTGACTCCACAGTTTCCTTCCATGCCACAGGAATGGCAGACTGTGGCCTCCCACTTTGCCCAGCGGTGGGACTTTCCTAACTGCGGAGGGGCAATTGATGGGAAACACATCCACATCGTCCCACCACCCACCTCGGGGTCATACTATTTCAACTATAAGGGGTTCAATAGTACTGTGATGTTGGCGGTGGTGTCGGCTACTTACGAGTTCCTGTATGTGGACGTGGGGAAGAATGGCCAGATGTCCGATGGTGGAGTCATCGCCCAGACGGAGTTCTACAGGCGTCTCCAGAATGGCAGCTTGGACTTGCCACCTCCAGAAGACAATGTGGAAGGACTCCCATTCGTCTTCGTTGCAGATGAAGTGTTTGCACTGGGAGACCATCTTATGCGGCCATTCCCGATGAGGACCCTCACCTCGGACCGGAGGGTTTTTAATTACCCGCTGGCCAGAGCCAGAAGAGTGGTGGAGAACACGTTTGCAATCATGGCCAGCCGGTCCTGCCTATTTCTTACACCCATACATATGGCGGAGTACAAACTGAATCATATCATCCTGGCGTGCTGTGTTCTACACAAATTTTTACTGCAACATCCTGCCAACTATGCTGGCTCAGTTGGGCCTGAGGCTGGAATTCAAAATGAACCAACCCTGACGGCGCTTGAAAGTGGCCATCCTGGCTTGCCCCTCCCGAGTGCCCGTGATGTCCGTCTAAGATACCTTGAATACTTTGCGGGTAGGGGGGCTATCAATATGCCAGACAATGTCTGAAACCTTTTTCAAATAAAACAAAACATTTAACTACTAAAATCTTTAGTGACATTTACTGTTTGTGTTTCTTTTAGCTGACCCTGACAAAAATGTGGTGAGTCCTGAAAATGGCCTGATTGTGTAACATTACAAAGCACTGTTGGGTGTAATTTACTAAAGGCAAAGACACTTTGCACTACAAGTGCACTTGAAACTGCACTTGAAGGGCGAAGTGGATCTTCCCTTAGGAAATAACCCCCATTGTCACAGAAAACACCAATTAGAGCACAACAAAAATTTTTGGAGCGTTGAAACAATAATCCACACATTCTTGATTAACAATCTTTTTAATACCAGCACAATCACATGTGCATTTAGAAAAGGTTTTTAAAACAAACCAACATGTTTGTTGTATAACAATTTTTGGGGTCACATTAGAAAAAGTAGAAATGTCCATTTAAGATAAAACAGGCATGTTTAAAACCAACAAGAAAGACACAAATCTTGAACTTACAAAGTTCACATTTTGTAGAACTTGAAGGCAATATCAGACATGAGTATTTACAAACTGTGTTTGATATTGCGTTCCGATGGGGTGAATTCACCCCTAGAAAAGCCAAATTTTGAAGATGCACACCAATTGCCGAATGTCAACATGTGCTAGCTGCCATCACAGGGGATCAAGGGACGTGTTTTGTGGGTGCAACCCCTTCCTCACATCTACTTTATTATTGAGGAAAGGGGTTGCATCCCCAAAACGCGTCCATTTATCTCCCGTGATGGCAGATAGCACATGTCGACACACTGTGTGCCTCTTCAAAATTTGGCTTTTCGCAAATATGTTGTCAGGAAAGGGTCCATCCGCTGGTAAGATATATCGTTTGGCATGCAGTACTGGGGTCCACCAGCAGGTGTCTCCTGGCAGTGTTGAACTGTCAGGAGAATATTTCCCTGCTGGTGTCATTTCATCTTTTGGCTGCAGTACTGATGTCCACCAGCGGATGGATCCTGGCAGTATGGAGCAGACAACACTCCCTGCGCTCAGGTGTGACTTGAAGCCAATTATAGTCAGCTCTATAAATACCCGGCAAGCCCTCACATGCTCGCCTTGGTATCTTTCTCCCTGTGCCTTGACCTTGCTGCCTGTATCCTGATTGTGAACCTGTTCTGTCTCGCTCTGCTCTGATCCGATCCGATCCCTATCCCAGGCCCATCCTGTTCTTGTCCCTCCTGATTCCCTTGGATCCCTACCCTGCAGCTTTACCATCCATCCTCTCCCCTTCCTGCTGGTTTCCCGTCCTTACCCATCTGCTGATCTTCCTGTGTATGACCCTGGCTTGGCTAACGTTTATGTTTCTGGTTTATCCCTTGTTCCTGCTTACCTGCTGTGTATGACCCTGGCCTGGCTGACATCTGTGATTCCGGTATTGCCCCTTGCTGTATATACTATTGTTTGCTGTGGGTTTGTTGTGTTCGTTTTGCACTGTTTGTATTTTCTGAGTTATCACTTATTTTTAATAAATATTATTTATTCATTTACATGCGTTTGGGTTATCTCTGTGCAGTCCACATAGTCTGGTCCACTAATCTCCTGACATATGTCCAAAAATGGTAAAAAATTTTAGCTCACAAAAAGCGCCAAAAAATAAGGGATTTTGAGGGGTTTTAAACTCTCCCTAAAACATCAATGATGTTCTTCATTTTTTGTTGAACATCATTGATGTTTTTCTGGATGTTTTCCAAGTCCCTATTACACCCCATGATCTCCCCAATCAGGATCTGTGCACTTTCCGAGGTGAAATGCCCTGGATCCACAACATCACGATCACCTAAAAAGATAGAAACAAAAAAACACCATGTATTATAAATATGTCGGCATCCATCTCTTACCTGAGCCTGTGGTCGCAGACACTCACCTGATGTGGTGATAATTTACACCACGTGTTCTTCCTCGTGCTCTGCTTGGCTTGGGTGGATTTCCCCTTCTTTCAGAGGTCAGGGGTCTGTGGTCTTCTCGGATGAAGGGTGTCCTCTGAGTCTTTTCTCCCCTATGTAAAAAAAAGCACATGGAGCAGCACGAATGTAATAAACATAAAGAAAAGGAACGCAGCACAACTACTTCCTTTTTTGCAGCACTCTCCGGATCTTTCTGTAATGCTCTTGCTCTCTTAATTTTAGGTCCGACCACCGTTTCCTGAGCTGATCTTTCGATCGTCGTACCCCAAAATTGCGGTGCAGACTCTTGACCACTTTCGCCATGATCTTGGCCTTTTGGACATTGGGGTTGGGGTAAGGTCCATGTGAATAAAGTAAGTGGTGATTGCGCTGTGATAAGTGGGGAAGGAAGGAGGAGGCAGGGGAAGGGGCTAGCTCAAATGTATAGAGAGGTGAATGAAAAATGAAAAAATTATACAAAATATAAAGGTATAATGAGCATGAGGGCTAGTATCATACTAGCACATAAAAAATATCATGTGAATACTGAAACAGAAGAAAAGAAAAATCTCAGTGCAAAAGGGCTAGTACCATACTAGCACATATGTGGTAACTCAGCAAATACTTATCAAAAGAAAAATCTCAGTGCAAAAGGGCTAGTATCATACTAGCACATATGTGGTAACTCAGCAAATACTTATCAAAAGATAAAACTCAGTGCAAAAGGGGTAGTATCATACTAGCACATAAGTAGTAACTCAGCAAATAATTGATAGTGACTCCAAGTAAATAACTAAATGGTGAACAGTCCCACCGCCTTGTAGTACAAAGTTCTCAAACAATGAGTCATTAGTTCCAAAAGGCAAAATGGAAAAATTATACAAAATATAAAAGTGTGATGAAATGTAATAAAGTGCAGTCTAATGAGCACTAAATCTAAATAAACTGAAGAAACAAAATAGTCTAAATAGTATAAAAAGCTATGAAATGAGTGACAAATACAGTGTGGGTACAAAAAAAAAATAAAATATATAAATCAAACAAAGTCCATGTGCATGAGGGCTAGTTTTATACTAGCACATAAAAATATTGTAAATACTGACAAAAAAGAAAAGAAAAAATCTCAGTGCAAAGGGGCTAGTATCATACTAGCACATATGTGGTAACTCAGCAAATACTTATTAGTGACTTCAAGAAAAATAAATAAATGGTGAACAGTCCCACCACCTTGTAGTACAAAGTGCTCAAACAATGAGTCATCAGTTCCAAAAAGGCAAGTCCACAAGCCACAGGAAAGGGAAACAAAGTCTTCAGTGGGGACACCTCTGTGCTCGCAAGCAGCTCACCTTACTGCTGCAAGACAACAGCTTGTAATCCAGTAACAAGTCACCAGCAGGCAAGGATCCCATCCAGTAGTTCAGGCGATTCGGGTGGTGGGTGTGCAGGATGGTATATAAAAAACATAAGCAGACAGTATATAGTATAACTCCGTGGCAGCCAAAGTGGAAAAAAGGGACAGGACACAGAAGGGGGATGCACTCACTTTTGTAAAATGAGTGTGGGCTTCAATCCAACGAACGCCGAGTTCGTATACCTCAAAAAGGGTGTCTTCAAACCGTCCCCATTTCCTCAATGCTCGTCACAATGGGATGAATATATGTGGAGTGTTGGAAGAGAGTGCACATAGCGTGATCCCGTATATAAATCAGTTTATTAGGTTAAAAACAACATGGTACACTTACATTTAGCAGAAGGCTATAGTAAAAAACATCCACGAGCGCCGAGCTCATATCCTATCATCAGTCTGTGACAGTTCCCGTGCTCCAAACCTCACGCGTATCGTCACGTCACGTGACTTCATCAGAGGATGATTTTTTCATTTTTCATTCACCTCTCTATACATTTGAGCTAGCCCCTTCCCCTGCCTCCTCCTTCCTTCCCCACTTATCACAGCGCAATCACCACTTACTTTATTCACACCACTTTTGTCTGTTTGGATCAGCCATTTAGGTGTTGCAGCAGTGCCCCTTAGCATAGGTATTTCTGACAGCGCAGGAGTTTCTTCATTATTTATCCTGGGGTAAGGTCCATACTTCCCATCATAGTTGGCCTTCTTCAGGATGTCCTCCATCTCCAACATCTCCCCAAAGGACATATTTGAGGCCTTAAATCGTCTCCTTCTGAATCGGGACGTTTCAGGCTCCGGGCTTTCCTCCCCCTCCTCCTCGTTGCTGTAATAAGCACGCACCTGCTGTGTCTCCACCATGTGCTCTTCCCCCACTGCGCCAAACGAGAAGGGGCGGGGAATAGAATAGAAAGAACGCCAGGGGCAGGCGGAGTTTCACGCATGCGCAGTGTGTATAAAGCGTAACACGCGTGCGTAGTACATACGAGTGGAGGAAGGAGTATCGGAGGCGCCAATCGTGATAACGAAGGTAAGATCTAAACTTGGGCCTATACTGCTTCTAAATTGAGGCCTATATTGTAACAAGATTAGGAGAGTTTTGCCCGACATTAGGGTTTGTCTTGTGTTGTGTCTTGCAGAGAAAATGGATGGCTTCAATGACCACAACTTCCTCCCCCTGTTCATAGACAAGTACAGGGAGCTGCCCTGTCTGTGGCAGGTCAAACATCCACATTATAATCATAAACAAAAGAGGCAGACAGCGCTGGAGAAACTGCTGGAGTTGGTGAAGCCAGTGGTCCCCACAGCAACCATCCCTTATTTAAAAGCCAAAATTGGCGGTCTGAGAAGCACTTATCTTAGGGAGCGCAAGAAGGTCACGGATTCCCAGAGATCAGAAGCAGGAGCAGATGACATTTATGTCCCCAGACTGTGGTACTATGAGAGACTGCGATTTGTGTCAGACCAGACTGAAGTCAGGGAATCCCTCTCAACCCTTCCTTCCACTCTTCCTTCCACCCCAGCTGAGGCTTCCGATGTCCAACCTGGGACTTCCAGCCAGGAAGAAGTGGAGGAGCCCAGCTGGAGCCAGGTATAGCATTGTTCTACAGATTTCTGGTCAATAAATAAATGATGTTTACTAGATGTTATTATTGATCACTAATTGCTGATTTAATAAAGGCGTTTACATATCAATAGACAGTAGTGGGCAAAAATAATTGGGACAAGAATGAAAAATGCTGGGCTCAGAAGGATAGTCTTTTATATTTGTTAACATTCAATTTGCAACAGTCGTGATATGAAAATTGTGTGAGATTGATGAAGTAAAAACTAAAACTATGTCCCTTTTTCATACACAGGAAGACCTCAGCCAGGATGAGGCTTTTGAATTTATCACACAGGAGGAGGCTGTGAAATGTGGCAGCCAGGAGGAGGCGGGGGTTAGTGGCAGCCAGGAGTAGGCGGGGCTAAGTGGCAGCCAGGAGAAGCCTGGGACTAGTAGGAGCCTGGTTCCTCCCCTCCGCCTTCCAAACAAAAGACCCAGGAAGGGGAGTCACGTGCAGGATTCAGCACTCAGGCTGATTCAGGAGGCTTCTGCATCCCTCAGAGCCACCCCCACTCCTGAAGAGGCCTTTGCCTGCATGGCTACCACCAAACTGCAGGGCATGCAGGAGGGCCAACGCCAGCTGTGTGAGGACCTTCTTTATAAAGTATTAACTAAGGGGGTGAGGGACGAAATCACACCCAATACCCACGTGATTGAGTTGGAACATCCTCCTCCTCCTCCTCCTCCTGCCACAACTACACCACCACAGCCACAGCGTGGAAGGAAGCGTGGAAGGAAGACCAGAGAGTGATGGCCCTGGGTTCAGTCTGGTCTGACAAAAGATGCAGGCTCTTGTATGACCACAGCCTGGGGACACAGATGTCATCTGCTGCTTTCATGATCTCTGGGACTTCTGGACCAGACTGCACTCCCTTATATATGGACTCCTGAGGCCACCAATTTTGCAGTAAAATAATTGATGTGTGCCCTGGGGGTCAAAGGCTTCACCAATTTCTGCTATTTCTCCAGCGTTGCCTCCCTCTTTGTTTGGTCCTGAGCCCTTAATAAAGGTTTTTTGGTTTTAATTAGACTCGCCTATGTGTGTTTTCATTCAAAAAGGACAGTTTGTTTTTGAGGATTCAGGTACATTTCAAAATACAATGTGAAATTAACAAGAGACACCAACACCAAGCAACCTCCTTGAGATTAAATAATACAAGATAATAATGGTGTTGTGGTAACTTGACACACAAAACACACACAAAAATATTCTGGATGTTAAATAACTAAAAAAAAAAAAAAAAAACAAGATCAGCCTTGAAAAAAATACAAACCAAAAAAAAAATAACATCAGGCTTTAAAAAAAAAAAAAAAAAACAGATGTGACAAATCATAATATATTGAGGGAATCACTATAAATAATAAAGAAAGAAGTTTGTGAGAACTCTGTGTGAATATCAGAAGCAAAACTACTTTGTTCTTCCTGCATTATAAAGAAGAAGAGAGTGCGCTGTATTAAACAATTTTAAAGATTGCAGCGTGACGAAAGTGCTCTATCCATTCCGAACACTAATTTTACCAGACCGAGCTGTTCCGTCTCGAAATTTCTTCTGAGCATGCGTGGCACTTTGTGCGTTGGAATTGTCCACACACGGTCGAAATTGACGCAATCGGATTTTGTTGTTGGAAAATTTTATAGCCTGCTCTCAAACTTTGTGTGTCGGAAAATCCGATGGAAAATGTCCGATGGCGCCTACACACGGTCGGAATTTCTGACAACACGCTCCGATCGCACATTTTCCGTCGGAAAATCCAACCGTGTGTACGGGGCATATGAGTAAAACTAAATCAAAATTTAATGTCACTGAATTAACACTGCACTACCACATAAGAATAAGTAGGGGCATCTACTACATCGCTAAAAGAAAAAATAATTAAGAAAAAGTCTTTTCTTATTTTTTTTCCTATTATTTAATGTTGGTAATATATTCAGGTAATATATGCAATGGCATTGCAGCCAATAGGGTTTAAAGTTTTTTTGGGCGGGTTTTATATTTTAAAATTGCATTTCTTTTTTAACAAGTGTCTGTAGTGCATGCTCAAACCTTAAATAATAACATGTTATTAGAGTTTTACTCCAGGAGAGTATAATGAGTTTGGCAATTCTAGAGAAATGCTTAAATAATGCATTACAATTTAATAAACCTATGTACTGGAGATTTTAGTCAACTAAAATACGACGAAAATGAAAACAATTTGAGTGACTAAAATACGACTAAAACTAAAATGGCAAATTAGTCAAAAGACTAAAATACGACCAAAACAAAAATTTCATAAATACTATAACTTAACCACTTGACGACCAACTTCCGCATATATACCGCAGCAAGGCGGCTCGACTGAGCAAACCGACATACCTGTACATCGGTCTCTGCATGTCGTACTGCGGGCGCATGCCGCGGGAGCTCGCCCACGGCTCCGGCGGACTCGAGATCCGCCGGCTGACTGCAATCGCGGAAAAGAGAGCCAGAACGGGGATCTGTTCTGACAGGGGAGGAGAGAGAGATCGGCTGTTCCTAGTGATCAGAAACAGCGATCTCTCTCTCTTCTCCCAGGCAGCCCATCCCCCATACAGTTAGAAACACCTCCCAGGGAACACAGTTAACCCCTTGATCGCCCCTAGTGTTAACACCTTCCTTGCCAGTGCCATTTATACAGTGATCAGTGCATTTTTATAGCACTGATCACTGTATTGGTGTCACTGGTCACCAAAAAGTGTCACTTAGGGTCAGATTTTTCCGCCGCAATCCCGCTAAAAATCGCAGATTACCAGTAAAAACAATAAAAAAAGTCCCTAAATCTTTCCCCTATTTTGTAGACGCTATAACTTTTGCGCAAACCAATCAATATACGCTTATTCATTGAAACTTCCAAATACATGTTTATCTAAATTAACTTGGACATTAAACAAGAATTTACTGAAGGACTCAATAACAAAGCAAGCAATAGTAGAGACAGTTTAATATTTTCTAATAGATCACGGGGATGATGAAACGGCATCCACTATAAAGTGGGAAGTATTGAAGTGTGTATTGAGGGGAGTTTTGATCTCACATGGCACTAGAATGAAGAGAGAAAGGGCTTTTATAATAACTTCTCTACTTAAGGAAATCCACAAATTAGAAATAAAACATAAACTAAATGTATATGTCTCTATTTTTCAACTTCTCCAACCAAAGCGTGCCGAATTAGCTCCCTGCTTGATCGAGCCTTTTTGAAGTATAGGGAATGCACACAACAAGTTCTTTATGAGCATGGTAACAAGTGCAGCAAGGCTCGATTTCTAAAAAACAATCTAGGCACTATATCTCAAAGGTTCGATGTCCGCAGCGAGGTCTTGTGCACGCTTCAGAACAATTAGCAGTTACCTTCCATAAATATTACTCTTTGCTGTATAATTTAAGAGACACATATATATCAAATTCAGACAATTTTAATGGCTCCCAACTTTCTGATTATATTAAACATACAGCTTTACCATATTTAACAGAGGAAGAGGCAAAAAGACTCTTTACCCATTTTTCACTAGAATAAATCAGGCCATAAAGTCCCTAAAACAAGGTAATTGCCCTGGACCAGATGGGTTCCCGGGAGTTTTTTTATAAACAGTATTGCAATGTCCTTGGCCCTGTTCCTTGTAGCCTATATGATAAAAAAAGAGTGTCCATATACTAAGCTAACACAGGAGGCACAAATTACTCCTATTGCCAAAACAGAAAAGGATCCTACTCAATGTTCTTGTTATAGGTCCATCCCTCTGATAAACGTGGACCTAAAAATTTTTGCAAAAATCTTAGCTATGTGCCTACAAATGGTAATCCCTTCTTTAATAAACCTAGACCAGGTGGGGTTTGTCCCAAATAGAGAAGCAAGGGACAATATTTTAAAGACAAGCTTTCTGATACAATATGCTGGAAAACCAAGACGCCACTCTGTCTTCTTTCGCTAGATGCGGAAAAGGCTTTTGACCGCCTGGATTGGAGATTGCATCTTTCAAACAAGTAGGTCTCCCGATGGAATTTATACAAAAAATAATGGCCCTATACTCTGCTCATTCAGCGAAGATAAGAGTTAATGGGATATTGTCCTGATACGTTAATATCTCTAACGGGACACGCCAGGGTTGTCCGTTATCACTATACTTGTACATCTTAGCTATGGAACATCTGACTATGGCTCTTCGGTCTAATCCATCTATTCAAGGAATTCAGGTGGGCAATAGCTCTTATAAATTAAGCTTTTTTTCGGATGATTTACTTATGTACATATCCAACCCAAGAATAGTTTTTCGAAGCATATTGCATGAACTAGAACAGTCTGGATTCCATAGCAATTTTAAAGTAAATGTTACGAAACCCAGATGTCTTAATATTACACTACTGTCAAACGAGAAAGAAACATTGGAATTCAACTTCCCATTTCAGTGGGAACTTCACTCTCTTAAATATTTAGGTGTCGATATCGCCTCTTCAGAGGGTAAGATCTATGAATTTAACTACTTGCTTATGCTGAACTCTGTGACTAGCCAACTTCAGCTCAGGGCCAGGGGGAAACACTCCTGGTTATGGAGAATGGCTATATACAAGATGGATATCTTACCTCGTGTTTTATATTTATATCAAACGCTACCTATAACACTCCCAAGGGCGCTCTTCCGTTTATTACAATCAAGCTTATTAAGATATCTCTGGCCAAACTCCATAGCTAGACTCCGCTATGACATTCTAGTAAAGTGAAAAACAGAGGGGGGAGTGGGTTTACCGCATATGGAATTATACTATATAGCATCCATACTGACTAGAATATTGGATTCGATTTATCACAGTAAATCAAAACAGTGGGTAACTATTGAGCAGGATATAACATCCGCTCCCTTGATCTCTCTTCCATGGATTAAGCCTGAATTTCGCCCGTCTAGACAAATATTTTCACCTCTGACATTATCTTTATTAAAAGTTTGGGATTCCACCATTTGAAAATTCGGTATCTCTTCAACCTCTGGCCCATTTACTCCAATCATGGGTAACCCAGAATTTCCGCCGGGTTTATCCTCAACTAGGTTTTTTACGATGGACAACTTTGGCCCCTTCACCAATTGAACAAGGGCTTACAACTAAGGGGCTCCAATCGTTTAATATAATAGCAACTACAGAGTGTAACTATCCAGATCACTGGTTACACTATTTCCAACTTTATACAAAATTTATGGAAAAAGGCTCACCCCCCCCTAAGAAATGCCTGGCTCTTAATATCTCCCTAACTGGTACAGAATTTATTCCAGCAAAAGCTGCATTCCCCTTTATATGGGCAGATAGGTGTATCCCACCTAACAGCCTCTTATACAGATCTATTCACAGCCAATTACCCCCCCCCCCCTCTTTATTAAAACAAATAAAGACATTATTAAAACAATGGTAACAACTTCCATTATCCTGGATAGGAAGAATAAATGCAACTAAAATGACCATCTTGCCCAAGTTATTATACCTGTTTCGAGTACTTCCAATTTCTATTCCATCTTATTATCTAAGACTGGTGCAACAAAGGGTATCAAAATATGGCCCTATTAAACCACGCATACCGGCATGTACATTATTTGCCCCTAGAACTAATGGAGGGCTTGGTCTCCCCAATTTTGCCAGCTACTACAAAGCCGCCCACCTGGCCAGCATCACCAAGTACCATACAATAAAGGAAATACCATTATGGCCATCCCGGCCTTACCATTATGGCCAGAATGTGATCCACTTTCAATCTCTAATTTATTATGGCTCCAACCTAAAGACCACTAAGTAACCCATTAACTAAATATTTTGTATCTCTCTGGGACAGTCTGAAAACTAAAAATCAGCTACAATCAAAACATAGCCCCCTATTATCCTTTTTCAAAAATCCTGCCTTCTACCCGGCATGGATTTATCATTTAAAGCCTGGTCAAATGCCAACCTCTTAATGCACCATGAATTCATTACTCCTAATTCCTTCCGATCATTCCCGGAACTTAGGGAAAGCTATGGTTTACCGCAGTCTGAACTATTCAGGTATCTACAAATCAAAATTTTTTTCGCACCCCTTACAAATGCTGAATCACCCTTAACTCACCTTTTCACTTTTGAATCAATGTGCAAAAATGACCCACTTGCTAAAGGAATGATATCATCTTTTTACACACAACTTTTGACTAAATCAAAATTTGATAAATTAACTCATGTCCAAAAGTGGGAGGAATATTTGGGACGAAAACTGGACGATGCAGAATGGTCTGAAATATGGTTAACCACTAAATCTTCCTCGCCCTATGTTACTGCGATGGAATCAAATTATAAAGTTCTAACCCACTGGTACCTTGTACCTGCCAGAATGGCTAAATACGAAGTTTAATGCAAACAATAACATACTATGTTACCTATATATATATAATTTTTTTTATTGTTCAACAAAGAGCTTATGTTTATACATCCTTGTACATGTAACCAATGGATTTTCATTTTATTGTGCAATCAATAAACCTTTTTGACAAGGAAAAAGGCTCACCCCATAGGGATTTAACTCCATTTGAATCTCTATGCAATGGACTTATGGAGTGTTCTCACACTATTTCAAAAATATATGATATATTGTTTTCCCATGCATTCCCTAACCAGGCATATTATACCAGAGTGTAGGAGAGTGAATTGGGCCATAGTATCACCACAAAAGATTGGAAAAAGTCATTCTTTTTAACTTTTAAATCTAGTCTCTCATCATATATACAAGAAAATAATTACAAACTATTAACCAGATGGTATGGATGCCCCACGAGGCTCCACAGAATATCCTGAAAAGTGTTGGCGCTGAGAGGGGGACAATGATCCACATATGGTGGACCTGCCCCCGGATTACATTTTGGGAGAATATCTTCCAAATTTGCTCTTTAGTTACTGGCACGCCATATGAGAAATCTCCTGAGATGGCTTTATTGTCTATATACCCTGGCTCTAAGGGAGAGAATAAAAGGGGTTGCTTCACTTTCTATTGCCTGCAGTGCGAATACTTATACCTAGATACTGGAATACTGACGCTACTCCTACAATTAAAGAATGGGTAGTTGAGCTGAACCATTTAAAGAGAATGGAGGGATTAACAGGAAGCATACATGAATGCCATTCTAAGCATATGGCAGTATGGTCTCCCTGGATGGACATCTTGGGCTCTGACGCGTTGGGAACTTTCTTATAAACACTCTTTACTTTGTGATGCGGCTGTGGTCTGTGTGACAGATCCCCAGACGGACTGTTATGCCGCGTACACACGACTGGACTTTCCAGCAGAAAAGGTCAGACGGAATCATTCCATCGGATATTCCGATCGTGTGTGGGCTTCATCTGACTTTTTCTTTCAAAAATTCTGACAGACCTAGAAATAGAACATGTTTTAAATCTTTCCGACGGAATCAATTCCTATCGGGAAAACAGTTTGTCTGTATGCTATTCCGACGGACCAAAAACGACGCAAGGGCAGCTATTGGCTACTGGCTATTGAACTTCCTTTTTCTAGTCCCGTCGTACGTCATCGCGTTCTAAATGATTGGACTTTAGTGTGATCATGTGTAGGCAAGTCCGTTTCAGCGGAACTCCGTCGGAAAAACCGTAAGAAAAAAACGGTCGTGTGTACGCAGCATAAGGGAGATGGACGGATGTGTGTGTGAAAATGTCTGTTTTTTTTTTTTTTCTTGTCCTTTTCCTCCCTTTTTTCTATGTTTGTTTGTCTTTCTTTTGTTATGAACATTTGAACGGACTCTTACCTAAATGAAGCAATGGTAATTTAAGAGGGGGGGGAGGAGGGGGAGAAGGGGGGAGAAGAGGGGGAAGAGGAGGGGAGGAAGGGGGAAGCCCTGTCTGCATTACCTCCTGCAGGAAGGTATGTAAGTGACACAGTGTGCAGAGCCTGTTCTCATAGCGTGGTGGTCACATAGCTGCTCCATCCAGCGGATCTCCTGCTGTCTCTGGCTGCACCTCCTGCCCGCCCATCCTAATCTCCGGTCAACCTGTCCAGATCAGTCCTGGGCTGGGAGGTCTTCGGAGCTCTTCTCCCGGGTCCAGGCAATCAGTTCGCCCTTGCGGCTCTTCATCCCTGCCACCTCCTGGAGCACTTGGCCGGGTGCTGTTTCGCTCTCCGGACCTGCTGCCACTCTCAGTGTTCATATTGCCCAGGGCAGCACCTAATTGGTCAGGCTGCCCCCGGGTCCACAGAGTGCCAGAGGGGGGAGGTGGAGTCAGCAGCACTGACATGGAGATCATGCAGGGAGACGTGAGCAGCGCCGGGGCTAAAAAAAAAGCCTAGCGCCAATGCACCCCTGTCAAAATTTTAATGGAGCCAAGTGCTGGAACTTGTTCCAGCACTTGGCTCTGCTCCAGGGCATTACTATGATTGCATGAAACCCTGGGACATAGATCCATTTCTGGGACTGTCCCGGCCAATCTGGGGCAGTTGGGAAGTATGCCCGTAGTCTTTGACTATACCCTGTTGTGTGTCTGCTGTTTCTGATAATGAATATTTACTGAACTTCATGTAGTGCTTACCGCCAATGGAGCCGCTATTTCCCTGAGTACCCTGTTCCCACAGCCCATGACTCTGTTAGAAGCCCCATGCTCTAACACACCAGGGCTGAAGAGGGGATATTTATTGTGACTATATATACTATATATATTGTAAACTTGAATGGAAGAGAAGATTTGGATGCCGCACACTGGATGTAGTCAAAAAACTTCACTTTATTGAAAAAATGGGATCATCAAAACAACAAGACTGTCATGCAGAAAGTACAGGTAAGCTGACGCGTTTCGCACTCAGGACTGAGTGCTTACTCATGCTCTGAAACTTCTACTTACACCTGGGTCAGTGTCAGCCTGAGCGGTGGAAACACTTTCTTTGCTTGTCTATATATATTGTAAAGTTGGGGGTTGTTTAGCTCAAGTGTAGCGCTTACCAGTGAGTCCACGCCAGTTGTGCTATTTAAGGGCTGTTTGGCCCACTTTTATTAAACAAAAGAAATGAACAGTCCATCCAGATTTCCCACATAGGGGTTTCCACTTCACAGTAATAATCACAAACGGAAAATACAGAGCCTCCTGGATTATACTGTACACACAGCCATGCGGATCAGGCCTTCCACTTCAGCCCTTTTTCTGTTTCAGGGGCCTGCAGGGGCCCCAGCTGCATGGGGGGCCTCTGCACTTTCCCCAAAGCAGCTGGCCCTTGAGCCCATGCTGCCCTGAAATAGGGGACCCCATGATGGCACTGAGAGTGATGGATACACAGGAGAGGCAGGCTGGCAGCGGTGCACCGTGCTATGCAGAACGATACCTATTATTTCACAGCCAGCAGTGGGGGCAGGGCCGGAGCGCCAGTGATGCTCTGACCCCGCCCCATGCAGCTTGAATGCTCGGGACTCGAAGGCTGTGGGGTAGGAGCTAGAGTGGGAGCTGCTGAGTCGGCAGCACTGAGAGCCCACCTGCGGAAGTAGCATTGTGGATGGTGTCATGGTAAGCCCAGCTGTCCAGCACTATTTGCACCGAAAGGCTTGGAATGCCCAGAGGGATGCTCCCTCCTCCGCCCCTCCTTCTGCCTGGTTGATTGGTATAGTTGAGGGCAGTGCTGGAGTTGGGCACAGAGCCAAAAGTTTACATGCACTGTATCTCCACTGGAAAAGGGGGTACTACATGGATGGAATAATGGTGCTGGGGGATATCAAGAGTGTATGGGAGAAAACAATGCTGAGGGGGGGATCTGAGGTGTAAAGGGGTAGCAATGCTTGGGGTAGCTTGGGTGGCTATAGTGCTAGAGGTATCAGGGATGTAGAGAGGCCACAGTGTAGCGGGTATCAGGGATGTAGTGGGGTCACAATACAAGGGGTATCTTATGGTATGGGGGGGATATCTGGAGTGTAGAGGGGTCAGAGTGCTGGGGGGATATCTGGGGTGTAGAGGGGCCATAGTGCTGGGGAGGCATCAATCTAACAGATATATTATATGCACAGGACAGCTTTTGTTACTTTATGTATGTAGTATTTTCCCACTGTCTTTGCTGTACAGAATGATTGTTCATGTAGTTAATGCGGAGCTCCACCCAAAAGGGAAAACTCCGCTTGTCTGCCTCCTACCTACTTACTGTCTGTTTACCTGCACTTTCTCCAGTGTAGGGGCCCCAGAGCATTACTTTGCCCAGGGGCCCATGGTGTTACTAAGATGCCCCTGGGTCTCTGGCTTCTCCCAGTGCACACCTGCACTCTCTGGCTTCTCCCTTGCAAGCCTGGACTCCTCAGGAGGGTGGAGCCAAGAACCATGGTCGAGTGTCTACAAATAGCCCAGCACACACCTAACCAGTCAGTATGCTGGTGTGGATCTCAAAACCCAGACCCAGGACTTTCATCCCACCCGGATCGCTACAAAATCCCCGGGCTCCAGGTCCCAAAGTAGACTTTAGTAAATAATGAGGAAACTGAAAAGCCAGTTTCCTCCCAAATAAGCAAATATACTGGAGCCCCTGAACCTGCCTGGTTGAGAATCCTGTGTCCATACACTGGTGGGGTACCACACTACACTATATATATATATCAGGGGCGGATCCAGGGGGGGGGCAACAGGGCAATTGCCCCCCCGAAATAATAGCACACACACTCTTAATGTAACTGTCTCCTGCGCTCCGCTGCCGGCCCGAGTCTCTCTCACATGTGCCGATCAGCGGCGCCGAGAGAGAGACTCGCGTGTGGTATGTACGGGTGGCGGCGGCGGTCACTGACACTGAAGGTGGGTGGAGCCTCTTCCCTGCTCTGCACTCGTTGCTAGACGCCAGGCGGCCCTGGCATTAGCAACGAGTGACGTCACGGTCAGTCACACTCACACTGCAGTGAGTGAGTGAGTCACGGCGTCACGTCGGAGGTCGGACTCGAGTCTCTCAGAGCCGACCGACGTGACAGTGTGACAGGGCCTGGAGCGGGCGGCTGCTGTGTGACTGAGGCTGAGCGAGGCAGCGAGCAGGCAGGTGTTGAAGCCGCTCCCCTTCTGATAATGTGACTGAAGGGACGTTGCGTCGCGGCCATCTTGGTACTCCCGCACTTGTCCACAGTAAGCCTAGTGTTTGTAAGTCGGCAAGCGGACATCTTTATACACCCACCAGAGTCTTGCTTATCATAGTTATTTTCAACAGTAAACTCAACTTATATTTCACTAAATAAGCTGAGTTTACTATTAAAAATAACTGTGAAAAGCAAGACTCCGGTGGGTGTATAAAGATGTCTGCTTACCGACTTCTAACTCTAGTCTTACTGCTGACAAGTGAGGGTGTACCAAGATGGCCGCAATGCAACATGCTTTTGCATGCATGTTCTGATGAGTTACAATATCTCTCACTGCCCGCCCTCACTCTAGGACACATCCACTGGCAACTTGGCAAGTGACAATCCGCATGTTGTGGCAGGCGACATTGGCAAGTGACAATCCGCATGTTGTGGCAAGCGACATTGGCAAGTGACAATCTGCATGTTGTGGCAGGCGACATTGGCAAGTGAAAATCCGCATCTTGTGGCAGGCGACATTGGCAAGTGACAATCCGCATGTTGTGGCAGGCGACATTGGCAAGTGACAATCCGCATGTTGTGGCAAGCGACATTGGCAAGTGACAATCTGCATCTTGTGGCAGGCGACATTGGCAAGTGACAATCCGCATCTTGTGGCAGGCGACATTGGCAAGTGACAATCCGCATCTTGTGGCAGGCGACATTGGCAAGTGACAATCCGCATGTTGTGGCAGGCGACATTGGCAAGTGACACGCTGCATCTGGTGGCAGGCGACGGTAGCAAGTGACACGCTCAGGGCTCCCAATGATTCTGCATTATGGTGAGTTGAACGATTTCATTTTACATTACAATCTAATAATATAAATAATGCCTCAATCATCCTGACACCACATCAACCATGGTGCTGTTATGATTGAAGCGCCAACACCAGCCATTGCCCGACAAATTGCCCGCAAAATTTTATGGCAGTGCCCCTCCCGAGACTAGGCTCTGGATCCGCCCCTGATATATATATATTTACACACATACAGGTGCATCTAAATCAGTGGTTCTCAACTCTTGTACTCAGGACCCACTAACGGGCAGACATTGTCCCGCGAAAATTTTTTTTTAAAAAGTCAGCAGCTGCAAATACTGCAGCTGCTGACTTTTAAAATAAGGACACTCACCAGTCCTGGAGTCCAGCGATGTCGGCACCCGAGACCGAACCGTCCCTCGGTCCTCGGGTGCTGCCGCCGCCATTCTCAGTGAGGGAATCAGGAAGTGAAGCGTTGCGGCTTCACTTCCTGGTTCCCTACTGCGCATGCGCAAGTTGCGCTGTTCGTTCTCAATGGTCCCCGATATCTCCTGGGACCTGTGTGTTTACCAGGAGACAGCGGGGGAGTGCGGGAGGGGGCGTGACTCCCGCAGGAGTCTATTCCCCGAAGTGGGTGCAGATACCTGTATTATACAGGTATCTGCACCCCCCTCCACTCTGAAAGATGCCAACTGTGGCACCGGAGGGGGGGAGGAATCCAATGAGCGGAAGTTCCACTTTTGGGTGAAACCCCGCTTTAAGTATTACCCTGGAGAGATGCAGACTAGAATACTACAATCACTGAGCAGCAAATTATATCACCTGTGATGTATTTCAGTTATCGTGCAAACCTGGCCTGTTAGTGTGTCCTGAGGACAGGAGTTGAGAACCACTAATCTAAATAAAATTGAATATCGTCAAAAAGTTACTTTATTACAGTAATTCAATTCAAAAAGTGAAACTCATATATTTTATATAGATGTGTTACACACAGAGTTATATATTTCAACCATTTCTTTCTTTTAGTTTTGATGAGTATGGCTTACAGCTAGTGAAAACCCAAAATTCAGTATCTAGAAAATTATTACATAAGACCAATAAAAAAAAGGATTTTTAATACAGAAATGTTGGCTTACTGAAAAGTATGTCGGTGTACAGTGGACATGGCTCCCAAAATCATCACTGACTGTGGAAACTTCACACTGGCCCTTAGGCATCTTAGATTATGTGCTTCTCCTCTATTCCTCCAGACTCTGGGACCTTCATTTCCAAATGAAATACAAACTTTTCTACAGTCAGTGATGATTTGGGGAGCCATGTCATCTGCTGTTGTTGGTCCAAAGTCAGCGCAGCCCTCTACCAGGAAATTCTAGAGCACTTCATGCTTCCCTCTGCTGACCAGCCCTATGGAGATGCTGGTTTCATTTTCCAGCAGGGCTTGCCACCTGCCCACATTGCCAAAAGTGCAAATACCTGGTTTAATGATCATGGTATCACTGTGCTTGATTGGCCAGCAAACTCGTCTGACCTAAACCCCATAGAGAATCTGTGGGATATTGTCAAGAGGAAGATGAGACACCAGACCAAACAATGCAGATGAGCTGAAGGTCACTATCAAAGCAACCTGGGCTTCCATAACACCTCAGTAGTGCCACAGGCTGATTGCCTTCATGCCACGCCGCATTGATGCAGTAACTCATGCAAAAGGAGCCCCGACCAAGTATTGAGTGCATACTATAGTGTACGTGGACATAGTTTTCAGTAGGCCAACATTTCTGTATTAAAAATCCTTTTCTTTTATTGGTCTTATGCAATATTCAAATTTTATGAGATACTGAATTTTGGGTTTTTCACTAGCTGTGGGTCATATACATCAGAATTAAAAGAAAGAATGGCTTAATATATATCGCTCTGTGTGTAACGCATCTACATAAAATATATGCGTTTCACTTTTTGAATTGAATTACTGAAATAAATTAACTTTTTGGATGATATTCTAATTTTATGAGATGCACCTGTGTGTATATATAAATGGTATACACTACATCTGGTAAACAAATACATATAAACATACATTTATTGTGGCTTCTTACCAATTCCTGTGGTGACAGCTGGTCTCCCTTTGTTCTCCTTTGGCGGCTTGACGAAGTCAGCAATGTTCTCCCCAATGACCACGCAGCAGCACCAGTCATCAATAGTGGCGTTCATGATGTTCTGCTTGGATTCATATAGCTATGCATGCATGCTTGTTTTGTGTTATTAGATTTTATGTCTTTGTAAGAAACTTAAGTCTGCTATTTAGAGATCCGGAGCTAACAATTAGGTTCCCCTAGGCTAATTTGTATGTATACCGGGTGGACTGTTTTGTTAGGTTCAGTTATGAGTAAGCCATTGTAGTCTGAAATGCGTTGTTGCAACTGTTTCCCTACTTGTTGAACAGTGATATTGTGTGCTTTTATGGAATTACAAAAAAGTTTTTTGGAGTGCTTCAACCCTTGAGTGCAGTCATCCACTTTGGTTCTATCGTGTGTGTCAGAAGACGTAAACAGCCTGGCCCGGGAGCAAACTTGCAGGTGCGCCCTCATAGAAAGAGGCTTCCTATGGTAACACACTGCACCAGCAGTGAACCCCAGAAGTGGAGGTTTGAAGCTGCTCTGTGCATTACCATTGCACAGGGCAGGTAAGTATAACATGTTTTATTATTTTAATAAGAAAATAATTAAAGGAGTTGTAAAGGTAAGTGTTTTTTCATCTTAATGCATCCTATGCATTAAGGTGAAAAAACACCTGTCAGTGACCGGCCCCCAGCCCCCCCCCCCCCATTTTACTTACCTGAACCCTCGAACTTGTCCCACAGGAATGCGCCGTCTCTCTGCCTGGGGTTCTCGGCTGTTGATTGGATAGATTTATAGCAGCGCAGCTATTGGCTCCTGCTGCTGTCAATCAAATCAAAAGATGTGGTGCCGGGGGGGCGGGGCCGAGTCCTGCATTCGGCGTCTATGGACGCCGAATGCTGGACTCGGGAGTGCTCCCACAAGGTAACCCCCCGGGAGAGCGCTTCTTCCAGGGGGTTATCTAATACAAGGAGGAGATGAGAGAGCCGCCGAGGGACACTAGAAGAGCAGGTTCAGGGCCACTCTGTGCAAAACGAGCTACACAGTGGAGGTAGGTATGATATGTTTGTTATTTTTTTTAAAAAAATTTACTTTAGTGTCACTTTACGCTTTACAATCACTTTAAGATTGGGTCAGGCTATGCAGAAGATTAGAGGGAAATAATATACAGTCAGTTTCACACAATCATATCAAATATATTTATGGTTCAAAAAGTTTTTTATTGATGTTTTTTTGCAAGAATATAATGAATATAAACATTGAAAAAAAAAGACAGAATAAAGGAGTGTAAACAGTGTCAGTTACCTGACATATAGTCTTCTAATTAACAGTTATATATTTTAAATATTGAAATAGTGCAAATGTTTACAGGTATCAGGGTTGTTATAGGTGAAATAATACTTTAAACCCGTACAACAGGTGTATGTTAACATATAAGCATTAACTACTCTATGCTGGGGTGCCCCTTTGGGAGCCTGCTGCACCCCTAAACATAGGTAGTCATATCAAATATATTTAAAACTGCATTGAATATTTTTGGTTTTTTTGAGATTACATAACTTTATTTAATGGAATTTTATATGGCTGCTGGAGTTCAGCTTTCATATTTCACTTCCAAGGTCCACTGCGGCACATTGTGATATACCAAAAATCGAATTCTGTACAAAATAATTTTTTACAAAATAAGACAATAACATTTCTTACAAAATAAGAATACGGACTCAAAACTTGAAGTGTTTGAAAAACAATTGTAAAAATAAATGTTATATTGTTCACCAAGCAGGTTTTTATGCTGGTCTAATTACCTAGCACACAGACCATTGTAATGACAAATAACTGCACCCAGGATCTAGTGCAGTCCAAAAATAGAATGTGTCAACAATCTTTGTTTATTATAAAAGTGAATACAAATCTTTCCTTTCTGAGAAATGAGACAACTGTGCAGGAAGCGTAGCAGGGATCCAGCTCAACTGAAGTGACCCTGGAGATGAAGCCTATGTTATTGAACACAGATAAATACTGGAGACAAAGTAGCTGTGCATGAGATCTGAAAAGGCAATCAGTCACTCTGAGCTGTGCTTAAAATAAATATATTTTCGGAATTGTTACTTTTATTTAAAGCTAATCTTCAGACAAACAGTCAAAAAGACATATGCAAAAATACATATTACCTGCCAAAAGGTTTCCAGCTCTGGTTAGCTAGTTTTGTAATCCAGAAACTCCTGCCAGAGACTGCAGCCATGTCCTAAAATTCAAGAGAAAGCATCAAAACAGTGATAAGCACATCCCACTGCTTTCGTCTTCTGTCAGCAGATGTGCTCTGCAGGCTTCTGAAGCTTACCCTTGTTCCAGGGGGGGATCCAGAGCCTAGTCTCGGGAGGGGCAGTGCCAGAAAATACGTTTTTTTGTGGGCAATTTCTCAAGGAAATGGCTGGTGTTGGCGCTTCAATCATCCCGGCACCATGGTTGTTATGGTGTCAGGATGATTGAAGCACATTTTTTCTATTATTACATTGTAATATAAAATTAAATGGTTCAACTCATCATAATGCAGAATCAGTGGGAGTCCTGAGCGTGTCACTTGCCACCGTCGCCTGCCACACATTGCGGATTGTCACTTGCCTGCCAACAGATGCAGATTGTCACCTGCCACGAGATGCGGATTCTCAGTTGCCACGTCACCTGCCACACGTTGCAGCCACGTCACCTGCCACGAGATGCGAATTGTCACTTGTCACATCACCGGCCACACATTGCGGATTGTCACTTGCCATGTCACCTGCCACCAGATGCGGATTGTCACTTGCCATGTCACCGGCCACACATTGTGGATTGTCACTTGCCACGTCACCTGCCAGCAGATGCGAATTGTCACTTGCCATGTCACCTACCACACATTGCAGATTGTCACTTGCCTGCCACCAGATGCAGATTGTCATCTGCCACATGTTGCGGATTGTCACTTGCCACGTCACCTGCCACCAGATGCAGAATGTCACGTCACCTGCCACCAGATGCGGATTGTCACTTGCCAAACATTGAGGATTGTCACTTGCCACGTCACCTGACACACCTTGCGGATTGTCACGTGCTTGCTAAGGTGGTGTTTTGCTTGTCTCTTGCTTCTTTTGTCCCAAAGTCAGGCAGCAGAGAGATAATGTAATCTCTCTGCTGCCCACGCTGCCTGCACAGTGTTGGCGGAAGTAACTGCAGGGATGTGGGGGCAGTGAGAGATGATGATCTCTACTCCCCTGCCCGCCGGCTCGCTGATGGACCAGCCGCCCAACCCGCCGAGCCGCCCACTCTCTCACCCGCCCGGCCTGCAACAAATTTCTCAGGGGTGGCAATTACCCTGTTCCCCCCCCCCCCCTGGATCTGCCCCTGCCTTGTTCCCTGTTACAGTCCAATGTACAAGTTTCCCAAAATAAATGTATTATTTAAACATTTGTCCTCTGGAAGATTTACCCCCCTTCACAACGAGGCCATATTTTTGGTAAAAAAAAAATCCCAATAAGTGTATATTGATTGGTTTGCACAAAAGTTATAGTGTCTAAAAACTATGGGATATTTATATTTATTTTTAATTATTTTTATTTTTTTTACTGGTAATGGCGGTGATCAGTGACTTATAGCATGACTGCAATATTGTGGTGGACATTCTGACACTAACTGACACTTTTGACACTTTCGGGTAAATTCACAAAGCTTTACCGCATGCGATAAGGGTATCATATTACTCATTTGCATACATTATCGCATTCGCTAAATAAAGTCCATTTCATAAAAAAAAACAATAACGATTATGTGGTATTTACCGGGGGAAAAAATGTGACTGTAAATATCGCATAAAAAGCCCAAAGTCCAGTCCACAAATGGACCAAAGAGTAAAAAAGCATGCGATATTTAGAACCAGGGTTTTGCTGCAGTATCACATGCAGGAACGGGCGGGGAAGCCGGCTGTCGTGTCCTTAACAACTGATGACTCATCAGCTGTCAGTGGGTTGCCCGCTGACAGATGAATGTAAAAAAAAAAAAAAATACAATAAAGAATGTTGAAAAAAAAAAGTGTGGGGTCCTCCCCAATGCATACCAGACCCTCAGGCCTGGTATGGATTTTAAGGGGAACCCCATGCCAAAATTTAAAATACCAGACCCTTATCCGAGCATGCAGCTCGGCAGGTCAGGAAAGAAGGGGGGGATGAACGAGCCCATACCAGGCCACATGCCCTTAATTTGGGGGGGTGGGTGCTTTGGGGCATGGGGAGCCCTGCCCCCACCCCATTCCACCTTATCCCCATGTTGATGGGGACAAGGGCCTCATCCCCACAATCGTGGCTGGTGGTTGTGGGGGTCTACGGGCAGGGGGATTATCGGAACCTGGAGCCGCCTTTAAGAAGGGACCCCCCCATGTGAATGAGTATCTGGTAATAAAAACACACATAGTTTTTGACAATTCCTTTATTAAAAAATAAAAAATAGTGTCCCCCGATGTAAATACATTGTCAATCATGCCGCCCCGCTGCCCGCCGGACCCGAAAAAAAAAAAAAACACAAACGCCATCGATGAAGGCTGGCTGCCTACTGCAGGCTCCGTCGTATGACATTTCTTATATAGGTAAGGGGCGGGGACACCTGGCTGTGTCACCTGGTGGCATAATCTACATAAAAGTGTCCGGTGAGGAGTATATCCTTTACCTCCATTTTTCTGCTAAGTGGTGCCTCCTTTTCCCATCTTAAAATGTTGAGACATACAGTCAGGTCCATAAATATTGGGACATCGACACTATTGTAATCTTTTTGGCTCTATACACCACCACAATGGATTTGAAATGAAACAAACAAGATGTGCTTTAACTGCAGACTTTCAGCTTTAATTCAAGGGTATTCACATCCAAATCAGGTGAACGGTGTAGGAATCACAACAGTTTGTATACGTGCCTCCCACTTTTTAAGGGACCAAAAGTAATGGGACAATTGGCTGCTCAGCTGTTCCATGGCCAGGTGTGTGTTATTCCCTCATTATCCCATTTACAAGGAGCAGATAAAAGTTAATTTCAAGTGTGCTATTTGCATTTGGAATCTGTTGCTGTCAACTCTCAATATGAGATCCAAAGAGCTGTCACTATCAGTGAAGCAAGCCATCATTAGGCTGAAAAAACAAAACAAACCCATCAGATAGATAGCAAAAACATTAGGTGTGGCCAAATCAACTGTTTGGAACATCCTTAAAAAGAAAGAACGCACCGGTGAGCTCAGCAACACCAAAAGACCCGGAAGACCATGGAAAACAACTGTGGTGGATGACCGAAGAATTCTTTCCCTGGTGAAGAAAACACCCTTCACAACAGTTGGCCAGATCGAGAAAACACTCTCCAGGAGGTAGGTGCATGTGTGTCAAAGTCAACAATCAAGAGAAAACTTCACCACAAGATGTAAACCATTGGTGAGCCTCGAAAACAGGAAGGCCAGATTAGAGTTTGCCAAACAACATCTAAAAAAGCCTTTACAGTTCTGGAACAACATCCTATGGACAGATGAGACCAAGATCAACTTGTACCAGAGTGATGGGAAGAGAAGATTATGGAGAAAGAAAAGAACTGCTCATGATCCAAAGCATACCACCTCATCAGTGAAGCATGGTGGTGGTAGTGTCATGGCGTGGGCATGTATGGCTGCCAATGGAACTGGTTCTCTTGTATTTAATGATGATGTGACTGCTGACAAAATCAGCAGGATGAATTCTGAAGTGTTTCGGGCAATATTATCTGCTCATATTCAGCAAAATGCTTCAGAACTCACTGGACGGCGCTTCACAGTGCAGATGGACAATGACCCGAAGCATACTGCGAAAGCAATCAAAGAGTTTTTTAAGGGAAAGAAGCGGAATGTTATGCAATGGCCAAGTCAATCACCTGACCTGAATCCGATTGAGCATGCATTTCACTTGCTGAAGACAAAACTGAAGGGAAAATGCCTCAAGAACAAGCAGGAACTGAAGACAGTTGCCGTAAAGGCCAAGCAGAGCATCTCCAGTAATGAAACCCAGCGTCTTCTGATGTCTATGCTTTCCAGACTTCAGGCTGTAATTGACTGCAAAGGATTTGCAACCAAGTATTAAAAAGTGAAAGCTTGATGGATGATTGTTAATCTGTCCCATTACTTTCGGTCCCTTAAAAAGTGGGAGGCACATATACAAACTGATGTAATTCCTACACCGTTCACCTGATTTGGATGTAAATACCATCAAATTAAATCTGAAAGTCTGCAGTTAAAGCACATCTTGTTTGTTTCATTTCAAATCCATTGTGGTGGTGTATAGAGCCAAAAAGATTAGAATTATTTCGATGTCCCAATATTTATGGACCTGACTGTATATGTGTGTGTATGTGCCGTTGTATACAGGATGTACAGTAGGTGAATTCTGCAATTGAAGAAATATGAATACATTCAAAGGATGATATATAGGGCTTGTATTCCCAAGCACACTTTTCAATTCCATTGTGTGGGGGGATTGTGAATTACTATAATAAGGATAGCATCTGTTATAACAAATTACATATTTAAACAAATGCAATAACACGCATTGGTAGTTACAATTATAGATCACTTTAAATGCCAAAAAAAACATTTATAGACAAGACGTGATACAATTAAGAAAAAGTAATGAAAAGTATGAACTATTGTTAAACACTGAAAACTAGAGTAACAGGATTACAGGTGCCTAGAATTCAAAAACAGTGCTAAACAAGATCACAAAAAGTTATCCCCACAGTATTACTTAAAAAAAAATTGATAGCCCAGCTGTCCTAAAAATGAATAAGCAACTACAATAATTACCTCTTCTCCTGTAATGTCCCCTGTAGACTTGCCCTCTCCATGTTCCAGCGCCAGTCTTCTTAAGGGTTGAATGACACCCATTGTCATCTAGCCCACTTTCTGTAGGTGCAGGGCGTCATGGACCACCACAGCAAATTGCACTCACAACAGAGAATGGTGCTTACATCATCACGGCAGTGACAGTCTGTGAATAATAAGTTTGCTAATCACATATTACAAAAGTAAAGATAGCTGTTTACCAGCACAATATCTGCATGTTTATAAGACCCTAAAGTGTATCTAAACATGAGAAGAAAAGTGTAATATATTGAAGCTCAACAGTCCTCAGATGTTGTGGCTGAATTTGATTTCTTTTTTGCAAGCTTTTTTCCTTTATTTTCACCTGGCGATCCTGCCAGCAGCACACTTCTAGTCCGTCCGTCAGTGAGCTTTATGTGGTTATAAAGCCTAAACATTTTATACCCTAACCACTTAATGACCAGCCCATGTAGCTTTAGTGCTGCACAGAATCACGTATAGAGTGCCTTGAAAAAAGTATTCATACCCCTTGAAATTTTCCACATTTTGTCATGTTACAACCAAAAATAAAAATGTATTTTATTGGCATTTTAAGTGATAGACCAACACAAAGTGGCACATAGTTGTGAAGTGGAAGGAAAATGATAAATGGTTTTCAATTTTCTTTACAAATAAATATGTGAAAAGTTTGGTGTGCATTTGTATTCAGCCCCCCTGAGTCAATACTTTGTAGAACCACCTTTTGCTGCAATTACAGCTGCAAGTCTTTTTGGGTATGTCTCTATCAGCTTTGCACATCTAGAGAGTGACATTTTTGCCCATTCATCTTTGCAAAATAGCCCAAGCTCTATCAGATTGGATGGAGAGTGTCTGTGAACAGCAGTTTTCAAGTCTTGTCACAGATTCTCAATTGGATTTAGTTCCAGACTTTGACTGGGCCATTCTAACACATGAATATGCTTTGATCTAAACCATTCCATTGTAGCTCTGGCTGTAAGTTTAGGGTCGTTGTCCTGCTGGAAGTCTTTTGCAGACTCTAATGCTGCGTACACACGGCCGGACTTCCCGACAAAAAAAGCCAGATGGGAGCTTTCGGTCGGACATTCCGACCGTGTGTATGCTCCATCGGACTTTTTCTGTCGGCATTTCCGACGGACTCAGATATAGAACATGTTCTAAATCTTACCGTCGGAAATGCCGACGGAGTTTAGCCCGTTGGCAAGTCCGGCCGTGTGTACGTGGCATAACAGGTTTTCTTCTAAGATTGCCCTGTATTTGGCTCCATCCATCTTCCCATCAACTCTGACCAGCTTCTCTTTCCCTCCTGAAGAAAAACATCCCCACAACATGATGCTGCCACCACCATGTTTCCATACTTACCAACTGTCCCGAATTTCCCGGGATTTAGACCCTTTTCCCGGATTTCGCCATTCCCGGGAAATGTCTTGGGAAAATCTTATTTTCCTGATTTTTTTTTCCGCTGCCGCTAGAGGTCCATGGTCGACGGAGACAATGTCTCCACTGGCCGCCATTTTCCCGAAGACCAAAACAAACAATTACTGTTTAGTAATGGCCGGGTGGCTGCCAATAGAATTTGAGCTGTGGCACTGCCCACCTCCCGCCCCACTGCTGTCTGTCTGTGACCTGATGTGGGAAGGGGCAGGGGTGGACGGCGCCACAGCTCAATTGCTATTGGCAGCCACCAGGCTATTTTGTCCCATTCTGTTTAGTAATGGCGGCAGAGAGAGTCTCCACTGCTGGGAATGCCTGATGTAAGGAAAGGGGGGGCTCCATTGCGGGATGCCTGGTTTAAGGGAGGACTCTGCTGGCAATGTCTGATGTAAAGGAGGACTCCGCTGGCAATGTCTGATGTAAAGGAGGATTCCGCTGGCAATGCCTGATGTAAGCGAGGACTCCGCTGGCAATGCCTGATGTAAGGGGGGACTCCGGTGGCAATGCCTGATGTAAGGGGGGACTCCACTGGCAATGCCTGATGTAAAGGAGGACTCCGTTGGCAATGCCTGAAGTAAGGGGGGACTCTGCTGGCAATGCCTGATGTAAGGGAGGACTCCGCTGGCAATGCCTGATGTAAGGGGGGACTCCGCTGGCAATGCCTGACGTAAGGGGGGACTCCGCTGGCAATGCCTGATTTAAGGGGGGACTCCGATGGCAATGCCTGATTTAAGGGGGGACTCCGCTGACAATGCCTGATGTAAGGGGGGACTCCGCTGGCAATGCCTGATGTAAGGGGGGGACTCAGCTGGCAATGCCTGATGTAAAGGAGGGACTCTGCTGGCAATGCCTGATGTAAGGGGGGACTCCACTGGCTATGCCTGATGTAAAGGAGGACTCAGTTGGCCATGCCTGAAGTAAGGGGGGACTCTGCTGGCAATGCCTGATGTAAGGGAGGACTCCGCTGGCAATGCCTGATGTAAGGGAGGACTCCGCTGGCAATGCCTGATGTAAGGGGGGACTCCGCTGGCAATGCCTGATGTAAGAGGGGACTCCGCTGGCAATGTCTGATGTAGGGGAGAACTCCGCTGGCAATGCCTGATGTAAGGAAGGACTCCGCTGGCAATGCCTGATGTAAGGGAGGACTCCGCTGGCAATACCTGATGTAAGGGAGGACTCAGCTGGCAATGCCTGATGTAAGGGGGGACTCCGCTGGCAATTCCTGATGTAAGGGGAGACTCTGTTGGCAATGCCTGATGTAAGGGGGTACTCTGCTGGGAATGCCTGATGGCATCTGGTGGCAGGTGACGTGGCAGGTGACACGCTCAGGGCTTCCACTGAATCTGCATTATGGTGAGTTGAATAAATTTAATTCTATATTACAATATAATAATATAAATAATGCACTTCAATCATCCTGACACCATACCAACCTTGGTGCCGGGATGATCGAAGCGCTAACACCAGGTGTTTGGAGTATCTTTATCTGCTGATTGTTAAACTTTCTGGAATACACACATTTTCTATTGTGGTGTAGGATCTGGGCCTGCTGTCCCTCCATCCCTCTTTCTTTCTCTTTTTCTTTTTTTCTTTCTCTCCCTATTTCTTTCTTTCTCCCTCCATCCCTCATTCATCTCATACCACAACCCTTCCGAGCCATGCCCATTTAAGGCACGCCCACTGCTCCGCGCAAACCACGCCCATTTTTGCTGTGGCTCGCATTTTTCTGTTACGTTATGCCGTGCCTACAAACGAATGCCATGCCCCCTAATTATAGCAAGGCTCTGCCTACATGCAAATAAGTGTCCCGAATTTTTTTTTTGCAATGTTGGCAACTGTGTGTTTCACGGTGGGGATGGTGTGTTCAGGGTGATGTGCAGTGTTTTCCACCACACATAGCGTTTAGGCCAAAAAGTTCAATTTTGGTCTCATCTAAACGGAGCACCTTCTTCCACATGTTTGCTGTGTCCCCCACATGGCTTCTCGCAAACTTTCAACAATGGTTTTTTCTTTCCACACTTCCACTACGGCCAGATTTCCCTGTGGACAAATTCTCCCACCTGATCTGTGGATCTCTGCAGCTCCTCCAGCATTACCATGGGCCTCTTGGCTGCTTCTCCAACTAATGCTCTCCTTGCCCGGCCTGTCAGTTTAGGTAGGCGGCCATGTCTTGGTGGGTTTGCAATTGTGCCATACTCTTTCCATTTTCGGATGATCGACTGAACAGTGCTCCTGTGAGATGTTCAAAACGTTAGATTTTTTTTATAACCTTGGTCGTGGCATACAGCTCTGAAGGAACGGCACAAGTATGCCTTTCCTTCAGAGCGCATTTTCCGGCTGCTGCTCACTAGAATATCCCCTATCTCCTGACGGTGCACATTTAGGAGATATTGATTTTACCTACAGGCAAGCTTTATTATAACCTTACCTTTAGGTAAAAATGAAAGCAGAGAGTTTACTACTATTTTAAGAGATTTTTTTTTTATGGGATATGTTTTATAGCAGAAAGTAAAAAAAAAATTTTTCAGAATTGTCAGTCTTTTTTCTTTCATATAATACAAAAAAAAAAACAGAGATGATCAAATACCACCAAAAGAAAGCTCTATTCGTGTGAAAAAAGAGATATCATTTTTCTTTGGCTACAGGGTTGCATGACTGCAGAACTGTCAGTTAAAGAAGCGCAGTGCCCCATAGCAAAAAATGGCCTGGTCATGAAGGGAGGTAAATCTTCCAGAGGATAAGTTGCTAATGCATTTCTTGCATTAAGGTGAAAAATGATTAGGCATACAGTAAGTGTCCCCCACCCACCCACGCCCCTTATACTACTTACCCGGGCCCTCATTTGATCCAGCTTAATTCTGCAGCTCTTCTGTTCCCTCACTTCCTGGTCTCCCAGGCTTTGCTGAGGCAGCATTGGCTCCTGCTGCAATCAATGAAAGGCAAGCCAGTGATGAGGGAGCAGGGAATGGGGCTGAGTCCCAATGCCTGTGTATACAGATTACTTCTGGATAGGCCCTCATGCAGCCTAGCAGCCAGATGCCGCTGGGATAGGCCCGATCTCCGGCCTAGCAGCCCGGGGCACACGACACACGTCCTCCCAGACAGCCGTTCAGGTAGCACAGAACATAGATCACCTGACTCCACCTGAATATATAGGCTCTCCCAGCAGGCCAAGGGATTCAAGGAAACCCCTGCCCATTGGCTGAGATACCCCATATACCCATAACCTGACCTTGAGTTGTCCTTCTCATATCTAATACCACCAAGTGCCTGGCCACCTAGTTGTAGAGGAGAAAAGTGCAACCAGGCCAAGCTTAGGGAGAAATCAATGGAACTCTAGCAATTGACCAGGGTAGTTACTCTTGGCAAGTACATTTGTGAGGAATATCCTTGACTAAACCCAAGGGTGCAACATGTGCATAAAGATAATAAACCTTCTGTCTGCAGCAGCCCCCCTCCCCCAGCCCCCTTTAATACTTATCTGAGCCCCCTCTTGATCCAGCAATGTCCATGAGAACCTTGGCTCTCTGGGGACTCGCACTCCTGATTGGCTTTTGGCAGCAGTGGGAGCTAATCAAACTTCACCTGATTTCTTGCGGAATCAACTGATACTTTTTAAAACTTGTCAA
Source organism: Lithobates clamitans (assembly GCA_037952925.1). Taxonomy (NCBI): domain Eukaryota; kingdom Metazoa; phylum Chordata; class Amphibia; order Anura; family Ranidae; genus Lithobates; species Lithobates clamitans. The sequence goes on along the minus strand of JBBGZY010002188.1, from coordinate 227,571 downwards.
ACAGATATAACAAAACACTTCCAATAATGTACAGTATGTAACAGACTAAAAGGAAGTAAATAATTGAAATGTTATTGTTAGGGCATTTCACACTTGCGGTGCCCTATGAAGAGAGGGCAACATTTGGATAACTTTTCAGAGGACATTTGACAGGTGGTGAGAAGGCCTTATATCGCCTTCTCACTGCCTGATTTAATCCAGTAATGACTCACTACTATGTCGCAATTGCATGCACTGCATACAGTTGCTACGCAGCCCCATTGAACTTGATGGGTGAGTTTGACAAGCATTGCTATCTGTCAAACTCTGCCCCCCGAGTTAAAAATGCAGTGGCCGTGAAGGAAAGTATCACAGCCACGTCATATGTACCCTTAGATTAAAAACATACCTTAAATTTTCTTGTTAAAAAAAAAACAAAAAAACATACCTTAAAGGGTAAGTTCACCTTTGTACGCTTTTTTTCTCTAAATTTCAGCTCCCCTATGCACCAATATAGCATTCATGTACTTTTGTGGCAAAAATATCAAAGCCTTCCATTAAATCTACAGTCACTTACTTTTCTTGTCCTAATCCACATTTCCAGGCGTTTCCATTAGTAATGTCTTCTTCCTGATCAGACTTTAGGTCATAACACAGGAAGGAGTTGACCAGCTGACCTCTATAGCACACACTCTGCATCATCTATCCACCCATTCCCAAGTGCACATTTTATTAGTGAAATGCAATCTATCAGTGATCACCCTTCTCAGTAAATACACAATACACAGATTGCATAGTGTATGGCCATGTTTATACACCTAAAATTACTATTTGTGCTTTCAGTGCCATTAACTGTTAACGGCACATCAAACACAGAAGCAAACACACGTGAAGAAAGGAGGGGCAAATGCTTCAAAACACACAGTAAAAAACACACAACCCTGAAAACGCCAAAATGTCCCATTAACCACATGTAGTGCAGCCAATTGAAATTAACAGGCTGCCCTTTGCATGTCACAGGAAAAACGAGACACAAAATGTGTGCTCCCACTATGCTACATGTGAATGGGGCATGAAAGTGAAATTGGTGCGGTAACACAAGAACAATGAGGATCCAGTCACATCTGTGCGTTTCCTTGCATTTCAGAAATGCGCTGCACCAAAAATCGCCGTAAAAAACGCACTAAGCTCCGCTCTAAAAAAAAGTTCTGAAGCTTCTTTGAGGTTAATGCTGTGTGTAGGGCAGCCCATTCAGTTGGTTGGGCTGCCTTATGTGTGATGTGTGAAAAATGCTCAAACGCCTCCCCATCTCGCTAAGAAAAAAAAAAAAAGGAATCTGGGGATACGAGTTCCCGCTATGCAGAGTTGTGAATGGGGCTTGACAGCTGAGTGTTTCTGTCCACTCCCTCCTATGTACTTGTATAAATCTAGCCATACACTATGCAATCTGATAGTGTATTTAGTGAGAAGGTTGATCACTGATTGATTGCATTTTATTTAAAAAAACATGCAGCTAGGAGTGTGTGGGTGGATGATGCAGGGAATGTGCTAATGAGGTCAGCTGATCAACTCCTTCCTGTGTCATGACCTAAAGTCTGATCAGGAATAAGACATTACTGACGGATACGTCTGGAAACGTGGATTAGGACAAGAAAAGTAAGTGACTGTAGATTTAATGGAAAGCTTTGATATGTTTGCAAAAAAAGTACATGAATGCTATATTGGTGCATAAGAGGGCTGGAATTTAGAAAAAAAAAGTGTACAAAGGTGAACTTACCCTTTAAAACAAATATGTGCCATATGACCAGCATCAGATCCTGGCCAAAGACACCATCTTTTTTTTTTTCTTTTTTGAAATGAGAAATTTGGAAATCCATGGTGAAATACAGTACATTGCCAAAACGACAGAGTTAGAAATAATGGAGTGCATTCAGCAAAAGCAATAAAAAGGCAATTAACCTTCATTTTGTGAAGATGGGAAATCCCTTTAATAGATGTCAGCATCTTACATTTTAATGGGAAAGGGACCTCAGTGTTGCTATTACAGGTAGAAGAACAGAAAGTAGGGCACAAAGAAAGACTGATGCAAATTCCAATTCTCAAAATAGAACAGAGCAGAACTGCCACTCAGAACCCCACTCACACCAGCTACACTTATTATTCTGAACCAAATGCTCCAGGCATCTGTCCACATAGAGCAGGTACATGTTACAGTAACCCCTGACAAGAGCCATTTCTCGGCAACTAAATTGCAGAGTCGAATTTTTCTTAAAGTATACCCACGAATAAAAAAATGAAAAATGAACACCTACCTGTGCTAGCCAGTCCCCAGTGCCTTTACTTAAAGTGGTTGTAAACCTCAGACATGAAATATGAACAAAGAATATCCCTCTATAGTGTGTGCTTGTCTCAATTAAGAGCACTAAAGTGTCATTTCTGTCTGCTACCCTGTTCCTCTGGTATCAGCATGAATCACTTGTTTACCTGAGGGAGCTGCAGAACACAGCCTGTGTTTGACAGCCTCAGCTCTGTCCCTGTGTGCTGCGTGAAGGGGGTGTGTCCCTTCCCACCGATCAGCTCTCAGAGCTTTTCTAACTGAGCTCTGCAGAGTGTAACTTCAGCTCCCTGCCCCCTTTTTGCTGAACTCTCAGCTAAGCTTTATAAATTCTGGACTTTGAACAGATGTAGAGAAGAGAAGAATGCATATAAACAGGTACAACTTTTGTAGGAGGATTTGTGTCATCCCTGTGTCTCATCTGAGGCCAGTAACTTCACTGGGTATATTTAAGGAATTACAATCATTTTAGAGTGCATGTAAACCCTAACAATGAACTTCTCTTATTTGCTCCATTTTTGTCTGTCAAATATACCATTAAAAGCATTTTGTTATGAAGCTAGGCTCCCAAAAAGTCCCACACATGTGGTATCCCCATACTCAGGAGAAGCAGCTAAATGTATTTTGGGGTGCAATTCCACATATGCCCATGGCCTGTGTGAGCAATACATAATTTAGTGACAACTTTGTGCAAAAAAAAAAAAAAAAATTTGTCACTTTCCCGCAACTTGTTTCAAAATATAAAATATTCCATGGACTCAACATGCCTCTCAGCAAATAGCTTGGGGTGTCTACTTTCCAAAATGGGGTCATTTGGGGGAGTTTTGTGCCATCTGGGCATTTTATGGCCTTCAAAACTGTGATAGGTAGTGAGGAGTGAAAAATTTATGCCCTTAGAAATCCTGAAGGCGGTGATTGGTTTTCGGGGCCCCGTACGCGGCTAGGCTCCCAAAAAGTCCCACACATGTGGTATCCCTGTACTCAGGAGAAGCAGCTGAATGTATTTTGGGGTGCAATTCCACATATGCCCATGGCCTGTGTGAGCAATACATAATTTAGTGACAACTTTGTGCAAAAAAAAAAAAAAAAATTGTCACTTTCCCGCAACTTGTTTCAAAATATAAAATATTCCATGGACTCAACATGCCTCTCAGCAAATAGCTTGGGGTGTCTACTTTCCAAAATGGGGTCATTTGGGGGGGTTTTGTGCCATCTGGGCATTTTATGGCCTTCAAAACTGTGATAGGTAGTGAGGAGTGAAAAATTTATGCCCTTAGAAATCCTGAAGGCGGTGATTGGTTTTCGGGGCCCCGTACGCGGCTAGGCTCCCAAAAAGTCCCACACATGTGGTATCCCTGTACTCAGGAGAAGCAGCTGAATGTATTTTGGGGTGCAATTCCACATAGGCCCATGGCCTGTGTGAGCAATATATCATTTAGTGAAACTTTTTGTAAAAAATTTTTTTTTAGTCATTCAATCACTTGGGACAAAAAAAAAATATTCAATGGGTTCAACATGCCTCTCAGCAATTTCCTTGGGGTGTCTACTTTCCAAAATGGGGTCATTTGGGGGGGGGGGGGTTGTACTGCCCTGCCATTTTAGCACCTCAAGAAATGACATAGGCAGTCATAAACTAAAAGCTGTGTAAATTCCAGAAAAAGTACCCTAGTACAAAATCGTGAATCGTCTCTCACCAAACTTTTACTAACACAAGATAAACACGAGATTAGCAGAAGGAGCCCAAAGGGTGGCGCACTGGCTATTAAACTTCCTCTTTATAGTGCCGTCGTACGTGTTGTACGTCAGCGCGTTCTTGACGATCGGAATTTCCGACAACATTTGTGCGACCGTGTGTATGCAAGACAAGCTTGAGCCAACATCCATCGGAAAAAGATCCCATGATTTCGCTGTCAGAATGTCCGATCGTGTGTACGCTACAAAATAGGGGATAGTTTTATGGCATTTTTATTAATTTTTTTTTCATTAGTAATGGCGGCGATCTACGATTTTTATCGTGACTGTGACATTATGGTGGACACATCGGACATTTTTGACACTATTTTGGGACCATTGTCATTTATACAGTGATCAGTGCTATAAAAATGTACTGATTACTGTGTAAATGACACTGGCAGGGAAGGGGTTAAACACTAGGGGGTCCGGTAGATGAGCCAATGGTTGATCTGCCGGCTAGTGCAAGACCGCTTAAAGTGGTTTCCTCATTTAAATATCTAGGAATACATGTGACAGTCAACCCAAAAAAATACTTAGAAGATAATCTACTACCTCTTTTCAAAAAACTTCAAATGACATGCAATACTTGGTGTAAGCTCCCCTTATCAGTAATTGGTAGAATAAATCTAATCAAAATGGTCTGGGGACCTCAGCTTCTATACATCATGCACAACTCTCCACAGTGGATACCCCGAAAGTGGTTTAATCGTATTGAGACATTATTTAGATCCCTAATTTGGAGGAAAAAAGTTGCTAGAATAAGTCTTTCCACCTTGCAGTATGGTAAAGATCGGGGTGGAGCGGCGGTTCCCAACCCTAAACTATATTTTTATGCCTCTCAATTGCAACACTTAAGTGGTCTTGGATTGCTAAATGACTCTGACTCGGTTGAAAGCATGCTGCGAACTGGAACATTAAATACATCGGTGCTGGCGGTTTTGGAGGCGGGATTATCACGCCTGCCACAGATTGCCCCCACCATAGTTCTTCTTAAAAAATTATGGTCTACGGTCAAATCTAAATTACAAGTTCTGGGCTTCCTAGCAGAGACCCCCCTATGGAACAATCCGAACCTAGCAGAAGTACATAAACTGGAGGGTTTCCAGTTGTGGAGAAATGCTGGAATTCATAATATTTCTCAATTATTTCACCAAAATATTTTAAAATCTTTTATGGAGTTGCAATCGGAGTTTGGGCTTCCCAGACATCAATTTTACCGATATCTTCAGTTACGTCATGCCCTTCAGATTCAAGGCCGGTCAGCTGCTCTTGTACTTGTTACCCATCCCCTAATTAATGACATTTTCTATGGTCAGGAAAAAAAGGGTCTTATATCTCACATTTACTCACATTTGCTTTTTGCTATACAAGACACTGCAAATTTACCATGCAGACGTAGATGGATAGAGGATTTGGGAGAGGTGAGTGAAGATATCTGGGATACATGCCTTCAGACAGGGCCATTAACTTCTGTATCACAAACACACAGACTGTCGCATTTATTCTTGCTACACAGAGCTTATCGTACGCCAATACAACTACATAGATGGGGCAGAAGGGATTCTCCCTTGTGCCCTAAACAGTGTGGAGAAGAGGGGTCACTGATCCATTTGATGTGGCGCTGCCCCAAACTACACCGTTATTGGGGCGATATTACAGATACAATCTCATCAGTATTTCAAATAAGGGTCCCCTTGGATCCTCTGATATGTATTCTGGGAGCAATTGATGAAGAAATATACCCCCCTCCTAATAATATAGCAATAATCAGATTATTATATCTGGCCCGTAAGTTGGTGGCCAGATTCTGGCTATCTGTAAATGTTCCTACCAAAAAACAATGGATAGAACAAGTAAATTATATCCTTATCAGAGAACATCTAACATATCAGCATAGAAATGCATCTCGAAAATTTAATTCTATATGGCAACCTTGGTTGGATTCCCCGGGATTGGCACCCCCACAATTAATTATGCACAGAATATTTCAAGTTTAAGTGTATACAGCTTCCTTGACAGAGGCGGTAATTGGTGTATTTATGATGCTTATCCGGGAGACTAAAACCTATTTGGGCAGACCAGGAGCAAGGTTTATGGTTAGATGACCAGTTTGTCATCTGGTAGCTGTGTTGGGTGGGAGAATTTTTGTTCTCTTATGCAATACGGTGTGTTGTTAAATAAATGTAAAACCTATTTGATGCCACTGCTGTAACAATCTTTATTTTCATTGAATATGCATGGTCAAGACAGCATTGAATGCTCTGTGTTCATAACATATATTATGTCATATTTATTGCTCGATTGTCTACTATGTAATTTGTCTTTTGTGGCTCAATAAAGAATTTTCTGATTTAAAAAAAAAAACACTAGGGGGTGATCAAGGGGTTAAGTGTGTCCTAGGGAGTGATTCTAACTGCGGGGGGATGGGCTACCACTGACATGACAGCGATCACTGAGTCCCGATGACAGGGAGCAATAGATCTCTGTCATGTCACAAGGCAAAACGGGGAAATGCCTTGTTTCCATAGGCATCTCCCCGTTCTGCGGCTACGTGAGACACATGCCAATTAGATATTTCAATACAATAGGCTAATTGTGAGGGACTTTCGAGGTATAGCATGTTTTACATTATCCACTAGATATACAGAATATTTTCATAAAAACATCACTTGTATTTTCCTAATTAAAACATTATAAAATGTTATGCATCACAGAAATGTGCATAATATTCCAATCATAATGCCTATTTCCATCTACCCAACATTTTTGTCAGCCACCTATGTTGTGTGTCTATCCTCACGATTACATCTGCTTGATGTAGTGCCTGCTTGACAAAGTGTAAGTGTGACAGTATGCGGATAGTAAGGTGGACACTGACTGCTTAACCGGTTCCTGACCAGCTCACATCTATATACGGGGGCAGAATGGCTCCCCTGCATGAAACCCCTTACAGGTGCGGGGTTCCTTTAGGAGCCGCCAGAGGGCACGCACGTGCCGCCGGAGGGTCGCGCGCTGCATGGCAGGGGACACGATGCGCGTGCCTGCCGGTTCAGATCGCTGCCGGCCACGCGCGATTGCGTGCACGAGCGCCAGCACAGGGATTTGCGTGTGTAAACTTGTGTACAACCAGCTAGCCCATACATAGATCAACTATGGCTGGTCTCTGCTTAATTGGCTTCATTTCAATCCATGTATTAACCACTATGCATTCCCTAAACATCCTTTCACAAACCTTTACATTTTTTCTTCCCAGATTCCTTCATCTTCCTGACCTGTACATAGTGCCTGCTGTCATGCCCTCCACACTCCTCTCCTGTACATACTGATCACTGTCATACCCTCCACACTCCTCTCCTATACATAGTGCCCACTGTCATACCCTCCACACTTCTCTCCTATACATAGTGCCCCCTATCATACCCCCCACAAGCCTCTCCTGTACATACTGCCCACTGTCATACCCTCCACATTCCTCTCCTGTACATACTGCTCACTGTCATACCCTCCACACTCCTCTCCTGTACATACTGCTCACTGTCATACCCTCCACATTCCTCTCCTGTACATACTGCTCACTGTCATACCCTCCACACTCCTCTCCTGTACATACTGCTCCTTGTCATACCCTCAACATTCCTCTCCTATACATACTGCTCACCTTCATACCCTTCACATTCCTCACCTGTACATACTGCCCACTGTCATACCCTCCACACTCCTCTCCTGTACATACTACCCACTGTCATACCCTCCACACTTCTCTCATGCACATACTGCCCACGGCCATACCCTCCACACTCCTCTCCTGTACATACTACCCTCTGCCATACCCCAACACTCCTCTCCTGTACATACTGCCCACTGTCATATCCTCCACACTCCTATCCTGTACATACTGCCCACTGTCATACCCTCCACACTCCTCCCTTGTACTTACTAACCCCATCATACCCTCCACACTCCTCTCCTGTACATAGTGCCCACTGTCTTACCCTCCACACTCGGCTCCTGTACATACTGCTCAGTGTCTTACTCTCCACACCCATCTCCTGTACATACTGCTCAGTATCATACCATCCACACTTCTCCTGTACATACTGCCCATTGTCTTATCCTACACACTCCTTTCCTGTACATACTGCCCACTGTCTTACCCTTCACACTCGTCTCCTGTACATACTGCTTACTATCATACCCTCCACATTCCTCTCCTGTGCATAATGCCCACTGTCATGCCCTCCACACTCCTCTCCTGTACATACTGCCCATTGTCATACCCTTCACATTCCTCTTCTATACATACTGCTCACTGTCATACACTCCACGTTCCTCTCCTGTGCATACTGCCCACTGTCACACCCTCCACACTCCTCATAGGAACATAGGGGATGTCAGCTACTCTAAATATACAACTGGTAAAAAAAGTGCCACTGAAAATATTTTTGAAATGTGCAACTATGCACTTGAGAGGCTCCTGGGATCCTGTGATATTAAAGCAGTAGTAAACTTCACTAACATTACTACTTTTTAGAGTCCCTGAGGTAGGTTATGCCATAATGTACTAGTATGCCCAGCATATTAGCACATTAGGGTACACTTACCTGTCAAATATAAAAAATTACAGCGCTTCACAAGCATGAAAAATTAAATAAGCTGCAGTTCTAATTGTGAGGCATACACAAATAGACAAATCAAAATAATATAAAGGAACCGCGCTACAAGGTTGAATTATTATACTACAGAAAGTACAACAAACAATATCAAATATAGAAAATACAAAATTAGATTAAATACAGGTATTCATAAAAAATCAATCAATTATAGTGACATGAAATATAAGATTATATGACATTGAACACAGAAAAAAGTCCCAAAACCAAATCGGTATCCAATAGTGAATAACCAAAATCAATTGTGATAACATAAATTATGAAAATAGATAACGATGACCGGAGAGAAAAGTCCCCGAAACCAAATCAATGTCCAATGGTGATTAATCAAAATTCATCGAAAATCCAACTTGTATACGGATATCCACTCAATGGGGACAACACATTCGACCTCCTCAAAAGGGAAAGACAAGCAGGAACGCTCCGTCCAGCAGATCAAGAGGAGGTCGAATGTGTTGTCCCCATTGAGTGGATATCCGTATACAAGCTGGTTTATAGCTTGCCTTTGGTAAGCGTGCATTTTTATAGGTGGTGGATTCTTCACTGGGTGCTTTTCGATGAATTTTGATTAATCACCATTGGACATTGATTTGGTTTTGGGGACTTTTCTCTCCGGTCATCGTTATCTATTTTCATAATTTATGTTATCACAATTGATTTTGGTTATTCACCATTGGATACCGATTTGGTTTTGGGACTTTTTTCTCTGTTCAATGTCATATAATCTTATATTTTATGTCACTATAATTGATTGATTTTTTATGAATACCTGTATTTAATCTAATTTTGTATTTTCTATATTTGATATTGTTTGTTGTACTTTCTGTAGTATAATAATTCAATCTTGTAGCGTGGTTCCTTTACACTTACCTGTCAAACTGAGCTCTCCAGCACTGCACTGTGATCAATCTGCCGGGTCCCAGGCGCTTCCATCTTCACCCGGTCTTCGTTCTGGGTTCTGTGCCTTCGGTCACTTGCCTTGGCCGGGCTGTGTTGATGTCACTCCCATGCATGCTCATGCGCATCCTCTCTCTCACCCCCCCTCTCTCTCATCCTCCCTCCCTTACCCTCTCTCATCCCTTTTTTCTCTCATCCTCCCTCTATTTAATTTAATTTGTTATAACAAAAAAATGTTTGCATTTTTATTTGTTTATTTATTTTATAAAAAGCCCCACCAAAATCCTCAGCACCAGGCCCATGATGTTCTTAATCTGGCCCTGCATCCACCAGTAAAGTTATGAAGCACCAGGTTCATCATCAACTGCTTTAAACACTTCATCACTTTATTGGTCAAAATAACATATACATTGTATCCTGAATTCAGTTCTTATACATTGTTTCCTAGCCTTACAGCGTTTGTTAGCCCAATGCCCAATCCTGTTCTCTTTGTATTATTTCCTTTGTGTGAAATTCCTGGGGTTCCTGCCAGTCCATCTGCTAACCTATCAAAAACTGACCACACTAAGCAGTAGAACACACCGTGGTCACCCTTTAGTGTGTAGAAGCTGCCAGCCTGGAAACCAGACATCCAGCACAGACACCACTGCAAAATTATTGAATGGTAATACCAATAGGAAAACCCCATGGTTCTAAAAAGTTTGTATTGCTGTTTGTGTTCCAACTTCTCTCTATTCAAAGAAACAGGAGAGGGAAAAGCTTGCAATGGGGAAACCTATTCTGTTGAAATATGGTTAAGGATAGGTTCACACTTGTGTGGGTGGTTCCCACTGCGGGTCTGCGCCCATACGTGCAGCTGCAACCACCCGCACAAACGCAGGCGATGCATGCTGGTGCCATAATCCTAACGCATGCTGCACACACTGGAAATCACACCCGCACTGGGAACCACACTGCACTTGCAGTTCCCGTGCGGACTGCGATTTCTGAAAAGCTGCTGGGACCTTTTCAGGAGGCATACCTGTGTATATCACAGCCTGCAGAGGCACACAGATGGGAACCCAGCCGTAGAGAGGCTTTGCCCTTGCTTTGGAGAAATCTCCCCTCACTTACTGCTGTCTTTGTAGGACATAAAGTGAAGGGAAATCTCACCAATGGGACACCAGAACCAGATATGGGTCTTAATCATTCCCTACACCATCTCAAACAAAATTCATACACTTTAATGTAGGCTTAAAATAGGCACCATACAGAAAATCGAAATCCAGCAAACATGGGGGCAGAGCTTAGCGGGAAAGGCAGGTGCAGAATGTGAGAGCCAAGAAAGAAATTGAAAACCAATCAGCAGGAAAATGTTGTCCCCTAAATCATCTTAAACACACAAGGTTTGGCTAGAGTTCCTGTGCCATTAACCCTTTTACGTTTTTTCACTCAAAGGGTTAGAGGATGATTAATGCATAATATATCGCAAACAAAAAACTGCATAATATACGGCGTGGGCAGCCTCTGACAGTGCAGCATGAGAAAATAATAATTGATGGCAACCGGTTCTCTAATTTGAAAAGAGGAACAAAAACTTCTCAATATTTGCAGTTAATGAGCAGCAGAGTGTGATGTACACGCTTGTTTCTCCGCTGGACACAGAACAACCGTGAGGAAGTAAATTCTGTTGTTTAAGGGATTATTAGTACCCTGCAAGCCAGACCCTGTCAGGGTCCTCAGGATTTTCTATAGCCCTGTGGGACTAATTTGTGAAGGTTTAAGAAGTGCAGACAAATCATAAATAGGCAGAGCGGGAATAAAAGAACCATTAAGAACACAACGTGTTTTGTATTAATGGTTTAACTCCTACAGGTAACACAGGGACATGCCCAGGGTACAGAGGCAGCGTTCCAGCCCCATGTGGGTCAAGGGCGAGCTTTTGTTAACAAAGTTATCTTTGCATTAGAAACAGCAGTTCTTAATCCAGTAGAAACTGTTTTTTTTTATTCAAAGGGGATTTTCTACTGGGAATATTTATTTACAATATTAAGTACATGGATAAATGAAAGTGGTCTTCGGCTTACTTAAACGTCCACCATGCAGAATTGTGTCATTACCTTTTTTGTCTTTGGCAGATCTGGGCTTTAAGATCTCTGCAGAGCAATGTAATGTCCTAATAAAACAGAAGGTATCTGTATGTTTCACTTCCATCCTCACAAAGAAGTAATATTTCTAATTTTAGGATAGTGGGTAGAGCCATGCAAATAATTTCTGTATGCATCAGGTATAACTGTGTATCCAGTACTGCTGTTTTACAGCAGCCTTCTATTATTTTAAAAACACAATTATCTCAAATTGCATACAACTGTTTTAGGCTTGTAAGGCTTGGCATGGATGCCTGTTTTTTTTTTCTTTGCGATGAGAGAAAAACCCAGAATGGATTACCTTATCCATACCTGCAGGATAGATGGAGGAATAACCCCTCTGTGCTATTGTATTTTGACAGCGGGACTCCTCCGCTGTTAGAATACACTGATCAGTGGCTGCAGTCGGCTGATCGAGAAACATTTCCAACAGTCGTTGGGTCAACTTCTGTCGAGCGGGAACTGCCATAGAAGGTTCGAAATTGGGCCAGTCTCTGCTGAAACCGCTGGATTTCGATCCATCTATGGGCAGTTTAGTTTTGGAGACATGGAAAGGTTCCCCACGGGGTTTTTAAGCAGCAAAGTAAACAAAGTGTATATTTGTAAAAAATGTATTACTTTATTTCGTGGAAAAATTTAAATGTTACAAAAGATTTTAAAATATGAGCTCTGGTTGGTGACAGAAAATCAAGGTAAGCAAAATTAATGGTAACATCATTGTACATCATGAGAACAGTTATTACAAATTACATTACATCACGGGATGCACCTTAATACCCCCAATACATTTCGACCCCTACATTTGTGGTCTTCCTCAGGGGGTTTTTACTGTTCTAAAAAATACAGTGCCTTGCAAAAGTTACATAGTTACATAGTTACATAGTAGGTGAGGTTGAAAAAAGACACAAGTCCATCAAGTCCAACCTATGTGTATGATTATGTGTCAGTATTACATTACATATCCCTGTATATTGCGGTCATTCAGGTGATTATCTAATAGTTTCTTGAAGCTATCAATGCTCCCCGCTGAGACCACCGCCTGTGGAAGGGAATTCCACATCCTTGCCGCTCTTACAGTAAAGAACCTTCTACGTAGTTTAAGGTTAAACCTCTTTTCTTCTAATTTTAATGAGTGGCCACGAGTCTTATTAAACTCTCTTCTGCGAAAAAGTTTTATCCCTATTGTGGGGTCACCAGTACAGTATTTGTAAATTGAAATCATATCCCCTCTCAAGCGTCTCTTCTCCAGAGAGAATAAGTTCAGTGCTCGCAACCTTTCCTCATAACTAAGATCCTCCAGACCCTTTATTAGCTTTGTTGCCCTTCTTTGTACTCGCTCCATTTCCAGTACGTCCCTCCTGAGGACTGGTGCCCAGAACTGGACAGCATACTCCAGGTGCGGGCGGACCAGAGTCTTGTAGAGCGGGAGAATTATCGTTTTATCTCTGCAGTTGATCCCCCTTTTAATGCATGCCAATATTCTGTTTGCTTTATTAGCAGCAGCTTGGCATTGCATGCCATTGCTGAGCCTATCATCCACTAGGACCCCCAAGTCCTTTTCCATCCTAGATTCCCCCAGAGGTTCTCCCCCCAGTGTATAGATTGCATTCATATTTTTGACACCCAAATGCATTATTTTACATTTTTCTACATTGAACCTCATTTGCCATGTAGTCGCCCACCCCATTAATTTGTTCAGGTCTTTTTGCAAGATTTCCACATCCTGCGGAGAAGTTATTGCCCTGCTTAGCTTAGTATCATCTGCAAATACAGAGATTGAACTGTTTATCCCATCCTCCAGGTCGTTTATGAACAAATTAAATAGGATTGGTCCCAGCACAGAACCCTGGGGGACCCCACTACCCACCCCTGACCATTCTGAGTACTCCCCATTTATCACCACCCTCTGAACACGCCCTTGTAGCCAGTTTTCAATCCATGTACTCACCCTATGGTCCATGCCAACGCACCTTATTTTGTACAGTAAACGTTTATGTGGAACTGTGTCAAATGCTTTTGCAAAATCCAGATACACCACGTCTACGGGCCTTCCTTTAGCTAGATGGCAACTCACCTCCTCATAGAAGGTTAATAGATTGGTTTGGCAAGAACGATTCTTCATGAATCCATGCTGATTACTGCTAATGATATCATTCTTATTACTAAAATCTTGTATATAGTCCCTTATCATCCCCTCCAAGAGTTTACATACTATTGATGTTAGGCTAACTGGTCTGTAATTCCCAGGGATGTTTTTTGGGCCCTTTTTAAATATTGGTGCTACATTGGCTTTTCTCCAATCAGCTGGTACCATTCCAGTCAATAGACTGTCTGTAAAAATTAGGAACAACGGTCTGGCAATCACCTGACTGAGTTCCCTAAGTACCCTCGGATGCAAGCCATCTGGTCCCGGTGATTTATTAATGTTAAGTTTCTCAAGTCTAATTTTAATTCCGTCCTCTGTTAACCATGTAGGTGCTTCCTGTGTTGTGTCATGAGGATAAACACTGCAGTTTCGGTTACTGAAGCCCCCCGATTCACTCGTGAAGACTGAGGAGAAGAATAAATTCAATACCTCTGCCATCTCCCCATCCTTTGTAACCAGATGTCCTTCCTCATTCTTTATGGGGCCAATATGGTCTGTCCTCCCTTTTTTACTGTTTACATACTTAAAGAATTTCTTGGGATTTTTTTTGCTCTCCTCCGCTATGTGTCTTTCATGTTCTATCTTAGCCATCCTAATTGCACCCTTACATTTCTTATTGCATTCTTTATAAATTCTGAATGCTGTGGATGATCCCTCAACCTTGTATTTTTTGAAGGCCTTCTCCTTTGCTTTTATATGCATTTTTACATTGGAGTTAAGCCATCCAGGATGTTTGTTCGCTCTTTTAAATTTATTACCCAATGGGATACATTGGCTAATACCCTTATTTAATATGCTCTTAAAGCAAACCCATCTCTCCTCTGTATTCTTTGTTCCTAATATTTTATCCCAATTTATGCCTTTTAGCAAGGTTTGTAGTTTAGGGAAGTTGGCTCTTTTGAAATTCAGTGTCTTTGTGTTCCCTTCATGTCTCATATTTGTGTGATTTATACTGAAACTAATTGACCTGTGATCGCTGTTACCTAAATTGCCCCGTATTTCCACATCTGTTATCAGGTCTGTATTGTTGGTAATCAGTAGATCTAGTAATGTTTTATTTCTAGTTGGTGCGTCTACCATCTGACCCATAAAATTGTCCTGCAAGACATTAAGGAACTGGCGAGCCTTAAATGAATGCGCGGTTCCCTCCGCCCAGTCTATGTCTGGATAATTAAAATCCCCCATTATGATAACACTTCCCATCCTTGCTGCTAATCCAATTTGTGATAGGAGATCCGTCTCCACTTCCTCCCTCAGGTTAGGGGGCCTATAGCATACTCCCAGTATTATTTTCCCCTTAGCTTCATCCCTTTGGAGCTCTACCCATAAGGATTCCACCTCCTCTCTAGCTCCCTCAGTGATGTCATCTCTCACATTCGCTTGTACATTATTCTTGATATATAGGCATACCCCTCCCCCTTTTTTACCCTCTCTATCCTTGCGGTATAGGGTATACCCTTGAATGTTTGCCAGCCAATCATGAGAGCTGTTGAACCAGGTCTCTGAAATTCCCACAAAATCCAAATCCTCCTTGTACAACAGTATCTCTAGTTCACCCATCTTGTCCGCCAGGCTCCTGGCATTGGTGAACATGCCACATAGTTTAGACCGGTCGCATATTGTCCTCGTATTGGGTGTTTCAAGATTGCAACTTGGACTTGCTACTATACTCACCTTGTGTTTTTGTGCTTTGGTTAACCTACCACTAATGCCCCCAATACTACCCTCTGGAATATCTTCCACGCTGGCTATCACTGTCTCTGGACCCTCCCCCCCATCGCCTAGTTTAAAAACCCCTCTAACTTTTTGGCCATCTTCATTCCCAGCAGATCTGCACCCTCCTCATTTAGGTGCAGTCCGTCCCTTCTATAGTACCGGTTACCGACTGAGAAGTCGGCCCAGTCCTCCAGGAACCCAAACCCCTCCTTACTACACCAGCTCTTCAGCCACTTGTTTACTTCCCTAATCTCCCTCTGCCTCTCTGGTGTGGCTCGATGTACCGGTAGTATTCCTGAGAACACTACCTTGGAGGTCCTTTTCCTCAATTTAGCTCCTAAGTCCCTAGAATCGTTCTTTAGGACACTCCATCTGCCTCTGACTTTGTATTCACCCCCTTGGCATTTTTCGTGTTTTGTTGTCTCACAACCTGGAATTAACATGGATTATTTGAAGATTTGCATCATTTAATTTATAGAACATGCCCACGACTTTGAAGATGTATTTTTTTATTGTGATGCAAAAAACAAATAGGACAAAATAACAGAAAAAGTCAATGTGCATAACTATTCACCCCCCTGAAGTTAATACTTTGTAGAGCGACCTTTTTTGGCTATCACAGCTCCAAGTCGCTTTGGATAAGTCTCTATGAGCTTGCCACATCTTATCACTGTGATTTGTGCCCATTCCTCCTTGCAAAACGACTCCAGCTCCTTCAAGTTAGATGGTTTGCGCTTGTGAACAGCAATCTTTAAGTCTGATCACAGATTTTCTCTTGGATTGAGGTCTGGGCTTTGACTAGGTTATTCTAATGCCCGTACACACGGTCGGACATTGATCGGACATTCCGACAACAAAATCCTAGGATTTTTTCTGACGGATGTTGGCTCAAACTTGTCTTGCATACACACGGTCACACAAAGTTGACGGAAAATCCGATCGTTCTGAACGCGGTGACATAAAACACATACGTCGGGACTATAAATGGGGCAGTAGCCAATAGCTTTCATCTCTTTATTTATTCTGAGCATGCGTGGCACTTTGTGCGTCGGATTTGTGTACACACGACCGGAAATTCCGACAACGGATTTTGTTGTCGGAAAATTTTATAGCCTGCTTTCAAACTTTGTGTGTCGGAAAATCCGATGGAAAATGTGTGATGGAGCCTACACACAGTCGGAATTTCCGACAACAAGGTCCTATCACACATTTTCCTTCAGAAAATCCGACCGCGTGTACGGGGCATAACACATGTACATGTTTTCTCTTAAACCACTCAAGTGTTGCTTTAACAGTGTGTTTGGGGTCATTGTCCTGCTAGAAGGTGAACCTCCATCCTAGCCTCAAATCACACACAGAGTGGTACGGGTTTTGCTCAAGAATATCCCTGTATTTACCATCCATCTTTCTCTGAACAGTTTCCCAGTCCCGACTGCTGAAAAACATCCCCACAGCATAATGCTGCCACCACTATGTGTTGGGTTTACGCCAGACATAATGTTTTCTTTGATGGGAAAAAAGTTCAGTTTTAGTCTCATCAGACCAGAGCACCTTCCTCCATACATTTTGGGAGTCTCCCACATGCCTTTTCGCAAACTCCAAACATGCCATTTTGTTTTTTGCTGAAAGTAATGGCTTTCTTCTGGCCATAAAGCCCAACTCTATGGAGCGTACGGCTTAGTGTTGTCCTATGTACAGATACTCCAGTCTCTGCTGTGGAACTCTGCAGCTCCTCCAGGGTTACCTTAGGTCTCTGTGCTGCCTCTCTGATTAATGCCCTCCTTGCCCAGTCCATGAGTTTTGGTGTGCAGCCGTCTCTTGGCAGGTTTGCTGTTATGCCATGTTCTTTTCATTTGGTTATAATGGATTTAATGGTGCTCCTAGGGATCATCAAAGATTTGGATATTTTTTTATAACCTAACCCTGACTTGTACTTCTCAACAACATTGTCCCTTATTTGTTTGGAGAGTTCCTTGGTCTTCATGGCAGTGTTTGGTTAGTGGTGCCTCTTGCTTAGGTGTTGCAGCCTCTGTGGCTTTTCAAAAAGGTGTTTATATGTAATGACAGATCACGTGACACTTAGATTGCACACAGGTGGACATCATTTCACTAATTATGTGACTTCTGAAGGTAATTGGTTGCACCAGAGCTTTTTATGGGCTTCATAACAAAGGGGGTGAATACATACGCACATGCCAATTATCAGTTTTTTATTTCTGAAAAATAGTTTTATATATATATTTTTCTAATTTTACTTCACCAACTATGACTATTGTGTTCTGATCCATCACATATAATTCAGATTTAAAAAAAAAACATTGAACTAAAGGCTGTAATGTAACAAAATAGGTAAAAAGCCAAGAGGGGTGAATACTTTTGCAAGGCACTGTACATCAAAAAAGTTATTTGCTATTTGCATTTTACATTGTTTGCAACATACAATAGAGGCAAAAAAATACCTCATATGCATTACGTTGTATAAATCATGCATTGTTTTCTATTCAAAATGTATTTTTACCCTTCAAATAATGAATCTTGCGTAACCAGAGATTTAAAGGCGATTGCGTTCAAAGGATCCAGGATAGTCACATGCCACCTCAGTGGGGGAGGAGGCATTTTCCCACAGACGAGACTCAGGGAAACGATGAGACTTGTCACGGGAATCTGTTGGAAAACAAAAACAAAGTGTGCAACAGTTGCACAAAAAGACTTTTTTATTAATAATTCACTCATTGGGCAGCACAGTGGTGTAGTGGTTAGCGCTTTCACCTAGCAGCAAAAAGGGCGCTGGTTTGAATCCCGACCACGACACCATCTGCCTGGAGTTTGCATGTTCTCCCTGTGCCTGCGTGGGTACTCCAGTTTCCTCCCACACTGCAAAGACATGCTGGTAAGTTAATTGGCTCCTGTCTAAATTGGCCCTAGTATATGTATGAATGTGTGTTAGGGACCTTAGGTTGTAAGCCCCTTAAGGGTAGGGACTGATGTGACTGTACAATGTATATGTAAAGCACTGCGTAAATTCACAGCGCTATATAAGTACCTAAAATAAATAAATAAATCATTGTATCATTAATTTATTCATATTCAGCATTTAAGTATTTATATAGAAATTATTTTAATGAGCAAAACATAAGGTGTATCTTTTCAGGGTAGTAAGAAAAGGAAAGGAATTCTTTAAAGGGGGAAATAAACATTTAGGGTCGGTTCACACTGGGGCAACACGACCTCAGCGCGACTTTGTACCGCGACTTCAACGCGGCTTCAGCGCGACTTCAGCGCGACTTCAGCAAATTACAAGGCGACTTGAAGTCGCCTCCATGACAGGCGACTTCGCCTGTGGCCAATCACGGGGCAATCAGCTCTCTGGGAGGGAGGGGGGAGGGAGGGGTTTTCCCTGCAAAGTCGCTTGACTTTACAGAGAGATCCGACTTGGAGGCGACTTCCATTGATTTCTATGGTACAGGTCGCCTACCAAGTCGGATCAAAGTAGTACAGGGAGTACGCTCTGAAGTCGGAGCGACTTCAGTAGCGTCTATTAAGACGCTAGCGTTCACTCCCTTCAAAACTATTTCTGGGGCGACTTGGGGCGACTTGAGGGCGTACAAGTCGGATCCCAAGTCGCCCCAGTGTGAACCGAACCTTATTGTACATATCTATGCAGTTCAGAAACAATTTCTCTGGACTGGACCATCCGGGTCAAATCTGTTATGATTCAGTAGTACTCCTCCCTGGAAACCTAGCTAGTTTTTCCTGATTCAAAACCTTTTAGAAAAGGTGCATAGGAAATGGACTCATTAAGGCCCGGAAAGACGGTGGCCTGGAGTCCAAATATCCATCTTTGTTCGTGTTGCAGTAATGTTTTGTTCCAATCACCGCCTCAATCTGGAATATGTATCCAATCAAGGACGGTGAAGGAGACTTTGGGCATGCTATAGTTGTGCTATAAGACTACATGTCTACCTAGGGGTAAGTATCTATTCCCAATTTCTATGCTGTAAACATGTTTCAAGGTTCTGCACCAGAATTTCTGTTTGGTTTTGCCTATATAAAAGGCCCCACATTCGGATTCCATTATATAGACAACTCCACAAGTTTGACACTTCGCAAAGTGTTTTGGATTAAAGGTTTGACCATTAGGGAGGAGAAAAGATTTTTCTTTTCTAATCAGAGGGCAATAGGCGCAGTGCCCACATGGGTAGGTACAATATAGTGAACAGTGTTTTTTGTAGGGCTTATTTTGATACTCGCTTTTTACTATCTTATCTTTTAGAGAACACGCCCGTCTAAAGGTAATTAAGGGAGTCTCAGGTAAAAGCTTTTATCAGTGTAGTGATTGGAAACAATATTTTTATGGAGTAGGGCTTGGGGAGCAGTAAGATAGTATAAAAAAACAGGTAGTGGTGAGGTGGGCTAAAAGGTCCCAAAAGCAAAGTAGAGCCTACAAGAGGTATTGGAAAGAAATTTCAGTGACGCCAGGAAAACTCCATATTGATTGCCTATACAGTAGTTACGTTGCTGTTATTGAAACTCATTTGGATTTAGCACTAAAGTGCAGTTGTCAGTGGCAATTGTTGATTCTTGACCTTCCTGTAGATCTTACTCTCCTTACTTGTTCCCACCACTTGACTGTACTAAGACCTCCAAAGTCTTATATTATGCGGGCCATACATATAACAATTTTCACAGAAATTTTGACCACTTACAATTAGTTTTTGATTCCAAAAATGAAATATATCAAACTAGCCCACCAACAAGAGTTTCAATTGTTTCATATTGTAGGTGGGTTGCCTTGTTCTGTTGAGCATGACTGAAAACTTTCACCTTTCCAGCTATTCTGATCATTGCATCGGTCTGCAATCATGGCAGTTGTGCCTCTCCTCTGCCTCACTAGATCATAGTAACTACACATAGGTCTAGGTCAATACATGCTTGTGGGACAGTCTACAACAGGGATATGCGATTAGTGGACCTCCAGCTGTTGCAGAACTAAAAGTCCCATGAGGCAAGGCAAGACTCTGGTAGCCACCAGCATGACACCCAGAGGCAGTGGCATGATGGGACTTGTAGTTTTGCAACAGCTGGAGGTCCACTAATTGCATATCCCTGATCTACAGTCAGGGGCGTTGCTAGGTCTGCAAAAGATCTGGGACTAGAGCCCATAGCAGCGGTCACCAACCTTTTTGCAGGCCCGTGGGGGGGGGGGGGATTGGGGCACACCGGTGGTAAGCGGTAGCCACCCACTAGCGGCGCCTCTGTCTACAGTATCAAAGCATGCAGACCTCTCTTGATCTTACTTCAGCTGCCATTCACCACCACCAATCATTTTCTGATAGAAAATATCCCATCCTGCAGCTTTAGCAGGATGGGATACAGTAGAGGATCTCCCATTTTGTAGCCTTTGAAGCAGCATCCATGCTTTAGCATATAATGAGAGTCTGGAACAAAGAAGAACTTATTCTACTGTAGTACATTAGATAAAAATATAAAAGCTTATGCTCTTTATACAGTTTAAAGAGGCTCCTTCAGAAAAAATAAAAGTCAGCAGCTACAAATACTTTAGCTGCTCACTCTTAATATAAGGACACTTACCTGTCCAGGGATCCCGCAAGTCCTCACCCGAGCTGATTCTACAATCGAATTCGGGTGCAGGCGTTGGCATCTCTAGTAAGGGAAAGAAGAAGTGAAGCCCTACTGCTTCACAGTCTGTTTCCTACTATGCATGCACGAATCGGGCTTTGCCTTGTGAATGGTCCCACCGTTTCCTGGGATCTGTGATGTGTCCCAGAAGGCTGCGGAGGAAGGAGGGGGGGCAAACATTTGACTCAGTTAACAGCGATCTGAGCCGGAAGTGGGAGCGAGTTCCTGTCAAAACCAGGTACCTGCTCCCCCCTCATTCCCAAAAAGTGCCAAATGTGGCAGTGGAGAGGGTGCAAAGAAGCAGAGCTTCCCCATTTGGGTGGAGCTCCCAGCATCAGTATGAACCAGCTCAATGTTTTGTTTTTTTTAAACTTCTTGGAATCGTCACTGTCTTGAAGAGCTACAGTCATTTGAATAAAATCCACCACTTCTGAGTTTGTTGAATGCTTCTGCCCCCCACGGCATGCTGTGGTTCATTCCACTGGCCCCTATGTAACTGATCTATCCTGTAGTGACCTAGGGGCTGGCAGATGGAACCAAAGCTTGCAGTGGGATAGCAGGCTTCTAACACACCCAGAAGTGTATCAGAATGGTCAGCAGGATAGTTGAAATTTAAAAAGTCATCCACTCCAGAAAACTTTTTATTCAATTTTTTTTTTTTTTAACCGCTTCAGCCCCGGAAGATTTGGCTGCTGAATGACCAGGCCATTGTTTGCGATTCGGCACTGTCGCTTTAACTGATAATTGCGCGGTCGTGCAACATTGTAACCAAACAAAATTGACATCCTTTTTTTCCCACAAATAGAGCTTTCTTTTGGTGGTATTTGATCATCTCTGCAGTTTTTATTTTTTGCGCTATAAACAAAAAAAGAGTGACAATTTTGAAAAAAAACACAATATTTTGTACCTTTTTCTATAATGAATATCTCCTTTTTAAAAAAATAAAAAAAAAAAAGCAATCTTTTTCTCAGTTTAGGCCGATATGTATTCTTCTACATATTTTTGGTAACAAAAATCGCAATAAGCTTATATTGATTGGTTTGTACAAAAGTTATAGCGTCTACAAAATAGGGGATAGATTTGTAGTATTTTTATGATTTTTTTTTGTACTAGTAATAGCAGCGATCTGTGATTTTTATCATGACTGCGTCACTATGGCGGACACATCGGACAATTTTGACACATTTATGGAACCATTGGCATTTATACAGCGATCAGTGCTATAAAATGCATTGATTACTGTAAAAATGTCACTGGCAGTGAAGGGGTTAACACTAGGGGGCGATCAAGGGGTTAACTGTGTTCCCTGCTACATGTTCTAACTGAAGGGGGGATGGGACTTGCTAGGGGAAGAGATAGATTGGAGTTCATACTTTGTATGAACACACGATTTGTCTCTTCTCCCCTCAGAGAACCGGGATCTCTGTGTTTACTGGTTCTCTCTCTGTCTCGAGCGATCGTGGGAGCCCGGCGGTCATCGCGACTCGCATCGCCCCTAGTGGCCACAAATAGAAGCGACATAACATGACAATAATTCGCGCAGCCGAGCCATGTTGCCGCAGTACAACTAGTTAGCTGGTCGGCAAGCGGTTAAACATGGCAGAGCCACTGTAAGCTGCTATTGCAGGGGTACAGTGGTTAGGAGGAATATGTTTTTGTTGCTGTCTATTTTGTTTAATGCTTTTGCCAGTGAAAGACATTAACAAGAAACATGAGAAGAGGCAGAAAAGCTGCAACAACGAGCCTTAAAATTAATTGATTTTCTAATTGCCTAGAAAAAATGAGTGACAAAAGAGGCTCTAAATTGAAGCCCTAATTATGGAAGATAAAATTCGCATTAAAAGGCACACTGATTCCCCGGGAGTGTAAAGTTACTAAAAAAACTTTAATAAGTCCCCCGTACTAATCTCATCAAGACATTTTAAGGGGCCTGTTCCCTAGACTGCACGCAATCTGTTTTTAGAAAGTTTTAATTTTGGATGCTGTTGTTGTGACAAACAATACTTACAGAGCAATTTACATATTTAAATCATTAAAAAAAGGACAATTAGGAGATAATATATGCCAACATTAGATCATTTATGCATAATAATGCTATGGTCCCTTTGTTGAAGGAAGATTTGAGACAGAACACAAAATTGTACACTTGCTTGTGCTTATTTTTTTCAATCTGATATTTGGAAAAAAAAATGTAACTATTGTGCCAATTTTTTATTCCCTCCCCTCTGTGCTCACCTGTGTACTATGTTAAATATTTTTTTTTTAAAGCAGTACATATCCTCTCCATGCTCCAGTACTTCCCCATGCTTTGCCTCACATGCCTTCCTCCATGGTCCAGAACTGATCCTATTCCAGGTTTAATGATGTCCAACATCATGCAGCCTACATACTGTGGATGTCTCCTTCTGTGGTCGTCTCCTTGGGTGTACCATCAAACCACACTGAGCTCACAAGATAATGTTGCAGAGAGCAGCACATATATGTCACTACATGGCTCCATTTTCCACCCACTTTTGCAAGAATAGGATGGTGATAGATGTCGTGTGATCCTGTGCACTGCTACAATTGCCCAATCCCCTGCTGCTACCATGCCACTTCCTGGGTGGATGACACCCATCATTACCCAACCTCATCATGAAGTTCCTGGTCAGCAAAGACACACCTCCTGTAGTCTTCTGGACTACAGAAGATGTGCCATCATGCTGCCAGCTGCTGTTAGCATTACTACAAGTGGTTATAAATAGAATGATATCTACACTAAGCCAATGTCCACAGTAGTTGATGCTGCATTTTTTTGGCATTGGACACATGGGAAATGCAAACTTCTGACTTGTATTTTTGACATGAACAGCATCACAAGTGGTACTTACAACTCTGTAAATTCAGGCTTCAAGTAATACATAGGTTCTTTGCCGCAACTAGCTGACTCTACTGATTGTGGACCACATTCCTAATACATGGAGTAAAAAACAGGTTCCTCAGATTGTGACTTTTTTTTTAACATAAAGTTTTTTATTTAATAAAAGCAAATACAAAAGAAAAAAAAAAAAAAACAAAAACATACAGATGATACATTTTGCAGTGGTTACAGTACAAGGTGTACAGAAGTTTAGCAGCAGATGTTACAAAACAAATCCCACAACACATATATATCTATGAAAATACCACAAATAGGTCAGTAGGAACAATGATGGGGGGGGGGGGGGTACACATGAATTGAGAATTTTGTGGCTACGTCCCCTCCATAACCTCCCCGTCTTTCCCTCACCACCATACTAGTAACTTCAGCTTCGTGTAAAATATAGCTATATATTATATAGGCCCAGGGGGGCTCCCTTGATTCATAGTTGACCCATCATGGGGATCAGTGGTATGTAAATAAATAACATCAGTCAGAGTCGATATGCCCATTGTGCAGAGAGGGGAGCCCCGCGCCCACGTGTTAACTCATTCCAACTCTAGATGTTCCGCACCTATCCAGGGATCCCAGATTTTCCCAAATTTTTTTGGGCAGTTGCGACTTAAATACGTTAGCTTATATATCGGCAATGCTTTATTAATAAGATTTTTCCAAAAGCCTATTGATGGGGAGGCGGATCCTTTCCAATGTAGCAGGAGCGCCTTTCTAGCATAGAAGGCTGCGTAGAATATAAAGAGTTTTTTAGCTCGGGATGTATCTAGTGTGTCAACTATTCCAAGCAGTAAGGGTATTGGATCACAGAGGACTTTTAATTTGCCAATTCGATTTAACGTATTAACTACGCCTCTCCAGAACGCCTGTGTATATCGGCAAGACCATACCATGTGGAAGAAGGAGCCCTCCTCCGCCGCACACTTGGGACACATCGGGTTATTAGTGGGGTATATTTTGGCTAGACGCTGAGGGGAGAAGTAGGCTCTGTGCAAAAATTTTAGCTGGGTGAATCTGTCCCTGGCAGAGATCACTAGGGGCAAGTATTGCTGGATACCCTCCTCCCAGTCGTCATCAGCAAGCGAAGGTATATCCTTCTGCCAAACCACAAGCAGTTGTGAGACTTTAGATGTGTCTAGGCCCGCCAGGGCCGCGTATAGGTTGGATAGGATCTTTCCTTCACCCTCGTCGCCCAACAGTCGCTCAAGCCCAGTAGTCATGAGTGTCGGGGGAGTGGGAAATTGGGAGTGGTAGGCATGTCGGAGCTGTAGGTATCTGAAAAACATGTTATTGGGTAGTCTCTTTTGTTGTTTTAAGGCATCAAAGGGAAGTAGGCCATCTCTTGACACTATGTCCGCCACGGTGGTTATTCCGTAACGGGCCCATAGCACAGGGTCCGGGATAGTCTGGAAGTGCGACAACCGCGGGTTCCCCCACAGGGGAGTGCGGGGGGACCAGCTGTCCGCCCCCCTGATCTTGCCTCTAACCGTCTCCCAAACCTTCAAAGTGGTTTTCATTGAGGTGGTAATACCAGAGTTAGATCTGGGTCCTCTGTGTATCAGGTTTCTCAATTCTGAGTATGAACCCAGCAAAGCCGCCTCCAGCGTGGAAGCAGGGTTCGCTGGTTCCTCAGACATCCACCATCGGAGGGTAACCAACACCGCCGCCCAATAGTACTTTTGGAAGCACGGTAAGGCAAGTCCTCCCAACGTCAGAGGGAGTTGTAAAGTGGATTTAGAGATTCTAGGTATGCTACTGTTCCATATAAATGCAGTAATCACGGTGTCGATTTTTTTGAAAAAGGTATTCGGTATGTGTACCGGTGTCTGTCTGAAGACATAGAGAAACTTTGGCAGTATGGACATTTTTATCAAGTTCACTCTGCCTACTGGGGTTAGGGGCAGTGTTTTCCAAGTGATGCATTTTTGGGTCAGAGTAGACAATATAGGGGATAGGTTGAGGGGAATAAACTGCGCAAAATCTCTGTGTATTTCTATTCCCAGATACCTAAATTGGGAGACTATTCTGAGGGGAGTATTAACAGGTATCGAGTCTTTCCCCGGGCGCAGTGCAAAAATTACCGATTTGGTCCAGTTAATACAAACGCCAGAGAACCCACCAAAAGTGTTAATAAGTGACAGGGCAGCCCCCAGGGAATCGCTGGTATTCCTAAGGTACAGCAGGGTGTCATCCGCGTATAGGGATATCTTTTCGAGTACCGTACCAATCATAATTCCGGTAACTGAAGGGGAGGATCGGAGAAGGATTGCCATTGGTTCTATGGCCAGGGCGAACAGAGCAGGGGAGAGTGGGCAGCCCTGCCTGGTACCCCTGTGCAGGTAGAAGGGTGGCGAGATCGTCGTTCCCGTACGAACCCTAGCCCGTGGAGAGGTATAAAGGGTCTGTATCCAGGATATAAATTTGGGACCGAGGCCGAACCGACGCAGGACCTCCCATAGATAACACCACTCTACTGAGTCGAATGCTTTCTCAGCATCCAGGGAGGCCACTGCGTCAGATTCTGTCAGGTATTCCTCGGCACCCATGACCGTGTATAGTCTACGAAGGTTAATGTCTGTCCCCTTACCTGGCATAAAGCCAGTTTGATCTTCATGAACCAAATTATGTATGACTCCATTAAGTCTTCTAGCTAGGATCTTGGCAAGTATCTTAGCGTCTGCATTAATTAAAGATATGGGGCGGTATGAGGTGCAAAGCTCAGGATCCTTGCCCGGTTTAGGTATGACCACTATAATTGCCTCCGTCATGGACGGCGGTAGTGTAGAATCCTCCAGAGTCCCCGTAATCATCTCGTGCACTTTGGGTATCATTTGCTCCCCGTGTTGTTTATAAAATTCAGGAGGGAGGCCATCCAAGCCCGGAGTCTTCCCAACCTGAAGTTCGCCTATGGCCTGTTTCACCTCCTCTAAGGAGATGGGAGCATCTAAACAGTCTCTGGTCTCTTCGTCAAGTGTAGGGAAGGTGAGCTGACTAAGGAAGGAGTCCAACTCCTCCGCAGAGTAGCCCGCCCTAGAGGAATATAGAGACTTATAGTACGTGGCAAAACAGGTGTTGATAGCAACTGGGTCTGTCACCGAGTTCCCATCGTCAGTTTTAATACGGGCTATGGTGAACGCAGGCTGTTGTTCCCTCGCCAACCATGCCAGCAGATGACCTGTCCTTTCGCCCTGTTCAAATATACGTTGTGTCTGTGTCAGCTGTTGTTTTTTAGCTCCCGCTACTCGGAGGAGCATCACCTCATGGTGTGCCGCCTGCATATCAGAAAGGGTGAGTGGGTTCTGTGTCTGTATGTATCGGGATTCGAGGTCTTGTGCCCTATTCTCAGCTTCCTCAATGGAGACCCTGGCGTCACGTCTGGCAAGGGAAATTGCGGTCTGGTAGCTTCCCCGAGTATGTGCCTTAAAGGCATCCCACCTAATAGGCAGCACCGAGGAGCCAGCATTAAATGTCCAGAAATCTGCTATAGATGTGTCTATGCTTGTCGCAACACTTTCCTCTGAGATCCAGTAACGGGACAACCTCCATAGTCTCTCTGAGGGGGGGGTCTGTGTTTGCAAAGTAAGAAGCATAGGGGAGTGATCCGATATGCCCCTAGGGAGCATTTCCGTTTCTATTACACGAGAGAGCAGCCCCCCAGTGATGTAAATCAAGTCTATCCTGGATAGTGTACGGTATGAGGCAGATTGACAAGTAAATGCTCTATCTCTTGGATATTTCCACCTCCACACATCCACCAACCCATACAGGGTAGCCCACCTACTGAGGGAAGAGTCAGAGCCCGTCCCTGAATTCAATCTATCCACGGACGGGTTCGGAACCATATTGAAATCTCCGGCTATAACCAGGTTATCCGTGGAATATGAAGCAAGCATAGGGGTCAAGAATTTAAGGAGAGCCATAGTGGCCGGAGGGGGCACATAGACACCCACAATTAGCATCTCAACAGTATCTATTACAGCATGTATTAAAACAAATCTGCCCTCCGGGTCAGTCCTGACAGCAAGTAGGGTAAAGGACAGGGATCTGTGTATTAATACGCTAACTCCCCTGGCGTAACCCGAGTATGACGAATGGTAGGAGTGCCCTATCCACGGTTTTTTAAGACCAAGGACTCTCCTACCCACCAGGTGGGTCTCCTGAAGTATGCATATGTGTGGGTTATATTTTTTTAAATATGTCATAACCAGGGTTCTCTTTATTTTATCATTTAGACCCCTAACATTCCATGATATAATTCTCAGAGGTGCCATAGCATTAGAAATAGTAATGTTTGGGGATGGGAGTGTTGGCAGGACCGACCCAGAGTGGGACACACACCCGCCAATAGACAGTAATTCATTCGTAACATCTTGATCAGCGGGCCCGAAGTAGACCACGGGCCAAAAAAGATAAACCCAAGTAGACCACTGCTTATAGTCGTATCAATCTGAGTAAACCAAGAACAAAAAAGGAAATAAAGGAAAAAACTAACAAAAAAGGGGAACAACCGTAACCCAGAAACCCAACCCCCCCCTCCCCGCACATCCGTTGGGGAACTCGGAGTGCTTGTATCCCAAACTGATCCCATTATACTGTAGGAGAGTCTCCTATGAGAGCAATGGAGAGGCAGGCGACCTTTCCTCGCACAGGTGTTACAGCTTTTCTCAAGATTGGAGATCTCCGCTCCCACGCCTACAGCAACAGGGGAGTACAAAAGAAATCAACTCTTTCAAAACATTATAGCGACATATGGAGTTTTCTATTGCATAGTTTGTAAGACAGAATCAGGCTTAAAAATAAAAAAACACCTAATAGAGATTAGGGGCACATACTTCGTTGTTTGACCAGTTTACCAGCCATATATATAGGTAGTGAGTCTATCCCCCTAGTAGTGTCACTGGCATGCAAATCTCCAAAAGGAAGGAAACTGTTACAAAACCATCCATTAACATTTAAACTTTTCCCCCCGCCTCCCAAGGACAAAACCCGTGAGACAAAGATAAGCTAAGTCAAGGGGGGGAAAGGAAACATCTAGTTTAAACTAGAGGCACAGGCTTGAGTATTTACTAAGGGTAACCTTTGCAGATAACAGGAGAATAGTTCACTCTTTTGTGGCAGTGTTCAGGACATGCAATTCCCTCAGAGAGAGCACACTCTTGCAAGGTAAATAACAGTGTTAGAACTTTGCTAGTGCATTATTTGCAGAGCAAAGTTGGGCTTGAAAATAAAAAAACACCTAGTCTGAGCTAGGGGCACATACTTCATCATTATAGTTATACTTATAGTTATACCCCCCTTCTAACATCCGCAGGTATAAGGAGAACAGTTTAGCCCCCTAGTATTTCCACCGGCATGTAAATCCCCCAAAGGGGAGGAGCTTCCACCAACCAATATATCAGCATTAAAGTTTATCAGATGTATAGTTTGTGAGGCAAAGTTGAGCTGGAAAATAAAAAATCACCTAGTAGAAACCAGGGGCATATACTTCATTAATGAGCCAGTGCAGACCTCACGTATGTAGGGAGAACAGTCTATCCCCCCAGCAGTGGCGAGGACATGTAAATCCCTGAGAGCTGCATCGTATTATTCCAGCAGATTCCGGTCCCGCTCAAGCATTATTCCCTCCCATCATTTATCAAGTGTATGAGTTGGCCGCAAAGCAACCTTGCAGAAATGAAGTAGTAGGTTAATTGCGTCGGCCTTGCAAAGTATTGTCTTGTCCCAGCCGTTCAAGTATCGATTGGGAAGGAAAAATTGTATAGCCAAAGGAAAGAGCATGGAGGCGAGCGTCTACCGCGCTCTGAAGTCATTCACTTCGGTACTAGCCAGTGTAGCTATTCCAGACAGGAGAAAAGCACAGTGTCTCCTCACTCCATTACCCCAGGAAAGAGTTTTCCCTCGCATAGCTGCGTCAGGCAGGGTTAAGTATCTCATCGCGTTATCTTCGTCCGGGTGTTGTATCTGGAAATGTAATGTAAGTTACAGTCTTATCCTTCCATCATGTTAACGGATTTGGGTGGTCACCATCCGTTTTTCTGGAGGAGGAAGGTCAGACAGCAGGCAGAAACTGTGATCGTAATAATTCTTGGTGCTCTAATGTGAAGAAGCGAGGGGAGACAGAGGGCAGCTGGGGAGGGAGAGCAGGAAACATCGGTCTACACTGGAACAACGGTGAAACTTATACATTACCGGGCACGGGGAAGGCCGTCCAGCCACTGAGAGGCATCCTCTGGGGAGGTGAAGTAGCGAGTAGATTCACCGTCAATTACCCGGAGGCGAGCAGGAAAGAGCATGCTATATTTAAGCCCTTTTGTGCGAAGCTGTGCCTTAACGTGATCAAAAGTCCTTCTGAGCCGTTGTGTGTCAATAGAATAGTCCGGGAACAGCATTAGCTTCGTGTTGTCAAAGCGCAGTTCAGGAACTTTGCGGGCTTCTCGTAGTGCCAGGTCCCGGTCTCGGAAATTCAAGAGTCTAAATATAAGCGTGCGCGGAGGAGATCCCGGGGGGCCTCGTACAGGAGGCATTCGGTGGGCTCTCTCAATCACGAAGTGCGGGGAGAACTGGGCCTGCGGAAGCAGGGTGCGGAGCAGATGTTCCGTGAAGGCCGCGGGATCTTGGCCCTCAGCTCCCTCTGGTAATCCCACGAGCCGTAGGTTGTTCCGTCGGCTTCTGTTCTCGCCATCTTCCGCCCTAGACTCCAGTGTCTTCACCCTGACCTGCAGTGTGTGAATAGAGGCCCTCTGGTCCCGAATGGAATCCTCCGTCTCACCAATCCTACGTTCAGCCTCTCCCATTCGCCCTCTCATCTTCTCCATGTCCCTCCGTAACAGCCCAAATTCTGTCTGTAGGTTGTCGATTTTTGCTGTGAGGGTCGTCTGGCATCCAGTTATCGCCTGCATTAGGGCCTGAAAGCGGTCTTCCTCTGCCGTCGCTGGATCCGCCATGTTGGCTTGAGATGCCACGTGCGCGCAGTCTATGGCGGGCCGCTGTTGTTGTTGCTGCTGGGCTAGTTTAGGGGCTTGTTTAGCCTTCCTACCCGGGCCCGATTTGCTTCTTCTCATGCCCCAGCTACCTCCCGTATCTGTTAGTCAAATGGAGGATTAATTTTCGGATAGTTTAGGCGATTGGGAGCGGAGCTCCTCTCACACACGTCCTTTCAGGCCGCCAGCTCAGCCACGCCCCCCAGATTGTGACTTTAAACGGACCATAAACAGTATTATAATAAAAATATATATACATTTATTGAACATTGATATTAATCAACGACAGGACACAAACAGGTCTGCCAGGACACAAACAGGTCTGGCAGACACAAACAGCCACACCATTCCATCTCAGCTATAAGGTAAGCTTAACATGGGGTTTAGGCGACATGGCCTGCTATTCCAATTTATCTAGACTTTGTACCGCAAGTCTAATGGCACCATGAGTTACAGTTTTTATAATAGTCTTTCCTTGTGGCTTTTTTTAGATCAATAGGGCCCATCCAGCCATCAGGTAGACTCATGTAACAACATATAACCTGACGTTTGGATCCAAGACACAGATTTTACTCCATACTGACCCGATTCGTGTTTATGGGGAACAAGGACTATGTTTTTCCTCTAGAGTCACTGTCAATGTAGGTATGATGTTTTGGTTGCTGGATATGTAGTTCCTGTTCATTTATTTTATTTTATGAACACTACTTTGTGCCAAACAGTTCTGGATATTATATCTGAACTAATTGGTGGATCTATCTACATAGATATACCACAAACTTTGTAGTGGGACTACTTCGTCCTATGTGGATCATTGGCTGTCGCCATCTCCCTGGTCTGATGCCTGTGCACTGCTCTGACGGACATAGCTCTCTTTTCATTATTGGGTTATGATTTCTCTCTGTATGGGTGGAGCATCAACATTTGGGGTCAGCATGCTCAGCTGTGATTTTATTGTTTTTGCTTTAAAATGTATGTATATTTTTCTATTCATATCTGAAAAGTCAGATGCTATATATTTGTACATCCATATATACTTCTGATTATATGTATTCTGTTATCATAGATATAAGCTACAGATTTGGAACTCGTAAGCCCTCTGTCCCTCAAGAAGATCTGCATTTTGTTTTTTTGAAACGCGTTGGAAGTTCTGTCTGTCTGACAGGTTTTGTGCTTTCTTCTCAGCCGTTTCCATTTCTGTTCCCAACATATGTGTTTGTTGCTTTTATTCCCACTCCTATGTTGTTGATTGGTATCAATGTTCAATAAATGTATATATATATTTAGTATAATACTGTTTGTGATCCGTTTAAAGTCTGAATCTGAGGAACCTGTTTTTTACTTCAGGCTTCAAGATGCATCCCGGATTTGTTGTAATGTCACTAAGCCCTTCACTCTTGTTCCTGAGCTGCCCCACAAAGCGATGTAAGAGCATTGCCTTCTGGGAGATACAGTTTGTAGACAGTGTTGTACGAACCGCTACTATGAACTAAATTTTAGGACTTTTCTTCTTTATGGAAAGGAGTGGTGGAGAAAACTGGATGATGTGCATAAGATAACAGTATATTGATTTAGTCAGGATAAACTGCGGGTTTGGGGTTCTGAGGATGCAGCTTTTATTTAATTTATTTTTGTCTTTTTGGTTTAACTCAACAAAATTTTTCAATCTGACTATGAAACGTACTCTGACTGCAAGCCTGACTAAAATTAGCTGGAGTTTGGTGACACAGTTCAAGTAATTATAATAACAAAATTGAATAATTAGAGCATAAGGGAACTAAAGGGTGTTTTACATATTTCCCCAGAGAGGTCCTTTAATTCCTCTTTTTATATTAACCAAGGTTTCATTCTGGTTTTCTTTTTTTTAATGTGATTTCTGAATGCAGTGATTTTTCCATCAAAAAAGCAGATAATACAAAGGAAAAAAGTGATTTAACAGTTGATAATTGCACGTTCTGATGTTGTTTTGTCAGCCTGGGTACTGCTCTCTTCTTAGATTATGCAAAATTGAATTTCATGATTAACTATATTCGCAGAGAGCTAAATATACCACAAGTGGCTCTTTTATCACTGCAGGTGCCTTTGCAATAAGCCGACTCTGATTCTTTGAAGGTAAGTTCCGCTGTCACAGACTGATCCCACTCATCCAAACCAGAAACCCTGCGATTCCTTCCTCCGAATAAGGTACCAGACACACACAGCTCCTCTCAGAACACAGCATTAAAACACACGGGAATCCAATCTGTTAATTTACCATTAATAGAGCTGGATGATTCATGCATATACAGCATATTGTTGTTCATATGGGTTGGCTGTCCAATATTATTGTCTTTTAAAGCTTAACTCCAGGTACAAAACATTTCATTTAAATATACAGTATTATGGCTCACAACCTAAGAACACTTTTTTATTACTGCTGTAGCCAGGAGCTGGCTTGTATTACCTGCATTGTCAGGAGACACTATGCAGGATTGCTACTGTGAAGCTGCTCTCTCCTAGTGTTCAGCCTGGACTCTGTGTCATCACATCCTGAAGACATGTAGTCCAGGGAGCCAAGTTTTGCATTCAGCTGGACTGCAAATACCAGTCAGCTGGGGGAGGAGAACAGGATGCTGGGAGAGGTGCTAAAAAGCCTGTGTGAGGGTGGGACCACTCTGTTGGGACCCCTGGCCTGGAACTGTAGGCAAATTACTCTGTGTCAGTGTGTGCTGAGGCCGAGTCACGGCCTGTGCTAGAGAGGGAGAGAGAGTCATCCAGTGCAGGTGCAGGAGCATCCACTGCCAGTTATGCCTGACCCTCCAGTGG
This sequence comes from Lithobates clamitans, assembly GCA_037952925.1. NCBI lineage: Eukaryota > Metazoa > Chordata > Amphibia > Anura > Ranidae > Lithobates > Lithobates clamitans. Next base: position 193,632 of record JBBGZY010002188.1, on the reverse strand, counting down.
CAGCCTGGAGGCTGCTCTTCAGACATCCACGCCAGATCCAGCCCAGCTGCAGCGCGGTATATCAAAGGGCAGCACTGTCCCTTGTGCCGGGCTCTACAGAAGCCTATTGTGGAGCCCCATGCCACTTTTCAATACCAAGAGTCATTGGGACTGGTGAGCGGGCACTTGCTCATTCTGATACAGCAAGAGACACTGCATGCAGACACGATTGTCTTGTACTTTTGCCTAAGCCTGTGGGACCTGGTGCTACACTTACTCTTTGCTGAGCAGCAACATCATTCCTCTTTCCACGGGACACCACAAGTATACTTTGCAGAATACTGCTTGTTAGGACATCACCAGGCTACTTCACCTCTTCTGATTACCAGGATATCTCAAGTACATCACTAAAGAGCTAGCTGAAGGTTTTCTTTCCTCTCAGGGACTACAACATATCTCCCCCCACAAAGGGATGAAAGCAGTTAGTGCTATAATGGCAAGTATTTTCACCCAGGACCATTTGCTAATGGTGCAAGTTTAAATACTCAAAGGTTTAATTATTCAAATCAAATTAAGTATCGTGTTATATCCTTGTGTCTTTTCTGGGACTGTGGTATTGAGGTACAGAAGTGAGTGGTTTGACATAAGATATATTCCTCTGCCCTTCTTCTGCCTGTTCACATGTTTTCAATGAAATAGAGTATTGTGTGAGTAGTCTTTATATCCTGCAATCAGTTACTGTTTCTGTTCTGCTGTCTTATATCATCGTTATCATTTGCCATAGTAAGACTTTATCAAGGGCTAAGTTTATGTTGCTGGAATTTCACATAAATTGCGTGTGTGTCTCTAATTATCTTGGTTATCACCAATAATGTCTGAACCCAGGGTGTCAGAGGTGTCGGAGGACTTGCAAAGTCAGGGCAACCAGTGGGGTACAGATTTAGTAAGCAGTTCTCATGGGGGTAGCGTTACACTACTAATCTTAGGTCTTCCCTACAGTATATGTTCAGACAATAGTTCTTGGATTCAGAATCTATTCTACTCTGTCATGTCTATATAATGCTTCTGGTCCTTGTTAGGTATTCATGATGTACTTTATAGACAATTATTTCTTATTATATTACAGCTATGCAAACAATGTTTGCTCAGATTTGTACTCTCTTCCTTGCTTGATTTTACAATCAATAAAGGTTGCTTTAAAAAAATATATACAGTATTTCCCCATAGTGGGGATGAGCTAAGGTGTGGGCCAAATTCAGTTTGGGGAAACTGTCCCCAAGAAACTTTCTCATGATAGCAGTCTGACAGCAAGCTGTCTTTTTCTCAATCTAATGCACCATTCCACTTTGTTTTGTGCACAAATAAGAACTCATCTGCTCCCATTTTGTATTTTTTCTGCTGTTAGAGCCCTTGCACACTGGGGCGGTTTGCAGGCGCTATTGCGCTAATAATAGTGCCTGCAAACCGCCCCGAAAGTGCACCTGTTTTCATTCCAGTGTGTAAGCCCCGAGGGCTTGCACACTGGAGCGATGCGCTGGCAGGACGGTAAAAAAAGTCCTGCCAGCAGCATCTTCGGAGCGGTGAAGGAGCGGTGTGTATACCGCTCCTTTACCGCTCCTGCCCATTGAAATCAATGGGACGGCGCGGCTATACCGCCGGCAAAGCGGCTCTGCAGAGGCGCTTTGCGGTGGTATTTAACCCTTTCTCGACCGCTAGCGGGGGGTAAAACCGCCCCGCTAGTGGCCGCATACCGACGGTAAAACGCCGCTAATAATAGCGGTGTTTTACCGCCGACGCCACCCCCCGCACCAGTGTGCAAGGGCTCTTAAGACAGACTGTTTTGTCTAGATTGTGTTCTATACATATAAACCTCTACGAGGCATCAAGTGGCACTTTAATTCGAGATAAATCAGGGAATCGTGTGATATGCTGCACTGTGAAACGTCGTTACATCTATAGCCTGCTCTTGTTTGGTCACATTGCTAGTCACATTGTAGAAATTACATTTGGTTAATTAGACAAGGTAAGGGAAGCAGAGACTTCCCTGTAAACAGCAAATTTAACTTTGTGATAAAAATGTATTTAAATTGTTTTGTTGGTCCATTGTCAGCAGCCCTACAATATTTACTGCACAGCACATGCCTATGATGGAGTATCTGGAAATACTTTATTTACAAATGTTGCAGGGGAGAGGCAAGAGAGACAGGTTGGAAGCTGCCCACAAAAATGCAACAGTGGCTTTGTCTAATGGTAGTCTCTCCTTCATTGGCTGAAACACAGCTCTCAAATATTTGCAAGAAGCATAGGTGTGCGCAGCTTATTGCATTAGGGTGTGCACCCCAAAGCTCAAACACATATGTGTTTGTGTATATGTATAAACTCATAAAGTTACAACAGTTTTGGATCTGTCAGGATCCTTCAACAGGTGTACAAGCATAAAAGTCAAACTCAAATATACTCTTTATATAACAAATCTCTCCTAGACTGGACCCAGTCTAGGAGAGATTTGTTATATAAAGAGTATATTTGAGTATGCCTTTCATGCTTGTTATACCTGATGAAGGATCCTGACAGATCCAAAACTGTTGTAACTTTATAAGTTTATAACTCTCTTAATAAATTTACAAGGCGCTGCAGACTGGACTTATTTGTTTTTTTATACATTGGAGTTTGGGAGATTTCCGTCTGCTTTGCACCTGAAGGATCTGGTTTCTTGCTGGGTGTGTGCTGGTCTGACGGCAGCTACAGCACCTGCCCGCGCGCGCTGGTTCTTGGCGACAGGGTACTATACATCTTGCGCTCGCTGCAATAGGAAAAACACACTTTCCTATTGCGGCGAGCGCGTCTGGTATGGATTTTAAGGGGAACCCCCACTCCAAAAAAACAGCGTGGGTGTCCCCCCAAGATCCATACAAGACCCTTATCCGAGCACGCAGCTGGCCGGTCAGGAAAGGGAATGGGGACGAGCGAGCACCCCGCCTCCTGAACCGTACCAGGCCGCATGCCCTCAACATGGGGGTTTGGGTGCTTTGGGGAAGGGGGGCGCCCTGCCACCCCCACCTCAAAGCACCTTGTCCCCATGTTGATGAGGACAAGGGCCTCTTCCCGACAAGCCTGGCCGTTGGTTGTCAGGGTCTGCAGGCGGGGGGCTTATAGGAATCTGGGAGCCGCCTTTAAAGAGGGGGCCCCCAGATCCCGGCCCCCCACCCTATGTGAACGAGTATGGAGTACATCATACCCCTACCCATTCACCTGGGGGAAAAAAGGGTCAATAAAAAAAACACACTAGACAGGTTTTTAAAGTAATTTATTAGGCAGCTCCGGGGGTCTTCTTACGACTTCGGGGGTCTCTTCCAACTTCTCCGCTCTCTCCGGTTCTTCTCCCACTCTCCGGTTCTTCTGCCAAGGCTCCTCCGCTATCTTCTGCTCTTTTGCCGCTCTTTTGCTAGCGGTGGCCCGGTCTTCTCCGTCGTCTTGTTCCCTCTTCTCTTCTTCCAATGTTGACACGACGCTCCCTCCCGCTGTAATGCTGTGTGAGCGGTGCGCAATGACTTATATAGGCATGGGGCGTGGTCACCTGGTGATGTCACCCGCTGACCCGCCTCTTATGACGGCACAGTCCGATCATGCCCCGGGACTGTCCTCATAAGGGGCGGGGTCACCGGGTGACATCACCCGGTGACCACGCCCCATGCCTGTATATGTCATTGCACACCGCTCACACAGCATTACAGCGGGAGAGAGCGTCGTGTCAACATCGGAAGAAGAGAAGAGGGAACAAGACGACGGAGAAGACCAGGCCACCGCTAGCAAAAGAGCGGCAAAAGAGCAGAAGATAGCGGAGGAGCCCGGCAGAAGAACCGGAGAGCGGGAGAAGAACCGGACACCGGGAGAAGAGGCTAGAGAGCGGCCTCTTGTCGGGAACGGCCAGGGTTGACGGGAAGAGGCCCTTGTCCTCATCAACATGGAGACAAGGTGCTTTGGGGTGGGGGGGCGCAGGGCGCCCCCCTCCCCCAAAGCACCCACCCCCCCCATGTTGAGGGCATGCGGCCTGGTACGGTTCAGAAGGGGGGGGTCGCTCGCTCGTCCCTACCCCCTCTCCTGACCAGCCAGGCTGTGTGCTCGGATAAGGGTCTGGTATGGATTTTGGGGGGACCCGCACGGCGTTTTTTTCTGTGTAGGGGGTTCCCCTTAAAATCCATATCAGACCTAAGGGCCTGGTATGCCTGCGTCGAGGCTCGCAAGGTGTCAATCTCGTTGATAAAAGCCGTGAGATTGACTTCCTTTTCTAGTCCCATCATACCTCATCACGTTCAAAATGAACGGACTTTAGTCCTTGTGTGGGCAAGTCCGTTCATTTGGAAGTCTGCCGTAACTCCGTCGAAAGTCCTTCAGGAAGACCGGTGGACCTAGTCTGCCGGAAAGTCCGGTCATGTGTAGGCAAGTCCGTTAGTTCGAAAAGTCTATCGTAAGTCCGCCGGAAGTCCATCGGGATGACGGTCGGACCTAGTCTGCCAGAAAGTCCGGTCGTGTGTACAGGGCATAACAGGTTTTCTTCTAAGAATGCCTTGTATTTGGCTCCATTCATCTTCCAATCAACTCTGACCAGCTTTCCTGTCCCTGCTGAAGAAAAGTATCCCCACAACTTGATGCCTGCCCCACCATATTTTACGGTGGGGATGGTGTGTTCAGGGTGATGTGAAGTGTTAGTTTTCCGTCACACATAGCATTTTGCTTTTAGGACAAAAAGTTACATTTTGATTTCATCTGACCAGAGCACCTTCTTCCACATGTTTGCTGTGTCTCCCACATGGCTTCTCGCAAACTGCAAACGGGACTTCTTATGACTTTCTTTCAACAATGGATATCTTCTTGTCACTCTTCCATAAAGGCCAGATTTGTGGAGTGTATGACTAATAGTTGTCCTGTGGACAGATTCTTCCACCTGAGCTGTGGATCTCTGCAGCTCCTCTAGAGTTACCATGGGTGTCTTGGCTGCTTCTCTGATTAATGACCTGTCAGTTTAGGTGGACAGCCATGTCTTGGTAGGTTTGCAGTTGTGCCATACTCTTTCCATTTTTGGAGGAGGGATTGAACAGTGCTCCGTGAGATGTTCAAAGCCTGGGATATTTTTTTATAACCCAACCCTGCTTTAAACGTTTCCACAACTTTATTCCTGACCTGCCTGGTGTGTTCCTTGGCCTTTATGATGCTGTTTGTTCACTAACCTTCTCTAACAAACCTCTGAAGGCTTCACAGAATAGCTGTATTTATATTGAGATTAAATCACAGACAGGTGGACTATATTTACTTATTAGGTGACTTCTGAAGGCAATTGGTTCCACTAGATTTTAGTTACGGGCATCAGAGTAAAGGGGGCTGAATACAAATGCACGTCACACTTTTCAGATATTTATTTGTAAAAAATTTTGAAAACCATTTATCATTTTCCTTCTACTTCACAATTATGTGCCACTTTGTGTTGGTCTATCACATAAAATCCCAATAAAATACATTTACGTTTTTGGTTGTAACATGACAAAATGTGGAAAATTTCAAGGGGTATGAATACTTTATATATATATATATATATATTATATATATACACACATACACACACACACACATACAGTAGTGTATTTAGGTTTTGCTGCCCTAGGCCTGACTAAACTCGTGCACCCCCTAATTCAAATATGACCCACCCCTTCCTATCAAGGCCACACCCCTTGCTGTTTAAGACCCGCCCTGAAATTTTCAAGTGGGGGCACTAGTTCTGAGGGCTGGGGGGGCAGTGGATTCCCTTAATTTGCATAGATTTCCTCTCACTTCCTGCTTGGCTATGGGGCAGGAAGTTAAGGGAAATCTCTGCAATGGGACAGGGATGGTACAAAAATAAACTGACAGGGGCTATAACCCTCCCTTACTCTATCCAAAATGAAAAAAAAAGTGTTGCCTATATTTCTACTTTAAGCACAACTTTCTGATAATTTTATGGATAGGACTAATAAAATATAACCATGCCAATGATGCAGCAGAAAACATATAGCGCAGTAAGGAAGGTTTGTAGTCCAGGATGAGAGGACAGTCAAAATTAGAACCCCCCACAGTTGCGGAATGCCGGCCACCCGCATACCGGAAGCAGTGAGGCTGCTTTATGGGGGCGCTAGACTAGACTGGTGCTAAGCTAACAGATTCTTTCCGTGCTGTCCCCCTGCAAAGTACTGGCCTAGGCCAGGATACAGTGTTGTATATACACACACACACACACAGCGGGTAAAATAAGTATTGAACACGTCAACATTTTTCTAGGCAAGTATATTTCTAAAGGTGCTAATGACATGAAATGTTCACCACATGTAGGTAACAACCCATGCAATCCATACATACAAAGAAACCAAGACAAATAAAGTTCAGAAATTAAGTTATGTGTAATAAAATGAAATGACACAGGGAAAAAGTATTGAACACATAAAGAAAGGGAGGTGCAAAAAGGCATGGAAAGACAAGACACCAGCTGAAATATACCAGTAATTAGAAAGCAATCCTGCCCCTTGTCAGTGCAAAATATTATCAGCTGGTTCACTCTCAACTGGTGGCCTATAAAAAAATGTCTCATTACTAAGGTGTCACACAAGAAATCTCATGATGGGTAAAAGCAAAGGTCTATTTTAAAACCTTTGCAACCCTTTTGTTGCAAAACATACTGATGGCATTGGTAACAAAGGATTTCTAAACTTCTAAATGTTCCAGTGAGCACTGTTGGGGGCCATAATCTGGAAGTGGTAAGAACATAATTTCACCATAAACCGACCACAGCCAGGTGCTCCGCACAAGATTTCTGACAAAGGAGTGAAAAGAATTATTAGAAGAGTTGTCCATGAGCCAATTACCACTTGTATAGAGCTTCAGAAAGACCTAGAATTAGCAGGTACAATTGTTTCAAAGAAAACAATAAGTAATGCACTCAGCCACCATAGTCTGTATGCACGCTCACAACTCAAGGCTCCATTGCGCAAGAAAAAGCATGTTGAAGCTTTTTTAAAGTTTGCTGCACAACATTTAGACAAGCCTGTGAAATACTGGGAGAATATAGTCAGATTAGACCAAAAATTGAACTCTTTAGATGCCATAATACAGACCATGTTTGGAGGTCAAATGGCACTGCACATCACCCCAAAAACTTCATGCCAACAGTGAAGTTTGGAGGTGGGCACATCATGGTGTGGGGCTGTTTTTCAGTATACGGTACTGGCAAACTTCATATCTTTGAAGGAAGGATGAATGGAAAAATGTGCCAAGAGATTCTTGATAAAAATCTGCTGCCATCTACCAGGATGGTGAAGATGAAACGAGGGTGGACATTTCAGCAAGACAAGGATCCCAAACACAAAGCAAAGGAAACTCTCAATTGGTTTTGAAGAAAGAAAATAAAGCTGATAGAATGGCCCAGCCAATCACCTGACTTGAATCCAATAGAAAATCTATGGAAAGAACTAAAGATTGGAGTTCATAGAAGAGGTCTATGGAACCTTCAAGATTTGAAGTCTGTGTGGAAGAATGGGCCAAAATCACACCTGAGCAATGCATGTGACTAGTTTCTCCATATAGAAGGTGTCTTGAAGCTGTCATTACCAACAAAGGATTTGTACCAAGTATTAAATACATTTCAGTTAGTGTGTTGAATACTTTTTCCCTGTGTAATTCCATTTTATTACACATAACTTAATTTCTGAACTTATTTATTTTGGTTTCTTTGTATGTATGGATTACATGGGTTGTTACCGACATGTGGTAACAATTTCCTGTCAATAGCCCCTTTAGAAATATATTTACCTAGAAAAATGGTGACGTGTTCACAGTTTTCCTGGCCCATGATCACCCACCTAGAACATAACGTGCAGCCGGAAAGGGCCATGATGCTTTGCTTCACGCTCGTGGGAAATATTACTTGGTATGTTGAGTTTAATGCGGCCACAGCCTGTCAATGTCGCCTATTGATGTCACAAGGACCTCGCTGCAACCATGACCAAAACATTTGACTCGCAGGTTCCAGTGCAGTATTTAACTGCCAAATCCCTCTTCGGCTAACAAAAAAAGCCACTGCCTTACCACCCTCTGAAATGCAATCTGCAGTGGAAAGAGGGCATAGACACTGCCGCTATTGTAAATGAGGGTGTCTTTTTCTGAGTCATATGCACCTTTCCTCTTTTTTCTAGCTATTGTTGCTATTACTGTCCTTGTACTTACTGTCCTTGTCACCGTGGCTGGCTACAAGATCGATCAGCGCCACGCCCTGAACTTACTTCAAGAGACACTGAGGGCAGAGGAGCAATAAGCTCCCTGTTGTCCTCCTCATTCGAATTGCTAGAAGAATGGAGGAAGAAGGAGCAATGTGCTGGGCAATGTGTATCTATGGATGCACACAGCTTGACTCAGGTCCTGGATGGGAGTGCACATGCACAAGTGTCTCCTCAGCACCAAGCCAATCAAAGGAGACACTTGCAAACAGGGAGAATGGGACAGAGGCCAAGGATACTCTGGATCTCCTCTTCTAAAATATTTTAAATATTTTGTGCCCCTCTCCCCTTGGAAGCTTGTTTAGTTGATGGGAGGTTTGAAGAACACTTATCTTAATACTCACTACTGCAGGCAGTCTCCCTGCTGTTGACCAGTCCCCACTCTGAAGTAATCACATACAATGTAGGTCTAGAGGTTCTGCATTGTATAAGAAGACATCTAGAGTCCGTGCACATTTCCAGAGCAAAAGAGTGCGGCAGCTGTTGAGGGAGCGAGGAATAAGGAGGATCTTTTCTTTTTGGAGCACAAGCTAGTGTCTAATAGGAGTGCAGCTTTAACAATATTTATTCCAAAATGTATTTCCTTTTTTCTTTTTCAGTATTTGGTCATTCTTATTTCAGTCTATGCAGCCGAACTTGCAGCTGGTGTCCTGGCATATATATACTATGAAACGGTAAGTGTGCATGTATTTTGGTACTGTCCCTGATGCAAGATGAGAATACTGTTTTCCTAACTCCCGGGCCCTCACTTGTCTCATTCCACGATGTTAGAAAAATGGATGCACCATCAACATCCATGCAGTGTTTTATGGTGGGAAGAAACACTTGGAGTCCTGTAAGGGAGGACTTTGTTACTGCTGGGTGAGGCCTAATTATGTAACCAAGAGGCCCAACCACACCTTTATGAATCAGAGTGTTACTGTCATGGGCACATTACCACAACAAATCTCAATGCATGTTATGTCCGTTAGCTTATTGTGGTGCCATTCATTTAATGGCTGCCAACGGATCAAGGCAACACAGCTCCCTCACTTGCGTTGCAGCACATCACAGGGGGGACCAGGAAAGGAAAACGCTGTATAAGGAGAATAAACTTCAGCTTTGAAGTGGAATTCCAGCTTACATCTAACTAGCCATAAAACTGTCCCCTCCCCTCTTAACACCTATACTTACTAATCGGTGTAAGTAAGATGTATATACTTACTATTTTCAGGCCTCTCTGGTCTGTTCATGTGTTCCAGCTCCCATGTGTCAGCAAGTGTCAACTGCAGGAGAGAGCACTCCGACAATGGCTAGTAAAGCCTGAAGTGATGATGTCATCCATGGCCCATCTGTTGACAGCTCTGTTTTGCTTTGTGTTTGTTAAGGTCACTTTGCGGTAAAGCAGAGAAGCATAAAAAAACCTCTGTCATGTATTGATGTCCTTTACTAAACAAAAATACTGTACATAAAAACTATTTACAATTATAGGAGAACAATACAAGACTGACAGATATACATACAGCACATGTTACATAAAGTATGTACAGTAGGAATATGCTAAAAGTCACTTAGCTCAGATTATAGTAGCTTTATGATCTCCGTAGGCAACCAGGATCCCAGGCTGTACTCTACGAGTGATTGCAGGAAATTTCCAGATGCAATTCCTCCTTTGGTCCCCTCTGGCACAGACCTTCCTTGTTGTTATGGAGATCCCCTGCAGCTTATGTTGCTGGCCTTTTATTTAGAAAGTTTAACCATTCCCACATGGGCGTGACCCAATCCCACTACTTCCTTTACATTAATTTTCTATGGGTAAAACATTTCCCAATTCAACCTCTAGATGACACTATTGTATTATACACGCCATAGATCAAGCTATTGTTGACCCTTAAAACCAAAGTAAAATCGAGTGCCGAGTGATTATATAGCAGCTGGCACAAAAAAGGTAAATATACAACCTCCAAACAGTAATAGGTAAAAGTGTGCAGCGGACACATGGAAAAGCAAAAGTCCTGCTATGTCCAATAAATAAAAGTCCAAATGATGAAACTGTGACATAAGATAGAAAATATCTTCAAGAAATTCAAACAATTGCTACAGTAGTCAGTGTGACATGCCAAACTACTCACCAGAAACCAGACAAATCCTAGCATTGAATAAACACACTTCACCCAAAGTGCTGAAGAATGATCTTCCACAGTGATGCACCTTCACCAATGTAAACACTCACCAGATGGTAAGTAGTAACAAGCCTTGAACTGTTGTTAAGAAGTATAATGGTGTCATGCTTCGGTGTGTTGATTGCGTGGTAGGCTCCAATGAGATCAGACACTGTGCAAAAGAAACTCACCAGTGGGAGCCCAAGTAATACTCAAAGATGGCCACCGTTCCTACCACGAGGACGTGGCTGCGATGACGTCAGCATGTAGGCCACTTCCAACACGTTTCGCGTGCATGCAGGTTTTCAAGGGATCAATCTATCCTATCCTATTTATTGTTGACCCTTATCTACATCTTTAACAGAGTTTGACCAGAATGCAACACAGGTACTCACTCCTGAAGTCATGCTGACTGACAGAGGGGAGCCGGATCTTCCTTACACAGGTTAGTTAGCATAGGTGTTAGGAGGGGAAAGTTTTAAGGCTAGTAGGGTGTAAGCTGGACATCCACTTTCAATTTCTCTGCAATGCTTATAGATACAAGAATTCATAAAGCATTATTTTAATTTGCTTTCACTGCTAGTTCAGATTTTGTAAATACTTAAAGTGATACAAAAGTCTCGTTTTTTTCTCCTTTAAAAATAACAAATATATTATACTTACTTGCTCTGTGCAGTGCATTTGCACAGAGCAGCCCCGATCCTCCTCTTCTCGGGTCCCTTTTCAGCACTCCTGGTCCCTCCCCCCTGTTGAGTTCCCCCACAGCAAGCAACTTGCTATGGGGGCACCTAAGCCGAGCTGCTGCTTTGTGTGTCCATTCAGACACAGAGTTGTGGCCCAGCCCTGCCCCCCCCTCTCCTCATTGGCTCACTGACTTTGATTGACAGTAGCAGGAGCCAATGGCTTTTTGCTACTGTCTCAGCCAATGAGGAGGGAGAGTCCGTACCGCCAAGTCTCTCATGCAACATCGCTGGATCGAGATGGGGCTCAGGGAAGTATTGGGGGCTGCTGCACACAGAAAGTTTTTTTATTTTAATGCATAGAATGCAATACGATAAAAAACCTACTACCTTTACAACCACTTTAAGTGTGCATGATCGTGACACAGGTTCACTTTAAACCTGAAATGTAGATTAAAATATCATTATTTACTATGTATTACTATGTATTGGGCGGCACAGTGTTGTAGTGGGTAGCACTTTCACCTAGCAGCAAGAAGGGTCGCTGGTTCGAATCCCAACCACGACACTACCTGTCTGCAGTTTGCATGTTCTCCCTGTGCCTGCGTGGGTTTCCTCCGGGTACTCCGGTTTCCTCCCACACTCCAAAGACATGCTGGTAGGTTAATTGAATCCTGTCTAAATTGTCCCTAGTATGTATGAATGTGTGTTAGGGACCTTAGATTGTAAGCTCCTAGAGGGTAGGGACTGATGTGAATGTACAATGTATATGTAAAGCGTTGCGTAAATTGACGGCGCTATATAAGTACCTGAAATAAATAAATAAATAAATAAAAATAAATACCGTATTTATCGGCGTATAACACGCACTTTTTTCCCCTTAAAATCAGGGGAAAGTCGCAGGTGCGTGTTATACGCCGATCCCCGCAGATGCCGAGCTGTCAAAATGTCAAAATCGCGGACCGCGATTTGAAAATGGCGCCGCCGGCGCCGAAGTACACAGAGCCGGTCCTCGGCTCTTTCCGGCGGCTCTCGTTTACTTTCGGCTCCACTCGTAGTCCCGAGCGGAGCTATCCGAACCTACTCGGATAGCTCCGCTCGGGACTACGAGTGGAGCCGAAATTAAACGAGAGCCGCCGGAAAGAGCCGAGGACTGGCTCTTTCCGGCGGCTCTCGTTTACTTTCGGCTCCACTCGTAGTCCCGAGCGGAGCTATCCGAACCTACTCGGATAGCTCCGCTCGGGACTACGAGTGGAGCCGAAAGTAAACGAGAGCCGCCGGAAAGAGCCGAGGACCGGCTCTGTGTACTTCGGCGCCGGCGGCGCCATTTTCAAATCGCGGACCGCGATTTTGACATTTGGACAGCTCGGGATCGGCCTTGAAGCCCTGGAAGCAGGGACAGGGGATCCCAGGCTGCACTGGGGCAAGGCTGCAATGGGGCAAGGCTGCACAGGGGAAGGCTGCACTGGGGAAGGCTGCACAGGGGAAAGCTGCACTGGGGAAGGCTGCACTGGGGAAGGCTGCACTGGGGAAGGCTGCACTGGGGAAGGCTGCACTGACAAGGCTGCACTGACAAGGCTGCACTGGGGAAGGCTGCACTGACAAGGCTGCACTGACAAGGCTGCACTGGGGAAGGCTGCACTGACAAGGCTGCACTGACAAGGCTGCACTGGGGAAGGCTGCACTGACAAGGCTGCACTGGGGAAGGCTGCACTGACAAGGCTGCACTGACAAGGCTGCAATGAAGAGCATTTAAATGTAAGTTTTTTTCCCTTCAACTTCCCTCCTAAAAGTTTTTTTTCCTTAAAATTCCCTCCTAAATTCGGGTGCGTGTTATACGCCGGTGCGTGTTATACGCCGATAAATACGGTAATATTACTGCCCTTAAAGCACAATCTCTGCCCCTTGCACTGATTTATCTTCTACTGTACATCTACAAATGCTCCTTATATCACCAGATTTCTCTCTATTATACAGATAAGTGAAGAATTAAAAGAGAGTCTTAACGAGACAATTATAAATAATTATGCACAGCCGGGGATGAATCATGTCACATATGCCATTGACCATCTGCAACAGGATGTAAGTGTTTTTTTCCGTTTCTATTGTTGTACTAAGATACGTTATAAAGTAACAAAGGGAAGCGCAACCCTAGTGCGGTTAAATCTGTTATTGTAACCAAAATAAATAATCAAGTAAAATGATCACACATTTGACACATCAGTAAAGTGTGTAGTCTGATAAGAGTTTGTGTTCTCTGTATCCTGATTGGTGATCCACGTATTCGTTTTCAGACGAAATTCGACCGGATCCGGAAGCTTACGAATGAATAAAAGACTCCTTTGATGAATACATACGAAAACGAATTGCCAGAAAGAACAAAAGTCTGAAAGAACGAAAATACAAAAATCTGAAAGAACAAAAAACTATTCGACCTATGAGTTTACTGAAAAAAAAAAAAACTTATTGACCCGAGTATAAGACGAGGATGAGAAATGCACAGCTACTGTAAGTGGAAAAGAGGGTCAACAATGCCCATTTGCAGCATCACTGTGCCCATTTGCATGCCTCACTGTGCCCATTTGCAGCCATAGGTCCCCTGAACTTCAAACTCGGTAGTTAAGGGTTCCTAGATGCCCCCTAACTGCAGCCAAAATTTGAGGTCTCTGAACCCAAAGGGTCCCGAAATGACATTGCTGCAGATGGACACAGTTGACCAAATTTGGGGCCCCGTATCTCGGGGCCACTTAGTGCTAAGAACCCCAAATTTGGTGTGCAAACCCAGTGGAAGTTGCACCATAAAATTTCCAAAGATGGTGTTTCTAGCACCAAGTGGCCCCGAAATACAGGGCCCCAAAATTCAGTTCAGAAAATGTCAAGCACTTTTCTGCAGCAGAGAATGACATTTTCCGAACCGATTTTGGGGCCCCGTATCTCAGGGCCACTTGGTGCTAGGAACCCCAGCTTTGGATATGTTATGGCACCAGTTCCTCTGGGTTTGCATACCAAATTTGGGGTTCCTAGCACCAAGTGGCCCTGAGATATGGGGCCCCAAATTTGGTTCAGAAAATGTCAAGCACTTTTCTGCAGCAAAGAATGACATTTTCCGAACCGATTTTGGGGCCCCGTATCTCAGGGCCACTTAATGCTAGGAACTTCATCTTTGGATATGTTGTGTTACCAGTTCCTCAGGGTTTGCACACCAAATTTGGGGTTCCTAGCACCAAGTGGCCCTGAGATACGGGGCCCCAAAGTCGGCTCAGAAAATGAATTTTTTTGCTGCAGAAAAGTGCTTGACTCGAGTATAAGTCGAGGGGGGCACTTTCAGCACAAAAAAATGTGCTGAAAAATTCGACTTATACTCGAGTATATACGGTAACTATTATTATACCGTAATTTTTTATTATTATTATAAGCTATTAAATTATAGGTAAAATAGCTGAAGTCAGTAATTCTTCTAGTCAGGTCTCTGCACCATAGCAGCTAATTTTGGATAGATAAGATTTACATTTTTTTTGGAATTTCCTTTCAAATTAGGCTAAAGTAACTGTTAGTGAACGTAACGAATACAAAGGCATCCGAAGTTACGAATTATCCAAAGTAACGAATGCCGCATCTAAACGAATGGAACGGAACGGATACGAATGCATCCACAGTTACGAATGATCCGAAGTAACGAATGCTGATCATAACGAACGATCCGATAAATGAAAAAAAAACAAACAAACGAAAACGAAACTAAACAAATTTTTCGGCAGTGCACATGTCTACCGAATTCTGTATATAGCTTAACTGCAGGGCTGCCCTGTCCTTTTCCTGATAGTCATCTTCTGGCGCTGTGGGAGTTACCAGCTTTGAGTCTCCAGGCTCAGTTGTACTAAAGATAATCTGATAGGGACATGCCTAGGGTTGCCACCTTTTCGTCAAGCCAAAACCGAACGCTTAAGCAGCGCACGCCAACTTTTTTTTTACTATAGTACATTAAATTCATTACCTCTGTACAAAGCAATGCACAGCAATTTTGTTATGTAGTATATATACACTATACATATATTTTTGTGATTAAATAACATTTCTAATCATATGGAATTAATCACAAGAGTCTCCCTTTCCATCAGAGTCAACAGAGTTTCCCTTTAGATCTGAATCCGCAGCAATCCCCTTTACATCTGAATGCACGGGGTTTGTTCCCCTTTACATCTGATTCTGCAGGAGAGGAGTGTGGAAGGTATGATGGAGGCAGTTTGTACAGGAGAGGAGTGTGGAGGGGATGATGGGGGCGGTATGTACAGGAGAGGAGTGCGGAGGGGATGATGGGGGCGGTATGTACAGGAGAGGAGTGCGGAGGGGATGATGGAGGCAGTATGTACAGGAGAGGAGTGCGGAGGGGATGATGGGGGCAGTATGTACAGGAGAGGAGTGCGGAGGGTATGATGGAGGCAGTATGTACAGGAGAGGAGTGCGGAGGGGATGATGGGGGCGGTATGTACAGGAGAGGAGTGCGGAGGGGATGATGGGGGTGAAATGTACAGGAGAGGAGTGCGGAGGGTATGATGGGGCAGTATGTACAGGAGAGGAGTGCGGAGGGGATGATGGGGGCGCTATGTACAGGAGAGGAGTGCGGAGGGTATGATGGGGCAGTATGTACAGGAGAGGAGTGCGGAGGGGATGATGGGGGCAGTATGTACAGGAGAGGAGAGGAATGCGGAGGGGATGATGGGGGCAGAATGTACAGGAGAGGAGTGCGGAGGGGATAATGGGGGCAGAATGTACAGGAGAGGAGTGCGGAGGGGATGGTGGGTGCAGTATGTACAGGAGAGGAGTGCGGAGGGGATGATGGGGCAGTATGTACAGGAGAGGAGTGCGGAGGGGGATGATGGGGGTAGTATATACAGGAGAGGAGTGCGGAGGGTATGATGGGGGCAGTATATACAGGAGAGGAGTGGGGAGGGCATGATGGGGGCAGTATATACAGGAGAGGAGTGCGGAGGGTATGGTGGGGCAGTATGTACAGGAGAGGAGTGCGGACGGTATGATGGGGGTAGTATGTACAGGAGAGGAGTGCGGAGGGTATGATGGGGGCAGTATATACAGGAGAGGAGTGCGGAGGGTATGATGGGGCAGTATGTACAGGAGAGGAGTGTGGAGGGTATGATGGGGCAGTATGTACAGGAGAGGAGTGTGGAAGGGATGATGGGGGCAGTATGTACAGGAGAGGAGTTCGGAGGGGATGATGGGGGCAGTATGTACAGCAGAGGAGTGTGGAGGGGATGATGGGGGCAGTATGTACAGGAGAGGAGTGTGGAGGGGATGATGGGGGCGGTATGTACAGGAGAGGAGTGCGGAGGGGATGATGGGGGCGGTATGTACAGGAGAGGAGTGCGGAGGGGATGATGGAGGCAGTATGTACAGGAGAGGAGTGCGGAGGGTATGATGGAGGCAGTATGTACAGGAGAGGAGTGCGGAGGGGATGATGGGGGCGGTATGTACAGGAGAGGAGTGCGGAGGGGATGATGGGGGTGAAATGTACAGGAGAGGAGTGCGGAGGGTATGATGGGGCAGTATGTACAGGAGAGGAGTGCGGAGGGGATGATGGGGGCGCTATGTACAGGAGAGGAGTGCGGAGGGTATGATGGGGCAGTATGTACAGGAGAGGAGTGCGGAGGGGATGATGGGGGCAGTATGTACAGGAGAGGAGAGGAGTGCGGAGGGGATGATGGGGGCAGAATGTACAGGAGAGGAGTGCGGAGGGGATAATGGGGGCAGAATGTACAGGAGAGGAGTGCGGAGGGGGATGATGGGGGCAGTATGTACAGGAGAGGAGTGCGGAGGGTATGATGGGGGCAGTATATACAGGAGAGGAGTGGGGAGGGCATGATGGGGGCAGTATATACAGGAGAGGAGTGCGGAGGGTATGGTGGGGCAGTATGTACAGGAGAGGAGTGCGGACGGTATGATGGGGGTAGTATGTACAGGAGAGGAGTGCGGAGGGTATGATGGGGGCAGTATATACAGGAGAGGAGTGCGGAGGGTATGATGGGGCAGTATGTACAGGAGAGGAGTGTGGAGGGTATGATGGGGCAGTATGTACAGGAGAGGAGTGTGGAAGGGATGATGGGGGCAGTATGTACAGGAGAGGAGTGCGGAGGGGATGATGGGGGCAGTATGTACAGGAGAGGAGTGTGGAGGGGATGATGGGGGCAGTATGTACAGGAGAGGAGTGTGGAGGGGATGGTGTGGGCAGTATGTACAGGAGAGGAATGCGGAAGGGATGATGGGGGCAGTATGTATAGGAGAGGAGTGCGGAGGGGATGTTGGGGGCAGTATGTACAGGAGAGGAGTGCGGAGGGGATGCTGGGGGAAGAATGGTTGGGGATTTCTTGCAGTGTCTGTGGGGTGACCAGGGAGTGATGTTGGGAAGATAAGGAAAGGAAAGTGACTATGGAATGATGTCCCTCAGCTGGATGTATAAAGTGGTCTGGGGGTGATACAATCTGGGGGGAGTTGGGGGCTGAGAAGTGGTCGGGTAGCAATGTCTATAATCAAAATAGCTCTTCTACTCATCTACTAATATATACAGCAATAAATCATACAACAGTACTATTCAATAAAAACAATCTGTTATAAACTGTAAGCACACACATATATATATATACTCTGTATATATATATATATATATATATATATATATATATATATATATATATACTCTGTATGTACTGTACAGATAATGTGAAGGTAATGTATGACAATTCATATATTATAACCTGATGTTATCCAAGCTCTGTACAATCAGAAGTGTAAACCCATCACATATACAGTACAGGGTTACATGAATGGTCACACATTACTGTCACATGATCTAGTGTGAGTGATTGGTAAATGTTTGTATAGACATGTGTGCTGCTCAGGAGGGATCTGTCAGCTGTGATTGCACACTCCTCCCCCCCCCCCCCCCATACACTCACTATCTCCTCTGATTCTCCTGTCACCTTAACCCTTCACTGCATCACCTGCAATACAAATACTTCTAAACTTTGCAGCTTTGCTTCCTAGGAGACTTTTTTCAGGCAAAAAAACAATTCAGCTCACCTCATCTCATCCTCTGGCCAGCCCATCAGGAGCTTCAGTGAGCTCCACCCCCCGATTCTCTCAGCACTCCGCACTGTTGATTGGAGGGGGGGTTGAGTCAGAGATACCAGAGACTGGAGGGGGGACTAAAAGGAGCTTTGGATTCCAGCACACACCGCAGGCACAGTGTACTTATTTAAAAGCAATGCCGCTGTTGCTGTCTCACAGTGACAAGTGTGCCAATCGTCCCCCCCCTCCCTCCTGAATGGTCTCTTCCTGTTCTGGGCTGAATCATGTGCCCGAGTTACAGGCAGTACAAAACCCGGGCAGAAGATTCAAGACCCGTACTGTCCAGGTGAATCCCGGACAGATGGCAACCCTAGACATGCCCCTCCTGCCCCCTCCTGCCCAGTGGCAGCTGGTGGGGTTTTTTTTGGGAGTGGGACAGCAAACAACCCCCCCTCAGGCTGCCGGTGGAGCGGCCCTAGCACAACTGCCACCTACCCCCCCCCCCAGGCGACACGGCATGGCACTAACACCCCCCTGCTGCCACCACCCGCTGTCCTTACCCTGGATGCGGGTGGTTGGAGCTGATGCAGCCATCTTTCAACCCTGTCCTTAAGCATGGCGGGCTCGGGGAAAGGTGCTCCGGTGTCCTCTCCTGGAGCAGCTTCCACGGTGTGTCCGTCTCCTCTCTGCTCCTCCCGGTGCTAGGAGTCCAATAGGATCGCCTGATGTTTTGGCCAATCGGGAAACGGGTTTCATACCCGTTCCCCAATTGGCCGTGAGGGGGATCAGTGTTGCAACAGTGAATATTCAACACACCTATTTGAAGCCTATTAGAGCCTCTGGCTCTAATCAGGTGCAAAAAAAAAACTGTTAACTGCCACAGCGCTAGAAGCTCAGCAAATGAGGACAGGGCAGCCCCAAAGTGAAGATTTCTATGGAATCCAGCAACCTGCACATCTTGGGACATACTTCATTACACATAAGTAATGTAACTAAAGCTGTAGAGAAGAAAATATTTTTTAGCCACAGGACTGGATGGACAGAAATAAAAATCCTTTAGTTCCCATATATGCATTTTATTTCTGTATTTAGCTATTTGCCTGAAGTCCAGTTTTTAAACGCAGCCAGCCTTTCGGTGTCAGAAGTTTACAGTCCTCATTTGTTATAACCGTAAGCAATGGTATACTCGGAGCTCGGAACAGCAGTTCATCATCATGTGACCTGATTTTATAAGACAATTTTATAGTACTTTCACAATTCATTTTTATAAGTTGAGCTTTTAATGCATGTACTTGTAGCATCTCTACTGGTCCATGATTGTGTTCTGGTATCATAAAGTACTATTAAAACCCTCCTATTTTTTCACTAAAGTATTCAACTCAACCATATAACCCTGCACAGTATTTTTTATTGTAAAATACATTCTTAAAGTGATATTAAAGGAAAAGTTTTTTATAATTAAAAAAAAAAAGAAAAGATGTTATACTTACCTTCTTTGTACAACGATATTGCACAGAATGGTCTTTTACCTCCTCTTCTGGAGTTCGGTGCCAGTGCTGTCCACTCCTTCTCCTCTCCAAGTGCTCTCTCAGCAAGTCCACTGCTAAAGTCAGCCATACATGGATTGAAATTCATCTGGGTCAGCAGGGACTGACCAAATTTTCCATCGATGTATGGGCAGCCTGTTGGATTTTTCTGCATATGGTTACTACCAGCAGCTATAGCTACTAACAGTAACCATTGTATTCTGCTGGCTTGGCAATGCTTCCTGCGCCACCTGCTGGAAGAATAAAGAAGCACAGTGGGAGGCAATCCCTCCCCTCCCCCCCAACACTGAGTGTGCTGATGGGGGGGATCTAGCAATTTTTTTTCCTTCCATCCATGGTGGAAGGAAAGAAAATCATATTATCTATGGGCAGCTTAAAGTTGTTGTAAAGCTTTTTTACCTTCAAGCATTCTATGCACGAAGGTAAAAAAAAACCTTCTCTGTGCAGCAGCCCCGCAGCCCCCCCAATACTTACATGAGCCTGATCTTTCTCCAGCAATGTGCACGGGAGCCTCAGCTCTGTTGGGTCTTTCCCTCCTCATTGGCTGAGACAGCAGTGGGAGCCAATAACAACCAGTGAGCCAATGAGGAGAGAGAGGGCGGGGCCGAGCCATGGCTCTGTGTGTCAATGGACACGTAGAGCAGCAGCTCGGGAGCATGCTTGATCCGGTTCCCCCATGGCAAGCTACTTGCTCTGGAGGTTGTGGCCAGCAGTGCTGGCAGCGCACCCGAGAAGAGGAGGATCATGGTGACTCTATGCAAAACCGCTGCACTGAGCAGGTAAATATGACCTGTTTGTTTTTTATTTTTTAATGATTGCCTTTATCACTTTAATGGGGCACCTGTGCACACACGCTCTAGAGCTGGGCTGTGTGCATCCATAGATACACAAAGTGCAGCTTGGCACCGCCCCCCGCTCCCACCTCACAGGATTTGACTAACAGCAGCAGGAACCTATGGCTCCCACTGTTGCCTCATTGTGTCATCAGTGAGACCAAGAAGAGAGAACAGTGCTGCAGCAGCCAGGGACATCACTGGATCAGCGAGAGGAGACAGGCAAGTGTTTAGGGATGGGGGCAAAACAGGTAGTGGGACTTTTTTTTACCTTAATGAAGAGAGTGCATTAAGGTAAAAAAACATTTTGAATTTAAAATCACTTTATTCACTCACAAGACTTAGCTACTTGCTCTCTCTCACTCAGCACCGCTTCCTTGCATTTCTGGGAATGGAGTGAGCACAGTACATGTCACAGAAAGTCACATGGCCAATCTTCTGGCATTCAAAAAGCATCCTAAAAACAATAAATGGTGCCATATAAATCCTGTATAATAATAATAATAATAATAAATAAATGACATATGTGAAATGTCCATTTTACCATGTAGAATGCTGACGTATACAATATACAGTATATTATTTTTATTGCCAGCTCTGTCTCACAAATGTTGCCTGTCAATCATCTTGGTGAAGAAGAGCTGGGGGGGTGGCTTGTGTAGCGCAGACCCCTGCTTTGCCCCAGGTTTTCTTCCCATACAGGTACACAAGCCACCACGCACACAACCACTCAGGCAGTCTTACTACTGAATGACCAGACAAGGAGAGTATTTCTATGTTTTAATGCTATTTGAAGTTTGATGGGGCTCAGGGGGGCTTTGGGATTTGCTTCGTGCTTCGTGTAGATGAAAAGCTGTAGGTGAGGAGAAATTGATAATCCTTCAAATTAGATACATCCAGCTCCACACCCAAGTGAGAGTAAGTAGCCTGCTTACCAGCTCTCTGTAACCACTAGAATATTGGTCTCAACAACAGCACAGGGAAATAGGTCTCCCAGGAACCTTAGTAGTAGTTGGAATCCCCGCTTTACAGATGGAACTCAGCTCTCCGTGACCACTAGAATAATGGTCTCACCAAAAACAGGGAAATAGGTCTCCCCAGGAACATTAGTAGTAGTTGGAATCCCTGCTTTACAGATGGAAAAAGAAATAGAAATGTTCCCATAGTGAAGTACTTTTAAGTATCAAATTTACAAGTGTAAGTAGATTGCACCTACAAGATAAAAGCGTAAAGAGAAAAGAGTAAAAGAATCAAGAGCAGCATGTCATATAGTGAAACCACGGCGTCCCCACAAGCTTTGCTTCACTTCCTTGTTTGCTTGTCTGTCAACCTCCTGAGAGGAATAGTGTGATGATGTCACTGTCGTAAGCCCCACCCTACACATTTCGTGACAAAAGAACGTTGTCTGGGGATCGGCCATTATCATATAGATTCATTACCCACATGAATTTCTTTCTTTTAATTTTGATGATTATGCCTTACAGCTAGTGAAAACCCCAAACTTAGTATCTCAGAAATATAGAATGTTGTGAAAAAGTTCAATATTGTAGACTCTAATCAGCTAATTAACTCAAAACACCTGTAAAGGTTTCCTGTTCCTTTAAATGGTCCCTCAGTCTGGTTCAGAAGGTTCAATTATGGGAAGACTGCTGACTTGACAGTTGTCCAGAAGACAGTCATTGACATCTTCAACAAGGAGGGTAAGTCACAAAAGATCATTGTTACAGAAGCTGGCTGTTCACAGAGTGCTGTATCCAAGCATAATAATGGGAAGTTGAGTGGAAGGAAAAAGTGTGGTAGAAAAAGGTGCACAAACAACAGGGATAATCACAGCCTTGAGATGATTGTGAAGCAAAGGCCATTGAAGAATTTGGGGGAGATTCACAAGGAGTGTACTACGGCTGGTGTTAGCGCTTCAAGAGCCACCACACACAGACGTATCCAGTACATGGGCTACACCTTTACCATTCCTTATGTCAAGCCACTCTTGAATCAGAGACATCAGAAGCGTCTTACCTGTGCTAAAGAGAAAAAAAGAAGACTGAACTATTGTTCAGTGGTCCAAAGTCCTCTTTTCGGATAAAAGTAAATTTTGCATTTCATTTGGAAATCAAGATCCCAGAATCTGGGAGAAGAGTGGAGAGGCACAGAATCAAAGTTGCATGAGGTCCAGTGTGAAGTTTTCACAGCCAGTGATGATTTGGGAAGCCATGTCATCTGCTAGTCCACTGTGTTTTATCAAGTCCAAAGTCAGCGCAGCCTTCTACCAGGAAATTCATGCTTCATGCTTCCCTCTGCTGAACAACTTTATGGAGATGCTTTAATTTTCCAGCAGGGCTTGGAGCCTGCCCACACTGCCAAAAGTGCCTGGTTTAATGTTCGTGGTATCACTGTGCTTGAATGGCCAGCAAACTCACCTGACCTAAACCCCATTGAGAATCTGTGGTGTATTGTCAAGAGGAAGATGAGAGACACCAGACCCAACAATGCAAATGAGCTGAAGGCCTCTATCAAAGCAACCTGGGCTTCCATAACACCTCAGTAGTGCCACAGGCCGATTGCCTCCATGCCACACCACATTAATGCATTCATTCATGCAAAAGGAGCCTCAACCAAGTATTGAGTGCGTACTATACTCTACATAGACATACTTTTCAGTAAGCTAACATTTCTGTATTAAAAATCCTTTTTTTTTTCTTATGTAATATTCAAATTTTTTGAGATACTGAATTTTGGGTTTTCACTAGCTGTAAGCCATAATCATCAAAATTAAAAGAAAGAAATGCTTGAAATATATCACTCTGTGTGTAATGAATCTGAATAATATTTGCGTTTCACTTTTTGATATGAATTACTGAAAAAAATTAACTTTTTGATGATATTCTAATTTTTTGAGATGCACCTGAATATAGCACTGACAATTTACACAGAACTTTTCATACTGTACATTTACATCACTTTTAAATGGATTGTTTTAATAACACTTTAACTTCCAGCTGACCTGGGAGCATATCAACTGAATGTTTGAGGAAGAACAAAAAGGGTCTTTTCAGCATTGAGTTAGTACTGAGTGTGTCTCTTCTGTTCTGTGTGCCCCAGTTTAGGTGTTGTGGCAGCAACAGTTATGAAGACTGGAAGTACAGCTTATATGTGATTACAGCCAATAACAGCGCAATCATTGTCCCAGAGAGCTGCTGTAAAACGATGACTGCAGACTGCGGGAGAAGAGACCACCCTTCTAATATATACAGAGTAGAGGTAAGGAGAATAGTATCCACCCTCTACAAACATAGATACTGTAGTTGCAGGAATAGGTAGTTGCCAAGAACATACTCTCCCTAGTGGACATGGACTCTTTATATGTATTAGCAGTAAAGGCAAATCTGCTACAGGTTGCTTGCATACTTGCCGTTTAATGAAAAGCTTCTGAAAGAATATGGGGCACCCAATGGTAAATGTTTTTAGGAAATGTCAATTGCCTGGCTGTCATACTTATATTCTTGCTTCAGTTCGATTTAAATAATTGGCCTGATACAGAAGGTGTCTGTAGAGGTGTGAGTGCATCTATTGACAGTGGACTGCCTTCAGATCCACTCTCTCATAGCCAGATAAGGTGATCTCCATCTAAAGTCACACTTGCTGAATACATGTAGAGTACTGTAGTTGGAATTTTAGACCTTGGGTGTATCACAGCTGGGTAGACCTGAACCAGGAAAAAAATAATGCTAAGAAAAAAACAAAAAAACGCTCCCATACTGTGCAGGGAGCGATACAATGAGCTATAGCAGCTGATGTATCGCTTCTTCTCCACTTTCCCTCACACTATATTAAAAGCCATACTTAAAGCGGAGCTCCACCCAAAAGGGGAAATTCCGCTTTAAGGACTCGTTCCCTGCGCCTCTTGCACAATTGGCACTTTTGAGGAGTAGGTACACAATTTTGACAGGTACCTGCTTTCCACTTCCGTGAAGTTCTCCCCCCTCCCTCCCCCCTGCAGCTGCTAGCTGTCACAGCAGGGTGCCCATAATGAAGATGCCGATGCCAGGGACCGAAGACAACTGAGGTATGTACACTGCTGGATCGTGGGACAGGTGAGTGGCTGTTTTTTAAAAGTCAGCAGCTACAGTTTTTGTAGCTGCTGACTTTTTTGCAGATGGCTGGAACTCCTCTTTAACTTTCAGTTTAAAGTAGCTAAACATATTCAAGGTGCATAACAGAGCCGTGCAACGTCTTATGCCACGTACACACGGTCGGACTTTCCGACGTAAAATGTGTGATCGGAGCTTGTTGTCGGAAATTCCGACCGTGTGTAGGCTCCATCGGACAGTTTCCATCGGAATTTCCGTCGCACAAAAAATTTGAGATCTGGTTCTCAAATTTTCTGACAACAAAATCCGTTTGCGCAAATTCCGATTGTGTGTACACAATTCCGACGCACAAAGTGCCACGCATGCTCGGAATCAAGCAGAAGAGCCGCACTGGCTATTGAACTTCATTTTTCTCGACTCATCGTATGTGTTGTACCTCACCGCGTTCTTGACGTTCGGAATTTCTGACCAACTTTGTGTGACCATGTGTATGCAAGATAATTGTGAGCCAACATCCGTCGGAAAAAATCCATGGATTTTGTGGTCGAAATGTCCGATCAATGTCCGATCATGTGTACGCGGTATTACAGTTAATTTCTTTACAAAGCAGCCACAGCCTGAGTAGAAAGGTTTGTCCCCTGCCAGCATGCTACAGAGAAGGACCCTTATCCTCTGTGTTGAAGCAGTGGTCTCTCTGCAGAAGTCTGACCCAGAGCTCTCCAATCAACAGGCAGCATTAGCTTTGCTGACTGGAGTGGTCTAGCTCTGCCTCAGAGAAGGTATGCCAGTCTTTTTCAGACTGATCCTTGCTTCCACAAAAAGAGCAGAGTTTTTTTCTCTGAAGCATGCTGGCAGTGGATAGGCTTATCTACCTAGGCTGTGGCTGCTTTCTAAAGAGAACCTATTTTGCTGATTTAAACCAGAAGCTCATTTGGTCTTTAAAGTGGAGCTCCACCCACCCAACCCATCTTGTCTGCCTCTTAACCCCCCCCCGCTACCACATTTGGCACCTTTTGGGGGGGAGTGGGTCACTTCTGCGCGGCAGACTGAGCCGAAAGTTCAGCCATCCTCTACTTCAACACTCGCAAGGCTTTAATACCGATTTCCCTTAACCAAGATGGAGGTAACAGCACCCAAGATTTCGATTCAAGGGTTGGCTCAGGTGAGGGCACCGCTGGATGCCTGGACAGGTAAATGCCCTAATATGAAAAGTCAGCAACTACAGTGCCTTGAAAAAGTATTCATATCCCTTGAAATTTTCCACATTTTGTCATGTTACAACTAAAAACGTAAATGTATTTTATTACACATAATTGCGAAGTGGAAGGAAAATGATAAATGGTTTTCAAATTTTTTTTACAAATAAATATCTCAAAAAGTGTAATGTACATTTGTATTTAGCCCCCCTGAGTCAATACTTTGTAGAACCACCTTTCGCTGCAATTACAACTGTATGTCTTTTTGGGGATGTCTCTACCAGCTTGGTACATCTAGAGAGTGATATTTTTCTCCATTCTTTGTAAAATAGCTCAAGCTCTGTCAGGTTGGATGGAGAGTATCTGTAAACAGCAATTTTCAAGTCTTGCCACGGATTCCTAATTGGACTTAGGTCTGGACTTTGACTGGGCCATTCTAACACATGAATATGCTTTGATCTAAACTGGAGTTGTGCCGATACCAATACTAGTATCGGTATCGGGACTGATACCAAGCATTTGCGCAAGTACTTGTACTCGCACACATGCTCCCAATGCCTGATCCGATACCTGGGAAAGGCGGCACAACTGAAAGTCAGTGGATGGAACAATGGAAGTGACGCTCCGTGTCGATGTCAGCGGTTGGACATCCTGACGCCCATCCGGAAAAAGGTCCGGATGCCTAAATAGGGGGTGTCTAAAGCGACCATGGATAGATTCATGCAATGCATGAATCTATCCATTTTACATAGAGGGGGGGTGGCTGGAGAGAGGGGGCGGCGCCCGTGTGCCCTTATGGACGCACCGCCACTGGGTTTTAGTGAGTACTTAAAAAAAGTATTGGTACTTGTACACGGTCTTAAATAAAGTGGTAACAGGACAACCCTAATCTAAACCATTCCATTGTAGCTCTGGATGTTTAGGGTCGTTGTCCTGCTGGAAGTAAACCTCCACCCCAGTCTCAAGTTTTTTGCAGATTGTAACAGGTTTTCTTCTAACATTGTTCTGTATTTGGACCCATCCATCTTCCCATCAACTCTGACCAACTTCACTGTCCCTGTTGAAGAAAAGCATCCCCACAACATGATGCTGCCACCACCATGTGTCACAGTGGGGATGGTGTGTTCAGGGTGATGTGCAGTGTTATGCCGCGTACACATGAGCGGACTTTAAGGCAGACTTTGCCCGGCGGACTTTTCGACGTACTTTACGACAGACTTTCTGAATGAACGGACTTGCCTACACACAATCCACCAAAGTCTGTCAAATTCGTTCGTGATGACGTACGACCGGACTAAAACAAGGAAGTTCATAGGCAGTAGCCAATAGCTGCCCTAGGGTGGCTTTTTGTCCGTCGAACTAGCATACAGACGGTGGACTTTTCGACCGGACTCGATTTCAACGGATTCATTTAAAACATGTTTCAAATCTAAGTCCGTCCAACTTTTGAGAAAACAAAGTCCGCTGGAGCCCACACACGATGGAATTGTCCGACGAAATCCAGTCCGCCATGCAAAGTCTGCCGTAAAGTCCGCTCGTGTGTACGCGGCATTAGTTTTCCATTTTGCTTTTAGGCCAAAAAGTTAAATTTTGGTCTCATCTGACAAGAGCACCTTCTTCCACATGTTTGCTGTGTCACCCCCACATGGCTTTTCACAAACTGCAAATGGGACTTCTAATGGTTTTCTTTTCTTCAACAATGGCTTTCGTTTTGCCACTCTTCCATAAAGTCCAGATTTGTGGAGTGCATGACTAATAGTTGTCCTGTGGACAGATTCTCCCACCTGAGCTGTGGATCTCTGCAGCTCCTCCAGAGTTACCATGGGTCTCTTGGCTGCTTCTCTGATTAATTCTCTCAATTACACACAGATGGACTCTATTTACTAATTTGATGACTCCTGAAGGCAATTGGTTTCACTAGATTTTAGTTAGGGGTATCAGAGTAAGACCCTATTCACACAGGGGCAACACGACTTGCAGGTCGCCTCAGCGAGGCGACCTGCAAACAACTGCCTGGGCGACTTGCAAAACGACTTCTGTATAGAAGTCTATGCAAGTCGCCCCAAGTCACCCCCGAAGTCGTACAGGAACCTTTTTCTAAGTCGGAGCGACTTGCGTCGCTCCCCTTAGAACGGTTCCATAGCACAGAACGGGAGGCGACTTGTCAGGCGACTAGGTCGCCTGACAAGTCGTCCCTGTGTGAATGGGCTCTCAAGGGGCTGAATACAAATGCATGCCACACTTTTCACATATTTATTTGTAAACCATTTTGAAAACCATTTATGATTTTCCTTCCACTTCACAATTAAGTGCCACTTTGTGTTGGTCCATCACATAAAATTCCAATAAAATACATTTACGTTTTTCGCTCCCCTGAAGTTGCCAAAAGTAGTACAGAAACTACTTTTGGGAATCGGTGCGGCGCCGCAAATGCGGCATTGCACAGATTCGGACAGTGCCATTGCCGGCAATAGCCGCTGATTTGGCATGCAATTTGACATGTCAAATTGCATGCCAAATCGCTGCAATGTGAACCTAGGCTCAAGGCACTGTACGGTATTTGTAGCTGCTGACTTTAAATTTTTGGGGGATGGGGGCTGGAAATCCTCTTTGAGTTCTTCTTTATGATACTAAAAAGACATAGGGAACATTAACAGGAAAGCTGTGTAAGGGTAACAGCGATTATCTACATTTTTCTTTGTAATTTCAGGGAGGATGTATGACCAGACTGGAAAAGTTTATCCAAGAACATCTGCTGTTAATCGGAGCGATTTCCATAGGCATTGCTTGTTTCCAGGTATAATCTCCTCCTATGTTTACTAAAATTGAAGGAGAACTCTATGAGAGGGTATAAGGTAAACATGTGCAGGATGAAAAAAATTGTTTAGTTTCGTTTTGATTTGTTATTTAACTAAATTCGTTTAGTTAAATTAGTTGCATTCATTACATTTGTTTTTGGGATTCATTTAGTTTCGTATTCAAATTAGAAAAATGCGCCCGTATTCGAAAAAATTCTACCGCATTCGAAAAAACTATCAAATTCAAAAAAATTCTACCGCATTTGAAAAAAACCTATCAAATTCGAAAAGTTCTACCGCATTTCAAAAAAAAATATCAAATTCGAAAAAATTCTACTGCATTCGAAAAAATGTGACCGAATTTGAAAAAGTAAACTATATATAACCATTTTGCGAAATTCGAAATTCGTATAGAATGAAAGTGAAAAACAATAGAATAGAATAGAATAAAATATAATATATATATATACTATATTTTATTCTATTCTGTTCTATTGTTTTTCTAGTCTATTCTTTTCTATTCTTTTCTATTCTAATCTTTTCTATTCAAAACACAAGAAAAATAATAGACCAGCATAGAAAACATATATATATAATATTTTTTTCTATTCTGTTACGTTGTTTTTCATTCCATGCTAAATTCGAATTTCGAAAGATGAGTTCTGAAATTCGAATTTCGCATAGAATGAAATCAAATTTGATTAGAATAGAATAGAAAATGATAGAAAAGAATAGCATAGAAAAACAATAGAACAGAATAGAAAAATATTTTATTCTGTTCTATTGTTTTTCTAGTCTATTATTTTCTATTATTTTCTATTCTAATCTTTTCTATTCAAATTCGAATTCATTCTATACGAAATTCGAGCTTCAGAAGCCATGTTCTGAAATTCGAATTTCGTATGGAATGAATTCAAATTTGAATAGAAAAGACTTATAGAAGACTTATATATATTTTTTTCAAATTCTATTCGAATTTGTTTTCGAATTCGAATTGAATTTGTTTTTGAATTTGATTCGAATTTGTTTTCTAATTCGATCGCTTTTTTTCGGATTTGTTTAAATTCGTTACTTTTGTTATTCAGAAATTCGGATGCATACGAATTTCCGAATAATGAAAAATTTGTCCGAATTTAGATTTGGAACTAAACGCAATGCACATGTCTAGTATAAGGAAAAGTACTAAACTTCTTGCACATGGTTGTCAGGTGTGTTAATATAGAAGTACCTAAAGTGACCCTGCCACTACTGGTTTGCTTTTAAATACCACCCAATCCTTAAAATAGTAGGCTCTGTATTTATGTTTCCTGCAGCCCATGTGCTAAAGGCTGAACAGTAGGCAGACATAAAAGACACAAATGAATGCAGCTTTGTGAATTTAACATTAATGTTAAATGCAGCCTCTTGCATTCCATGTACAGCAGGGCTGGAGTGTGAGAGGAAGAAGCAGCGGCACAAAGAACCAGTTCACGTGCTGACAAGAAGCATGCTGATAAGAGGAGAAAGCAGAGTGACAGAGATGAGTTCATCACTGTGCTGCTTCTCCATTCACTGTCCAATCACAGGCTCGTAGAGGGAGGAAGTGTGCAGGATGATCTGGGGTGAGAGGAAGTTTATTGAATGATGCTGACCATCTAGTGGCAGTGTTTGGGGACATTTCTGGAATGACGCAAAAGCTGGTTGTGTTGTCTTTTAGGCTACTTTCACACTGAGACGTTTTTCAGGCGCCAAAGGGCTAAAAATAGAGCCTGTAAAGCGGAAAAGCCCCAGTGTGAGAGCCCGAGTGCTTTCACACTGGGGCGGTGCACTTGCAGGATGTTAGAAAAAGTCTTGCAAGCAGCATCTTTTGGGCGGTGAAGGAGCGGTGAATACACGGCTCCTCCACCGTCCCTGCCATTGGAATCAATGGGCACCACTGCGGAAGCATCTGCAAAGTGCTTTGGCAACGGCTCTTTGCGGGCGCTATTAACCCTTTATTCGGCCGCTAGCAGGGGTTAAAAGCGCCCCAATAGCAGCTGAAAAGCTGCGCTATCACAGCAGTAAAGCGCCGCTAAAATTTTAGCGGCGCTTTACCGCTAATGCCCGCCCCAGTGTGAAAGTAGCCTTAGACCCCATTCACACAGGGGCAACACGACTTGCAGGTCGCCTCAGCGAGGCGACCTGCAAACGACTGCCCGGGCGACTTGCAAAACGACTTCTGCATAGAAGTCTATGCAAGTCGCCCCAAGTCGCCCCCGAAGTCGTACAGGAACCTTTTTCTAAGTCGGAGCGACTTGCGTCGCTCCCCTTAGAACGGCTCCATAGTACAGAACGGGAGGCGACTTGTCAGTCGGCTAGGTCGCCTGACAAGTCGTCCCTGTGTGAATGGGGTCTTAATGAGCTATTAATTAAAAAGAATTCTTTTTGAAAAGCCACTGTGGTTCCTTCCATGGTCATTTAGTGATGTTGGACCAGCGGGAGGAATCACAGCATTCAGCGGAGGAAAAGTATTTCTATGATACCTGTAGTTGCCGGGAAACAACAGTCACCAGAAAGGTAGTTATAGAGCCTGTTCTTTTACAGATTTGGCATTGTGTATAACTTTGTATATAACCCTAGCAACTTTGTTTTGTTTTTTATTATTCTGGATAATGTAGGAAAGAGTTATATTATCTGTCTCTGTGTGCCCCACAATTTTTTTCCCCACAAATAGAGCTTTCTTTTGGTGGTATTTGCTCATCTGTGCGCTTTTTATTTTTTGTGCTATAAACAAAAAAAGTGGGACAATCTAAAAAATATATAATATTGTTACTTTTTTCTATAATAAATATCCAAAAAAAAACATTTTAAAAAACAAATTTCTTCATCAGTTTAGGCCGATATGTATTCTTCTACATATTTTTGGTAAAAAAATGCCAATATGCGTATATTGATTGGTTTGTGCAAAAGTTATAGCGTCTACAAAATAGGGGATAGATTTATGGCATTTTTATTACATATATATATTTTTTTACTAGTAATGTCAGTGATCTGCAATTTTTAGCCAGACTGCGACATTGCGGTGGACAGATCGGACACTTTTGACACATTTTTGGGACCATTGACATTTATACAGCGATCAGTGCTATAAAAATGATTACTGTGTAAATGTCACTGGCAAGGAAGGGGTTAAAACTAGAGGGCGATCAAGGGGTTAAATGTGTTCCCTCATGTGTGTTTCTAACTGTGGGGGGATGGGACTGACTGGGGGAGGAGACATATCGCTGTTCACAATTACTGCAAACAGCAGATCTGTCTTTACTTCCCTGTCAGAACGAGGATTTGTGTGTTTACACACACAAATCCCCGTTCTGGCTCTCGTGCCCGCCATCGCAGGTGGTCGACAGCGATCGATTTTAGCCACGCGCATCAGGTTCCCCAGTCTGTTATTGCTCTTAAAGGAGCCATCATACATATACGGCGATCTGCGCAGGAGAGCCAACCTACCGCCGTATATGTACAGGAGCTGGTCGGCAAGTGTTAATTAATGCTGCCACTGACCACCAATGTGTGTGTAGGGGTTGGTAACAGCATTGCCACTGACCACAAATGCAGAGGAAAAAGGGTTCAGTAACACTGTCACTATTTGACTGTTTCTCTTATGTAATAAATTGAAGAGGGAGGGGGAGAGCACACTTTTGCATCTTTATCTTGGGCATTGGATGACCTTGACCTGGCACGATAACCTACTTTTTCTGCAATATTCACCTTCAATCTAGAAAATTCCCACACAATACGTTTTGCAGTTAGATGTCCTCAGTCTGATGGCCAGCATCATTCAACCCACTTTATCTGAGCCCAGGTCATCCTGAACCCGCCCCCAGCCTGTGACTGGACAGTGAAACGAGAAGCAGCGCAGTGATAAGCTCATCTCTCTGTCACACTGCTTTCTGCTCCTATCGACATGCTTGTTGTGAGTACATAAACCGATGGGTTCCTTGTCTCTTGCTTCTTCCTCTCACACTCCAGCACTGCTGTACTGAGACTGAAAGAGACTGACTCCAGATCATATTTAAGTACTTGCACTGCTTTAATAAAAAAATAAATTTAATGATGTATTAACAATTAGACAGCTGCTATAATCTGTGTCTTGTATATCTGCCTGGGGTTCATCATAGAACTTCTTTTGACATCATATTCTTGCATATTGCTGTCATCTCAGCTTTACAGGACCTCTGAAGTATCAGAATTTTGGTGACCGCAAAAGAAGAAACTAGAATTCTGGTTAGAAGACAATCATTTTACTGATTTTAGACAGGGTAAATATAAATAAAATTAAAAAAAGTTAGGAACACAGTAGCAGAATCTTGCACTTGCTCAGCGTTACCCCAAAATGTGACTGTATTCCCCAGTAGAGCCTGAAACTGAAATGGAAGCACCATATACAGGTACTGAGAACTGGGGCCTTTCCTGGTCACACAGCAGCTCTGCCCCCTATCAGTTCTAAACCAAATGTGTTACAGTAAAAAATGAAATGATTCATTTAGTTGTTACAGAAAGTAACATTTTGCCAAATTATTATTTCAGGTTACTTTTTTATCTTTAACTGCTTCTTAAATTAGAAATAGAATTGAGAGTTTGAATAATTTAAAACCAGACTGCAGTCGAAATGAAATGAATGGCAACAGCTCCTCCTACTGGAAAAGAAGCAGTATAACAGTGTGTAGGTATAAAGTTTAAAACGGAGCTTCAGTCATTTTTTCATCTTTCCTATTAAATATTAAATCCTTTCTCCTTGTTGTTTTAACTTTACATAGTAAAATATTTTTTTTCTGAACATAAATACCTTATACAGCCCACTTCCTGTTTCTTGTCTGGTAAAAAGCCTAGGCTTATGACATCATGCACAGCTCTCTCTCTTTCTCACTCTTGTGAGAGTTTGCCAGAAAGGGAGGGGGATGAGTTATCAGAGGGGTGTCACGTCACATTCGGTTACCCATCACATTTTGCTACCCGTTGTAGTGCGCATGCGCGACGCTGCCATATGCGTTCCAACACTGTTGTAAGACCACTTTGCCACAGGGCCCTTCGCGGGCTCGCTTTGCTCGCCACGCTTCGGGCATGACCTCGCTTCGCTCGGCATAATTATAATCTAACTCTATGTCCACTTGGATGGTGGGGCTTTAACCTGGACTCAGGGGTGTGGCCACAAAATTCTGCACAAACGCAGATCGCCACAGTGTCGGAATGCATATGGCGTATGCGCAGTCCAGCGGGTAGCCAAATGTGATGGGTCGCCATATGTGACGCTACTGGGGCAATGAGAGCTGCAGAGCTGGAGGTGTGAATCCAGGAAGTGAACAGACAGCAGCTTCAGCTGTCCACAGTTAAAATGTTTGCAGCCAGACTTAGTGGAGGGAGATTCCTGCAGCATATTTGGCAAGTACAGAATCACAGCATAAATAAAATAATATGCATATTGGTTGGAGGGAAGCTTCAGAATGGCAAAAAAACCCCAAAAAAACTAAAAGTCAGAAGCTACAAAAACTGTAGCTGCTGACTTTTAATAAAAGGACACTTACCTGTCCAGGGAACCAGCAATGTCCTCAACTGGGCCGGTTCTTTGCCAGTCTCCAAGTCCCTGGTGCCACCATGTCAAGTGTGGGAATCCGGCTGTGACTCATTGTGGCTTCACAGCAGGCTTCCCTGCAGGCAAGGTGCAATTTTTGAATGACCCAACAGCCTCCTGGGACCTGTGATGTGTCCCAGAAGGTGCGAGTGGGTACCTATCAAAACTAGATACCCCGCTAGTTTAGGAGAGGGAAGGAGGTGGAAAAGCAGAATTTCTAATTTTAGGTGAAATTCCACTTTAATTCAGAAAATGTATTTAAAAAGAAAAGAAAAAGGAAAAACAAATGAAGACTACTGTATATTTACCAGGGCAACAGCCCAAAATTGCAGAGGGGAGGGGATCAAAAAGTTTCAATCATCCATAAAATTACAGTGGACCTATAAAAAAAAAATCACACTTTACATGAATTGGTAGGGCATTACCAAATAATATGTTTTAATTCAATATTACCTTGTGCTCTTAGTGAATAAAAATATCACTCCAAGCTTTATCGTGTCACCAACAAATTACATGATCTCTGGCTGCAGGTGCATTGTAGGCGTTTGACGTCATTGGGAACTGCAAGGGGCCTGGTTTCCATCAGACAGATCAGATTAGAGAATCAGCAGCAACATTTTAGTTTAAATTTAAAAATAGTGACAGAAGTGTTTTAGAAGATTTTAGATGAAGTGGTTTAGAATGATGATCATTTTAGCATATTACTCAAGCTAAATAATATTAGGTCAAAGCTGAACCCCAGGCAAGGAGCTAGAAGTCAAGTATTGAAATCCATATATTGGAGCTGTTCCTGCTAAAGGATTTGTATTTCTGTCCAGCCAGCCCTGAGATTTACACAGCTTTACCTTGCAGCATAGTCCTGACTAAAAGGAAGGGAACCTGATCTTTCTCTGCTGTAGCTGAACTTTTAGATAGAGGTCCCCTATTCACCCCACCCAGTGACTGGACAGTGAAAGAAGAAGCAGCCCCCCCTCCCCAATAGCAGGTGTATGATTACACAGCTACAATAATGTGCGCTTTTTATATTTGCCTAGAGATCAGTTTTATTATTTATTAGTAATTATTATTATGATTATACCAGGATTACTGATTTAATTTTTATTTATTAGTGTAATCCTGCTTTGCTTATGGGCTCTAATGTATATGAACACTGACAAGTCAATGTAAATAATAATGACATTACATTTTCCTGCTTTCCAGCTGATTGGTGTAACTATGTGTGCGTGCTTCCTGTGTGTCCTCTATAAAGAAGAAAAAGAAGAGCTGTACAATATCATCTGATTTCCATTGTGTTATTGTCAGACACGAATGTACGGCAGTGGACTGGTCTGGGTAATAGTGACTGCAAATCACAATCACACACAACCTTCACCCTTATTTAGTAAAGAATTTCTAATTCTTAAAGGGCCAGTCCACCCAAATTGATATTTCACTTTTAGTGCTAGAACGTTAGTTATACACATATACTTTCTTCTCTCTCTTGAGAACTCTGTTGGAGAGATCTTTGCCCTCTACACACCTGCCATGATGATTTTGATGGCCTCCGACTGTCACTGCTGGATTTCTTTATTTATAGCAACAGAGAGAAGCTGGAACACACAAATGTGGGTGGGAACATCCAAAACTCACAGGTGGATTGGATAAGAGCAAAGTTGGGAATTATGGCGGGGAGATCACACTGTTAGAATACTTAAGACTTATAAGATGTAAAGGCTGTTTTAACCCACTACACTCGGCATATAACCATACTTCCTAATTCTAAGACCTTAGCACAAAGAGGACATGCAGCATGTGCAGTATGCATTGCTGTGGTTAGAAATACTCAAAACGTTATTGTGCTTGTACCCACAAAATGCTCCTCCTTGTTTCTGCAAGTGAAGAAAACATATTGATCCTGCCAAAAACCCATTGTGCTTGTAACATCCTGTGCATTGAACTTAAAAGAGAAGTACAGACTTTTTTTTCTCCTCGAATCATACTTACCTAGGTGGACCGATGCTGCATCTATCCCTGCCTGCTCTAACACTGAGAACCGAGCGATCAAACATCGCCGATCACTCGGTTCTCAGAGCTCCCTGAGCAAAGAGCCGGTGACTGCTCTCTGCTCTGCCCCCCCCCCCGTTCACTGGAGCGCTAGGCTGTGGTCGGGGAGGGAGCAGCCAGCTCATGCTCCCAGTGGCTCACTGAGAGGCTGTGCCAGGTGCCGGTCCAGGGTTGTGGGCAGAGCCTAACTTCATTGTCGCGATCTTGCCCCAGCCTGGATCGACTCTGTGACATCAACCGCCACCGCGTTTCAGCCCCCTATCAGCTGAAAACGGGTCACAGGAGTGCAGAACGAACTGCACTCCTGTGATCCACAGCAGAAGGACAGCCTGTACTTCTCCTTTATATCTCAATTAATGCTATCAGCTCTCATTGCTTTTTTTCTGTGAACTACAAAACACCCACCATGTAATAGACATGAAAACAAGGGGGAGGGGTGTTCTGTAGTCCAAATCAGGAGAGCAGGCTAGAATGACAAAGCCGTTCCTCCATAGATTTATTAAAGTAAGGGAGTGTCATCCTAGCATAGGATGTGTGTTACTGGCAGGATTACCAGATGGAGGTAAAAAAAAAAAAAGCATTACTCCAAATGTGGGAGCCCAACAGAGCCTAAATTCAAAGGATCACTTTATAAAAAATGAACCTCTTCTTTTGGTACACTTTTCTGCAAACAGAATATAGAGAGAGAACTAACAGTTTGAAGCCACTGACCAATCAGCTTCTGTTAAGACAATGAACACCATGGCCAGGACTATATAATGTACATCCTAGTTTCTGGAGTATATAACTGAGTTCAGGATCAGGGCTGTGTAATGTACAGCACAGCATTCAGGGTGCAGTGATCAGGAGTATGTAGCATAGTGACCTTTACCTCTCTCTCCCCAGGGCAAGGAAAAATTCCCCTGGTGTTTAAAGTCAGTAAAAAAATGTCCTTGCACTGGTGGTCAGCAGGAGGAAGTATGTCCCACCGTCCGTGAAAGGAAAGTATGCACTGTTGTCTATTAGTAGGAGAAACAATATCCCAAAGTCAGTGGGAGAAAAGATTGCTCCAAAACTGGTGGTCAGTAGAACAAAGCATCCTTCAGTGTCAGAGGGTAGTGGGATGTAAGAATACTCCAATGTCGGTATGGGTGGAAGGAAAGAATGCCCCAGTGGTCATTTGAAGGAGAGAATGCCCCAATGTCAGTGGTCAGTAGGAGGAAGAATGTCTTAGCAGTGGGAGAATGGTCCCATCAATGGTGAGCCGAGTGAAAAATTCTGCTGAACAGTGGTCAGTGGGTTACTTACCTAAGGAGACTGCTGCTTCTGCTTGCCCCAGTTATATTGGCACTGGAATTATGCAGGCAGCATGGAGCCAGGGATCATTCATTTTTTTATCAGTGGGACCCTGAAATTTTATTAAAATCCCTTGAAAGTCATAATCGATATGATATGGTTGTGGGGTATGTTTTACTAAAATATAAATAGACAAATACTCTAGTTCAATACAGTGCTAAATGAATAGGTATTCCTTTATTAATGTGTCACAAAAGAAATATATACCTGTGTGTATGTGTGTGTATATATATGATATCACTTCAAACCTAGTAGCAATAATAAATGTGTACATAAATCCTCAAAGAACTCAGCATTGTCCAAGAATGAGCTAAACTGATACAGAGTCATACAAAAAAAAGTATGATACAGTGTCCAAAAAAAGTAAAAATCAAATGTAGCAAAGCTTCTCTTTTTAATCCTGTGTGGTGGTGGCCAAATATTCACCTCCAGCCCCCGTTCACACCAGTGTGATTTGTCATGTGATTTGACAGTTCCAAATCGCATGACAAGTCGCACCTCATTGTTGGCAATGGAACCATTCAAATTGCTGTGACTCACTACTTTTTGCTGATTTCATTGTAACTCGTTTAGACTTCTGTTAAATGAAGTTGCAAGCCGCAATGAAATTTTAGGTGAAAATCGCACTGATCTGCGTCTTTGAAATCTTTCTGAAGTAGAAAGATTTCAAAGCCCCCCCATAGTGTGAACCAGGGCTGAAATGCCAAACCAAACACTATGAACTGCCCTCCACATGTATCTGCACTCACCAGAGGGAAGAAGCCACCAGATAGATGAAATGCGTTAGGATAAAACCAAGCTTTGTCTGTGGATCGGCTGCATTTAACAGTCCACCTGGCAGTGTCTCCTTTTACAGTGCAGCCAGATGTGTATGAGATACAGATAGGAGCGCTTGCTACATGCTGTGGTCCACTGGGAATATTTTGGATTCTTTGTTGTACAACACAAATGTGAGTATAATGGATTTTCTTTTATCACATTGTATCACATGAAAAGATCAAAAGACAGCTCAGTGATTGAAGAAGTGACTTTCATCTTTTTTAGGATCTTATAAATGCGATTGCCATACTGTGGAAGTTGGCAATATCTTTAGGTAAGTGGAGATCAATTGGAGGTTTTGGTCACTACCACACAGAAGTGAAGAACGGCACCTGGCTTTTTTTTTTTTGGGGACACTGTATCACTTTGTATCAGTTTAGCTCAATCTGGGACACTGTTGAGATTTATGTACACCAGGATTGTCCAACCTGCTGACCTTGCTGGGCCACTATGAAAGAGGAGGAATTGTTTTGGGCAATACACTTTTAGGCCAAAAAGTTCAATTTTGGTCTCATCTGAAAAGAGCATCTTCTTCCACATGTTTGCTGTGTCCCCCACATGGTTTCTCGCAAACTGTAAACGGGACTTCTTATGGCTTTCTTTCAACAATGGCTTTCTTCTTGCCACTCTGCCAAAAAGGCCAGATTTGTGGAGTGCATGACTAATAGTTGTCCCGTGGACAGATTCTCCTACCAGAGCTGTAGATCTCTGCAGCTCCTCCAGAGTTACTATGGGCCTCTTGGCTGCTTCTCTGATTAATGCTCTCCTTGCCCGGCCTGTCAGTTTAAGTGAACAGCCATGTCTTGGTATGTTTGCAGTTGTGCCATACTCTTGCCATTTCGGGTGATGGATTGAACAGTGCTCCATGAGATGTTCAAAGCTTGGGATGTTTTTTCATAACCTAACCCTGCTTTAAACTTCTCCACAACTTTATCCCTGTCCTGTCTGGTGTGTTCCTTGTCCTTCATGACGCTGTTTGTTCACTAAAGTTCTCTAACAAACCTCACAGAACAGCTGTATTTATACTGAGATTAAATTACACACGGGTGAACTCTATCTACTAGTTGCAGTGGGGCAAAAAAGTATTTAGTCAGCCACCAATTGTGCAAGTTCTCCCACTTAAAAAGATGAGAGAGGCCTGTAATTGTTATGGGTCATAGGTATACCTCAACTGTGAGAGGCAAAATGTGGAAACAAATCCAGACAATCACATTGTTTGATTTTTTAAAGAATTTATTTGCAAATTATGGTGAAAAATAAGTATTTGGTCACCTACAAACAAGCAAGATTTCTGGCTCTCACAGACCTGTGTCTTATTTAAGAGGCTCCTCTGTCCTCCACTCATTACCTGTATTAATGGCACCTGTTTGAACTTGTTATCAGTATAAAAGGCACCTATCCACAACCTCAAACAGTCACACTCCAAACGCCACTATGGTGAAGACCAAAGAGCTGTCGAAGGACACCAGAAACAAAATTGTAGACCTGCACCAGTCTGGGAAGACTGAATCTGCAATAGGCAAGCAGCTTGGTGTGAAGAAATCAACTGTGGGAGCAATAATTAGAAAATGGAAGACATACAAGACCACTGATAATCTCCCTTGATCTGGGGCTCTACGCAAGAGATCTCACCCTGTAGGGTCAAAATGAATACAAGAACGGTGAGCAAAAATCCCAGAACCACACGGGGGAACCTAGTGAATGACCTGCAGAGAGCTGGGACCAACGTAACAAAGACTACCATCAGTAATACACTATGCCGCCAGGGACTCAGATCCTGCAGTGCCAGACATGTCCGGGCCCGTCTGAGGTTTGCTAGAGAGCATTTGGATGATCCAGAAGAGGATTGGGAGAATGTCATATGGTCAGATGAAACCAAAATAGAACTGTTTGGTAGAAACACAACTCGTCGTGTTTGGACGAAAGAGAATGCTGAGTTGCAACCAAAGAACACCATACCTATTGTGAGGCATGGGGGTGGCAACATCATGCTTTGGGGCTGTTTCTCTGCAAAGGGAACAGGACGACTGATCCGTGTACATGAAAGAATGAATAGGGCCATGTATCGTGAGATTTTGAGTGCAAACCTCCTCCCATCAGCAAGGGCATTGAAGATGAAACGTGGCTGGGTCTTTCATCATGACAATGATCCCAAACACACCGCCAATGAAGGAGTGGCATTGTAAGAAGCATTTCAAGGTCCTGGAATGGCCTAGCCAGTCTCCAGATCTTAACCCCATAGAAAGCCTTTGGAGTGAGTTGAAAGTCCGTGTTACCCAGCGACAGCCCCAAAACATCACTGCTCTAGAGGAGATCTGCATGGAGGAATGGGCCAACATACCAGCAACAGTGTGTGACAACCTTGTGAAGACTTACAGAAAATGTTTGACCTCTGTCATTGCCAACAAAGGATATATAACAAAGTATTGAGATGAACTTTTGATATTGACCAAATACTTATTTTACACCATAATTTGCAAATAAATTCTTTCAAAAATCAGACAATGTGATTGTCTGGCTGTGTTTCCACATTATGTCTCTCATAGTTGAGGTATACCTATGATGACAATTACAGGCCTCTCTCATCTCTTTAAGTGGGAGAACTTGCACAATTGGTGGCTGACTAAATACTTTTTTGCCCCACTTTAGGTGACTTCTGAAGGGAATTGGTTCCACCAGATTTTAGTTATGGGTATCAGAGTAAAAGGGGCTGAATACAAATGCATGCCACACTTTTTAGGGTATGAATACCTTTTCAAGGCACTGTATATATATATATTTTTTGTGACACATTTAGAAGGGGATAATATGGGCTTAGTACTGTATTGAACTGGATTATTTGTTCTGGTTTATTTATATTTTACTTTAAGGGATTTTTAATACGGCTGCTTTGTTGGTTTGTTGGAACCATATTTGTATGGTGGATTGATTGGAATAAGCTAATTATCTTTTACATGTACTCACAAAAGCGCGGTGGAGATTGAAATTTGTATGTTTGACTAAAATCTCATATTTCAGTGGACTGACCCTATTAGTGCAGAACGTATTGGAATTCAGTTTTTTCATAGGGTTAGAACCACTTTCAGGTTTTTTTCTGCTGTCTTTCTGCGTGTTTTCACCGGACAGCTTTTCCCTTATGTCTGGACTTGACAACAGCAGTCAAGTGTACAGGAAGTGACAATCACTTTCCCGACATGAACACATACAGCTATGAATAAAGGAATCTAAAAATAAAGCACCACACTGTAATTTTTACACCCAGTTACCAGTTTATTCCAATGATAAAATGTTTACAGAGCCAACACACTTCAGGGGGCTGTAGCCCTTCATCAGGGCTAAATGCAACACAAAAACATGAAATAGATAAAATATGCTTTAATGTAAAACATAGCTTGGTTTTATTATCATTTTTAATAACGGTTTCATATCCTTTTATCTTCATTTTAACTTTACTGGTACCTGATTTTGTTTTAACTATTCCATTAATGTATACTTTTTGTCTATTTTCTAGTTACTAGCAGACAAAATTCATTGGCTCTGTAAACATTTTATTATTGGAATAAACTTGTGCAGTATTTGGACGTGAATTTTACAGCATGGTCCTTCAATTCTAAATTCATTCATCCCTATCACACCCTAAAATGGTCATCAAAATCCTTCGGTGTGTAAAAGATGCCAGACCAATATTTAGACTATCCATATTTACACCACCGCCATACTATTGGATGACAGCTTCAGAGTTCCAGTGCTATTGACCTACTTTCCCAAGCAATGAAAATCTAACAGAGGATTTAACCCATCCCCACTCTATCCAAAATAAAACATCTTGGCTCGAGTCACTAATATAAGGTATAGATAGGGTAAGATTTCTGATGCACATTGGTTTTAATACATAGGTTGTATTATAAAGCCCAATATTGGGCTTTCAGGGTAGTAAATGTATACTTTATGTATGTTTCAAGTAAAGTGGTATATATAATTCATTTATAACTATACTAACGCTTCAGTACACCAAAAATATATTTTTTTGTAGGCAGTCATTGGCCAGATTACCAACTGGTCGTTTATGTGTAGACTCATTTGGCCAGATCTCCCAGTCAGAATTTCCATTAAACTTTTTTCCCCAGTGTCAGGGAGTCTCACTCCTTCTGCAATGTTTACAGTGCTGTAAAATAAATAAGAACTCATTAATTCTATTTGTAATGGATGGAGTGGCTGGAGCTGGGAACTCTAGGGCTTACTTTTCACTTTTCACCAATATTAGTAACTGACCCAGCCAATATGAGTGGTTGACCCAGCCAGAATAAATATTCCAATATCCTATCAATGTTATGTGGCAAAAGCTTTGTATGTACATTTCTGTAATTATATTTAGTTTTTAAGTGTACAGATCTGTAAATACTGTACATTAGTGCTATGGAATGGGTATGTTATCTTGCTTTTTCAATAGGAAACCGTAAAGTGCAAGAAGGTGTACAGTTTGCAGTAACTTCAGTTAGCAGCAGTAGTAGAGCTAAACTCTGCACTGCACTACACTTGCACTGCAAGTTTTTTTGCTCGTTGTGCCTAGGAGTACACGTGTCAAACACAAGGCCCGCAGGCCAAATCCGACCCTCAGGCCTTTTTTAAGTGGCCCTCGCACCCAGAGCTTTTTTTCTAGCCGCCACCTCTGGCTCTTGCCCTCTGCTCCTCTCGCAATACTGTCACTTGTAAACACAGAAGCCTTCTGTGTTTACAAGGACAGCTTTTCTTAGAGGGTCTCACGGATCCCAGCCCTGCACTCACAGTGGGGACCAGGGAGATGCAGTGTGGGATGGGGCATCACGTGATAAGCTGCACTGTGATTCCAATCTGTGCACAGCCTGTGAAAGAGAGCTGACTTACACTGCTGGAGTGCAGTAGAGAATCAGTCTAATGCCCTATACACACGGTCGGACATTGATCGGACATTCCGACAACAAAATCCATGGATTTTTTCCGACGGATGTTGGCTCAAACTTGTCTTGCATACACACGGTCACACAAAGTTGTCGGAAAATCCGATAGTCCTAAACGCGGTGACGTAAAACACGTACGTCGGGACTATAAACGGGGCTGTGCGTCGGATTTGTCTACACACGATCGGATTTTCCGACAACGGATTTTGTTGTCGGAAATTTTATAGCAAGCTCTCAAACTTTGTGTGTCAGAAATTCCGATGGAAAATGTGCGATGGAGCCCACACACGGTCGGAATTTCCAACAACAAGGTCCTATCACAAATTTTCCGTCGGAAAATCCGACCGTGTGTACAGGGCATAACAGTGCGGAGAAGGCTGCAGAGTGGAGGATTGGGTAAATCAAACTTCTATTCACAGTTTTCTAGACTAAGCAAGCAGTTAACCCATGCAGTGCAATTGTAGCACTACAGTGAACTACAATGGATTAAAGTTTGTATATTGCCTTTGCAAATTCTCTTTGCAAACCATGACCTGGTACAAGCTTGAAGACACCCAGTATATCACATGCTTTGAGCACAGTGGCTCCAGTATGGCCATTGCATCATTCACCACATTTTTAAAATTCTTCTGCCATCTAAATTTACCAGCACAATGGTCTAGTAGTCAAACAATGCTAACCAACATCTACATTTGTTATTTGTTCAAAAGGAAAAGCAGGTCCCAGTAACATTCACTTTATTCATAATACAACTAATGATACATTTGTCAGCAGTGCAGTAGTAGAATGTTGTAACAATGTAGAAACTATTATTAGCTTCATGAGTTTTTTACATTTCCAAAAGCTTTACATTCCAAAAAAACTTACCTGAAAGCTTGCACCTTTAGCTTATAAAGGTTATCACTTAAAGCGGTGTTCCACCTGGTGAAAACAAAAAAATTTAAGTCAGCAGCTACAAATACTTTTGCTGCTGACTCTTAATATATGGACACTGACCTGTCCAGGGAGCCTGCAATGTCGGCAACCCAGCTAATTTTTAGATCGGCTGTTGGGTGCTGCAGCCGCCATTTGTCGTAAGGGAAACGGCAGTAAAGCCTTTCGGCTTCACAGTCAGATCCCTACTGCGCATGCGCAAAGCATGCTGTGCTTTCTAACTGGTCCAGCGGTGGAGGAAGGAGGAGGGGGGAAAAACTCTTGAGGGACGGTGCCACTGCACTGTCTCCCGGAAGTGGGGAAGGGTACCTGTCAATGGTGCCTTTGTGGCACAGGAGGGGGGGAGGAAGCAGATAAGCGGAGGTTCCACTTTTGGGTGGAACTCCACTTTAAACACCAAACTTTTTGCATTTTTCACCACTGACAATT
Organism: Lithobates clamitans; assembly: GCA_037952925.1. NCBI lineage: Eukaryota > Metazoa > Chordata > Amphibia > Anura > Ranidae > Lithobates > Lithobates clamitans. The sequence goes on along the minus strand of JBBGZY010002188.1, from coordinate 148,910 downwards.
CACCCTTCTAAACTGGACCATCAATTGACTTTATCAATTGTTTCATGTTGTGACCTTTAGTTTGATAATATATTCTCCTAGCCACAACTAGACATGTGCAATTTGTAGATTCTGACAAATTTTTGGTTATTCAGAGATTGGGTGTAATAGTAACACATTTTGTTGAAATTTCATAAAATTAGTTTTGCTAATTAGTTTTATTCAAATTCTGTGTGAAAAATAGCTGGTTGTTAAGGAGCGGCCAAGAAGCCAGCTGCCATGTCCTTAACAACCGATGACTCATCAGCTGTTAGTGGGCTTCCTTGCTGAAAGCTGAAATGTAAACAAAAGAATGCCGGTGTTCTATCGATTTTTTTGCCCTCCGTCAATAAGTGCCTGTGCATGCGAAGAACGGAAGGCCACACCAGCTGAGTTGCCGATCAGCTGGAGTGACGTCACTATAGCGCATGCGCACATCGTAGGAGGTCTTTTTTCGACGGGCGATACCATTTCATGACCACAATTGAAAGCTATGCAAAGAGCGGAGGGACACCGTAGATGTCACATTGTGCCTCGCTGTAAACCCAAGGCGTAACAGCGAGGCACAATATGAGAAATATGGTGTCCCTCTGCTGTTTGCATAGCATTAAATTGTGCTGGAGAAATTGTATCTCCTGTCGAAAAAAAGCTCCAACGATGTGCGCATGCGTTATGGGACGTCACTGCAGCTGATCGGCAACTCAGCTGGAGTGCCCTTCCGTTCTGCGCATGCGCGGGCACTTTTTGACAGCGGGCACATATCAACAGAACACCGGCAATAGAAAAGTCAGAAAAAAAACACTGTGGGCCCTCCCACCCCTTTGGGTCTGGTATGGATTCTAAGGGGAACCCCACTTCAAAATAAAAAAATGAAAAAAACACCCCAAAATCCATACTACATCCTATTCAACCCCGGCAGGTCAGGAAAGGGGGGGGCAAGCGAGTGCCACCCCTCCTGAACCATACCAGGCCACATGCCCTCAACATGTGGGGTGACAAGGGCCTCTTCTCCACAACCCTGGGCAGTAGTTTGGGGGTCTGCAGGCAGGGGGCTTATTGGAATCTGGAAGCCCCCTTTACAAGGGAGCCCCCAGTTCACAGCCCCCCCATGTGAATGAATTTGGGCTACATAGTACCCCTACCTATTCACCAAAAAAGTGAATAAAGACAGTACACAAGTTTTTGGCAATTCCTTTACTAAAAAATAAAAAACAATGTCCCCAGATGTAGATCCATGATCAATCACCGCTGGACTCCAAAAAAAAACAAAAACTTCAGCCTCATCAAAGGACTGCCTGCTCCTCCACCTGATGCTTCTATATGGGTAAGAGGCAGAGTCACCCAATGACTTCATCAATCCAGCATGCCCCGGACAGTGACATCACAAGGGGGCTTTGTCGCCCGCTGACATCATCGGGTGACTTTCTGCCTCTTACTTGTTTAAGAAATGTCAGATGGAGGATGCTCTGGTAAGGGTCTGGTATGGACTCTGGGGGGGACCCCCACACGTTTTTATTTTTTTACATTTTTGGCATGGGGCTCCCCTTAGAATCCATACCAGACCCGAAGGGCCTAGTATGGATTGGGGGGAACCCCACGCTGTTTTTTTTCTGACTTTTCTATTGCTGGAATTCTTTTGTTTATATTTCAGCTCTAAGCGGGGAAGCCCGCTGACAGCTGATGAGTTATCGGTTGTTAAGGACGTGGTGGCTGGCTTACCGGCCCGCTCTTTATCAACAAGCTACTCTTTACACAGAATTTAAATCAGTTGATAATTTTTCGACTGATCCAAATTCAAATTGTTACGAAACCTTGTAATTCGTCAGAAAATTCACAAACAAAACGAAATGAAAGGAAACTAAACTAAACTAATTCTGAAATGAAACAAAATTAATAACATAATGAATCTATCAGAAACAAAACAAATTTTTCCATTCTGCACGTCTAGCCACAACCAGAAAACATTATAATTTTCATAAACTGCAGAAATTAATATTTACAGAAATGTATCATTTGTATGTATAAATACACTATATCGCCAAAAGTCCAAATATGGACACCCCTCCAAATGTTTGAGTTTAGCTGTTCCCAGTGACAAAGACATTTTAGATAATTGTGATTTTCCAACTTTTTTGCCTACTGTTTAAGAAAAGCTCTTCTGCTCAGCATGACTGTGCCCCTGTGTATAAAGTCAGCTCTATAAAGACATGGAGTGATGAGTTTGGTGTGGAGCAACTCAAGTGGCTTGCAGAGTCATGACCTCAACCCTACCTTATACCTTTGGGATCAACTGGAAGACTGATTCAAAGGCTGGTCTTTTTGTCCAAGATCAGTACCTGACCGCAAGAATGCTCTTTTGGCTGAATGGGTAGAAATTCCCACGAACGCACTCCAAAATCTTTTGGAAAGCCTTCCCAGAAGAGACCCTATATTAATGCTCATGGTTTTGGAATGGGATGTCTAACAATCTTATATAGATGTGATGGTTGAGTGTCCGCCAACTTCTGGTCATATAGTGTAATGCCACCATCTGCCATAGTGATGAAAAAGTAGTAGACACCACATGCAATGGTAGTACGATACATACATACATTTAAAAAGACCGATACATACAGTATAGCAAAGTGTAGCAATAACAAGAGGCAACTAAAGATTCCTTTTTTCTTGTTTCCCACAGTGTGCTATTACTTCTAACTGTTAATAGCTCTCTCTATTACTGTGCTTTGTAATTAGGTTTTCAGCCCATAGCACAATAGTTTGTTTTTACATAAAGAAACATTAGCACAAATAACAGGCTGGAAAACCAACTACAACCAATTAAAATTGCTATTGTGATACCTTCTGTATATTTTACTTCGTTTGTCACAGCAAGTAATGTATAAGTTTTAATAAAAATTAAACTGGGGCAATAAAATTAAAGTCTGTGTTCTCTCCTCCTGTGCTTTCCTTGCTGCTGATAGTGAAACCTGATATTTCATAGCTACACCCACCTTCCTTCCTGTATATAGAGACCTTCCTCCATCATCACTGACTGCAGATATACATCATCTGCCTGTATACAGCTATATATACACCCACCTTCCTTCTTGTATATAGAGACCTTCCTCCATCATCACTGACTGCAGATATACATCATCTGTCCTGTATACAGCCATATATACACCCACCTTCCTTCCTGTATATAGAGACCTTCCTCCATAATCACTGACTGCAGATATAGATCATCTGTCCTGTATACAGCTATGTATACACCCACCTTCCTTCCTGTATATAGAGACCCTCCTCCATCATCACTGACTGCAGATATACATCATCTGTCCTGTATACAGCTAGCTATATACACAGTAACAGGACAGATGATGTGTATCTGCAGTCAGTGATGATGGAGGAAGGTCTATATACAGGAAGGAGGATTATGGGTGTATATAGCTGTATACACCACAGGACAGATGATGTAGTAAGGTCTCAGTCTCTGCTCTTTCTCCTCCGGGCCAGCCAATCTCTACACATACACTGCTCCTCCAGCCGCGTGATCACGCCTGGGCCCAGTCTGCACTGCCACAGAGACTCATATAGTGGAGAGAAGCTGGAAGTTTGTGCCTGTGCGAAGCATAGTGGCGGGCGGTGGCTGTCAGTGGGAAATTGAATGAGCATTCATCATGGCATTGGTTCACCCTGTGGTTGGCACTGAGACCGACAGTGCTGCTTAGCTTACCCCGTCCGGTCCGGCAAGCCGTGCTCTGCATCCAACATCCAAGTGACGAGTGGTGGGAAACCGGAAGTGCCGGTTCCGTGAAAAGCACCGCCTACCATCCTCCAGACCCGCCAATCAAAAACAAGCAACTGTAGGAATCAATGTAGAGTGGGGAGTGTTCTGGACACATGGCTTGCATCTCGAGGACACTCCAAAGAGCGCCCAATGAAGCTTTTTAACAGCCAAGCTTCCCACATATCGGCTCAGTGTCCGGCGTCCGGACACACTTATTTTTTCCATGTCTAGCTGTTGGGGTGGGGTTTGCCCGTGGGCCTTCACTGCTATGAACTCTAATAGTTAGTTCTTTCTATAGATTCTCTATTGGATTCAAGTCAGTTGATTTGCTGGGCCATTCTAGCAGCTTTATTTACTTTCTTTGAAACCAATTGAGAGTTTCCTTGGCTTTGTGTTTGGGATCATTGTCTTGCTGAAATGTCCACCCTAATTTTATCTTCATCATCCTGGTAGATGGCAGCAGATTTTTATCAAGAATGTCTTGGTACATATTTCCATTCATCCTTCCTTCAATGATTTGAAGTTTACGATTACCGTATGCTGAAACACAGCCCCACACCATGATGTTGCCACCTCCAAACTTCACTGTTGGTATGGTGTTTTTGGGGTGATGTGCAGTGCCATTTGACCTCCAAACATTATGTGTATTATGGCATCCAAACTGTTCAATTTTGGTCTCATCTGACCAGACTATCGTAAAGCCTCCTAGTATTTCACAGGCTTATCTAAATGTTGTGCAGCAAACTTTAAACAAGCTTCAAACATTTTTCTTCAGCAATAGAGTCTTGCTTGGTAAGTGTGCATACAAGCCATGGTGGTTGAGTGCATTACTTATTGTTTTCTTTGAAACAATCGTATTTGCTAATTCCAGGTCTTTCTGGAGCTCTCCATAAGTGGTCCTTGGCCCTTGGATAACTCTTCCGATAATTCTTTTCACTCCTCTGTCAGGAATCTTGCGAGAAACACCGGGTTGTGGTCGGTTTATGGTGAAATTATGTTCTTTCCACTTCCGGATTATGGCCCCAACAGTGCTCACTGGAACATTCAGAAATTTAGATATCTTTCTGTAACCAATGCTATCAGTATGTTTTGCAACAATAAGGTTGCAAAGGTCTTGCGAGAGCCATTTGCTTTTACCCATCATGAGATGTTTCTTGTGCAATACCTTGGTAATGAGACACCTTTTTATAGGCCATCAGTTAAGACTGAAACAGCTGATATTAATTTGCACTGACAAGGGGCAGGATTGCTTTCTAATTACTGATAGATTTCAGATTTTAGATTTGTTTTGGCTTCTTTGTATCTATGAATTGCTGGGCTGATTGGGCTGTTACCAACATATTGTGAAAATTTCATGTCAATAGCACCAAAACATATTTACCTAGAAAAATGGTGATGTGTTCAATACTTAAGCATAAGAGACAGGGACCTTAGATTGCAAACTCTAATGCCCCGTACACACGGTCGGACTTTGTTCGGACATTCCGACAACAAAATCCTAGGATTTTTTCCGACGGATGTTGGCTCAAACTTGTCTTGCATACACATGGTCACACAAAGTTGTCGGAAAATCCGATCGTTCTATACGCGGTGACGTAAAACACGTACGTCGGGACTATAAACGGGGCAGTGGCCAATAGCTTTCATCTCTTTATTTATTCTGAGCATGCATGGCACTTTGTCCGTCGGATTTGTGTACACACGATAGGAATTTCCGACAACGGATTTTGTTGTCGGAAAATTTTATCTCCTGCTCTCCAACTTTGTGTGTCGGAAAATCCGATGGAAAATGTCCGATGGAGCCCACACACGGTCGGAATTTCCGACAACACGCTCCGATCGGACATTTTCCATCGGAAAATCCGACCGTGTGTACGGGGCTCCATTCACACTAATGCGTTTCTTGATGCATTTTGCATTTTTCAGAAATGCATGGGAATTTTTTAACGTGGGTTCCTATGGAAAATGTTCACATCAATGCATTTTTGTACCTCTGCGTTTTTGGAAAGGGTCAGGGACTTTTTTCATGAAAAATGCAGCATTTTGCATGTAATAGAATTCAATGGACCAGCATCAAAAACGCAAGTACAGCAATTTTGTTTTTTTTGTTTTTAGACTGTATACAGTCTAAAAAAAACTGTAAAAAAAAAATGCACAACGCAAAACGCAGCAAAAAACGCAGCAAAAATGCTGTAATAACGCTGCTCAAAAACGCAGCAAGCACCACAAAAAACACTGCAGAAACGCTCAAAAGCAACATGCATAGATGTGAATCGAGCTCGATTCCCATCTATGCATGTTGCTTTTGAGCATTTCTGCAGTGTTTTTTGCGGTGCTTGCCGCGTTTTTGAACATGCTTTTTTGCCGCGTTTTTGTCGCGTTTTGCGTTTTTTTTTTTTTTTTACAGTGTTTTTTTTTATACTGTATACAGTGTTAAAAAAAAAAAAGAAAGAAAAAAAATGCAAAAAGTGGCAAAAACGCGGTACTTGCATTTTTGGATGCGGGTCCATTGAATTCTATTACATGCAAAACGCTGCATTTTGCATGAAAAAAGTTCCCGACCCTTTCCAAAAACGCAGAGGCACACAAATGCATTGATGTGAACATGTTCCATAGGAACCCATGTTAAAAAATTCCCATGCATTTCTGCAAAATGCATCAAAAAATGCATTAGTCTGAATAGAGCCTTAGGCTTGATTCACACCTATGCATTTTTAGTGCTTTTTGCATTTTGCACATTTGCACTACAGAACGTGTTACATAGGAAACAATGTTAAATGGACTGTAGTGCAAATCTGCAAAATGAAAAAAACACTAAAACACATAGGTGTGAACCAGGCCTTAGAGGGTAGGGACTGATGTGAATAAATCATATGTAAAAGCACTGCATTAAGTGAGGGTGCTATATAAATACCTTAAATAAAAAGAAGTGTCAATTTTCAGATTTTTGCTACATCTGCCAAAATACTTGTCAGACAACAGACATGTGCAATGGCCGTATACAGCTGAAAAAAAAGTGCTAACAATTATAAACTTGCAGATACACAGAAAAGCTGATTCAAAATGAATATATAGCAAGCTATGCAACTTGTTCCTCTTGGTACAGCAGAATGAAAACAATTTAGGCCTCATGCCCCCGGGCATCAGAAACGCTGCTTTTCAGTGTGTTTTACTGCCTCTAAACTCCCCTCCGTGTCAGCCTATGTGTCCATGCATGCATAGGTGTTACAGGCATTTAGAGGCAGGAGCATTTAGAAGCAGAAAAAAATGATAACTTGCTTGTTTGAGAGAGGAGTGTTTCGGCATAAAAAATGTCCAATGTGTCCAAACGCACCTGTATGTGTAATGATTGAATATTCTGACCAATGAAATGAATAAACGCCCAAATGCTTGAGGCACCTAAACGCATTGACAAGTTTCGGTTTTAGGCGCGTTCTTTATGCTGCTTTTCTCCTGCCAGGAGAAAAGGCGTTCAGAAGAAAGAGCAGAGCAAATGACCAGCGTGTATGAGGCCTTAAAAAGCATTTGACCTAAGCTGCTATATAAACATCTGCCACAAGAGTGCACTATTGTCTACACACATCACCACTGCAGCTGCTTCAAATCTCAGTAAATCCTTAATATAAAAATCTGCAGGACAGTAAAAAAAACAAAAAAAAAAACAAATAAAGAAGAGATACCTTTTATTTCTCCCAACATCAAAGTTTATTTACTATGTGTACTTACAAGGTAACATATAAACCAGTCCTGGAACATTTGCTTGGTTTGGACACCTAACGGCTCTTAAATAAAAATGATGACATTTTTCAGTTTAATGGGAGAAATACAGTCACTCACATTAGCAAGCTGGCCCCAATGTGTCAAGCAGACATGGAAGTATAAAGAATAGATCAAATTAATTGTTGTGTATGAGCTAGAACAGAGTTGTCCGGTAGTGAGCAATTAAACGGGAGAAAAATCGCAATTTGTTATGGGATGTACATACGGGGATGTTCCGCAGCAACCTGGACCAGGGCTCAAAGACCCTTTGGGTGTCATCACCTTAAAGAGACAGCCACATCTAATGGTTGTACTTAATTTGACACATTGCGTCATCTTTCATAGCTTGGCCTTTGCTGAGGACTCATTAGTGTGACATATTTTGGCATCTTTAACCAGCTATCAAACACAAACCTAACCTCGCGTTTCGTAACAAAGAAATATACGCAAATATACTTCTTGTGACTATCTACAAAAATCCAATGCTGTTGGTTACTGCAATATTTTCACCATCAATAAAAGAAAAAATCCTCTTGCATAAAAAAATGTAATAAATGATAAAACTTATTATGGCTACCTGTGCTAATTTGCCATAATACGCTTTTTATAATTTTGGGTGTGTTTTTGGTACGTCGTACGTTTTTATTGAAAAACAACCAAAAAAAGCAATATTCTTATCGCACATGTTCCATGAAAAGGCCAAGAAGAAAGAGGGTGCTGTAGCAACTACCAGCTGGAGACCGGTAACACCACAAGTCAAAGTAGATATCACCAGCACACATCAAAATGTTATCTTAAACAGCAAGGGTGTGCTGGCTTTGGCTTCAAACTAGCATCGGTTATTACACTTGTACACTTTGTACACTTGCACAAAGTCAGGGGTTTTGTAGGTTTAGAGCCAGGTGTATGATTAACCAGTTATACTACCAAGCAGGTGTTAATCATCATGAAATTGTAGAAGGCTTAGGCTGGGTTCACACTATACTACACGACAGTTGTACGACTTTTATCCTACTTTGCTCTGCGACATCAGTCCTACATTGATCCTACACTGGTCCTACATCTATCCGACTTTCATGAACAGGATACTACTTTGATCTGACTTTTCAGATAGTACACTTGTCCTTTGACCAATCAAAACTAACACACAATGGGAGGGGCTACAGCAGGGGGCAGGAAATAACACAATGTCGGATGCCAAAGTCGGATGGTTAGGACAAGGATCTGACTTTGATACTACTTCAATGATAGTCAATGGGCTGAAGTAGGATCAAAGTTGGACCAAAGTAGTACAGGGAGCATTTCTAAAGTCGGAACGACTTGTGTCGGACCAGTTAGGACGGCTCCCATAGGGAAACATTGAATTTCACACGTCATGCGACATGAGCTCCCAATGTTGGAGCGTTTGTCGGACCAGTGTGAACCCAGCCTTAAGGCTGGGTTCACACTGGTGCGACACGACAGCCGTCCTACTTTGGATCCGACTTTGCCCTGCGACATGAAGCCGGCATGTGTCCGACTTTCAATGAACGGGGATCCGACTTGGATCCCCGCCAATGCTCGGCATTGTGTTTGGTATGAATCTTGAGGGGGAACTCCGCGCCAGATTTTAAATAAAAAACCGGCATGGGTTCCCCCTCCAAGAGCATACCAGGCCCTTGGGTCTGGTATGGACCTTAAGGGGAACCCCCTACGCCGAAAAAACGGCGTGGGGGGGTCGCCCCCAATCCATACCAGACCCTTATCCGAGCACGCAGCCCGGCCGGACAGGAATGGGGTGGGGACGAGCGAGCGCCCCCCCCCTCCTGAACCGTACCAGGCCGCATGCCCTCAACATGGGGGGGCTGGTGCCTTGGGGGAGGGGGCGCGCTGCGGCCCCCCACCCCAAAGCACCTTGTCCCCATGTTGATGAGGACAAGGGCCTCTTCCCGACAACCCTGGCCGTTGGTTGTCGGGGTCTGCGGGCGGGGACTTATCGGAATCCGGGAGCCCCCTTTAATAAGGGGGCCCCCCAGATCCCGGCCCCCCACCCTATGTGAATGAGTATGGGGTACAGCGTACCCCTACCCATTCACCTAGGAAAAAAGTGTCAATTTAAAAAAAAACACTACACAGATTTTTAAAGCATTTTATTAGACAGCTCCGGGGGTCTTCTTCCGACTTCGGGGGTCTCTCCGGTTCTTCTCCACGCTCTCCGGATCTTCTGCCGGGCTCCTCCGCTCTCTTCTGCTCTTTTGCCGCTCTTTTGCTAAAGCGGAGGAGCCTGGTCTTCAATCTTCAATCTTCTGCCTTCTGCCCTCTTCTCCTGATGTTGACACGACGCTCTCTGGGGCTAGAATGCTCTCTGTGCGCTCTGCTCTGATTTATATAGGCGGTGACCCCGCCCCCTTAAGCCGTCACAGTCCCTGGGCATGCTGGGACTGTGACGTTTTAGGGGGCGTGGTCATCACCCGATGACCACGCCCCCTTATGCCGTCATAGTCCCAGCATGCCCAGGGACTGTGACGGCTTAAGGGGGCGGGGTCACCGCCTATATAAATCAGAGCAGAGCGCACAGAGAGCATTCTAGCCCCAGAGAGCGTCGTGTCAACATCGGGAGAAGAGGGCAGAAGGCAGAAGATTGAAGACCAGGCTCCTCCGCTTTAGCAAAAGAGCGGCAAAAGAGCAGAAGAGAGCGGAGGAGCCCGGCAGAAGATCCGGAGAGCGTGGAGAAGAACCGGAGAGACCCCCGAAGTCGGAAGAAGACCCCCGGAGCTGTCTAATAAAATGCTTTAAAAATCTGTGTAGTGTTTTTTTTTAAATTGACACTTTTTTCCTAGGTGAATGGGTAGGGGTACGCTGTACCCCATACTCATTCACATAGGGTGGGGGGCCGGGATCTGGGGGGCCCCCTTATTAAAGGGGGCTCCCGGATTCCGATAAGTCCCCGCCCGCAGACCCCGACAACCAACGGCCAGGGTTGTCGGGAAGAGGCCCTTGTCCTCATCAACATGGGGACAAGGTGCTTTGGGGTGGGGGGCCGCAGCGCGCCCCCTCCCCCAAGGCACCAGCCCCCCCATGTTGAGGGCATGCGGCCTGGTACGGTTCAGGAGGGGGGGGGGCGCTCGCTCGTCCCCACCCCATTCCTGTCCGGCCGGGCTGCGTGCTCGGATAAGGGTCTGGTATGGATTGGGGGCGACCCCCCCACGCCGTTTTTTCGGCGTAGGGGGTTCCCCTTAAGGTCCATACCAGACCCAAGGGCCTGGTATGCTCTTGGAGGGGGAACCCATGCCGGTTTTTTATTTAAAATTTGGCGCGGAGTTCCCCCTCAAGATCATCTGTGCACAAGTCGCGTGCCGAAGTCGGATCATGCAAGACGGCGATCCGACTTTGATCCGACTTCAATGATAGTCAATAGGCTGAAGTAGGATCAGAGTCGGACCAAAGTAGTACAGGGAGCATTTCTAAAGTCGGAACGACTTGTGTCGGACCAGTTAGGACGGCTCCCATAGGGAAACATTAAATTTCACACGTCATGCGACATGAGCTCCCAATGTCGGAGCGTTTGTCGGACCAGTGTGAACCCAGCCTAAAGCTGGGTGAAGAACAGCCAACCTCTGCTACTAATGTGAGGTTGTGGAAGACCGTTTTATGTCACAGGTCATACACCATGACAAGACTGAGCACAGCAACAAGACACAAGGTAGTTATATGGCATTAGCAAGGTCTCTCCCAGGCAAAGATTGCAAAGCCGACTGGGCAGTGGTAGCTGGTGTTCCAAATTTTTGGGGGCTTAACAAACGGATTGAAAAAGTAATCTGTTAGTAATGCAGGACTGTAAATAGCCATATATTAGATGATTATGTATCATTACTGCTAGATAAAACTGTGCCCATCATATGCAGCCTCATTGTGCCAATCAATTTCAGCCTCACTGTGCCCATCATATGCAGCCTCACTGTGCCCATCACAGTAGGCCAATCACATCCACATTTTAAGTAAAAGAAAATAAAACCACTTAACATAAGGGGTCCTCATCAGAGCCCCCTTTTAAATCAGATGTCCCAATCACAATCCCACAATCCCCCTGTACAGCAGGTGTCCCCCTGTACAACAGGTGTCCCCGTCAGTATCCCCCTATACATCAGGTTTCCTCATCAGCGTCCCCTTATACATCAGGTTTCCTCATCAGTGTCCTCCTATACATCAGGTATCCCAATCAGAGTCCCCCTTTACAACAGGTGTCCCCATCAGCATCACCCTATAAATCAGGTGTCCCCCATCAGAGTCCCTCTTTACATCAGATGTCCCCATCAGAGTCCTTTACATCAGATATCCCCATCAGAATCTCCCTTTAAATTAGATGTCCACATCAGTGCCCCCCTTTACATTAGATGTCCCCATCAGAGTCCTCCTTTACATCAGGTGTCCCCATCAGAGTCCCCCTTTGCATCAGAGTATTGGTAATTGTAAGCGCAAACACACAAGTCCATATATAACAGGAGATATAAAGGGCTGAGCAACTTAGTGCATAGGGGACAGGCTGGAAGTTCAAGGGTTAAGTGGTAATCGGTAATGTAATGGTTAAAGTAGGCTGGTAGGCTAGGTGGCTGCTCTCCTCAGAGAGCTGGCTCTGTGATGGATGAGAGAAGGGTAGAGAAGGAAGCGCCACCTGAGTGTAGTATTAACAAATGATGTTTAATGACACCAGGTAAAAACACACTTACAGGATGAAAACATATAAAAGGCTCATCTGTATAGGTATGTCGTCCTCGGTGTTCCCTCTGATCATGTGGTGGTGACGCTGCAGGGATGCTGGGCTACAGAAGGTGGATTACCAGCCGGGAGCTCCTTCTGTGGCCATCAGGAAGAGACTAGGGGGCGGCGTGGAGCGCGCATGACATCACAGGTCGTCCGTCCGCTTCCGGGTTCGGTATCCAGGGGAGGGATCGTCCAGGGAGGAGGGCTTGCAGGGAGGTTGAGAGAAGGCTACGCGCTCTGAGCCACGGCTCCTTCAATAGGCCTATCTCTCAACCTCCCTGCAAGCCCTCCTCCCTGGACGATCCCTCCCCTGGATACTGAACCCGGAAGCGGCCGGATGACCTGTGATGTCACGCACGCTCCACGTCACCACCACAGGATCAGAGGGAACACAGAGGACCACATACCTATACAGATGAGCCTTTTATATGTTTTTATCCTGTAAGCGTATTTTTACCTCATGTCATTAAACATCATTTGTTAATACTACACTCAGGTGGCGCTTCCTTCTCTACCCCCCCCCCCCTTTGCATCAGATGTCCCCAGCAGAGTCCTCCTTTACATTAGATGTACTCAGCAGAGTCCTCCTTTACATCAGATGTCCCCATCAGAGTCCCCCTTTACATCAGACGTCCCCATCAAAGTCCTCCTTTAGATTAGATGTCCACATCAGAGTCCCCCTTTACATTAGATATCACCATCAGAGTCCTCCTTTACATTAGATGTCCTCAGCAGAGTCCTCCTTTACATTCGACGTCCCCATCAGAGTCCTCCTTCACATTAGATGTCCCCGTCAGAGTTCCCCCTTCACATTAGATGTCCCCGTCAGAGTTCCCACTTCACATTAGATGTCCCCGTCAGAGTTCCCCCTTCATATTAGATGTCCCCGTCAGAGTTCCCCCTTCACATTAGATGTCCCCGTCAGAGTTCCCCCTTCATATTAGATGTCCCCGTCAGAGTTCCCCCTTCACATTAGATGTCCCCATCAGAGTTTCCCCTTCACATTAGATGTCCCCATCAGAGTCCTCCTTTACATCAGATGTCCCCATCAAAGTCCTCCTTTAGATTAGATGTCCACATCAGAGTCCCCCTTTACATTAGATATCACCATTAGAGTCCTCCTTTACATTAGATGTCCCCATCAGAGTCCCCCCTCACATTAGATGTCCCCATCAGAGTCCCCCTTTACTTTAGATGTCCCCATCAGTTACATCAGGAGTCCCCATCAGAGTCCTCCTGTACATTAGATGTCCCCCCTCGTACTCACAGCACGCACAGCAAGTCATCTTCCATCCACCTTCGGACCTGCTGGGATGAGTCAGAGAAACCGGAAGTGAAGGCACAGGACCCGCCAATTACACACCACAGCAGGGAACAATGGTATAGAGGGAGTGTTCAGGGCACAGAGCTCTGCACCATGATGACTTTCTAAAAGAAGCCAATAGAGCTTCTTGTTTGCAAGCATGTTTTTGCAAACACGCCATGCTTTGTGTCCGGCGCCCTGCACACACTTAAAGGGCCATTTTTTTTTTTTTTTTCAGTTATTGCAGCACATCATGCTTCCCATACACCTAAAGGGCCAGTATTTTTTTTTGATGAGTAGTTTTGAGGGGCAGCGCCCCTGCACCCCCTATAGACAGACCGCCACTAAGACTGGGGTTTCAAAGTATGCTGTTCAAGCGCTTTTGAGAAAGCAGAAAGAAACAGTTAACCTTGAGGACCATAGATGCAGTGGTCGGCCAAGGAAACGTAATGCAGTGGATGAAAGACACATCAAGCTTACTTCCCTTCGACGTCGGAAGATGTCCAGCAGTGATAGCACAGAACTGGCAGAAATCTGTGGGATCCAGGTACACCCAGAAGTGGTCTTCGTGGAGCAATTGTGGCCAAAAAGCCATACCTCTGATGTGAAAACAAGCCTAAGCGACTCGACTATGCATGAAATCAGGAAATGGGGTGCAGAAAAATGTCAGCAGGTGCTCTGGACTGATAAGTCAAAACTTGAAGAATTTGGCTGTAGCAAGAGGCAGTTTGTTCACCGAAGGGCTGAAAAGTGGTACAATGAGTGTCTGCAGGCAACAGTGAAGCATGGTGGAGGTTCCTGCGTACCAGTGTTTGTGCTGGAAGCGCAGTGTTCAGCATACAATGCTCTTAAAAAGGAGATTTTTAAAAAAAAAATTTTAATGACATTTTTTTTTTGCATTTTAGTGTAAATATGAGATTTGAGGTCTTTTTGACCTCAGATCTTATATTTAAGAGGTCCTGTCATGCTTTTTTTTTCTATTTCTATTTCTATAGGGATGTTTACATTCCTTGTAATAGGAATAAAAGTGACCCACATTTTTTTTTTAAATACAATGTCAAAATAAAAAGTAAAATAAATAAGAAAAAAAAAATTAAAGCGCCTCGTCTCGACGAGCTCGTGCGCAGAAGCGAACGCATACCTGAGTAACGCCTGCATATGAAAACGGTGTTCAACCCACACATGTGAGGTATCACCGCGATTGTTAGAGCGTGAGCAATAACTATATAGCCCTAGACCTCCTCTGTAACTCAAAACTGGTAACCTGTAGAAATTTTTAAACATTGCCTATGGAGATTTTTAAGGTTAAAAGTTTGTCGCCATTCCACGAGTGGGCGCAATTTTGAAGCGTGACATGTTGGGTATCAATTTCCTCAGCCTAACATTATCTTTCACTATATTAAAAAAATGGGCTAACTTTACTGTTGTCTTATTTTTTAATTCCAAAAAGCTTGTAAAGCCGCTGCGCAAATACGGTGTGACAGAAAGTATTGCAACGATCGCCATTTTATTCTCTAGGGTGTTAGAAAATATATAATATTTGGGGATTTTAGCAAAAAAAAAAAAATGATTTTAACTTGTAAACACTGAGTCTAAAAAATAGGCCCGGTCCATAACCACTTCAGCCCCGGACCATTTGGCTGCCCAAAGACCAGAGGGTTTTTTCAATTCGGCACTGCGTTGCTTTAACTGACAATTGCGCGGTCATGCGATGTGGCTTCCAAACAAAATTGATATCCTTTTTTCCCCACAAATAGAGCTTTCTTTTGGTGGTATTTGATCACCTCTGCGGTTTTTATTTTTTGCGCTGTAAACAAAAAAGAGTGACAATTTTGAAAAATGCAATTTTTTTACTTTTTGCTATAATAAATATCCCCAAAAAATATATTTAACATTTTTTTTTTCTCAAATTAGGCGGCTACATATTCTTCTACATATTTTTGGTACGAAAATCGCATTTATTGATTGGTTTGCGCAAAAGTTATAGCGTCTACAAAATAGAGGATAGTTTTATGGCATTTTTATTAATAATTTTTTTTTTATTAGTATTGGCGGCGATCTGCAATTTTTATCATGACTGCGACATTATGGCGGACAGATCGGACACTTTTGACGCTATTTTGGGACCATTCACATTTATACAGCGATCAGTGCGATTAAAAATGCACTGATTACTGTGTAAATGTGACTGGCAGTGAAGGGGTTAACCACTAGGGGGTGCTGCATGTGTCCTAGGGAGTGATTCTAACTGTGGGGGGGCTGGGCTACGTGTGACATGTCACTGATGACAGGGAGCTATGATCAGTGTCAGTGTCACTAGGCAGAACGGGGAAATGCTTGTTTACATCAGCATTTCCCCGTTCTCCCTCTCCGTGAGATGATCGCGGGTATCCCTGTGGACATCGAGTCCGCGGGACCCGCGATCACACTCACGGAGCTTGCGGCGGGTGCGCGCACCCACAATGCCGCGTCATAAAGGGCAACATACAGGTACGTTAATATGTATGCTTGTACGTGCCCTTCTGCCGACGTATAACGGCGTGAGCCGGTCGGCAAGGGGTTAAGTGGTTAAGGCAGATCCAACTCTGGAGTTTAGATTTGCTGCCATTAATTTAAACGGTCCAATCAGTAACTTTATAAGTCTCCATGATATCACCAGTTTGCTTCAGCCAGGAGGAAGCATTTCCTCAGTCTCTGATCCCCCCTTGTGTTGGAGCTATACATTGTAACTTGTAGCAAGTCACAAGGTTGCATCAGGGGCTAATTTGGGTGGGACCTTTGGCAACAGGTAAAAACAACACAGGTTCCAGAATTTAGTCTGTGTCATATCTAAGCCAGGTTCTCAGTTCAATAAATAAATGGTGACCCTGGATAATACCTAATTAAAGATGTATTCATCTATTTGAAGAAGGACATGTTAAAGCATTTTAGGAAATTGGGTTTACATACATTAAGTCCCCATTTTACTCTATGGGATAGATGCTACACCTGTGTAAGGAAGGTCTTAGGGGTGCTATTACAAATCAACACAGCAAACAGAAGTTTAATGATTAATTTATTTCATATAAGTAACATATCCTGGATTGAATCATGTTTCAAAATGATTCTATTTGCCACAAATGTCTGTTTTTAGTAGTTTCTTCTTTCTGTAGGAATAGTTTTCATGATGTCAGGTCAATGAGGTCAGTCTGTTAAGCTTCTCCACTCTCCCTCCAAATGATTCATTTCACTTTGTCTGCCAAAGCAGGGAGTCCATTCATGGTGTCTGCCTTACTTGTGTCTAGAGAAATGGGCCTTCTCTCATTGAATTAAGGCCAAAAGAAACAGCCAGGAGCACATTGCAGCACTCCTGACGTGACTCTGTCTTCTGTCTTTCATTACAACAGTCCCGAGTCTCTATGCATGGCAGTAAAGGATGAGAAAGCACAAATATTAGAACATCGTAAACCTTGCATCAAAATTATTAAATAATGGGGTACATTGAAAAAGGACAAATCCTTTTAGAAGCAGCAGCATAAGCAGTAATGCATATACTGCAGTACGTAAGGGGAAGTGTCAAGAAATTGACTTTGCATATAGCATGTTGTATTTAATCCCTTTTTAGTCTAACAACAGGAGCAGCAGCAATGAAGAATATATTATGAAATGGCACAAGAGCAAGTATTGGCTCAATGGCAAATCAAAGTCATAGTTGAGTTTGTGTTGATAGTTCGGGTGATAGTGTTGTATGTTAAAGTAGATGCTTTCTAAATCGACATGCAGATGTAGCGATATGGAATGTTACCAGAAAGCTTCGTACCTTCAAGTGTTCTAAACATTGTTTGTCCCCGTGATTATTCGTTCAGCCAGTGACCTCATACCTGTGTGCCAATGGAGTGAGTTATGGGGTGTATAGTTCTCTTTGAATCTCCTGCTATGCATCTATGTACCCCAGGGCCGTCCTTAATATTGATTGGACCCTGGGCAAAAATTTTTTTGGGCCCCCTCGCCCCCCATGCAATTTTGCTCTCCACCTGCTCTGAGACATACAATAAATAGCAGCTAGACTTAAAATCAGTTTACTGTATCAGATCAGGCAGCGATTACGATTGGTTGCCAGAGGTTAGAGCATATCATTAACGCTTACTGACTGGTTGCTAGAGGTTACAGCACACATTAAGGCTCACTGATTAGTTGCTAGAGGTTACAGCATATGATTTCTGCTTGTTGATTGGTTGCTAGAGATCACTGTACAGTATTACTGCTCACTGATTGGATGCTATAGGTTACAGTACATCCTCCTCACTGCAGGGGGGGGGCATGATATACATATGAATGCCGCTTTTATTTACATATCAATGCCGCAGGCCTCAGCTATTTACATATGAATGCTGTAATTATTTACATATTAATGTCGGTATTTACATGTAAACACAGGGTCTGCAGGTGAGTCATCTATACACAACAATAAGGCAAAGCTGGGCAGCATTAGTAGCACTAACACTGAGATATCGGGACACAGCACAGGACAAGGGACAAGGGAATTTAAACTGGGATAGTTGGCATGTATGAGGCAGCTGCTTTGGGCCCCACAACAATGACAGGGCCCAGGGCAGCTGCCCCTTTTGCCCTGCCTTAAAGACGGCCCTGATGTACCCTAAGACTACAAATCCCAGGGACTCTTGTAGTGGCCTGAAGGTTGCTGGGAGGGATGATAAAAGGAGCTTAGAAACCCGCGCACGCTCTCTTCCTTCTGGGCCTGATGCAAGATGGACCTCTCTGTGTGACAGAGAGAGAGAGGTTGCGGCCTACCACACGGAACACTACTTCCACCACAAGGCCTGAGAGGCCTCATCCTGCTACCCGCTGTTGGACATCCTGTTACTAGCATCATTTACAGCGTCTACCCATCGGTGCGAACGTGTGCAGAAAGTCACTACAGGAGGCCGAGACAGAGGATCCGTTGCCGGAGTGTTGCCATCCGTGTTCCTGTCTAGAAGACTGCAGATCGATTTGGGTCATTGGTGAGAGAGCAAGCTGCTCAATCTTTATCTATTCACTACCGGCATGTATGGAACACAGTGCACACACATCTCTACCCAAGAACACTTTACTGCATTGCTGGAACACTGTACTCAGATGCCTTAGGCCTTCACCACTTGGAATCTGTTGTTTCATCTGCAAGCAAACGAATAACAGTTAATTAGTTCCAACTAGCTAGAATAACAGATCTGCCACGCGGAACTCTACTGCCATTACTTATAGGAACCCTATATATATACAGTATATAACACCAGCTGGAGATTAGCTCTCCCATTAAAATAGCATAAGCTGTCTAGATTACATCTATCTCATTGTGGCCACATGTGTAGTTAACTGAAACATCCACTAGGAGGTGACTCTGGATCTGAATATAGTGTATCCTTGTGTATATAGCATTATACATTGTTTTGAACATTGTTGCGTCTTTGGGAGGAGTCTGTTTGCTGGGTCGGCGCTGTTATCACAGCTCAGCGGATTTACAGGCGGTCCTCTACTTACAAGCATCCAACTTACAAACAGAGGGAGACAACAGGAAGTGAGAGGAAATCTACCCCTAGGAAGGGAAATTCTCTCCTGTAAGAGTTAATATGGGAAAAAGGTGTCTCCACTGATGCTTTATCACCAATCCTTGTTTCCCTAATAAGCCAAAATTTTCAAAATCCAATTGTCATTGGGACAGAAATTGAGGTGAAATCTTCTGAACAGGGGCACGGACAGCAAAACAAATGTTACAGGGGTGATAACCCTTCCCTATGCTATCCAAAAAGCTTAAAAATAGCTGGAGCTACACTTAAAAAAATGTACCTGTTCCAACTTACAAACAGATTCAACTTAAGAAAAGCCTACAGTCCCTATCTTGTTTGTAACCCGGGGACCGCCTGTACTCCTTTCTTTGTGAAATAGCTTTTCCTATTTGATTTAAGCAAAACATTTCAGAACCTTAAACTACTGAGTTGCTTGATTCTTGCTTTATAGTTTTACCAGGATGTCTGAACCCAGAGTGTCAAGTGGGTTGGAAGGTTCACTTGGTCATGGCAGTGCAGATGAGCAGGTAATTCTCAGCAGTCCCCAATGGGGCCATGCTACACATATTTAAACATCAGTCCTCTTTTTTTAAATATCAGTGCTCTTTTATGCTAGGAAAGCTATTGTTTTGAATTGTAAGTCTGATAGACCCCTCGCTTGACTGCTGGAAGGCTTTAGTAAACTCTGCAGTCCTGCTTTATAAAATTACTTATCTCTCTAGAGGGTGCCCGAAAAAGTTTCATAAGGTGTGTAATATTTGATTCGACTCACCACCCATGACTGAGGCCAGATCTTATCCCACTGTTGGGGAAATGCTCTGATAGTTGACCACTATCTACAGCCGGGGTAGGCAACAATAAAGACTTGGAGATCTACCCGAACGATATGGGAGAAGTCAAAAATCAACGGGCACAGTGTCGCCTCCTCACTCCTGATTTTAACCTCTAATTGCCATACTACCGTGTCGAAATCGCATGCATTGCACAGCAATCATGGGTTTAAAGCAGGTGGTGAGGAGGATCACTTTTCATAGGAGCAGCAGTGTCTGCTGCACTTGTGAATGAGCCCTTAGTTGCATTTGGCAGCAGCACCCTTAGGGCTCATTCACACATAAAGTTGAGGGACGGGGTGCTAAAACCCTGTGGTTGATTCATGAATTTGCCAACCCCAGTCCCTACCCCCTTTAGCTGCTGAGGTAGCAGCCAGAAGTGTACACATGCTGCAGCAGGAATTAAACCCCCTGTTGCTTTTGGTGGCTGCTACTGCCAGCCAATCATGACCCATTCAAGTAAATGGGGCCACTCTGCAACCCCCCCACAATTGCATGCTTCTGCGGGGTCCAGTGGGTTAAAGCAGGTGGGAAGAAGGCAAGACAACACCGCCTGCTTGTTTTGCTGTACTGGACAAGGTTGCAGGGCATTTGCAGAGCGCCCTCATACACTTGAATGGATCATGCTTGGCAGGTGCTACACCCACCAACCATGACAGGATTTATATCGCTTGCTGCGGCTGCGACATGTGTACACCCCTGGCCACTACAGCTAAAGGGGGTGTGGTTGAAGCAGGGTTGGTAAAAACACATCTTAACTATGGGGTTTTACCATACCCCAATCTACAAATGCAAAATAATCCTTACTGTTCTGAGTCCCCTATAAGGCTGCTTTCACATTGATGTTCTGCGGTTTACCTGCACCACGGGTATAGCGTAGTGCATCTGCGATCGTCCAGGGTTAGCTGCGCTTTGCCATAGACTTCCATTATATCCTGCAGGTGTGGTGCACTTTCTAAAAGCACACCGAAATACCTGCATTCAGAAAGTGCACCAAACCTGCAGGATATAATAGAAATCTATGGCTAAGTACAGAAAAGCTGCACACTGCACATTGCAGTGCACCCGCGGTGTGGGTAAATCGCAGCACATCAGTGTGAAAGCAGCCCTATACCATTAAGCCCAGTGTATTGCTTCACACTAACCTGAAGATCTCTTCTTTCCTGCTGCTGGCACCACTCTGGAGACCGCTAGCTGTAATAAGAGATGGAGTGCAGTTGTTATAACTCCACATGAGGCAAGAGCCAGCACTACAGAGGAGGCATTGGCTTCTGCGGCTCTTCCTCCCTACTACAGCTCCAACGTTACAAGTAATCTCTCTGCATTGCACTCTGTTTGATGCTCTGGGATGGCAGGTCAGCAAGCCCAGACCGCGATCTACCAGTCATCTGGCCATGATCTACTGGTTGCTGACCCCGATCTACATCATGGGTGCTCAACCTGTGATCCTCCAGCTGTTGCCAAACTACAGGTCCCATGAGGCATTGCAAGGCTGACAGTTACAAGCATGACTCCCACAGGCAGACATATGATGGGGCTTGTAGTTCCTCAACAGTTGGAGGACCACACCTGAGCACCTATGATCTACTGCCTGTGAGAGAGTACTGTGTTTATCTGATACTCACCTAGTAATTCTGTTTGTTGGACCACTGATGTTCTCCTATTAGCATACCTCCCAACTTTTTGAGATGGGAGCGGGAGGACACCTATTAGCAAAACTATGTGGGCATAGGACGTACCCCCTGCCACACCCTCTTAACCACTTGACATCCATAATGGTTTTGCCCCCTTCTTGGCCAAGGAATTCTTTCGGCACTGCACTACTTTAAGTGGTAATTGCGCGGTCATGCAATGCTGTACCCAAACAAAATTGATATCCTTTTTTTTCCAAACAAATAGAGCCCTCTTTTGGTGGTATTTGATCACCAGTTTTATTTTTATTTTTTGTATAATATATAACTAAAAAAAAACCCAACATAACCCACAATATTTTCTATTTTCTGTTATAAAAAAAAAACAAATAAATTCAAATTTCGTCATAAATTTAGGCCAAAATGTATTCTGCTACATGTCTTTGGTAAAAAAATAAAAGTCTATATTAAAAGGTTTGTGTGAAAGTTATAGCATCTACAAACTATGGTATGAATAGCCCCTACTTAAGAAGTCACGCCCATTGACGTAACGCGTATAAGGGGAGGAGCTACAATTGGTAACGTCATCACATCTATACGGGAATTGTCATGACCAGATAGCCCGCACCTCTTGTATTTTGGTTTTACCGGAACAATAACATTTTAAACAGAGAGCACTAGATCTCGCATTTTGTATAATCCGCTTGGACATTTTTACCTACAGGTAAGCCTATAAGAAGGATTACCTTTAGGTAAAATGAATATCTCCTAAACCTACACGGGTTAGGAGATATTCACCCTGCATGCAGCCGCTGACGTCATCGGCGCATCCACAGTAAAGATCCGGTGTGCCAGGACGGAGAACTCCCGCGGTCATGCGTGGAAGTGACGTCATCGCCGCTCCGGCCACTCACAGCGCCGGAGCCAGTGACTCCGGAAGAAACGGCCAGGCAACATGTCAGCCCCCTCAGTGCTGACCGGGTAGGGCTGCGGAAGCTTTGTTCTAAGGTAAGTATTTCATAATGTGCTAGTATGCGATGCCATTGTCTTGCAGTTTGTTTTTTTTCTAACGCTTTATTTACTGTTTCATGTTATATGTTTGAGAGATTTTGTGTTTTTTAAACATTTATTAATTTACTGGTAGCGCAGCACTGTGTTTGAGTATATGTTTATTAGAAGTGGAACATGCTTTTTCAGTGATAGCAGCAGCTAGGTGATGTTATATACCGTATATTTTATTGAACACTTTATATACTGTATATTTATCATCGTTTGAACACTTATTTTGATTTATTTGTAGGATTTTGCTGATAGATTATTGGTTATGGTAAATATACTAGAAGTTAATCATACTCACCATGCCTCCCAGCAAACACCTCAAAGTGTCTACTTTCCAAAAAATGGGTAGTTGGGGGGAGGTTGTACTATTCTGGCATTTCCGGGTCTCCGAAACTGTGATAGGGAGTCAGGAAGTGTAATGAGAAAATAACGCCCTCTAAAAGCCTGCAGGTACTTATTAGATTTAGCGGTCCTGTGCAAGGCTAGACTGCCAAAGAGTCTCTCACATGTGGTATCCTCATACTCAGGAAAAGTAGCAGAATGTGTTCTGGGGTGTAATTACACATATACCCATTTGTGTAAAAAAAAAAAAAAAATCGTCCATCTTCCGCTGGTTATCTTACTGTACACAGAGCAGAGCTTGCAACTATAATCCACCAGGCAGCCACTCTGAGCCTCTGACATGTACCCAGCAGCGCCCCCCCAACCCCCCCATGCACGTGTCTCCGCTCTGATACTGACAAGTGTCTAGCACAATATCTCCCCACCCCCCCAAGCCACTCTCTGCTCTCCGCTCTGACACACACTGACATGTGTCCACACAGCACCACAACCAGCCCCCACCCCAGGCCACTCTCCCTCAGAGCGGGAAGCGTTCTGACATGTGTCCAGGTCCAGCAGCGAGCACCCCCCCCCCAAAAAAAGAACACTCTCTTGGCCGTGTCACTGAAGCGGAGTAAATCATCATGGGATACAGGCAGCGTGGCGCCTGGCGGCGGCTCACTGGGCTTGGGGACAGGTGGAGCCTGGGCTGGAAGAGGCACAGACAGACAGGGGCAGATAAAGCAGAGTTTTATATTGGTGCTTGCGAGCGAGGAACAGGCAGCAAGCACGGGGTCATGTCGTCGGTCGGATACAAGTTTGCTGAGCCCAAGACCGTTGTTCTTCACTTTTGTAGTGAGTAAAAACTGTTACTTTTATTATGACAAATGACATGCAATTTATGTGTGTTTATGTATATTAACTGATCTACCAAATGCCAAGTATGTACCGAGCCTCCCCCCCCTATGAAGCAGCATTGATGGGCACAGCCTGGTGAGATTGTATTTGATGATATGTGATGGGCACAGGTGAGACTGTCTTCATTTGATTGGCGCTGGTGAGGCTGTATTTAATGGTATGTGATGGGCACAGGTGAGACTGTCTGCATTTGATGGGCGCTGGTGAGGCTGTATTTGATGGTATGTGATGGGCACAGGTGAGACTGTGTTGCATGCAAAATAGTAGCAGTCATTAAAAATGTGGGTTGTACATGGGCAAGGCAAAGAGGGTGGAGTTAGGGATGGAGCCAAGAGGGGGGCGGCAAATTTAAGTTTCGCCTAGGGTGTCAAAAATCTTTGCACCAGCCCTGGCTCTAAGGGCCTGTGTTCGAATTTTTGGTGGCTGCGGGACACTACTAGTACTAGCTACCGCACCAGCTTGGACTGCATTTGTGGGACTTGCCATGTCACCAAGTGAAGCCACAGTGCTGGGGTGTAAAAGGCCAGAATTTACTAGGCCACTGGTGCCTTCCAGTTCACCAAATTTTAGCTTGGCACCCTGGTGCATATGAGAATCATCATGCGATTCTTGCACATTAGCAACCTGGGCACAGGGTCAGGTACACCTGACCTTAGCAGGGTCTTCTTCTCCATCATCTGAGCTAGCTATCAGGGTGCTGCTCTCTACAGGTTCATATTCTGAGCCTGATTCTGTCAGTGAGGACTCCCCTCTGCTCTCATCAGACATACTCAAAATCCTGTAGGCCTCTTCATTAGTGTACCTTTCTTTGGACATTTTGGCCACTAAATGTACAGGTACCTAGTGTGACTCACATGAAAAAGAGCACCTGTATGTCAGGGACTGCTTGAACCACTACAAATAACACATTCCTGCTAGTGCTAGCAGAGATCAGGCCTGATCTTGATAACGCTGCGGTTTTGTGTGCATGTATCAGAGGTGAGAGTGATCTATTGACACCATAGGTGTGCGCAGCCTATTGTATTAGGGTGTGTACCTCAAAGCTCAAACACAAATGTGTGCATGACATATTTACCGCCTCTTCCCCACTCTTCATCCTGAAACAATTGGGGGAGGGGGAGCAAGGGGGACCAGGGCAGCAGAAAGAAGAGGGACAGGGGGAGTGGAGGGGGTGGCATATATTGGTACCGATCCCACCTCCGCTGTCCAGGTTCTGGAGGTCGGTGAGGAAGGATCATGGTTTACCTTTCACCTTTCCGCAATCAGCAGGTAGATCGTGACTGACAGGTTGCCAACCCCAACATTAGGGTGTGCCCAGGCACACCTGGCACACCCCTTGTGCACGCCTATGATTGACACCAAATCACAGCACCCCCGGGCTGGCAGGCGCACGCACATGCTCCCCTGCCCAGCAACTTCCCCAGAAAATGGATCACGTAGATATATGTGTTTCTGCGCAGCCAGCCCACACTAAAGTTACAATGCACGGTCAGCAACTGGTTAAAGGAGAATTATTTTAAAAAAAAATTACTTAAACCCACAAGTGCTCTTTTTTTATTACTACTATTGCCTTACACTGACTTTTGAAATTTACAAATGCAGCAATTTAGAAATTGGATGAAAGGTTTAGCACTGGGAAACACTTTTTGAAAGATAAAAAGTTCCTTTTTTTTATACAACTATATAGAACAGACCAAAATAAGTGACAAATGAGGAGGAAAGAGGGACAGAGAAACTTTGTTCTAAATCGGGGACAATTCCTCAAAATCAGGAACAGTTGGGAGCTATGTATTAGCTCTGTTGCTGCAGAAGACCTGTTATCGTATTTGTAAGTCCTGCACACTACCTTGATAGTCCCTATCTGATTGTATATATCTTTGCAGTGTTCTATAGCTGCTAGTAATCCTGTAGGTGCTCCTCTGCCCTTATTGTTTTTCATACAAGGTTTGTCAAGCTGTTTTTTGTTGTGGTACGTTATTGTAATTTTGAGCTGAAAAAAAACAAAACAAATCAGTCCATCCAGCCAGTATGGTCACCTGCTGACTAAGCAACCTCGTCAAATAGCTTATTTCTCCAATAAGAACAATGGCAGTTTAATCCAATGTACAATGTAGATTTGATTCCTAAATGGAGTATTTCGGATGTTCACTGATCTTTTGAAGTGTAAAGAAACAATAATTTTCTCAGACTTATGCCTGCTATGAAGGTTGGCAGTTTACTGAGGGAACATGAAGAAGGGAGAGGTTCATCTAAAGACTAAACTAACTATCCCCAGCATAGAAGGAAGCTGGATTATACCATTAACAGGCATAGAAATAGCAAGTTGTAGTTACACTGAATTTCCTCTAGATATCAGCATCAAGATGTTAATACACACATAATGCAATCCAATAGAACAGTAATGGATACATGATAAGTGTTCCAGAACCATTATAAGTAGACCCAATCATTACATTTTCATATAATCTTTAATTTGGTAATGTCATTTCAAAAGCCATTTTTAATTTTTTTAAATCTACAGCTTTCATCAATTGAGACAAAAAAAATTGCATGTTTATGTCAGAAACCATGAATCAGACTGAGATAGAAGTACAGTTAAATCACACTTGTTTAATAATAATGAAAAAAGGTAAACATAGTCAAACATAGCCAGAGTTCAGGAACCGGAATGGATAGTCAGACAAGCCAAAACTTTAGGGAGCCTGAGAACAGCGTGGTAGAACAGCAAGCAGGATCTGGAGCCAGAAGAAAAGTCAGCCAAGCAAGTCTTTAACAGAAACACAAGAGAGCGACTCTAGAGATATGACCAAGGTGAAGGCAGAGATCATCTGGACTAGATGGCTTAAGTAGGCAGGACTGATGAGCAGGATATCATCAACAGGTGAGTCACTGTGGCGAGATAGGAACTGGCAATTAGCCGACAGCCGAGTGGCCAGCTCAGAGAAGGAAGGGCTGAGCCCTGCCCTGACAGTTTAAAGTACACAGGGCTTACGTAGTACTCCCTGTTCCTCTCCCACTGCTTCCAGTCCTGCTGGAAAACTTCCATTCGATCAGCATTTGCAGCCAATGGGCTGCAGCACTGATCTGTGTATTCTGACGGTAGAGGAGACCCCCTGTCAGAATGCAATGACACTGTGGGAACAATTGCCACATCCACATTAAATGTGTGGATTTGGAATCGGGTCAGTTTTTTTATTTTCAACCAGCTGGCTGAACGAAAAAATAACTTACCCATACTTGACCAGCTTACCACTGACCACAACTGCAACCATTGAAAACCTTAAAGGGGATGTAAAGGTTTGTGTTTTATCACCTTAATGCATCCTATGTATTGAGATGAAAAAACACCTGTCATTGACAGGCCCCTCATCCCCTCATCCCCCCCCCCCCCCGTTTTACTTACCTGAACCCTCGAACTTGTCCCACGGGATTGCTCCGTCTCTCTGCTAGGGGGTTGTCGGCTGTTGATTGGATAGATTGATAGCAGCGCAGCCATTGGCTCCTGCTGCTCTCAATCAAATCCAATGACACGGCCGCATGGACGCAGAATGCAGGACTTGAGAGCATGCCCGCAAGATAATCCCCCCAGGAGAGCGCTTCTCCCAGGGGGTTATCTGATGCGGGGAGGAGCTGAGAGAGCCGTCAAGAGACCCCAGAAGAGCAGGTTTGTGGCCATTCGTGTGCAAAACGAGCTGCACAGTGAAGGTAAGTATGATATGTTTGTTATTTTTTTTTTTAAATTAACCTTTAGTGTCACTTTAACTTACAATGTTAACTTACAATGTTTTATTCTGTTTTCATCCTTTCATTTTGCAATCTGAAGGCTAGATAGAGATATAGTATATGTGTAAATATTATAAAGTGTGTTTATCCTCTGCATAACAACCCCTATTTTTACTTTTATCATTAATTAATTTCAATGTGATAGCAAGTTGTTGAGACTGTTCCACATTTTCAGAGGAACAGCGATGGGGTCATACTCCTCCCCTAGTTGATGGCATATACACTCTGTACATCAGATGACACCTTTCACAAGCTCCAATTTAAAATAGCTACTTTGCAATTCTAAAAACTTTCCACTAGCTTTAATAACTGCTGTAGAGCATTCTGTTTCACCGTTTGTCTATGAGAATAAAGTTCCTAGCATTATACTCTGGAGAATATTGTGAGATAGCGTGAAGAAGCATGTCAGTTTATGAAGATAAATTGTTCCTAATTGCATTCTAGATTTCAGAATGTGTTGACATCACAGCTCCTAACTAAATATATCAACTGATTATTCTTTTCTTCCCTTTTGTGTGAGTTCACAAGAGGAATACAATGAAGAAATTATGTATAATCTTTTCTCCACACAATCATTTTAAGTGATGGATGTGTTATCACATGTGCCAAAGAACAATTACATTCGGTACCTCTTTTATGAGCTACAATCATGCCTGTATTATACCTAGATGTGTTTGAAAAAAACAACTTATCCTAATATATTCAGCTTATACCAACATATATCGTTGATTTTGAAGAACACAATTTAGTCAGTGAAAGCAGAGGAAAAATGAAAACAGAAGAAAAGAAGGATTCTTTTTATTTTCTAAGTCAACCCCTGCTCTGGTGTGACTGTAAAATGTTGAACTTTCCATCACTTAATGTTCTACTGACAATGGTCACGAGATAAAACACAGAGGATGAATCCCACAACAATAAAGTCCAGACAGAGGTTCTAAAATACTTTGGCTATAGATATACAGTACTTTAAAGCGAAACCAATGGCACGATCGCTTACCTTATGTCCAACAGCCCGATGCGCCCGAGAGGCCCCTAGCCAGCGCCAGCATCTTCTCTTCAGGTTTTTCTGGGTGTCTTCGGCTGTTTTGATGGCCAGTATGGGATGGCATCGCTCAAACTGAACTGCGCAGCTCAGCGTACATTCCAAAGAAGATTGAGGATTGGAGGGTAAGTGTATTTTATTGCAGAAATAAAAAGCCTACATGTTTGCAATTTTTTTTTACATTTAGTTCTGCTTTAACTGCCATGTCTGAATATGCCATAGCTGTTCAGGCAATGACTGGAATCCAAACCCTAAATAGTAAGAAACGGGATTATGAAGTAAATACAGAATTATCCTTATAGACACTCTATCAAGTTTGTTTAAAAGTTATCATTGTACATATTCCTTATAATAGAAAGGTATGTGGCCCATGGGCAACAGTTTGGGGACTACTGTTTTGGACACTATTTTTACCCTTAATGCGATGGGACATGATTCCTCCCACTGACACCAAAGATGGGGCACAATTCCATTTACGGAAACCAATGATAGGCCACAATTCTTTTTACTAACACCAACTATGGGGTGCAATTCCTTCCACTGACACCATTTCTTCCACTGATAACAGTACATTTGTATGCCTTTTCATCTTGGCTTACAGTATATACATTATTGGTGTCACGTTCCTATGGCTTATTCTAAACATTACATGCATTTTGGTACCAAGATACTGGTTCAGTAGTTCCAGAAATTATTCCTTTGACATAGGAAGTAAAAAATAACCACTGCCCCTAATTCTAAACTATCCCAAAGGATAAAAAAAGCAGCCCCCAACATTTAATTTGTACCTAAACTAACCTGCTGGGTCCCTTGCACAGCTCTGCTCTTTGCACAAGGTACATACTGTACACTACAGTGATGATCTCTCTGATACTTTCACAAGGTAATATATGCGTTTGAAAAGGCATTTGGTGCACACAAAGTGGATTTATATATTTTGTAGTGAGAAATATATTTAATTGAAAGTTTTTGTGCTCAGAGTTCAGCTTTAACATGTGTTATTGTACGTATTTTAATTGCATTTGTTAACCCATTACAATCCAGCAGAGTTGAATGGGCCCTAACAGTTATACATACTGTATATATATTGCCTAATTCTAAAGGCTTAGCTAAAGCCCAACTCCATTCAAAGCCTTTCTTTTTGGTGTGTAAAGCCAACACTTTTTCTTTTAGTTTTGAATAGCGTAGGAAAGGAACCTCTGTCAAATTGTTGTCTGTGCCCCCCCTGAGTAGACTCACTTCTCTCTATGTGCGTTGGTAATTATTTTCATTGAGGTATGAAATTAATTGAAAAACATTTTAGGATTGTCAACAAAACAGGAGGTGAACAAAAATCTCACCAAATAGAACATCTTTCAGATGGAAAATGTCTAGGAAAATAATATCCCTCAAAAGGGATTTTATTTCAATGCCTGTTGATTGAGACGAGGCATGAAGGGAAATTTCCCTAGAAAAGACAGACAAGCCAAAAATATCCTGACAGGGGATTTAACCCTTGACCCTTCTCTTTTAAAAACTAAAAAAAAAATAATGGGATCAACGTACCATGCTTAAATACTAAACTACTGAAATGCTAACGCTGATATATCATTATTTGTTTAAAGTGGAGCTCCACCCAAAAGGGGAAGTTCCACTTGTTCACACCCCCCCTCCACTGTCACATTTGCCACTTTTTGGGGGGGAGGGGGGAACAGGTACCTGGTTTGGCAGGTACCCGCTCCCACTTCCTTGTAAAATCACCGCACGGCGATCTACGTCATGTCCGGCTCCTCCTCCTTCCCCTCCCCGCTGCCTTCTGGGGCCTGTGTGTGTACCAGACGATGGCGGGTCCATTCAGAAAGCACAGCGCGACTCGCACATGCGCAGTAGGAAACCAGCTATGAAGGCTTGCAATGCCTGCACCGAAGCCGATGGATGAATCGGCATGGGGTGCCGACATTGCGGGATCCTTGGACAGGTTAGACCTGGTTCACACAGGGACGACTTGTCTGACAAGTCGCGTCCCGTTCTGTACTATGGAACCGTTCCAATAGGAGCGACTCAAGTCACTCCGACTTAGAAAAAGACTCCTGTACTACTTTTGGGGCGACTTCAGGTGACTTGCATTGACTTCTATACAGAAGTCCTTTTGCAAGTCGCCGCTGAAGTCGTGTGCAGGTCGCCTCACAGAGTCGGCCTGCAAGTCGTGTTGCCCCTGTGTGTACCGGCCTTATACTAAAAGTGAGCAGCTACAGTATTTGTAGCTGCTGACTTTTATTTTATTTTTTTTTGCCCAGACTGGAATTCCGCTTTAAGTTAACCTTCAGTGGTCACACATTATGTTTTTATTTTATTTAGTAGATATAATATTTTTTCTTTATTTTGTTTCATTTATTAATCTGATTTTCTTTGAACAGACGTCACATCCAATGAAATGGTTGATCTAATCTTTCTTCCTGGACTAGTAAGAAGATTGGATGGAGCCACTGGCATAGTGCCTCACCGTTCTCTAGAGACATATTAAATGGCCAGGTAAAGCAGTTCCCCACTGAGACCTAATACTTAAGTATGGTTGCGTGGTATCATAAAACCTTTACAAGGTAAAGTAACCATGTTCTTTAATAAGTCATTTTCCATGTGGTAAGACGCTGGAATTTTATTTTTTATTTTTTTTCATTTCTGAGTCATTATTTTGTTCCACACAAATTACTTTTATTTCACAGTTGACTTTTCTGCTTCCAGAATGAAACTTTCAGCCTGGATAAGGTGAGGGGCAGTAAATTACTTTAACACTTGACTGTTAGGAGCTATCATTATTTTTGTACAATACGTTGGATGTCACTAGAACAGCAGGCTCATAACTTTCTCTTTCCTCACTCAAGAAAAACACAAAGTTCAGGAACAAGGAGCCAGAGCTATAAAGATTTGTATTTCCCTCTACAGTTATTCATGAATTATATTCAATATTAAAATGTGTTTAGCAGGAATTTAAAAGCTATAGATATGTGGGATCAACAAAAAACACAGTTAAAAGAGCCTGGAGCTTCAAAGGGACAAAGTAAATTGTAAATTACTTGTTGGGGTATGCTAGATGCCTCCTAACCTTAAAGGATAAGTTCCCCTTATCAGGCAGAATTTCACTTTTTATAATAAATAGAAGCGTTTTCCAATGCCATTTCTGGCCCAGCCACCCCAATGTGCTTTTCTCTCACTTACCTCATCCACAGGATGTTTAAAATCGTGTCAGTTTATTTGTATTTTTGAACGGATTTCAGATTCCATCACTTCCTGTAGCTTGTATCAGCATTTACTTCTTGTTAGGGCATCTCCAAGAAGCCTTCACTTCCTTGTTGCATCAAAGAAGAGGGTGTGATAGGGCATGTTAACCACTCTGGACCACACATCCCTCATTACAATACTACCTTCCACCTACTCCCTATATAAGCTGATTGTACAATCTCCTTTAGATCTCCCATCAGCTATGTAGTACAAGGGCCTGTCTGGATACAAATTGAATGGATTGTTCAGGTGTGTCCTCTATTCCATAGTTCTTGTAAGTCTGAAGGAAATTGAATAGAGATTGTACAGTCAGATTGCATAGTGTATGGCCATCTTTATACAAGTACATAGGAGGGAGTCGATGGAGACACTCAGTTGTCTGGCCTCGTTCACATCTCCACGTAGTGAAAACTAACATTCCTGCATGTGTTTGTGTTGGGTGTTTTGGAGATTTTTCACCCGTAATGCATAGGGCAGCCAATTCATTACTGCTCTACACATGACAACCGCTCCAGAGAAGCTCCAGAACTTGTTTTTGGAGTGGAGCATGGTGCATTACCGCAGTTTTTGGTGTATTCTGCACTTGGGGAGCCTTTAGCATGTAATGACAACACAAGCACGATGCACATTTGCAGCTTTTCTGAAACGCATGGCAAAGTGCATATTTTCTATGCAGTTTGCCATGCGTTTGGAAACACACAGATGTGAATGGAGCCTTATTGTTCTTGTGTAATCGTATCAATTTCACTTTCAGACCCCATTCACACCTAGAGGGCATGTTTTTTGGCTCATTTTGGACACACATAGGGCAATCTGTTGATTTCAATGGGTTGCACTACATGTGGCAAAGTAGCTCATGGGACATTTTTGCATATTTTTTACTGCATTTGTCACCTGTTTGTTTGTTTTTTTAATATGGCAACATTTTTTATTTGCTTCTGTATTTGGTGTGCCATTAACAATTAATGACACTGAAAGCGCAACTAGGTAATTTTAGGTGTATAAATGTGGCCATACACTATACAATCTGATTGTACAATCTCCTTTAGATTTAGCAAAACTATATAATAGGAGGACACACCATCTAGCCAAACACTCTGTATCCAATCAGGTAGGCTTTTGCATTACATCTGGGGTGTCCCGTGGACTGCATGAGGCCCCAGGGAATTTAGCATGCAGCCTGATCCCGTCTGAAGGGACGATGGGGAAGCCAGGCAAATGCATGCATGGAGGAATGCCAGGGGCACTGTGAAAATGTAGTAGATGAGTAAAGGTGTGCTAATGAGGTCAGCTGGTAAACTCCTTCCTGTGTCCTACTGGCTGGTCTGTCTGTGTCTGTATACCAGGGATTTTCTGAAGTTATCTGTGAAATATAGCCATGGCTGAGGTAAGGCCTTTCAAATCAAAGAAAACTGGTTTAAGGAGGAGGAAGTGATCCATCTAATTTCACAGTTAGAGATGGCAAGGAGGCAGGGCAATGTTATAATTATGGCAACTTCAATTATTCTGATATTGATTGGACAGACGGTGCTCATCCAACTAAGGCTCGTCATTTCTTGAATGTGTTGCAGGATAATTTTATGAGTCAAATGGTGAAAGCCCCAACTAGAATGAATGCTCAGCTGGACCTACTAATTAAGAAGCTGATTGCAGATGTGGAAATAAGGGATAACTTATAAAACAGTGATCCTGGAGTAATTACACGTGCCATAAATTATAGGAAAGGGAGACTCAGGTGCAAAGATAACTACACTAAATTTCAAAAGATCCAACTTTACCAAGTTGCGCTT
The DNA here is from genome assembly GCA_037952925.1 of Lithobates clamitans. Lineage (NCBI taxonomy): Eukaryota > Metazoa > Chordata > Amphibia > Anura > Ranidae > Lithobates > Lithobates clamitans. The sequence goes on along the minus strand of JBBGZY010002188.1, from coordinate 115,143 downwards.
CATACTACATGGCACTAAATGGGATCAAATTCCTGAAACAAAGAACACTGAAGAAAAGTGGTTTAAGGACATATTACAACATAAACCATGGATGCTCAACCTGCGGCCCTCCAGCTGTTACAGAACTACAAGTCCCATCATGCCTCTACCTTTGGGAGTCATTCGTGAAACTGTCATCCTTGCAATGCCTCATGGGACTTGAAGTTTAGGAACAGCTGGAGGGCCACAGGTTGAGCACCCATGACATAAACAAGGACATTTGTCACATTCCACAGGGCAACAAATAACATACAACAACAGTTTAATCTGGGTGGCTAAATTCTAACATAAAAAGGCATATTAGTGAGAAAAAAACAGTCCTTGAAAAATATGGTCACTATCAGCATTCCAAAACTACAAAGAACTTTTTTCAAATATATTAATAGTAGAAAGGCGAGGTCGAAACATATTGGCCCCAAAAAAGATGATCAGAGGAGGTTAGTCACAAGTGACAGGGAGAAAGCAATGGTATTACCCTCAGTTATTACGAACAAAGAGGAGGGGTATAATAAATAGGACAATAACATCATATTGAATGTACCCTTGCGGTTAAAAAAAAAGAGAATATTTTAAAAAGACTATACAAACGTATTGTTAATAAACCACCAGAACCAGATGGCTTACACCTAAATCCTCAAAAAACGTAGCCATGTGTTTTGCTTGCTTCTATCTAGCAAGGTTACTTTGTGGTATAAGCAAGGAAGCTGAGACCTCTGCATTGTGTAAATGTGCTTTTACTTTACAAAAAAGCTGTACATACAAAGTCATTACAATATTAAGAATACAGTACATGACTGACAGATATCTATTAGCAAGCAAAATGCCTTGCAAATAAACAGCCTATGATCTATAACAATAGAAATACACTTAAAAGTTACTTAACTCCGGTTAATGTATGTTCATGATCTCCAATGACAACGATTCTTCCGGAGATCAGGCACCTTCTTGCATGAGTGGCTTCTCGTGTTAAAGCATGATGAAGTGGGCTGTGTTTAACCACTTCAGCCCCGGAAGGTTTTACCCCCTTCCTGACCAGAGCACTTTTTACAATTCGGCACTGCGTCGCTTTAACTGCTAATTGCGCGGTCATGCAATGCTGTACCCAAACGAAATTTGCGTCCTTTTCTTCCCACAAATAGAGCTTTCTTTTGATGGTATTTGATCACCTCTGCCGTTTTTATTTTTTGCGCTATACGCGGAAAAAGACCGAAAATTTTGAAAAAAAATGATATTTTCTACTTTTTGTTCTAAAAAAAATCCAATAAACTCAATTTTAGTCATACATTTAGGCCAAAATGTATTCGGCCACATGTCTTTGGTAAAAAAAATGTCAATAAGTGTATATTTATTGGTTTGCGCAAAAGTTATAGCGTCTACAAACTAGGGTACATTTTCTGGAATTTACACAGCCTTTAATTTATGACTGCCTATGTCGTTTCTTGAGGTGCTAAAATGGCAGGGCAGTACAAAACCCCCACAAATGACCCCATTTTGGAAAGTAGACACCCCAAGGAATTTGCTGAGAGGCATGTTGAGCCCATTGAATATTCATTTTTTTTGTCCCAAGTGATTGAATAATGACAAAAAAAAAAAAAAAAAAAAAAAATTACAAAAAGTTGTCACTAAATGATATATTGCTCACACAGGCCATGGGCATATGTGGAATTGCACCCCAAAATACATTTAGCTGCTTCTCCTGAGTACGGGGATACCACATGTGTGGGACTTTTTGGGAGCCTAGCCGCGTACGGGGCCCCGAAAACCAAGCACCGCCTTCAGGATTTCTAAGGGCGTACATTTTTGATTTTATTCCTCACTACCTATCACAGTTTTGAAGGCCATAAAATGCCCAGATGACATAAAACCCCCCCAAATGACCCCATTTTGGAAAGTAGACACCCCAAGCTATTTGCTTTGAGGCATGTTGAGTCCATGGAATGTTTTATATTTTGACACAAGTTGCGGGAAAGTGACAAATTTTTTTTTTTTTTTTTTTTTTTTGCACAAAGTTGTCACTAAATGATATATTGCTCACACAGGCCATGGGCATATGTGGAATTGCACCCCAAAATACATTTAGCTGCTTCTCCTGAGTACGGGGATACCACATGTGTGGGACTTTTTAGGAGCCTAGCCGCGTACGGGACCCCGAAAACCAAGCACCGCCTTCAGGATTTCTAAGGGCGTACATTTTTGATTTTACTCCTCACTGCCTATCACAGTTTCGGAGGCCATGGAATGCCCAGGTGGCACAAACCCCCCCCAAATGACCCCATTTTGGAAAGTAGACACCCCAAGCTATTTGCTGAGAGGCATGGTGAGTATTTTGCAGCTCTCATTTGTTTTTGAAAATAAAGAAAGACGAGAAAAAAATTTTTTTTTTTTCTTTTTTCAATTTTCAAAACTTTGTGACAAAAAGTGAGGTCTGCAAAATACTCACTATACCTCTCATCAAAAAGCTTGGGGTGTCTACTTTCCAAAATGGGGTCATTTGGGGGGGTTTTGTGCCACCTGGGCATTCCATGGCCTCCGAAACTGTGATAGGCAGTGAAGAGTGAAATCAAAAATTTACGGCCTTAGAAAGCCTGAAGGCGGTGCTTGGTTTTCGGGGTCCCGTACGTGGCTAGGCTCCCAAAAAGTCCCACACATGTGGTATCCCCGTACTCAGGAGAAGCAACAGAATGTATTTTGGGGTGTAATTTCACATATTCCCATGGCATGTTTGAGCAATATATCATTTAGTGACAACTTTGCGCAAAAAAAAATAAAAAAAATAAAAAATTGTCTCTTTCCCGCAACTTGTGTCACAATATAAATTATTCCATGGACTCAACATGACTCTCAGCAAATAGCTTGGGGTGTCTACTTTCCAAAATGGGGTCATTTGGGGGGGGTTTGAACTGTCCTGGCATTTTATGCACAACATCTAGAAGCTTATGTCACACATCACCCACTCTTCTAACCACTTGAAGACAAAGCCCTTTCTGACACTTATTGTTTACATAAAAAAATAATTTTTTTTTGCAAGAAAATTACTTTGAACCCCCAAACATTATATATTTTTTTTAAAGCAAATGCCCTACAGATTAAAATGGTGGGTGTTTCATTTTTTTTTTTCACACAGTATTTGCGCAGCGATTTTTCAAACGCATTTTTTGGGGAAAAAACACACTTTTTTACATTTTAATGCACTAAAACACACTATATTGCCAAAATGTTTGATGAGATAAAAAAGATGATCTTAGGCCGAGTACATGGATACCAAACATGACATGCTTTAAAATTGCGCACAAACGTGCAGTGGCGACAAACTAAATACATTTTTAAAAGCCTTTAAAAGCCTTTACAGGTTACCACTTTAGATTTACAGAGGAGGTCTACTGCTAAACTTACTGCCCTCGATCTGACCTTCGCGGCGATACCTCACATGCATGGTGCAATTGCTGTTTACATTTGACGCCAGACCAACGCTTGCGTTCACCTTAGCGCGAGAGCAGGGGGGACAGGGGTGCTTTTTTTTTTTTTTTTTTTTTTTTCTTTATTATTATTATTTTTTTATCTTATTTTTAAACTGTTCCTTTCATTTTTTTTTTTTTAAATCATTTTTATTGTTATCTCAGGGAATATAAATATCCCCTATGATAGCAATAGGTAGTGACAGGTACTCTTTTTTGCAAAAATTGGGGTCTATTAGACCCTAGATTTCTCCTCTGCCCTCAAAGCATCTGATCACACCAAGATCGGTGTGATAAAATGCTTTCCCAATTTCCCAATGGCGCTGTTTACATCCGGCGAAATCTACGTCATAAAATGCTCGTAGCTTCCGGTTTCTTAGGTCATAGAGATGTTTGGAGCCACTCTGGTCTCTGATCAGCTCTATGGTCAGCTGGCTGAATCACCGGCTGCATTTTCAGGTTCCCTGTTGAGACAGGAGAGCCAGAGAAAAACACGGAAGATGTTGGGGGGGGGGGGGCATTCCCTCCCACTGCTTGTAAAAACAGTCTAGAGGCTAATTAGCCACTAGGATTGCTTTTACATGAAAGCCGACCGCTGGCTGAAAAGAATGATACCAAGATGATACCTAAAGCTGCAGGCATCATTCTGGTATAACCACTCAAAGTCGTGAATGGCGTACCTGAAGACAAAAAAATGGTTAACAATGGTTAACAATAAAGCACAGTAAAGTGTAAATAATTACACACCTGAAAAACAAACATGATAAAACATAATAACAATAACAATAACAATCAATAACAATAACAATAACAATAACAATCAATAACAATAACAATAACAATAAAACATTGCAGAATAGAATACAGTAAAAAAGAGCAGAACAATAGAGAGAGAGAATAGAGAGAGAGAGAACAATAAAACAACAACTATTTTTTTTATTTCATATATTTTTTTTTTTTTTACACTTTTTTTGTAACTAACTTTTATAACGGTAACCGGTTCCAGGTTCGGGTCTCTCAAAATGCGATGGCATCTTGGGAGACCCTGTGAAAGTGCGCCTAGTCTGTGCAATGCTGTACCCTACGCTAATAGTCAACTAGTGCATGGTAGCGTTCAAAACATTCACCAATGCAAAGACCAGGATTGTCAGGACAGGAGGGACAATAATAGCGGGTGTCACGTCTATATCCGCGCTTGCTGCAGACACAACATCTTTTTTTGGGGGGTTCGCTGGGTAGGGGTACTCGGGAGGACATAAAAATGCCTCTCATGCAGCCGACTGCATTTGGTTGGGGATGTGAATGGGGGAAGTACGGGCGCTGCAGAAGCGGTGGGTTCCCAATTAGGATTGGCGAATGCAGCAGGAAGGGCACTATGGGCACGACGGGCCTGTGTTTGTCTTTTTGGTGGCAGCGGGACACTACTTGTGCTTGCCACCTCACCAGCTTGAACTGCACTTATGGGACTCGCCACGTCACCAAGTGTTACTGCAGTGCTGGATTGACTACGACCGGGGTGTACTAGGCCGCTGGCGCTTGCCAGTTCACCAAAACGCTACCAAAAAAACTGTTAGCGATCGCAGGGATCAGGCCTGACTCTGCGAACGCTGCAGTTATGCGTTTAGTATTTTGTAAGTGACAGTGATCGATCGATACTGCACTTGGGTGGGCTGGGCCGGGCTGGGCGGAGGGGCAAAACGCAGGTGCTAGCAGGTATCTGGGCTGATCCCGCTAACACTGCGTTTTTGGGAACCCTAAACTGCTGGGGACACTAGTATAGATCTAATCGGATCAGATATTGATCCGATCAGATACTATACCACTAAGGGTGGTGTACAGTGCGTGCGTGGGTGTTAGCGGTACTGGCGCTAATCTGACGCTGCCTGGGGCTGGTGCTTGCCAGTTCACCAAAACGCTACCAAAAAAACTGTTAGCGATCGCAGGGATCAGGCCTGACTCTGCGAACGCTGCAGTTATGCGTTTAGTGTTTTGTAAGTGACAGTGATCGATCGATACTGCACTTGGGTGGGCTGGGCTGGGCCGGGCGGAGGGGCAAAACGCAGGTGCTAGCAGGTATCTGGGCTGATCCCGCTAACACTGCGTTTTTGGGAACCCTAAACTGCTGGGGACGCTAGTATAGATTTGATCGGATCAGATATTGATCCGATCAGATACTATACCACTAAGGGAGGTATACGGTGCGTGCGTGGGTGTTAGCGGTACTGGCGCTAACCTGACGCTGCCTGGGGCTGGTGCTTGCCAGTTCACCAAAACGCTACCAAAAAAACTGTTAGCGATCGCAGGGATCAGGCCTGACTCTGCGAACGCTGCAGTTATGCGTTTAGTGTTTTGTAAGTGACAGTGATCGATCGATACTGCACTTGGGTGGGCTGGGCTGGGCGGAGGGGCAAAACGCAGGTGCTAGCGGGTATCTGGGCTGATCCTGCTAACACTGCGTTTTCGGGAACCCTAAACTGCTGGGGACGCTAGTATAGATTTGATCGGATCAGATATTGATCCGATCAGATACTATACCACTAAGGGAGGCATATGCTGCGTGCGTGGGTGTTCGCGGTACTGGCGCTAATTTGACGCTGCCTGGGGCGACGCATATCACCGCCGGGCGATCAGGGGGCTAAACCTTTATTCGGTAATAAACGGCGGGTGCCCTGACACTATAAAAAATAAACGAACTAACCAGCGTCAACCGTAACGGTTATACAGTGATCAGTGGTGAAAGGGTTAACTAGGGGGCAATCAAGGGGTTAAAACATTTATTAGGTAGTATAGGGGGGTCCCTGACGCTATAAAACACTGACGGCGAACCTAAATATTTACGTTCCTAACTACCGTCACCAGCGACACTAATACAGCGATCAGAAAAATGATCGCTTAGCGACACTGGTGACAGGGGGTGATCAAGGGGTTAAAACTTTATTAGGGGGGGTTAGGGGGGTATCCTAGACCTAAAGGGGGGTAATACTCACTGCCCTAACACTAACTGTCACAAACTGACACTATGCAGTAATCAGAAAAAAAAAAAAAAAAAATACTGCTAATGTCAGTTTGTGACAGGGGGGGGGGGGTGATTGGGGGGGGATCGGGGGGCGATCGGGGGGGGATCGGGGGTGTAAAGTATGCCTGGCATGTTCTACTGTGTGTGTGTGTGTGTTGTGCACTCACTTGTCATCTCCCCTCGGCGCTGGAACGGAAACTGCCAGACCGAGGAGAGATGACATCACATCCTCTGCCTGTGTGAAACGACACACAGGCAGAGGAGCATTTCCATTGGCTGGGAGCGATCGCGAGGGGGGGGCCACGATCGGATGGTCTCCCCCTCGCCTCCCGACGCTCCCAGTCAGATGCCGACCGCCGATGGCACCGGGGGGGGGTCCGATCGGACCCCCCGCCCGCGGGAGGCAGATCACGTACAGGTACGTGATTTTGCCTGCCCGTGCCGCTCTGCCGCAGTATATCTGCGTTAGGCGGTCGGCAAGTGGTTAAGGCATCATAAGTCCTTTTATATGTCAGCTTGTTACAAACTCCATTATCTTAACAACCAACAAACCTACATCTCGGTAGCTTCAGTTTGAAACAGGGCCGGTGCTACCGCTAGGCGGAATAGGCAGCCGCCTAGGGCGCACTGCTGCCTAGGGCGCCCGGCCACTGGTTATCCTACTGTCTACAGAGCAAAGCTTGCAACTATAATCCACCAGGCAGCCACTCAGAGCCTCTGACATGTGTCCAGCACAATATCCCCCCGCCCCTCCCAAGCCACTTTCTTCTCTCCGCTCTGACACACACTGACATGTGTCCACACAGCACCACAACCAGCCCCCACCCCCAGGCCGCTCTCCAAGTGTTCTGACATGTATCCAGGTCCAGCAGCCCCCATACCCCCCCTCTTGGAAAAGAACACTCTCCTGGCCGTGTCACTGGAGCGGAGTAAATCATCATGGGATACAGGCAGCATGGTGCCTGGCGGCGGCTCTCCGGGCTTGGGGACAGGCGGAGCCTGGGCTGGAAGAGGCACCGACAGACAGAGGCAGGTAAAGCAGAGTTTTATATTATGACTAATGACATGCAATTTGTGTGTGTATATGTATATTATTATTTTTATTATTATACAGGATGTATATAGCGCCAACAGTTTGCACAGCGCTTTACAACATGAGGTTAACTGATCTACCAAATGCCAAGTATGTACCAAGCGTCACCCCCCCCCCCCATGAAGCAGCATTTATGGACACAGCCTGGTAAGACTATATTTGATGGTATGTGATGGCCACAGGTGAGACTGTCTGCATTTGATGGGCGCTGCTGAGGCTGTATTTGATGGTATGTGATGGGCACAGGTGAAACTATGTTGCATGCAAAATAGTAGCAGTCGTTAACCGCTTGCCGGTACAGGCATATTGAAGTACCTGTAGGTTGCCCCTTAAGACGTGGCTTGTGGGCTCCGTGAGTGTGAGTGCGGATCCTGCAGACTCGATGTCCGCATGGGATACCCGCGATCATCTCACGGAGAGAAAGAACAGGGAAATGCTGATGTAAACAAGCATTTCCCCGTTCTGCCTAGTGACACTGATCACTGATCCCTGTAATCGGGACCAGTGATCAGTGTCATGTCACACATAGCCCATCCCCCCACAGTTAGAACACATCCCTAGGACACACTTAAAGCGGGGGTCCACCCACACCGCCCAAAAAAAAAATATTAAAAGCCAGCAGCTACAAATACTGCAGCTACTGACTTTTAATACATGGCCAGGGTCCAGCGATGTCGGCAGGGAACAGGGTTCTCGGCAGCTGCCGCCGCCATCCTAGTTGAGGGAATCAGGAAGTGAAGCGTTGCGGCTTCACTTCCCGGTTCCCTACTGCGCGAATGCGCGAGTCGCGATGCGCGTCCCAAGTGTTCCCCACTCTCTCCTGGGAGCTGTGTGTTCCCAGCAGACAGCGCGGTGGGGACGGGAAGAGGCATAGACTCCCATGGGAGTCTATGCCGGAAGTGGGTGCAAATACCTGTCTTAGACAGGTATCTGCACCCCCCTCCCCCCTGAAAGGTGCCAAATGTGACACCGGAGGGGGGGAGGGTTCCGAAAAGCGGAAGTTCCATTTTTGTGTGGAACTCGGCTTTAACCCATACAGCGCCCCCTCCTGGTTAACCCCTTCACTGCCAGTCACATTTACACAGTAATCAATGCATTCGCCAAAAGTGTCCAATCTGTCCACCATAATGTTGCAGTCACGATAAAAATCGCTGATCACCGCCATTACTAGTAGAAAAAAAAATTATTAATAAAAATGCCATAAAACTATCCACTATTTTGTAGATGCTATAACTTTTGCACAAAGCAATCAAAAAAAAGCTTATTGCGATTTTATTTTTTTTAACCAAAAATATGTAGAAGAATACGTATCAGCCTAAACTGAGGAAAAAGTGTTTTTTTGTATTTTTTGGGGATATTTATTATAGCAAAAAGTAAAAAAAAAAGTGTTTTTTTTCAAAACTGTTGCTCTTTTTTTGTTTATAGCGCAAAAAATGAAAACCGCAGAGGTGATCAAATACCACCAAAAGAAAGCTCTATTTGTGGGAAAAAAAGGACATCAATTTTTTGTTTGGGAGCCACGTCGCACGACCGCGCAATTGTCAGTTAAAGTGATGCAGTGCTGAATCACAAAAAGTGCTCTGGTCTTTTGCCAGCCAAATGATCTGGGGCTGAAGCGGTTAAAAATGTGGGCAGGGCAAAGGGGGTGGAGTCAGGGGTGGAGCCAAGAGGGGGGCGGCAAAATTAGGTTTCGCCTAGTGTCTCAAAAATCCTTGCACCAGCCCTGTTTTGAAAGGTACTCTCTTACCTGTTTACTGTAGCTATAGAGACAATAGACTGTTCTCAAACTGCCAACGGAATACAATGGTATCTACATTCTCATTGTATCCAACAGCATTTGTTTGAGAAATTCTGTGTCTGTGAAACCAGAATGCAATGAGTCTTATAGAAAAATTATATTTTATATCAAACGCAACACACCATGTTATAGCCAGACCATTATTCCTAATTTTTAAAAACAACTTACTTGCTGGAATAGTACCAGCTCACTGACAGGAAGCAAATGTGATGCCAATATTCAAAAAAGGGATGTGTTATATACCTGGGACGTACAGACCCATCAGCCTAACATCAATACTATGTAAACTATTGGAAGGAATTAGAAGGGCCCAAATCCAAGAATTTTTGTGATGAAAATAGTATAATTAGTGGAAACCAACCTGGATTTATGAAAACAGTTTTTATCAGACCAATCTTTTAGCATTCTATTAGGAGGTAAGCCATTCTTTAGATAGTGGAAGGCCTGTGAACAGTACTCTACAAATACAATCTACAAATAAGATATTTTGCCATTGATGAGATTGCATGTACTTGGATAGAAAACTGGTTGCATTGATGCATCCAGAGGGTGGTGTATTTTCTGAATGATCAAGTGTTCTGAGTGGTGTGCCCCAAGACTCTGTTCTGGGACCAGTGCTGTTTAACTTGTTCATAAGTGATATAGAGGTTGGAATAAATAGTTCAACTCCAGTACTTGCTGATGATACAAAGCTAAGCAGGACAATAACATCACAAAAGGATCTAACAACTTTACAACAATATGTCAATAAGATAAAAGGTGGGCATTCAAATGGCAGATGAGGATTAGATATAGAAAATATGTGAAGTAATGTACTTGGAGGCTAAAAATATAAAGTTACAAGTTACTCTCTATGGGAAGAACCTCTGGGGGAATCGAAGATGGAAAAAGATCTGGGGGTCCTTGTAGATGACAGACTCAGCAATAGCATGCAATGCCAAATTGCAGCAAGTAGGGCCAGCAGACTATTAGCATGCATTTTAAATGGCATTTACTCAAGTGATAAAACTATAACTACGATTTTATAAAACTCTGATTTGGCCACATCTTGAGTATGCTGTCCAGTTTTGGTTACCAAACCTCAGAAAGGATGTAATGGAGGAGGTCCAGATAAGGGCAACAAAGCTAATAAAGGGTTTGAAGGACCTCAGTTTTGAGGAATCACTACAAGCATTATCGAAGAATTAAAAATAAGCACCTATCCAAAAGGTCAAATTGCATCCATTCCAAGCAGAAACAGTGCCTTGAAAAAGTATTCATACCCCTTGAAATTTTCCACATTTTGTCATGTTACAACCGAAAACGTAAATGTATTTTATTGGGATTTTATGTGATAGACCAACACACATTGGCACATAAGTGTGAAGTGGGAGGAAAATGATAAATGATTTTCAAATTTGAAAAGTGTGGTGTGCAGTTGTGAAGATGTAGGTGTGAAGTTTAAAGCAGGGTTAGGTTATAAAAAAAATCCCAAGCTTTGAACATCTCACGAAGCACTGTTCAATCCATCATCTGAAACTGGAAAGAGTATGGCACAACTACAAATCTAGGACGTGGCCATCCACCTAAACTGACAGGTCAGCTAAGGAGAGCATTAATCAGAGAAGCAGCCAAGAGGCCCATGGTAACTCTGGAGGAGCTGCAGAAATCCACAGCTAAGGTGGGAGAATCTGTCCACAGGACAACTATTAGTCGTGCATGCCACAAATCTGGCCTTTATGGAAGAGTGGCAAGAAGAAAGCTACTGTGGAAAGAAAGCCATTAAAGGTCCCATTTGCAGTTTGTGAGAAGCCATGTGGGGGACACAGCAAACATGTGGAAGAAGGTGCTCCGTTCAGATGAGACCAAAATGTAACTTTTTGGCCTAAAAGCAAAACGCTATGTGTGGCAGTAAACTAATACTGCACATCACCCTGAACATATCATCACCACCGTGAAACATGGTGGTGGCAGCAGTGCTGTCTTTAACGCAGAGCAAATGAGGCACCTGCTCTGGGCCAAATCTTTGTTGGGGAGCCCAAAGCATTGAGCCCGCGCTACCCATGAATTGGGGCCCCATTGACGCTTTGCAGAGCGCACAGAGGACACGGGAGCAGTAATAATTTTAGTCTTAGGACTAAAATGGCATTTTAGTTTTAGTCCCATTTTAGTCTTCTGCAATTGTTTTAGTTTTAGTCGTATTTAGTCGACTAAATCTCCAGTACATTTTAGTCGACTAAAATGTCCTACGTTTTAGTCGACTAAAATCTCCAGTACATTTCAGTAATTGCAATTTAGTTTTAGTCATAGTCTTTTGACTAAAATGGCATTTTAGTTTTAGTCTCATTTTAGTCTTAGGCCTAAAATGGCATTTTAGTTTTAGTCTCATTTTAGTTTTTTGAATAAAATGGCTTTTAGTTTTAGTCGTATTTTAGTCATCTCAATTGTTTAAGTTTTTAGTCTACTAAAATTCAGTTGACTAAAATGTTTTATTCCACTAAATTAACACTGCATGGGAGGCTGTATTCCTGAGCTATCCAGCAGAGAGGGAGCTCCACTGACGCTCTGACCCCCCCCCCATGCAGCCTGTATGCTCGGAACAGAGCAGAGCATCTGTAGTGAGAGCAGTGATTGGAGTGGGAGCGTCAGTGAAGCTTCAGGTCCCGCCCCCCCTATATTGGCTGGGGAATACAGAGGGGCGGGGCTGGGAGCTCCACTGATGCTCCAACGCTGCCCAAAGCCTGTATGCTCAGGGTGGAGCAGTTGTAGTGGGAGCAGAGAGTGGAAGCCCCGCCCCTGGACCTCTGAATGTATGCTGTGAGCTTGGCTGGCCAGGTATGTTCTTACACCCATAAAATGCCTGACTGCTGAAACCCTGAGCTGTGTTATTCAACTGTAAAGCTGTGCATTGCTGAAAGTTCTCTGACCATCTCCTGTATAATGTCTGCATTCTCTGATTGTCACCTGTAGCATGTCTGCAGTCTCTGATTGTTACCTGTAGCATGTCTGCAGTCTCTGATTGTCACCTATAGCATGTCCACAGTCTCTAATTGTCACCTGTAGCATGTCTGCAGTCTCTGTCTCCTATAGCATGTCTGCAGTCTCTGATTGTCTCCTGTAGCATGTCCACAGTCTCTGATTGTCTCCTGTAGCATGTCCGCAATCTCTGATTCTCTCCTGTAGCATGTCCGCAATCTCTGATTGTCTCCTGCAGCATGTCCACAGTCTCTGATTTCACCTGTAGCATGTCCACAGTCTCTGATTGTCACCTGTAGCATGTCTGCAGTCTCTGTCACCTTTAGCAGGTCTGCAGTCTCTGACTGTCACCTGTAGCGTGTCCGCAGTCTCTGACTGTCTGGTCTGTCTCTGGGACAGATAGCTAAACCTACTTATCCTAATAACTTCAGATACCATATTTCTTTGATCTTGGTTTTATTAGAGCAAGCCAGGTGAAACTACAAAAAACCTCAATAAGTGCAATATCACATACAATACAGCATACATTGCATAAACAACGATATACAGTACAAGATGAGATAATAAAAACTTACTTTTTAAGTTCTCTAAGGGGTGATGACGATAGATTCAGAAAGACATGACTTGCTTCCTGCAATGTGTTGAAAAGAATGGTGTCTGGTTCACTTCCTGTTAAGGTTCTACCCAGAATCCCCTGCTTGCTGACAACTTCCTTAATTACACTTACAATAAAACAATAACACAGAACTGCAGCAATACCAAATAGGAACACTAGATGGAGCCTGCACACCACATATGCTTGTCTTAAGTAAATTACAAATTTTGCATGTAAATTTAACAACACAGGTACAAAGAGGTACAAATAATCAGCAAGACAATTGGTGGACAGAACACTCCCCGCCTGACATCAAGTGATGTCACTAACAGAGTCCTCAGTAGAAAGCAACAGAATAAGTTCGATCACTGGTCTCAAGAATACTTTAACCTCATTCTGTTGAAAGATCTTGACCTCGACCTTACGGACACGATTAGCTTTGCTTGGCAGTACTTTGGTGATCAAACCTAAAGGCCACATATTCCTTAGTGCCTGGCAATCTTTCATGACCACAACTTCACCAGGTTTAAGATTAGGCTTTTCAGTGTGCCACTTTCTCCTTACTTGTAGAGTAGATATATATTGTTCCCTCCACCGGTTCCAGAAGGTATTGGCAAGGGTTTGTACTTGTCTCCATTGACGTTTGTAAAGGTCCTTCTCACAAAACTCTCCAGCTGGAGCACCGGCAAGACTAGTCTTTTGCGTGAGTAACATGGCAGGTGTGAGAACCACTGGATCTTCAGAGTCATTTGAAATGGAGGTCAAAGGTCTGGCGTTAATGATAGCTGTAACCTCTGCCATAAATGTCACTAAACATTCGTGAGTAAGCCTTGCAGTTCCTACTTGTAGGAAGATAGAGTCAAGAATTCTACGGTATACCTATCACCCTCTCCCAAACACCTCCCATGTGAGAAGAGGGAGGTGGGTTGAAGATCCACGTGCAGTCTTGTTCACTCAAGTATCTTTCTATTCTTTTTTTTTTTCTTTTTTGCTACTTCAGCGATAACGTTCAGAGGATTTTAATCACCATTTGGCTCATTTTATTATCCCATCTCATTCTTGTCACATCATGGTAGCATATCTTTAACTTTTCTATTTTGTCTGCTATGAAAAATCATAATTGTTTTTTTACAGAAAATTGTAAATCCCTTAATTGGCACTAGCCCATGAAATCCAACATAAACTCCCACACCCACCCCCCACCATCCCCCCCACCCCCATCCTGCAGAATACCAGACACATGTACATGCATTACAAAAACTTCTCAGCGAATCTCCCTGTTTTTTTTAAAGGTAATCCACTTCACCCACTTATCTCTATCCAGGTCAATCTCTATCTCTGGCTCAGATTCTTCAACCTCGCCCACCTCTAGATTGTAGATTTCATTAACCCTTACTAACCAGTCTCAAATGCTTGGGCCCTCGGCCTCTTGCCATTTTTTTGGTATTAAACTTTTCGCCGAGTTTAGAAGTATCGGGGTTAGAGAGACATTATATCTACTCCTAAGGCCCTCAATCCCATGGAACAGTACCACCCAAGGGTCCTCCTTAATATCAACACCCGTTATCTCCTGTATGATCTTAAGCACCTCTTGCCAGAATTTTTTAATAATTGGGCACTCCCACCAGAGGTGGGCCAGTGTTCCTCTAGTGGGGCATCCCCTCCAACAGTTTCTGGATAATTCTAGTTGGAGCTTGTTTATTCTGTCTGGCGTCATATACCATCTAGCAAGACATTTAAAATTTGTTTCTATCATTCTCATGTCTATTGCTGACTTATGTGTTGCATTGAAGATGGCCTCCCAAGTCACTCCGCTAGGTGCAGCTCCCAATTCGAATTCCCACTTAATACAGTGTGTTGGTCTCTCTACTTCGCCGCATCCTGCAATATTTTGTATAATTCTTTTATTTTCCTAAAAACTCTGTTCTTTAAGAACAGCTTCTCCACTGGCCTAAGGTTCGTCTGTCTCTAGTGGGACCGGGGATACTTTTAATAAAAAGCACCAACTGATTGTATCACCATGTGTCTATTTTCATTAGGTCCTGGTGTAGGTCTAGCTCCTGTAAAGTGACTATTTTACCATTGCTCATTATATCTATTAATTGTGTATCTATCTTTTTTATCCAATTCCCTCCCACTTCCCTCAACCCTGGCGGAAAAAACCCATTATCTTTTAAATAAATAAATGGTGAATTAAACTCCCTTGCTTTTTGTTTGTGTAACTAGTCCCATATCTTTAAAGTGTATCGTGTTATGCTATGTGCGTTTGGACATAACTTCCTAAAATGTGGAGGATTCCAAAGTAATGGTGTAGTTTTGCGTTGCTTAAATCTTTTTCTAGTTTTACCCATCTTTTATCAATCGGATCCTTTCCCCAATCTAACACCCGTGCTAATACTATCGCTCTGTGGTATTTTTTAAAATCTGGAAGTGCCAAACCACCCTGGGCCTTATCCCTACTCAGGACCTTATAGCCGATCCGTGGCTTCTTATTTTTCCAAATAAATCTAGTGATAATATTGTTCAATACTAGGGATGAGCCGAACACCCCCCGGTTCGGTTCGCACCAGAACCCGCGAACGGACCGCAAGTTCGCACGAACGTTAGAACCCCATTGACGTCTATGGGACTCGAACGTTCGAAATCAAAAGTGCTCATTTTAAAGGCTAATTTGCATGGTATTGTCCTAAAAAGGGTGTGGGGACCCGGGTCCTACCCCAGGGGACATGTATCAATGCAAAAAAAACTTTTAAAAACGGCCGTTTTTTCGGGAGCAGTGATTTTAATGATGCTTAAAGTAAAAAAAAAAAAGTGAAATATTCCTTTAAATATCGTACCTGGGGGGTGTCTATAGTATGCCTGTAAAGTGACGCGTGTTTCCCATGTTTAGAACAGTCCCTGCACCAAATGTCATTTTTAAAGGAAAAAATCTCATTTAAAACTGCTTGCGGGTTTAATGTCATGTCGGGTCATGGCAATATGGATGAAAATCAGTGAGACAAACGGCATGGGTACCCGCCAGTCCATTACCAGGCCCTTTGGGTCTTGTATGGATATTAAGGGGAACCCCGCACCCAAATTAAAATAAGGAAAGGTCCCTATATACTCTGAACAGCAGTATACAGGCGGTGCAAACAAGACAGGGACTGTAGGTTTGTTGTTAAGTAGAATCTGTTTGTAATTTTGAACATTTTTAATGTGTTTAGCTCCAGCCAAAAAATCTTTTCTAAGCTTTTTGGAAAACATAGGGAAGGGTTATCACCCCTGTGACATTTGTTTTGCGTCTTTCCTCCTCTTCAGAAGATTTCACCTCACTTTTTTGTCCCAATGAAAAATGTTTTTTGAAAATTTGGGTTTTTTTGTGGAACAAGGATTGGAAAGCATCAGTGGAAAGGAGAAATTGTTTTCCCATATTAACTCTTACAGGAGAGAATTTCCCTTCCTTAGGGGTAGATTTCATCTCACTTCCTGTTGTCTCCTTCCGTTTGCAAGTAGGAGTCGTTTGTAAGTTAGATGTTTGAAAGTAGGGTCCTGCCCTATATACTCAGCAGAAATTTGGGCCTTAGGTGTTGCTGTGGCCAAAACACTGTAAGCCCTCACAGGGCCCTGCTGTGAAATATTAGATCAAGAATTGTAATTACATGCCCCTGTTGAACAGGAGCTGAAAAATTAGGCCTTAGGCACTGGTGCTGGTGCCACAACACTGCAACCCCTCACAGACACTCTAGTTGGAACGCAGGAACGAGCCCTGCTGCAAAGTATTGCATCAAAAATTGTAATTACACGCCCCTGTTAGACAGGGGCAGAAAAATTGGGTCTTAGGCACTGGTGCTGGTGCCACAACACTGCAACCCCTCACAGACACTCTAGTTGGAACGCAGGAACGAGCCCTGCTGCAAAGTATTGCATCAAAAATTGTAATTACACGCCCCTGTTAGACAGGGGCAGAAAAATTGGGTCTTAGGCACTGGTGCTGGTGCCACAACACTGCAACCCCTCACAGACACTCTAGTTGGAACGCAGGAACAAGCCCTGCTGCAAAGTATTGCATCAAAAATTGTAATTACACGCCCCTGTTAGACAGGGGCTGAAAAATTGTGCCTTAGGCACTGGTGGTGGCGCCCAGAACCAAAAATGTTCTTACAAGCTATCAGCGTGATGATTGAGGAGGAAGAGGATAATTACTCAGGGATAGTCACTCAGCATCAGCATAGGCAGTCTTTGAAGGGATCTGAAAAAAATTATTCAGTTACATCAGCATCAGGTGCTTGGTAGCTGGTGGTGATCCAAGACTGATTCATTTTTATGAAGGTCAGCCGATCGACCGAGTCAGTGGACAGACGCACCCTGTGATCGGTTACCACGCCTCCAGCAGCACTGAATGTGCGTTCCGAAAGAACGCTGGATGCAGGACAGGCCAGTAGCTCAATTGCATACTGTGCAAGCTCTGGCCAGTGATCCATCCTCAAGACCCAGTAACCCAGAGGATTTTCGGTGGGAAAGGTGTCCAAGTCTGATCTTGCCCCTAGGTATTCCTGCACCATGTAAAACAGACGCTGGCGATGGTTGCTGGAACCGATCATACCTTGGGGCTGCGGACCAAAAAATTGTCTGAACGCATCGGTCAGACGGCCACCTTCTCCACCGCTCCTTCTTTGACTGACCGAAGCCTCAGCAACACGTTGTCCAGAAACAGGAGTTTGTAACCTCCCAGTCTCTGGGAACGTGTTGCACAGACCTTTCTGCAAGGCCTCCCGAAGATGTTTCATCCTCTGCTCCCTCTGCGATGGCAAGATAAGGTCCGCAACCTTACCCTTGTAACGTGGATCAAGGAGGGTTGCCAGCCAGTATTGGTCCTTCTCCTTGATACCACGAATACGAGGATCCTTACGCAGGCTTTGCAGGATCAGGGAGGCCATGCAGCGTAGGTTTGCTGAGGCATTCGGTCCGGAGTCCTCTGGGTCACTAAGGACGACAACGTCCGCAGCCACCTCCTCCCAGCCACGTACAAGTCCATGTGTTCCTTGGGACTGATCCCTTAAAGACTGCTGATGCTGAGTGCCAGGCTCCACCTCCATACTGACACAATCTTCCTCCTCCTCCTCCTCCTCCTCCTCCTCCTCCTCTTCCTGTGTGATCGGCGGGCACGCAGGAACACTGTCTGGATAAAGGGGGCCTTGAGAGCTAAGGAAGTCCTCCTCTTCCTGCCTCTGTTCTGCCTCAAGTGCCCTGTCCATTATTCCACGCAGCGTGTGCTCCAACAGGTGGACAAGGGGGACAGTGTCACTGATGCATGCACTGTCAGTGCTCACCATCCTCGTGGCCTCCTCGAATGGTGACAGGACAGTGCATGCATCCCTGATCATGGCCCACTGGCGTGGGGAAAAAAAACCAAGGTCCCCTGACCCTGTCCTGGTGCCATAGTCGCACAGGTACTCATTGATGGCCCTCTGCTGCGTGTGCAGCCGCTGCAGCATGGCCAATGTCGAGTTCCACCTGGTGGGCATGTCACAGATTAGGCGGTTCTTGGGCAGGGTAAACTCCTTTTGGAGGTCCGTCAGCCGAGCACTGGCATTATATGACCGGCGGAAATGCACACAGACTTTCCTGGCCTGCCTCAGGACATCCTGTAAGCCCGGGTACCTGCCCAAGAACCGCTGCACCACCAAGTTAAGGACGTGAGCCAAACAGGGCACATGGGTCAGTTGTCCCTGTCGGAGGGCAGAGAGGAGGTTGGTGCCATTGTCGCAAACCACCATTCCTGCCTTAAGTTGGCGTGGCGTCAACCACCTCTGAACCTGCCCCTGCAGAGCTGACAGAACCTCTGCCCCAGTGTGGCTCCTGTCCCCCAAGCACACCAGCTCAAGCACCGCATGGCATCTTTTGGCCTGCGTACTTGCGTAGCCCCTTGGACGCCTACGGAGCACCGCTGGTTCCGAGGAAGAGGCCATGGAGGAAGAAGAAGAGGAGGGGGTGGAGGAGAGAGGTGTGTCACAATCAGCATTTTGGAGGCGTGGTGGCGGAACAACCTCCAACACTACTGCACCTTGTCCTGCATCCTTCCCAGCTGCCAGCAGAGTCACCCAATGCGCCGTGAAACTTAAGTAACGTCCCTGTCCATGCCTGCTGGACCATGAGTCAGCGGTAATATGCACCTTACCGCTGACCGCCCTGTCCAGCGAGGCATGGACATTGCCTTCCACATGCCGGTAGAGAGCCGGAATCGCCTTCCGTGAGAAAAAGTGGCGTTTGGGAACCTGCCACTGAGGAACCGCACATTCCACAAACTCACGGAAGGGGGCAGAGTCTACCAACTGAAAAGGCAGCAGTTGAAGTGCTAGCAATTTTGCCAAGCTAGCATTCAACCGCTGGGCATGTGGATGGCTGGGAGCAAACTTCTTTCGGCGGTGCAGCAGCTGGGGCAGGGAAATTTGCCTGGTACAATCTGACGTCGGTGTACCAAAAGCAGATTGCCCACAAGTACTTGGCTGTGACACACCTAATTCTACACCTTCATTCCTCTCACTGCAGGTCTCAGAGAGGACTGAAGGTCTAGTGGGGTTGGAAATCTCAGCTGATGAGGAGCAAGGAGAGATCCTCTTTGTTCTTTGGTGTGGGTCTTTTAGATATGCTTGCCAACGAACTGCATGGCAGGTCAACATATGTCTGGTCAAGCATGTGGTACCCAAGCGGGAGATGTTTTGGCCACGCGAGATACGCTTGAGACATATGTTGCAAATAGCAACGGTGCGATCTGATGCACTCGTCTCAAAAAAGGCCCACACCAAAGAACTTTTTGAATAACGCGCAGAGACTGCAGCGCCCTGCACATGTGGAGCTTTGGGGTGTGATGCAGTCAATGTCCTGCCCTTAGGCTGGCCCCTGGAGGGCATCCTGCCTCGTTGGTGATGTGCCGCCTCCTCCTCCTCCTCCTCTCTCCTATCAGGCACCCACGTTGAGTCAGTGACCTCATCATCCCCTCCCTCCTCATCACTGGAGCAAACCTGGCAGTATGCTGCAGCAGGGGGAGCATGACTGCCAGATTGCTGTCCTTCTTGGGCACCCCCTCTGTCCGTGCTCATGTTACTGCCTTCATCGAGCTCAGTATCATCATCAGAGCCTTCCAAACGCTGGGCATCCTCCTGGAGCATGTACCCAACACTGTGGTCAAACAGTTCGAGGGAATCCTCAGGAGGACATGGTGGAGCTAGGGAAGGAGTCACTGATGACATTGAGCTGAGGGAAGAGGCCGCTGCTTTGCCAGACAAAGCACCCTGGGCATGGGTGAGAGAGGATGAGGAGGATGAGGACGGCTTGGTCATCCACTCGACCAAGTTTTCTGCATGTTGCGGCTCAACACGGCCAGCTGCCGAAAAAAAGGCCAAGCGTGTCCCATGGCCACGGGCTGATGAGGATGCACCGTCTCCACGACCAGCACTAGACACAGAGCCTGCTTGCCCTCTCTTATTGGCTTGTGACTGTCTGCCTCTCCTTCTTGGCCTTCCAGACATACTAATGGCCTGTAGCTGCACTAAGCTGGGATAGAACACCTGTAATTTTCTTCAGGTAGCTTTATATACTGTAACCAGACAAGCCTGCCTGTCAGTAGGAAGATAACAGGAACGGATCTAGCTGAACACTGTGAGCAGGACGCACTGACTGCACTAAATGTAAATAGCAGGAACGGATCTAGCTGAACACTGTGAGCAGGACGCACTGACTGCACTAAATGTAAATAGCAGGAACGGATCTAGCTGAACACTGTGAGCAGGACGCACTGACTGCACTAAATGTAAATAGCAGGAACGGATCTAGCTGAACACTGTGAGCAGGACGCACTGACTGCACTAAATGTAAATAGCAGGAACGGATCTAGCTGAACACTGTGAGCAGGACGCACTGACTGCACTAAATGTAAATAGCAGGAACGGATCTAGCTGAACACTGTGAGCAGGACGCACTGCACTAAATGTAAATAGCAGGAACGGATCTAGCTGAACACTGTGAGCAGGACGCACTGCACTAAATGTAAATAGCAGGAACAGATCTAGCTGAACACTGTGAGCAGGACGCACTGCACTAAATGTAAATAGCAGGAACAGATCTAGCTGAACACTGTGAGCAGGACGCACTGCACTCAATGTAAATAGCAGGAACGGATCTAGCTGAACACTGTGAGCAGGACGAACTGCACTAAATGTAAATAGCAGGAACAGATCTAGCTGAACACTGTGAGCAGGACGCACTGCACTAAATGTAAATAGCAGGAACGGATCTAGCTGAACACTGTGAGCAGGACGCACTGCACTAAATGTAAATAGCAGGAACAGATCTAGCTGAAAACTGTGAGCAGGACGCACTGACTGCACTAAATGTAAATAGCAGGAACAGATCTAGCTGAACACTGTGAGCAGGACGCACTGACTGCACTAAATGTAAATAGCAGGAACGGATCTAGCTGAACACTGTGAGCAGGACGCACTGCACTAAATGTAAATAGCAGGAACGGATCTAGCTGAACACTGTGAGCAGGACGCACTGCACTCAATGTAAATAGCAGGAACGGATCTAGCTGAACACTGTGAGCAGGACGAACTGCACTAAATGTAAATAGCAGGAACAGATCTAGCTGAACACTGTGAGCAGGACGCACTGCACTAAATGTAAATAGCAGGAACGGATCTAGCTGAACACTGTGAGCAGGACGCACTGCACTAAATGTAAATAGCAGGAACAGATCTAGCTGAACACTGTGAGCAGGACGCACTGCACTAAATGTAAATAGCAGGAACAGATCTAGCTGAACACTGTGAGCAGGACGCACTGACTGCACTAAATGTAAATAGCAGGAACGGATCTAGCTGAACACTGTGAGCAGGACGCACTGACTGCACTAAATGTAAATAGCAGGAACGGATCTAGCTGAACACTGTGAGCAGGACGCACTGCACTAAATGTAAATAGCAGGAACGGATCTAGCTGAACACTGTGAGCAGGACGCACTGCACTAAATGTAAATAGCAGGAACAGATCTAGCTGAACACTGTGAGCAGGACGCACTGCACTAAATGTAAATAGCAGGAACAGATCTAGCTGAACACTGTGAGCAGGACGCACTGCACTCAATGTAAATAGCAGGAACGGATCTAGCTGAACACTGTGAGCAGGACGAACTGCACTAAATGTAAATAGCAGGAACAGATCTAGCTGAACACTGTGAGCAGGACGCACTGCACTAAATGTAAATAGCAGGAACGGATCTAGCTGAACACTGTGAGCAGGACGCACTGCACTAAATGTAAATAGCAGGAACAGATCTAGCTGAAAACTGTGAGCAGGACGCACTGACTGCACTAAATGTAAATAGCAGGAACAGATCTAGCTGAACACTGTGAGCAGGACGCACTGACTGCACTAAATGTAAATAGCAGGAACGGATCTAGCTGAACACTGTGAGCAGGACGCACTGCACTAAATGTAAATAGCAGGAACGGATCTAGCTGAACACTGTGAGCAGGACGCACTGCACTCAATGTAAATAGCAGGAACGGATCTAGCTGAACACTGTGAGCAGGACGAACTGCACTAAATGTAAATAGCAGGAACAGATCTAGCTGAACACTGTGAGCAGGACGCACTGCACTAAATGTAAATAGCAGGAACGGATCTAGCTGAACACTGTGAGCAGGACGCACTGCACTAAATGTAAATAGCAGGAACAGATCTAGCTGAACACTGTGAGCAGGACGCACTGCACTAAATGTAAATAGCAGGAACAGATCTAGCTGAACACTGTGAGCAGGACGCACTGCACTAAATGTAAATAGCAGGAACGGATCTAGCTGAACACTGTGAGCAGGACGCACTGCACTAAATGTAAATAGCAGGAACGGATCTAGCTGAACACTGTGAGCAGGACGCACTGCACTAAATGTAAATAGCAGGAACGGATCTAGCTGAACACTGTGAGCAGGACGCACTGACTGCACTAAATGTAAATAGCAGGAACAGATCTAGCTGAACACTGTGAGCAGGACGCACTGACTGCACTAAATGTAAATAGCAGGAACGGATCTAGCTGAACACTGTGAGCAGGACGCACTGACTGCACTAAATGTAAATAGCAGGAACGGATCTAGCTGAACACTGTGAGCAGGACGCACTGACTGCACTAAATGTAAATAGCAGGAACGGATCTAGCTGAACACTGTGAGCAGGACGCACTGCACTAAATGTAAATAGCAGGAACAGATCTAGCTGAACACTGTGAGCAGGACGCACTGCACTAAATGTAAATAGCAGGAACAGATCTAGCTGAACACTGTGAGCAGGACGCACTGCACTAAATGTAAATAGCAGGAACAGATCTAGCTGAACACTGTGAGCAGGACGCACTGCACTAAATGTAAATAGCAGGAACAGATCTAGCTGAACACTGTGAGCAGGACGCACTGCACTAAATGTAAATAGCAGGAACAGATCTAGCTGAACACTGTGAGCAGGACGCACTGCACTAAATGTAAATAGCAGGAACAGATCTAGCTGAACACTGTGAGCAGGACGCACTGACTGCACTAAATGTAAATAGCAGGAACAGATCTAGCTGAACACTGTGAGCAGGACGCACTGCACTCAATGTAAATAGCAGGAACGGATCTAGCTGAACACTGTGAGCAGGACGAACTGCACTAAATGTAAATAGCAGGAACAGATCTAGCTGAACACTGTGAGCAGGACGCACTGCACTAAATGTAAATAGCAGGAACGGATCTAGCTGAACACTGTGAGCAGGACGCACTGACTGCACTAAATGTAAATAGCAGGAACGGATCTAGCTGAACACTGTGAGCAGGACGCACTGCACTAAATGTAAATAGCAGGAACGGATCTAGCTGAACACTGTGAGCAGGACGCACTGCATTAAATGTAAATAGCAGGAACAGATCTAACCTAATCTAGCTAACTCAAATCAAATGACACTGTCTGTCTCTCTCTCTATCAGCACACCGGAACACACTACACAGGGCCGCCGTGCAGGCGGCCTTATATAGTGTGGGGCGTGTACTAAATCCCCTGAGCCATAATTGGCCAAAGCCACCCTGGCTTTGGCCAATTACAGCTCTCTCTACTGACGGCGCTTTGATTGGCCAAGCATGCGGGTCATAGTGCATGCTTGGCCAATCATCAGCCAGCAATGCACTGCGATGCCGCAGTGAATTATGGGCCGTGACGCGCCACACGAATTTGGCGCGAACGGCCCATAACGTTCGCAATTCGACGGACGGTCGAACAGCCGATGTTCGAGTCGAACATGCGTTCGATTCGAACACGAAGCTCATCCCTATTCAATACCCTAAAAAAAGTTTGTGCCAGCGGGATCGGGAGTAACTGCATTATATACAGGATCTTCGGGGCTGAAGACATTTTGACCGTATTTACTCGTCCGATCCATGAGATCGGAAGGTGCATACCTTTTTTTATTTCCTGTTTGATCACGTCGAGGAGTGGGATATAGTTGAAGAGATACAATTTCCTTAAGGAGTTTGCGAGAGTAACTCCCAAATAACTTATTTTTTTCCTTCAAGGAAAATGGAATGTTTCCTTGAGCTTGGATACTTCTTGTCCCTAGATGTTAATATTTAGAACTACTGATTTAGTAAGGTTAACCTTATAATTGGATAGCTCCCCGTATCTCCTCAAAATGGCCAGGAGATTGGGTAACGAAATCCTCGGTTTCACGATATAGAACAATATATCGTCGGCAAAAGCCGAGAGCTTATGTTCGTCTCTCTCCACTACACAACCGCTGATATCCGGGTTCTTACGGATCAAGGCTAGTAAAGGTTCTAGGGTCAAAACAAACAGAAGGGGAGACAAGGGACAGCCCTGCCTAGTCCCATTTTCCATTTTGAACTCCGCTGACGGGGTACCATTCACCCTGACAAATGCCGAGGGAGATTTATACAAGGCTTTGATCCAATTCACCATGGTGCCACCCAAGCCGACTGCCCTCAATGTTCTCACCATGAAACCCCAGTCACAAAGCAAACCAAGGCTGCGTTGCATGGGAAGTGAGTCTGTGCCTAGATCTAAGTCCTTATAGCTCGTTAGAATGATCTTGGACAGGAAAGGCTTCTAAAACTTCTCTACTGTTGGAAGCAATCTTGTGGAGTCTTAAGTTGAAACAAGCAAGTATTGCCTGAGTTCTTTTGAGGAGACTGATTGGGGCTTCATTTGTGGGTAGTGATTTCAAGCAATCGTCTACATAGAAATCCTTGTCCACAAACTGTCTGACATCTGACCCATATTCTGACTCTCCCACTCTAGCAGAATGTCTGAGGCCATATATAGCAACTGCAGGGGAAGGACTGTTGCCAAAAATGTGCACCCTCATGAGGTATTCTGTGATGTCTCCAGAGGGGTTGTTGTCCCTGAACCAGAGAAACCTCAGAAAGTTTCGGTGTTCATCTTTAACAAGAAAGCAATAGAACATTTGCTGTATGTCTGCCATGAATGCGACTGAATCCTTGCAAAAGCGGAGAAGTACACCTAATAGTCTGTTGTTAAGGTCGGGGACAGAAAGAAGGACATCATTTAAAGAGACACCCTCATGCTTGGCGCTGGAATTGAACACCACTCTAATCTGCCCTGGCTTCTTAGGGTGATAGACCCCAAATATGGGTAAGTACCAGCATTTCTCTGAGTTTTTGAGCTTTGGGGCTATCTCAGCATGACCATTCTGGAATATTTTCTCCATGAAGGAAAGGAAATGTTCTTTCATCTCTGGTTTCCTTTGAAGATTGTGTCTTAGGGAAGTGAGACGTTTATATGCTAGTTCTCTGTTGTTAGGCAAACGTCGTCTTTGTGATCTAAAGGGAAGAGGTGCAACCCAGCTATTAGTCCCGTCTTTCTCCATACTCTTTTCCATAACTTCTAAGAAGAGCCTATCCTCAATGGACATTGCTACCTGGTTGTCTTCCTTTGTTCTCCTGAACACTGTGCTTCCTAAGTCGCTTTGGTCGTTGTCATAGGTATTGCTGTCACAGAGGGGACTTAGGAAAGGAAGAGGTACAGAATTGTTGTGTGGTAGTTCCTTTATGAGGAGGTGATTTTGACAGGGTTGGAAAAGAGAAGGACGACCATTCTCGAGGGTACTAGTGAGCAGGTTATTAACAGATGCAGGTTTGTGTGCACCTCCCAGGCAAACATCACCTATAATGACCCACCTGAGATCCAGTTTTTGGGAATATGGGGCATTTTTAGGACCGTTGATCAGTTTTCTTTCTTTGTGGACTTGCAAGTTATCCCTCCCTAGGAGTAAGATTATCTGAGCCTGATCATCTAGTTCTGGTATGAGATGTGCTATGTGATTCAAATGAGTTTGGTGAGCTGCTGCGTCTGGTGTGGAAATCTCTGATCTGTTGTCTGGCATCTGGTTGCACTCTATTATGGTCGGTAAGGGTAGGCATGTCTTGCCATCCACAGATTCAATTTGTAGGCCGTCAGCTCTTCTCCCCACCATTTCCACTGTACCCGCACAAGTCCTAAGGGAGTAAGGACTGCTGGGGCCTTTCAGGTTTAGAATGTCAAAAAACATAGATCTAGCTAGTGATTTGTTACTCTGATCATCCAAGATGACGTAGAGCTTGACTGCTTTGTCTCTGCATCCTTTTGGGTAAACTCTCACTAGACAGATTTTAGAGCAAGATCTGCCACCTGTACTTCCTTTGCAGACTTCAGTGCACTGTGAAGTGATTGCTATGGCGTCTCTACTAGAGTCTTTGGTCTCCCCGCCTTGCTCCTTATCCCTATGAACAGGTGGAAAAGTTATTGGAGTAGGACTTGGGTGTAGAGCTGTGTTGTGATCTGTGCTGTCACATTCTGTACATTTGACACTGACCTTACAGTCCTTGGCAAAATGTGTGGATAAAGAGCAGCACTTGTAACAGATGTTGTTCTCTTTAAGGAAAGCTTTGCGATCTTGGATGGTCTTTGTCCTGAAGGCTCTGCATTCCAGAAGAGGATGTGGCATCTTATGTAGAGGACAGAACTTAGTAGGGTCACTGTCTTGATCCTCTGCAAATCTGTGGGGAGAAATGTTAGTTT
The DNA here is from genome assembly GCA_037952925.1 of Lithobates clamitans. Lineage (NCBI taxonomy): Eukaryota > Metazoa > Chordata > Amphibia > Anura > Ranidae > Lithobates > Lithobates clamitans. The sequence goes on along the minus strand of JBBGZY010002188.1, from coordinate 88,086 downwards.
TGTGCACTGCTACTGGAGCTCTGAGTTGTTTAGGGCCAGAAGAAGTGGTATAAGACACTGGAAAAATGAAGCTGGGGTCATCTTTCATTCCTGCTTGTCTGTTTACAAAGTCCACAAACTCAGTAAAGGGTGGAAAAGGCACATTGTGTTTTCCTTTGTAGTTACATGCGTAATCCATCTTTCGTGTAACTCATAAGGGTGTTTTTGTGCTAAGGAGTTAATACCTCTAGCAGAGTCAAGATAAGAAAGGCCAGGTAAGTCTCCTTCTGCTTTAGCAACTTGTAACTCCATACACAGGTCACTGAATTCTCTGAGTCTTTGGTAACCTCTGCTAGGTATTTTTGGGAAGTCTTCTATTCTTTTAAACAGTGTACTCCCTATAGCCTCTGGTGAGCCATAACATCTATCCATTCTGTTCCAGATGTTTGCAAGGCCTATCTCAGGGCGGTTTATGTTAATGTCTCTGATCCTTTTGGCATGTTCAACAGAATCATTCCCAAGCCACTTTATAAGGAGGTCTATCTGGTCCCTGCAGGATAGATCTAGACCTTGAATGGCACTCTGGAAAGAGGATTGCCATGCCCTGTGGTGTTGGAAGCGATCACTGAATTTGACAAGTCCTTGGGTAACTAACTCTCTTTTGGCCAGGAACTTGGCAAAGTCTACAGTAGCCTGATTGGCATTGGGGTAGGCTGCTGGTGTATTGTGGTGCGGTGAAAAGGCATACCTTGTAAAAGTCTCTTCTTTAGGCACGCTGGGTTCAAACTTGCTTAAGGTTGGCAGTTCGTACCTGCTCGTTGCATACACCTTTGGAGTGAAGACTGGTGTATGATGCTTGTATGAAGGCTGGGTACCTTGTGGAGTATAAGGTTTGGTTGGAACTGGAAAGTCTGGAACTCTGTCAGATTTTTCTTGCTTGTAGTGCTGGTGTCCCAGGTCATCTTGTTGCTGTTTTATTTGATGTGACTCACTGACCTCATGTTTGATTTCTTGTTGTGGGATGCTGCTTGGGTCCCAGTGCTGGTAGACATAATCTGACGTGCGTTGTAAAGAATCTTGTTGGTCCTCCTCTAGACCCGGTATGCTGCTGCCTACTCTTGGCTCATCATAGACAGCTGCTTCTCTTTCTACTGCCAGCTTGTCCATGTTAGCTTCTAAGATAGCTTGCTGCAGTTTCAGAGATGCTTCCTGTTGGGCTAGCTCTTCCTCCAGGCGTATTCTTTCCTTCTCTCTCTCTTGTTCCATGCGTACTCTTTCTTGCTCCAAGCGTACTCTTTACTTCTCTCTCTCTTGTTCCTGTCTCACCTTTTCTGCATCAAGGTGGGCCTTTTCTTTTTTTATCTGCAACTCTATGCAGCTGTCTTGCTGTATACAGACCGATCTAGTGTCGATGCTGCTTGACAGAGCGCGTCTCAGTGTAGCGTGGCTGCTTCCTTCACCTGCTTCTTTAAGGCTTCTGACTGTATGGATACTGCGTAGCCCCGGGCTGTACAGACATCCAAAGTTGTCTTATCTTCCCTTCAGAGGTCAGCCTAAAAATGTCACTGTCCTGTCTCTACGACAGATTGCTAAACCTTCTTATCCTAATGACTTCAGATACCATATTTCTTTGATTTCAGTTTTATTAGAACAAGCCAGGTGTCCGCAGTCTCTGATTGTCACCTGTAGCATGTCTGCAGTCTCTGTCTCCTGTAGCATTTCTGCAGTCTCTGACTGTCACCTGTAGCATGTCTGCAGTCTCTGACTGTCACCTGTAGCATGTCTGCAGTCTCTGACTGTCACCTGTAGCATGTCTGCAGTCTCTGACTGTCACCTGTAGCATGTCTGCAGTCTCTGATTGTCACCTGTAGCATGTCTGCAGTCTCCGGTCATCTCCTGCAGTATATTTGCCATCTCTGATACTCTCCTGCAGAATATTTGCAGTCTCTGATCATCTCCTGTAGTATTTGTATTAATGTGCTGCTTTACTTGCACAATTATTTGGGATTGCTCCACTTCTCAGTGAGTGGTTACAATGTGCAATAACCTGTAGCAACCAATCAGTAGTGATCTGCTGTAATCTCTAGCAACCAATCAGTGAGCTCTAATAATGTGCAGTAACCTCTAGAAACCAATCGGCAAGCAGAAATGATGTGTTTTAACCTCTAGCAACCAGGCAGTGAGTGGTAAGGATAGGCTGTAACCTCTGGCAACCAACTGCAATCGCTGCGTGATCTGCTGCAGTAAACTGATTCTGAGTCCACCTGCTATTTTTTGTATGTCTCGGAATGGGGGTCCCAAGAAAATGTTTGCCCAAGGCCCAATCAATATTAAAGATGGCCCTGAGTGGCAGCATCATGTTGTGGGGATGCTTTTCTTCAGTAGGGACAGGGAAGCTGGTCAGAGTTGATGAGAAGATGGATGGAGCCAAATACAGAGCAATCTTAGAAGAAAACTTGTTAGAGTCAAAGACATGAGGCTGGGGAGAAGGTTCACCTTCCAGCAGGACAACAACCCTAAACATACAGCCAGAGCTACAATGGAATGGTAGAGATCATAGCATATTCATGTGTTAGAATGGCCCAGTCAAAGTCCAGACCTAAATCCATGAGAATCTGTGACAAGGCTTGAAAATTGCTGTTCAGGCGCTTTCCATCCAATCTGACAGAGCTTGAGCTATTTTGGTCTCTAGATGTACAAAGCTGTTAGAGACATACCCAAAAAGACTTGCAGCTGTATAAGTATTAAGGTCACTCACTAAGCCTCATCCATAAATTGAAGTTTTGAAAGAGAAGAGAACCCACAAAGTCAGGTAAATTCATATTTTATTGTACATAAAGAAAAAAAGAAAATTAGATATACAAAAGTGACCAAAATTTAATTAAAAGCATGTAATCTTACATATATACATACAATTGGCCAAAAGTGGCCAAATATTTTCAACCTATAGTTTATGATATATGATCTCAGATGAATTAGCCACTGTGTGTCAATGCGTTTCGCTGGTCTGTTTCCTCAGGACACACATAGGGTTAAGTGTAAAAACAACAGGTATTACTGGATGTGAGTACGCATGTTTATAAAGTCTCCCTGGGCGGGCACCAGAGAAACAGTAATGGCCAAGCAAAGTATGCCCAAAATCATCTGATACAATCAGAGACTTGAAATTAAGAGAAGAAATATTTACTGGGCACATTTAAGTTACAATGGAGGCATAGAACTACATAGAAGAAGGTCTCTTGACATAGGCAATTATTGACTGAAGAAAACAGCAACCAGATAGTGATATCTTGATATGAGATGGAAGGCTTTCGTTGGAGGGTCATTGCACACACAGACGGATTATCAGAGATATACCGCACACATCCCCAGACCTACCAAGACCATTAAAATGCAGCCATGTTAGGACTCAGGGAGCCATCACAAAGGTGCATACTTTGCTCAGCCATTCCTCTTGCTCCGGTGTCCGCCCAGGGAGACTTTATAAACGTGCGTTTTTATACTTACCCCTATGTGTGTCCTGAGGAAGGGGACCAGCGAAAAGCGTTGAGGCACAGGAGCTCACTTATCTGAGATCATTTATCATAAACTATAGGTTGGAAATATTTGGCCACTTTATGTACAATTACAGGCTTTTAATTAAATTTTGGTCACTGTTGTATATGTAATTTTCTTTTTTACAATAAAATCGGAATTTTTTTATCAAATTGTTGTCCAATCTGCCTTTAATGTACGACTTAGTGGGCTCTCTTCAACTTGCAGCTGTAATTGCAGTGAAAGGCGGTTCTACAAAGTATTGACTCAGGGGGGCTGAATACAAATGCACGTCACGCTTTTCAGATATTTGTTTTTAAAAAATGTGAAAACCATTTTATCATTTTCCATCCACTTCACAATTATGTGCCACTTTGTGTTGGACTATCACATAAAATCCCAATAAAATACATTTATGTTTTGGTTGTAACATGTCAAAATGTGCAAAATTTCAAGGGTATGAATACTTTTTCAAGACACTGTACTTGTGAAACACAATAGCCCCTGGAATTTTAAAGGAGGTCAACATATAATTTATTTCACATGGTATACTGTATATTTAACATCAATCATTTTTTATGAGCAACAATAACAAGCGATTAAAAACCAGAAATTGCACCAACACAGAATGTATGCATTAGAGATATTCCCTCTTGGTAAATAAATGCATATTGTTTCATACAGATATATGGTCCGTGGTTAATGAGTCAACATCCAGAAAATGTAGAGCATCTTATACTCAACACGTTTTGTAAAACACAGTTCATTTCATCAGGAATTTGTTGCTACCAACAGGGTTCCTGAAGATCAGTATCCATAGTGGTTCACCTAAAGCAAAAAAGGGTGAGTTTTACATCCACCCCATTCTGAAAGCCACAGGAGAGAGGTCTATATTACGGGGGCTCTGGATAAAGGGAAGCTAGTCACACGCAATCAAGAGGGGACAAGGGGAAAATAAGACCAGAGTGGATAAACAGGTACCAACAAAAGAAGTTATCCAATCAGACAGTGCCTGGACATAGCCTTCAGTCAGTTGAGTGATGCAAATGACATTTTTTTTACAGTATTTAGTTCCCAAAGGGACAAAGCACATGTGTGTGCAGGGTCTCACTGTGCCCATGAACATGGGGTAACAGCTCGCCTGAAGACGTGCTCACCAATGCCAACCATCATTAAGGCAGTCCCCAACTTAGAGTTGAGCCACATGTGTGCAGCAATAATGTACAGCGTTCCCTTGTAAGATGTTTGGTTCCATGTCACTACACATTTTTACTGATGTATGTTGCATTTGGAGGGACATGCAGAGCCTTCGCCCACTTCCCCAGTCCAGCGTATCTCTGTTACCTCACTCTCAGTAACAGAAAGGAGTCCCACCAAGCACATAGCAGGCCTCATAAGTTCTCATTAACTCTTTCCTTCCCATACCTCGTGATCAGGTTTTAGATCTCTGTAACACTAGTCTGCTCCCAGTGGCTGCTAAGGAGGGTCCCAGAGCAGCGACCGACTCACTATCAGAGGACCAGTCACCTAAGCAGGTACTACGCCAAACGACTGGTTGCTGCAGCTGTTGTTCCTTTTGGTTACCCATTTCAACTATCTCCTCTTCTTGCGAGTTAACATCTTTTATTAATGTTACTCATACCCCATAGTGCTTTTGCAGACCCAGGTTCTTAGGAATACACCAAGTCCCAACATGCACACCTTTGAATAACTTCAGACCAGGGTCAAGGCAGTTGAAACAACTTTTACTGAAAACTTGGCACAACATGTATAACATGAATAAACATCTTTTTGCTAACTAAACCTAACTGTGGCTGCCCCAGCGTACCTGAACAGGTGAAGGGGAAAGTGTATATTTGGCAAAACTTGAATGGAGATATCCATGGTCTTGGGTGTCCTAATGAGTCAACATTCCGAAGCTGGACCACAGGTACCAGAGCTTTTGCAAGTTTCTAGTTCTCTCTCAATTCCCTGGTCCTCTGGGACCCAAACCTCTTCCCTTTTATATTGCATGGGAAGGAGGCTGGACCCCAGAAAAAAGCCATTAACATCTGCAGGAAAGGCGACAAAAATATTAACCCCTTTCCTCTGCCCTGGGCAGCCAAGTAACTAACTAAACAGTAGGCCACCTTCCTACATATGTACTCTGCCCAATTGGGAACTGAATACTGTTAAAAAAGTGACACTTCCTCATTTAAAAAAGTAGGGCCAAAGCTCATTTGGCCCTACTTCTCTTGTGGGTCACAGGAGTGCACTTTATTCTGCACTCCTGTGACCCATGTGATGTCACTAAACCAGTCCAGATTCTGGATCGATCCCGACTTTAATGTCGGGATCTACCCAGATGCCTGTATCAGCAGCTGACCTGGATGGTTATACATCATGTCCAGGTCCTGCTTACTCAGGACACAGTTTCTGGTGTCCACGAGATTATGCAGCACAGCTGTGGCATGTCATTCCCTTCTGGGATCAACATATGGTTTGGTTACATCCAGGGCCGTTCTTGTACCTGATACCCGGTAATGTCTCTGATGTTTGTTTTACTTTCCTATATACCACACTCCACCGTGTTCTGGATGTGGTTATACCCATGTTATTTATTTATTTAATTACATTTTCCCTTTGCATAGACTCCCATATTTCACCATTCCCATCAGATAGACATTATTTTGTCTGTCTATCATATTAGCACATTTTTGATATACTGTTTCATGTACTCCCTCTCAGGTAGCCAACCTTGGCGCTCCTTTTTGTGCTTGCCTCCATCACCTATACCAGCACGTGGGCCCCCACGTTTTAGGGGGTTTGGTGTGCCCGACCCGCCAGCATGGACCCCAAAATACCACAGCTCCCAGGACAGATACCTGTTGGTCTTGGATCTGTACCTGCCAAACCTCAGGGTACTGACTGTATGTAAGTACTCAGGGTGGCCCACCCGCCTCTTTTTGTCAGTATTAGCTATCAGTAGATTTACCATATATTTTATCATAATTTCTAGAAATCCCCGACCATCTGGCCCCTGATGAGTGTTGTCTACACGAAACGCGACGGACTTTGGGATACAGACATATGTTTATAGTACAACACCAACTTTGATCATTTTTCATCCTTTTATCATGGTTTTACTCTTTGTTATACACATTTTTATTCCCTCCTTGTGCTGTTGTATGGTCACATGTACATATATGAAATCTTTGAAATGTATATATTATCAAATAAGACCACTACGTTGCGGCAAGTTTGATGTACCCTTGATGCCCATATCGCATATGCACATACATATGTTTTTGTGATTACTCATGAAATGATAAGTATTATTATGTCTTTCTTTATGTGGTTCTGTCTTGATATGTTTTATGCACTTCACTTGATCAATAAATTTGTACCTTCATCTTAGCCACCTCCACGTTGTCCATGGCCTCATTTAAAGTCCCAAACTCCCTACTTCTATTTCTGACTCAATCTCTAGCCCACCCCCTCCACAGCCCAGAGCCCCAGTAAGTGCTTAAGGGGCAGAGCAGAGAGCCGGTGACTATCAGTCCTGGACTCTCTGCTCACTGAAGACAGAGAACTAAGCGATCAGTGGGATCGGTGCTGCAGCCATCTAGGCGAGTATGATTGTTTTTCCTTTTTGATTCCCAAACTTCTCTTTTAAAACATCTCTAAGCAAAAAAAAAAAAAAAAGATCAGCCACAAATTATAGCATGTTTGTAGGGTAAAGGATAAGATAAAAATTAAATAAGACTTGCACAGGACTTTATTGTTTTCAACACAAGTAAAAAATGGATGAACGCTGCAATTGATTGGCCGCTATCAGCTTTACGACACATTTTGCATTTACTATTTGCTTTAGCAAAATAACCTAAATTTGTACTTGTCATGTATAGAGCTCAACGTGTGTCTTTGTATTCCAAAGTATTAGGCTCTATTTCGCTAACTGTGCGCAGTGATGCCATTAAATCCAGTAAACTTGGCACTTAAGGGAGGTAAGATGGATGGCTGAAGCTCTTACACGGTAATGTACATAATCTCCATGCAATAAATGATAGGTTTGATCAGACTGTGTGATCGGACAGCTATGGTAATGGCTGCAGCATTAAGCATGTCATATTAGTGTCTGCATATCTCGCAGGAAACATAGTACAGCTCTGCCATGTGGCTAATGACAAGCAAAAAGCCTATTTCCATGTGCCAGCCCGCTGACAGCTACTTCTTTCTAGCCTGAATCATTTGTATTTTTCTCAACATAAAGAAGACAAACAATTCATTTCTGCAGGGAGCTCACAGGAGGTCTAAAAGCCTAGATAAAACTGTCTGCAAAATGTAAAAGGAATTCACACTTAGTGGCCACCTGCTTAAAAATACAAGTAGCCAAACAGTGAGTCATGTGACTGCACACAGACACGGTCAAGTGGTCAAGTGGTTCAGCTGTTGCTTCACCAAACATTAGAATAGGCATGATGTGCAATCTTGGCCGTGAAATCATAGCTGGTGTCAGAAGTGGTAGCTGCAATAACTGCTGGGACTTTCATGGCTTTCTGTCAGTGAAAATGGGTTGTTAAAGGTTGTCTCTGCGTTCCAGCTCTCAGCACTGAAATGGACTGTACTGTGAGGTGGAGTAAGAGCGTGCCATTGGGGAGAAAAAGAGAGGCTTAGGAGCATGTAGTTATGTAAGTGATTACTATTGCTAGGGGGAGTTAAACTTCACTGCCACTAACCACCAGTGAGAGGGTGGGGTGTTAAATAAACACTGCCACTTTTCAATAGGATGGGGAGGGAGCACTGCCACCCACCACCAGTGTGGGTTGTAAGGAGGGTAAACTTCATTGCCACCAACCACCAGTGAGGATGGGGGTTAAACAGCACTGCCACTAACCCCCAGTATGGGGAAAGGTTAAAAAACACTGCCACTAACCACCAATGTTGAGGGGGATGTGTGTAAACACCGCTCTAGGTCAGTCTCCCATCTCCACCTCCACGAACACACAGACCAGGTGCTGGCCCCGTCCATCATGGATTCCTATGAGCAAAAAGTATTCTGGTTGGCCGCACATCCAATAAAATCGCCACGTGCGGCCAATAAGAATTCTTTTTGTTCAATGATGGAGGGGATTATTAGAGTTGCTATCAACATAAACACGGGGTTTATTATTGCATTCTCTGACTCTCTAACACCATTGCTGGGGAGTTTTGTTGTGTCCACTAAAACCAACGCTGGAGGGTATTATTGTGTCCATTGACAACAATGCTGGAGGTTATTACTACAGCCAGCTGGAAGTGCTGGTTGATGCATTTGAAGCCCTCTATTATTTTCAAGTTGACTACCACTGGACTAAGGTAATGCCTCCTAAAGGAACAAGGAAACTCTCTTCGGGTCTATGATAGTTTATTGTAAAATACATACATGACTCCAATCAGCTACAGAAACCCACAAGGGAGAGGTAGTAATAGTATTTATACTGAGGCATACTCACTGGGGATCACAAAGGTAAAAAAACGACATGGAATTTCAATCCGCAACTCTATTCTAGCTAAAGATAAAATTAAATGGAATAGAATAATGCCATGTACACAGGGCCGGACTTTACGACCAAACTTGTCAGACGGAACGAATCCGTCGGACAATTCGACCATGTGTGGGCTTCATCGGACCTGCAGCGGGCCTTTTCTATTGAAAATGTAGCGGACTTTAGATTTAGAACATGTTTCAAATCTTTCCGACGGACTCGAGTCCGGTCGAAAAATCTGTTCGTCTGTATGCTAGTCCGACAGGCCAAAACCGACGCTATGGCATCTATTGGCTACTGGCTATGAACTTCCTTATTCTAGTCCGGTCGTACGTCATCACAGTCGAATCCATCAGACTTTGGTGTGATTGTGTGTAGACAAGTCTGATTCGACAGAAGTCCGTCAAAGTCCGTCAAAAGTCCGTCAAAGTCCGACGTGATTCAGTCCGTCGAAAGTCCAGTCGTGTGTACACAGCATAAGACTTGTTCCTAATATACAAGAGTCTGTGATTAAATGAGAACTACAGCAGGAAACTTTGTTGGTTAACTGAGTCTGGCACGGGATGTGCAAGCTGCTGTTTTTGTCAGTTGTAAATCTTCTGGTTACAGCAGAACTCTATGCTTGGGAGACATGGACCATTGCTTGCACACAAGTCATGGCTGCTGGAGAGTTGATTTTCCCTTCTATACTCCCTGTCCCAGAGACACAATATGAAGAGAGAAAAGGGGAATAGCTTTTAACTATTTGATTTCACCTCTGATCCTATTTCACTTGCAATAATAACATTTTAGGTTAACCATATATTGTCTAACAGTAGCAGCAGTCAATAGGAAGGAAATAGATAGTAAATCTTCTAGATTGTAAGCTCTAATGAGCAGGGCCCTCTAATTCCTCCTGTATTGTATTGTAACGGTATTGTCTGCCCTCATGTTGTAAACCCGCTGCACAAACTGTTGGCACTATATAAATCATGTATAATAATATAATAATAATAAATCCCCAAACGGTTATAGAGAAAACAATGAGGCTTTAATATAAGTTCTAACCCCCTGTTCAAAAAAGTTTGAGCTCTGGAGAGAGGTCTGGACCTGCTGACTTTTAAGAGTGCAATGAGCTTTATATGGCAACTGAGAGATTAGAAAAAAAAGCTAGGAAGAGAGCCCAGTCAAGTGACCTGTCAAACTATTTATTACAGCCATTTATACAGAGCTGATAATTTATAAAACACTTCTACTGTTACAATTAGGGATGAGCTCAAAGTTTGGTCTCAACACCAGCCACATCCTTAGCAGCCAGTGACATCATCGGGCCCCATTCATTTACTGGGCAGGAATTCCACAAAATATACACAAGGAGGCAAGGTTAATGTCACAGGCTGTGGCAACATTTGGTCAATGATGTCACACAGGAGACCCCACCCCCTTGTTTCCTTTAGTAACAGGGAGATGTAATTCAATTCAAAGTGAAGTGATAGGATTAGGAGTGTCAGTAGTGTTTTTATCTTTTTTCTTAGTAAATGCTTTTCTGTAGTATATATCGTACAGATCTGCCACTTCACAGGAAGTTTAAGGGCTCCCTCCAGACATGTTATTTGAAGAAATGTCGCATTTTTAATGTTGCCCTTAAAAAGGGTGACTAAACGTCCCCAGACTGAGGACACTATCCCCGTGCTAAGTCTGTCTCCGGTTTTGTCCCCGAATTCGGATTTGAATTTTGCCACCCCATCCCTCCATACCTCCCTTTTCAGCCTGACCGCAGCGGTGCCCACTGTCACATGGATCGGAGCCTTGCTTGCAGTGCAGGGTGTTGTTATGCAGCAGGGAGCAGACTGGCTATAACTTTAAGGGAGGACAGATGAATCCTGGTCCTCCTTACCTTGATGCACGCTACGTTTCTGCATGATAATGCTCAGTAGTAGCTGGAAACCAGTGTTAGACAGATAGTAGTGTATTTATGGTTTTGTTTGCATTTATACATATGCAACAAACTATTCAACCAGCAACATGGTAATACATGCAATAACACATAATCGCACATACAGACATACATTCATATATAGACACAATCATACTAACAGTCACATACATTGACATACAATTGCATGCACAATCACATGGACACACAATTAAATGCATTCATAGACATAATCACACATGCATAGACCCATAATAACAAATGCAATTGTAGACAAAACATACAGACAGTCACGCACACAATCACAAACATATACATGCAGTCCCATAAAAAATGGCATGTGCTTGGAATATTAACCACTTGAGCCCCGGACCATTATGCTGTCTAAGGACAAGAGGTCTTTTTCCAATTTGGCACTGCGTCGCTTTAACTGCTAATTGCGGGGCCATGCAATGCTGTACCCAAACAAAATTTGCGTCCTTTTCTTTCCACAAATAGTGCTTTCTTTTGATGGTATTTGATCACCTCTGCGGTTTTTATTTTTTGCGCTATAAATGGAAAAAGACTGAAAATTTTGGAAAAAAATGATATTTTCTACTTTTTGTTATAAAAAAAATCCAATAAACTCAATTTTAGTCATACATTTAGGCCAAAATGTATTCGGCCACATGTCTTTGGTAAAAAAAATGTCAATAAGCGTATATTTATTGGTTTGTGCAAAAGTTATAGCGTCTACAAACTAGGGTACATTTTCTGGAATTTACACAGCTTTTAGTTTATGACTGCCTATGTCAATTCTTGAGGTGCTAAAATGGCAGGGCAGTACAAAACCCCCCCAAATGACCCCATTTTGGAGACACCCCAAGGAAATTGCTGAGAGGCATGTTGAACCCATTGAATATTTATTTTTTTTGTCCCAAGTGATTGAATAATGACAAAAAAAAAAAATATTTACAAAAAGTTGTCACTAAATGATATATTGCTCACACAGGCCATTCAGCTGCTTCTCCTGAATATGGGGATACCACATGTGTGGGACTTTTTGGGAGCCTAGCCGCGTACGGGGCCCCGAAAACCAATCACCGCCTTCAGGATTTCTAAGGGTGTAAATATTTGATTTCACTCTTCACTGCCTATCACAGTTTCGGAGGCCATGGAATGCCCAGGTGGCACAAAACCCCCCAAATGACCCCATTTTGGAAAGTAGACACCCCATGCTATTTGCTGAGAGGCATATTGAGTCCATGGAATATTTTATATTTTGACACAAGTTGCGGGAATGTGACACATTTTTTTTTTGCACAAAGTTGTCACTAAATGATATATTGCTCACACAGGCCATGGGCATATGTGGAATTGCACCCCAAAATACATTTAGCTGCTTCTCCTGAGTATGGGGATACCACATGTGTGGGACTTTTTGGGAGCCTAGCCGCGTACGGGGCCCCGAAAACCAATCACCGCCTTCAGGATTTCTAAGGGTGTAAAGTTTTTATTTCACTCTTCACTGCCTATCACAGTTTCGGAGGCCATGGAATGCCCAGGTGGCACAAATCCCCCCCCCCCAAATGACCCCATTTTGGAAAGTAGACACCCCAAGCTATTTGCTGAGAGGCATGGTGAGTATTTTGCAGCTCTCATTTGTTTTTGAAAATGAAGAAAGACAAGAAAAAAATTTTTTTTTTCTTTTTTCAATTTTCAAAACTTTGTGACAAAAAGTGAGGTCTGCAAAATACTCACTATGCCTCTCAGCAAATAGCTTTGGGTGTCTACTTTCCAAAATGGGGTCATTTGGAGGGGTTTGTGCCACCTGGGCATTCCATGGCCTCCGAAACTGTGATAGGCAGTGAAGAGTGAAATCAAAAATTCACGCCCTTAGAAAGCCTGAAGGAGGTGCTTGGTTTTCGGGGTCCCGTACGCCTAGGCTCCCAAAAAGTCTCACACATGTGGTATCCCCGTACTCAGGAGAAGCAGCAGAATGTATTTTGGGGTGTAATTTCACATATTCCCATGTCATGTTTGAGCAATATATCATTTAATGACAACTTTGTGCAAAAAAAAAAAAAAATTGTCTCTTTCCCGCAACTTGTGTCGCAATATAAAATATTCCATGGACTCGACATGCCTCTCAGCAAATAGCTTGGGGTGTCTACTTTCCAAAATGGGGTCATTTGGGGGGGTTTTGAACTGTCCTGGCATTTTATGCACAACATTTAGAAGCTTATGTCACACATCACCCACTCTTCTAACCACTTGAAGACAAAGCCCTTTCTGACACTTTTTGTTTACATGAAAAAGTTATTTTTTTTTGCAAGAAAATTACTTTGAACCCCCAAACATTATATATTTTTTTTAAAGCAAATGCCCTACAGAAAAAAATGGTGGGTGTTTCATTTTTTTTTCCACACAGTATTTGCGCAGCGATTTTTCAAACGCATTTTTTGGGGAAAAAACACACTTTTTTAAATTTTAATGCACTAAAACACACTATATTGCCCAAATGTTTGATGGAATAAAATAGATGATCTTAAGCCGAGTACATGGATACCAAACATGACATGCTTTACAATTGCGCACAAACGTGCAGTGGCATCAAAATAAATACATTTTTAAAAGTCTTTAAAAGCCTTTACAGGTTACCACTTTAGATTTACAGAGGAGGTCTACTGCAAAAATTACTGCCCTCGATCTGACCTTCGCGGTGATACCTCACATGCATGGTGCAATTGCTGTTTACGTTTGACGACAGACCGCCGCTTGCGTTCGCCTTAGCGCGAGAGCAGGGGGCGACAGGGGTGCTTTTTTCTTTTTCTTTTTTTTCTTTATTATTTTTTTGCTTTTTTATCTTATTTTTAAACTGTTCCTTTCATTTTTGTTTTTTTTTAATCATTTTTATTGTTATCTCGGGGAATGTAAATATCCCCTATGATAGCAATAGGTAGTGACAGGTACTCTTTTTTGAAAAAAGTGGGGTCTATTAGACCCTAGATCTCTCCTCTGCCCTCAAAGCATCTGACCACACCAAGATCGGTGTGATAAAATGCTTCCCCAATTTCCCAATGGCGCTATTTACATCCGGCGAAATCCAAGTCATAAAATGCTCGTAGTTTCCGGTTTCTTAGGCCATAGAGATGTTTGGAGCCACTCTGGTCTCTGATCAGCTCTATGGTCAGCTGGCTGAATCACCGGCTGCATTCTCAGGTTCCCTGTTGAGACAGGAGAGCCAGAGAAAAACACGGAAAACATTCACCAATGCAAAGACCAGGATTGTCAGGACAGGAGGGACAATAATAGCGGGTGTCACGCCTATATCCGCGCTTGCTGCAGACACAACATCTTTTTGGGGGGGGGGTTCGTTGGGTAGGGGTACTCGGGAGGACATAAAGAAAATGCCTCTCATGCAGCCGACTGCATTTGGTTGGGGATGTGAATGGGGGAAGTACGGGCGCTGCAGAAGCGGTGGGTTCCCAATTAGGATTGGCGAATGCAGCAGGAAGGGCACTATGGGCACGACGGGCCTGTGTTTGTCTTCTTGGTGGCAGCGGGACACTACTTGTGCTTGCCACCTCACCAGCTTGAACTGCACTTATGGGACTCGCCACGTCACCAAGTGTTACTGCAGTGCGGGTTTGACTACGACTGTGGTGTACTAGGCCACTGGTGCTTGCCAGTTCAATAAAAAGCTACCAAAAAAACTGTTAGCGATCGTAGGGATCAGGCCTCACTCTGCGAATGCTGCAGTTATGCGTTTAGTGTTTTGTAAGTGACAGTGATCGATCGATACTGCACTTGGGTGGGCTGGGCTGGGCTGGGCCGGGCGGAGGGGCAAAACGCAGGTGCTAGCAGGTATCTGGGCTGATCCCACTAACACTGCGTTTTTGGGAACCCTAAACTGCTGGGGACGCTAGTATAGATCTGATCGGATCAGATATTGATCCGTTCAGATACTATACCACTAAGGGAGGTGTATGCTGCGTGCGTGGGTGTTAGTGGTACTAGCGCTAACCTGACGCTGCTTGGGGCTGATGCTTGCTAGTTCACCAAAATGCTACCAAAAAAACTGTTAGCGATCGCAGGGATCAGGCCTGACTCTGAGAACGCTGCAGTTATGCGTTTAGTGTTTTGTAAGTGACAGTGATCGATCGATACTGCACTTGGGTGGGCTGGGTGGAGGGGCAAAACGCAGGTGCTAGCAGGTATCTGGGCTGATCCAACTAACACTGCATTATTGGGAACCCTAAACTGCTGGGGACGCTAGTATAGATCTGATCGGATCAGATATCGATCCGTTCAGATACTATACCACTAAGGGAGGCGTATGCTGCGTGCGTGGGTGTTAGCGGTACTGGCGCTAATCTGACGCTGCCTGGGGCGACGCATATCACCGCCGGGCAATCAGGGGGCTAAACCTTTATTCGGTAATAAACGGTGGGTGCCCTGACACTATAAAAAATAAACGAACTAACCAGCGTCACCCGTAACACTTATACGGTGATCAGTGGTGAAAGGGTTAACTAGGGGACAATCAAGGGGTTAAAACCTTTATTAGGTAGTATATGGGGGTCCCTGACGCTATAAAACGCTGACGGCGAACCTAAATATTTACCTCCCTAACTAGCGTCACCAGCGACACTAATACAGCGATCAGAAAAATGATCGCTTAGCGACACTGGTGACGGGGGTGATCAAGGGGTTAAAACTTTATTAGGGGGGGTTAGGGGGGTACCCTAGACCTAAAGGGGGCTAACCCTAACTGTCCTAACACTGTAACTGTCACAAACTGACACCATGCAGTAATCAGAAAAAAAAAAAAAACTGCTTGGTGTCAGTTTGTGACGGGGGGGGGGGGTGATTGGGGGGGGATCGGGGTGTTTTGTGTGCCTGGCATGTTCTACTGTGTGTGTGTGTGTTGTGCACTCACATTACAGTCTTCTCTCCTCGGCGCCGGAACGGAAAATACCGAGCCGAGGAGAGATGACATCATTTCCTTTGCTGCTGTTTAGCATACAGCAGCAAAGGAATGTTCCCATTGGCCGGCGGCGATCGCGAGGGGGGGGCCACAAACGGATGGCTTCCCCCTCACCTCCGATCGCTGGGGAACAAAACAGGACC
The DNA here is from genome assembly GCA_037952925.1 of Lithobates clamitans. Taxonomy (NCBI): domain Eukaryota; kingdom Metazoa; phylum Chordata; class Amphibia; order Anura; family Ranidae; genus Lithobates; species Lithobates clamitans. The sequence goes on along the minus strand of JBBGZY010002188.1, from coordinate 72,039 downwards.
GCCTCGGGCACCGGGGGGTCCGATCGGACCCCCCACCCGCGGGAGGCAAATCACGTATATGTACGTGATTTTGCCTGCCCGTGCCGCCTTGCCAACGTACATCGGCGTGAGGCGGTCCTTAAGTGGTTAAAGGAACACTCCAGGCACCAAAATAACTTAATCTAAATGAAGTGGTTATGGTGCCAGGATGTCCCTGGCACTGGATCACCATTCTTGAATAGTTTAACCCCAAAGTCTGTGTTCCACCACCAATCTCCCTGACTCTTCTGGTTTAGAAGTCTTTCTAAATTGGTTGGCTCCTGCAGGGCCCGCGAGTGGAGCCTCTGATTGGCTGAGAGCGGTTAGCTGATGCTCTAATGCCGTGTACAGACGAGCGAACTTTACGGCAGACTTTGTCCTGCGGACTTTTTGACGGACTTTACGACGGACTTTCCGAATGAACGGACTTGCCTACACACGATCAACCAAAGTCCGACGGATTCGTACGTGATGACGTACGACCGGACTAAAACAAGGAAGTTCATAGCCAGTAGCCAATAGCTACCCTAGCGTCGGTTTTTGTCCGTCGGACTAGCATAAAGACGAGTGGACTTTTCAACCGGACTCAAGTCCGTCAAAAAGATTTGAAACATGTTTAATTTCTAGGTCCGTCGAACTTTTGGGGAAAAAAAGTCCGCTGGAGCCCACACACGATCGAATTGTCTGACGGACTCCGGTCCGCAGGACGAAGTATGCTGTAAAGTACGGTCGTGTGTACGCGGCATAAGCCATTTAGTAACTCCCATTCATTCTATGAATAGAAGTCACAGGTTGGCTGAGAGTGTCAGCTGACTGTTTTCAGCCAATCAGAGGCTCCACTGGGAGATCGACGTTGGAACACAGACTTTGGGGTTAAACCATTCAAGAACGGTTTAATTCCATAAAGTAAGTCAGCGCTCAGAGACCTCCTGACACCATAAAAACTTCATTTTGATGAAGTCGTTACGGTGCCTAACTGTTCCTTTAACATTTTTAGTCTTATAACAGTTAGCTAAAAATATTTGATTATTTATGTTCGAATGTATCCTACGTGTTGTTACCATGCAATCTTTTACTGTTCTAAATTGTTAATTTATATTGTTATTGTTAAACCAAAATTCATTGGTAAGAATAAAATACAAAATATGCATTGAAAAGTTTTTTCTCTATCTTATCTTCTTAACATTTGGTAGTCATAACCCCAAAAATTCTAAGAAGTATCTTTTTTTTTATCTCATCAAGAATTGTGAGAAATAACGTATATATCATACAATCATTCTATAAACACATACCACATACACTGCATATATAATTGGAGGAAAATATGCTTATAAAATAGTTTACAATTTGCAAATAAAAAAAAAAATATGCCCCCGGATTTCATTTGAAAAATCTGGTCACTTTACCTTAAAAGAGAAGTTTTTTTTTTTTTTTTTTTAATAATCATACTTACCTAGGCGGATGCAGCATCAGTCTGATACTGCACCTGTCCCCCGGCACCTCTAACACTGAGAACCGAGCGATATAACACTGCCGATGGCTCGATTCTCACAGCTCCCCGAACAGAAAGCTGCTGATTGACTGTTAGTAGCTCTCTGCTCTACCCCCCACGCTCACTGGAGCACTGTGCTGTGGAGGGGGCAGGGGCAGCCGGCTCGGGCTCTCAGCGACTTGCTCAGAAGCTGAGCCGGATGCTGGTCCAGGCACGTGGGGGGATCCCGACTTCCATTGTCACAATCTAGCCCGTGCCTGGATTGGCTCTGTGAAGTCAGCAGACAGCGGACTTCAGCCCGCTGTCTGCTGAAAACGGGTGACAGGAGTGCAGAACGAACTGCACTCCTGTGATCCACAGGAGAAATACAGCCAAGCAAGCTTTGGCTGTACTTTTCCTTTAAAGCATCTCTAAAATTGCTGCTCTCAGCCAAATGGAATGTATGAATGGGCAATGGGCTGCAAAATGCAGGCCACAATATGAAGTAACTTAGCAATTTATAGTGAAGCACAGATAGCGTTGCCAGATGTTATTCAGTTAGGGTTTATATTTATTTTAGGTTAATCGCTTTCACAAGTAGATCTAAGAAACAATAAAAAATGTTTCCCTTCAGATTTGTATGTGTACAAGGATTATTTAACTACGCAAGGAGATAAGCAATCCAGAGAAATATAGATGGGAAAAAATTGTGCTGGAAATTATGTGGAGAAATACAGAAAGAGCTGTAGATAGTGATGACAGACAAGTCTGATGAATGCACTTAATTTCAGGTACAGTGGAGTCGATAACCCCTTGTGACATGTATGTTTAATATGAAAACAAATTCTGCACCCTAGACAGCTAGAAGCAACAGCTCTGTAAATTGTACCAGAAAACAGATCTATATACCCAACACCGGCACTGAAACATTATCCGACATGTATGCGGGCCTGGGTTTTATCATGACATAAAGCTGCAATGTCTCCACGGCTTACTTCTTCGTGACTGCAGACTCCAGAGTCTATTGTTATTCTGAGCACTGGTTTCACATACCTCTGCAAAAAGCAAAGGATTATAATCAGTACTGCTGTCCAGTGCATCACAACATAAAGAGACCCTTTTAAAAATAAAATCATAGCAGCAGACATCGATGAGTTTATCATCCATAAATATTCACAGGTACAAATTAAAATATAGATTATTCCATGCTGAGGTGGTAAAGTTGTATTAATAAAGCACATACTACACAATTGTGATACCAATTACAAAAAAAATGTAATAATCAGAGCAGCGCTAAATAAATAAATGAATGTCAACCATTTCATAAGTTAGCATAGTTCATAAAAATGTAATAATTAATAAAAAATTAGCAAAGTTCATATAGGTAGTCCTCCAAATCTACCACCTAGTAGCGTGCAAAAAACACAAACAAGTCTTTTAGAAAAATCTCATGTTGTCATCAAAGTGTCTTCCCTCTCCTGTGAGTAACAAGTGCTGCCACCACTAATCACCAATATAAAAGCCTCTTAGCACACTGCCAGAACCATTAAATTATAAATGGTCAGAATAATCCTCCACATACGGTCTCTTGGCTCAATCCAACCATTACACACGGATCACCTCCACCATAGTGAAAGGCCGCCAATGGAATAATAGAACGGTGGAAAAAATCATTGTGAAATAGTAAAGCACTCCACTTTATTAAAAGCGCTGGTAGTGCAAACCACAGCAGCATCTAATAAAAAATATCAGGAACACCACAAAGATCCAATGTAGAAGGCTGTACGGACCCTGCTGGACTCTAGATGGTAGGCGTGTGTATTAACGTCATGCCGTAATTCATGCCCAAAGCGTTTCATCAGAAATGACTTCGTCTGGGGACTGGCCTTCACAAGTAAAAACCTTATTTGGATCCATGAAAGATAAAGGTCAAGTGAACCTGTACTGCATTTTATACTTTAAAAGTACACGTTCACAAAACCTTCATCTTCCAATCATTAAAAGCAACCCCAGCACCCCCAATTTCCCTGTCAATATTCAATACCCCCATAACTAGTCAGGACTGCAGTCCCAGCATCCCTTCTGCTAGCCCCTCCATCTGCAGAATTCACCTACCTGACTTTGTCCCCACAACCTCAATTATAATCAATAAATATATGGCTACCTTGAGAGAAAACTATATTTGTTCCTACAGCATTTGTTTTTGTGTGGCGCCTTACTTTGCCTATCAATCTTTCTCGCTATATATACAGTATCTCACAAAAGTGAGTACACCCCTCACATTTTTGTAAATATTTTATTATATCTTTTCATGTGAGAACACTGAAGAAATTTCACTTTGTTACAATCAGGGGCGTTGCTAGGTTGCAAAAAGACCAGGGGCTTCAGCCCGAAGTCTGAGTCCGGCACCGGGGGGGTGTTACCTACCTGACGCACACTGACCTACCTGATGCGCACTGACCCATCTGACATACACTGACCTACCTGATACATACACTGACCTACCTGACACATACGCTGACCTACCTGACACATACACTGACCTACCGTCAAATGAAGCCACCGTGCCCTATCAAATACAGCCACCGTGCCCCATCAAATGCAGCCATTGTGCCCATCAAATGCAGCCGCCACTGTGCCCCATCAAATGCAAGAAAATCAGCACCCATTGTACATCTGATTGAATATTACTTATTTGGGAGGGAGAGAGAAAGAGAGAGAAAGAGAGAGAGAGAGAGAGAGAGAGAGAGAGAGAGAGAGAGAGAGAAGGGGGGAGGAAGAGAGAGAGGGGGAGGAAGAGAGAGAGGGAGACACCATAAGCACCTTAATAGCTTTATCTTCTCTTCTGTCCCACTTCCAGTCACCACGGCCTTTACTCCTGCTGGCTGCTGCCCATACACACAGCGTGAGGGAGGAGTGAGCGTCGCCGCGCCGACTCCATACAAGGTCCCGCAATGGCTGCATTACACAGCAGGAAAAATGAGCCCACTACCGCTGCTCACACTCGGGGCTATTGAGTCCACATTCGGGGCTCCAGCCTCAATAGCCCAGTATTAACGACACCTATGATTACAATGTAAAGTAGTGAATGTACAGCTTGTATAACAGTGTAAATTTTCTGTCCTCTCAAAATAACTCAACACACAGCCATTAATATCAAAACCGCTGGCAACAAAAGTGAGTACACCCCTAAGTGAAAATGTCCAAATCGCACCCAAAGTGTCAATATTTTGTGTGGCCACCATTATTTTCCAGCATTGCCTTAACCTTCTTGGGCATGGAGTTCACCAGAGCTTCACAGGTTGCCACTGGAGTCCTCTTTCACTCCTCCATGACATCATAGAGCTGGTGGATGTTAGAGACCTTGCGCTCCTCCACCTTCTGTTTGAGGATGCCCACAGATGCTCAATAGGTTTGGGTCTGGAGACATGCTTGGCCAGTCCATCACTCTTACCCTTAGCTTCTTTAGCAAGGCAGTGGTCGTCTTGGAGGTGTGTTTGGGGTCGTTATGTTAGAATACTGCCCTGCGGTCCAGTCTCCAAAGGGAGGGGATCATGCTCTGCTTCAGTATGTCAAAGTACATGCTGGTATTCATGGTTCCCTCAATGAACTGTAGCTCCCCATTGCACTCATGCAGCTCCAGACCATGACACTCCCATCACCATGCTTGACTGTAGGCAAGACACACTTGTCTTTGTACTCCTCAACTGGTTGCTGCCACACATGCTTGACACCATCTGAACCAAATAAGTTTATCTTGGTCGTATCTGACCACAGGACATGGTTCCAGTAATCTATGTCCTTAGCCTGTTTGTCTTCAGAAAACTGAGACGACAGCCATGCAGACCAATTTGATGCAGTGTGCAGCTTCAACCTCTGCAGCAATGCTGGCAGCACTCATACGCCTATTTCCCAAAGACAACCTCTGGATATGACGCTGAGCATGTGCACTCATCTTCTTTGGTCAACCATGGCTAGACCTGTTCTGAGTGGACCCTGTCTTGTTAAACCACTGTATGGTCTTAGCCACTGTGCTGCAGCTCAGTTTCAGGGTCTTGGCAATCTTCTTATAGCCTAGGCCATCTTTAAGTATAGCAACAATTCTTTTTTCAAGATCCTCAGAGAGTTTTTTGCCACGAGGTGCCATATTGAACTTCCAGTGACCAGTATGAGAGAATGAGAGCGATAACAACAAATTGAACATACCCGCCTCCCATTCACACCTGAGACCTTGTAACACTAACAAGTCACATGACACCAGGGAGTGAATATGGCTAATTGGGCCAATTTGGAGATTTCACTTAGGGATGTACTCACTTTTGTTGCCAGTGGTTTAGACTTTAATGGCTGTGTGTTGAGTTATTTTGAGGGGACAGCAAACGTACACTGTTATACAAGCTGTACACTCACTACTTTACATAGTAGCAAAGTGTCGTTTCTTCAGTGTTGTCACATGAAAAGATATAATAAAATATTTACAAAAATGTGAGGGGTGTACTCACTTTTGTGTATAATATTGCAGATTACCAATTCTTAGATATGGTGACTTCAATATTTCTTTTTTTTTTAAGGCTTTACCCCGGTTATCTGGTGATCTGGCCATGTTGTTTTTCGAAAGAACAAGCTCTCTTGCAGATATAGCAGTCATAAGACAAACCATTTAGCACTGCCATGGGTGCTTACAGTGATTAACTTTTATTTATTTTTGTAAAATCTTTATACTGAACGAAAAAAAACGATTGCTGTAACTGTTTATAAAGTGTGAGCTGGAGTTTGGCTTTAACTTGTTAGTGTAAAAATCTAGTAGTTCATCTAAAACTCCCGTCCCGCAGACTGACAACGCTGCTGTCCAAAGGTGCCCCCTGTGCTCCTTCATCCAGAGCGGGGACATTCTAATACAGGAGGTATGTTACTGGCCAGAGGAACAGACAGGGGAGACAGGGGGGAGGCCGGGATCTGGGGGTCCCCATGTTGAGGGCATGTGGCACGGTACGGTTCAGGAGGTGGACCACTCTCTTGTCCCCCCTCTTTTCCTGCGACCTGCCAGGTTGCGTGCTCGGATAAGGGTCTGGTATGGATTTTGGGGGGACCCATGCACCATTTTTTTTTCATTTTTCACGGATTTTGGGGGGACCCCACGCCATTTTAAAAAAAAAATTGGTGCAGCATTCCCCTTAAGTTCCATATCAGTCCTGAAGGGACTAGTATGGATTTTAGGGGGGACCCCACAAAAGAATTTATTTACATTTTGGTTCGGGGTTCCCCTTAATATTCATACCAGACCCAAAGGGCCTGGTAATGGACGGGGGGGGGGGGATCCTATGCTCTTTTTTTCAATGAGTTTTATCTATATTGCCAAAACCCGACAATTCACAGCTGCGATCAGTTTTCAATGACAATTTTTCCTTTAGAAATGTAATTTTGCTGCGGTACTGTTCTAAAGACGGGAAAAATGCGCCACTTTATAGGCATATTATAGACACCCCCCAGGCACGATATTTAAAGGAATATTTCATTTTTATTGTTTCACTTTAAGCATTAAAAAAAATCACTGCTCCTGAAAAAACGTCCGTTTTAAAAAAAAAAATTTGCATTGATACATGTCCCCTGGGGCAGGACCCAGGTCCCCAAACACTTTTTGTGACAATAACTTGCATATAAGCCTTTAATATGAGCACTTTTGATTATTCATGTTCATGTACCATAGACTTTAACGGTGTTCGTGTGCCGGATTTTTTGCCTGTTCGCATGTTCTGCTGGGAACCGAACAGGGGGGCGCTCGGCTCATCCCTACTGTATAACATGCTTTAAGAGTACAGGATCAGGTTTTTTTTTTTTGGGGGGGGGGTTAACAAACGCTTTAATTGCTTTGAATGCAAAAATAGAGCTTTGTAGACCTATTACAGAGAATCTATATAGTGTTTGGTCTGGGTTCTGTTGAGTCTTTTTGACACATTGGGATTACTAGCACAGAGTCTGGATGTCCCTAGAAAGAAATACATTTACAATGTTGCCATGTACATAACACTGTTTACTGGTGAGCCAATGTATCACAGTGAGAATGTTAGGCCATGATGCATCTGGAAACATAACAATGCCACCCAAACACTCACTAAAACGTTATTACATTATGCATGTGGATCACCGCAAGGCTGCAAGTGTTTCATTCTGACACGACTGAAATGTTACAAGCAGCACGAACACAATTTCCTGAATATACAGGGACAATTACTGTGTATGGATAGTTTTCCATGTTACTGTAAATGAACAATAGCTGGGGAGTCACAGGCTGTGTGGCCCATCCAGACTTGCTTACAAAAATATTCAAATGTGATGGAAATAAATCTCTATATGATTATAAACATTGCAAGGATTTTAGCAAACCTTACAGGAGATCCTTGCTTGCTTGTGTTCTCTAGATATTGAGGTATTATGCCAGTGCACTCATTCAGAATGGTTGTCAAGTTTTACAATGGTCTCACCAAAGATGAACCCAGAACAGAAAGCCTAAGAACATTAGTTCAAACATTTCTGGAACTCGCGGTTGGCCACACAAGTGAGACTGCTGCACAAAAAAGTAGCTGAATACTGTACCACACAAACTCTATAAAAGTAATAAAAGTGTGCTATCTCAAACAAATATCATTTGAATGAAAAAATGACATATTATTCCTCAATCTTGCTTTGTGTTGGATATCTACTACCACATATACATACACATGTTCCAAGTGCAGAATAACTGTGCAAAAATGCATGTAATAAAGTGCAAATATAGTGCAAAGACAATTTTCATATGATACACATTTCTTATAAAGTGCAAAAAATCAACAAAATAAATGACCATATGATGTGATCCAAAATTTCATATGCGGGAAAATAAATTCTAACTAAAAACAAAAACAAAAAACGACAGTCCAAGTAAAGTCCATCCAGGTGCAAAAGGAAAGTGCTACTGTGCTAACCACTGCTGTAAGTGAATTGCTTAACCACTTCAGCTCTAGAAGGTTTAACCCCCCCTTTTATGGCGAGGCCATTTTTTGAGATACGTCACTGTGTTATTACATGTTATTTTAACTGACAATTGCGCCGTCATGCGAAGCTGTACCCAAAAAAAATGTATGTCATTTTTTTCCCACAATTAGAGCTTTCTTTTGGTGGTATTAAATCACCTTTGCGGTTTTTATTTTTTGCACTTTAAACAAAAACAGACTGACAATTTTGAAAAAAAAAATAGGATTTTTATAACAGCTTACCTGTAAAATCCTTTTCTTGGAGTACATCATGGGACACAGAGCACCATAGTAATAACTATATGGGTTACAGGCCACCTTTAGGTGAATGGACACTGGTATAACCAAAAGGAAACAGGAAGTGCCCCTTCCTATATAACACCTCCCATACCGGGAGTATCTCAGTTTTTGTAGCAAAGCAATACATACACATATCCCAAAAAGAGGGGAGGGACCTCTGTGTCCCGTGATGTACTCCAAGAAAAGGATTTTACAGGTAAGCTGTTATGAAAATCCTATTTTCTTTATCGTACATCACGGGACACAGAGCACCATAGTGATAACTATATGGGATGTCCCAAAGCAATGCCACCTGAGGGGAGGGATACACAAAGCAAATAGCCGCCGCCAGGCGTGAGGACCCATACTGCTGCCTGCAGCACACTGCTCCCAAAGGCGGTGTCCTCCTGCCATCTTACATCAATTTGATAAAATCTTGTGAATGTATGTACTGACGACCAAGTAGCGGCCTTGCAAATCTGAGCCACAGAGGCTTGGTGATGCACTGACCATAAAGCACTGACTGCCCCAGAAGAGTGCGCTTTAATCCAAAAGTGAGGAACCTTTCTTTTCAGGCCATAGGCCTGACTAATCACCCGACGAATCCACTTAGCAACAGTAGATTTTGATGCTGCCTGACCCCTTCTATGGCCTTTTAGCAACACAAACAAAATATCAGTTTTCCGTATCTGAGCAGTCGCTTTAATTGCTCTCAGTACATCGAGAAAATGTAATAATTTTTCTTCTGCAGAACGAGGTTCTGGGCAAAAGGAAGGTAAGGAAACAATTTGATTCAGATGAAAAACATACACTAACTTTGGCAAAAAGGTTAGGTGTGGGCGCAGCACAACCTTATCCTTGTGAATGATTAAGTATGACTCTTTACAGGAGAAAGCAGCCAATTCTGATACTCTTCTTGCAGAGGTTATCGCAACTAGGAATACCAATTTCCTTGTCAAAAGGATCAAAGGAATATTCTGTATAGGTTCAAAGGGTTGTCTTTGCAACACTGACAAAACCAGATTCAAATCCCATAGGCACAAGGGTATTCTAACTGGCAGAGTTATCCGAGTTACCCCTTGTATGAATGCCTGGACTAAAGAATGAGAAGCAAGCGGCTTTTTAAAAAACACTGCCAAGGCCGAAATCTGACCCTTGATTGTACTCAAGGCCAGCTTAATTTCTACTCCAAATTGTAGAAAGGCCAGAATTCTTCCTATGACATACTTAAGAGGATGCCAACCCTTGGTTTACACCAAGTGACATAGGCCTTCCAGACCCTGTAATAAATGGTCCTGGACGCCGACTTTCTGGCATTAATCAGGGTGGTTACTACTGAACCTGAAAGCTCCCGATTTTTTAGAATGTGGGCTTCAATAGCCACACCATTAAATTTAGCGTTTGTCAGGCAGGATGGAATACCTGTCCCTGTGACAGCAGGTCCGGACGAGTTGGAAGAGTCAAAGACTCCCCTACTGCCATTCTCACGATCCCTGCATACTAGGGTCTTCTGGGCCACTAGGATTACCGGCTTCCCTTCTTCCCTGATCCTGTGAAGCAGCCGTGGTAGCAGCTGAACTGGAGGGAATGCATAAATCAGTGAAAACTGATTCCACAGGGTCACTAACACATCTACTCTGAGTGCAAGTGGATCCCTTGTTCTCGCCACAAAGTTGTCCAACTTCTTGTTGAACCTGGACGCCAATAGATCTACGTCCGGTGTACCCCATCTTTGGCATATGGCCAAAAAGACATCGGGATGTAGAGACCATTCTCCCAGCAACAACTGTTGAAGGCTCATAAAATCTGCCCGCCAATTTTCCACTCCTGGAATGTAAACTGCAGATACAGTAGGCAAGGAACATGTCTGCCCAAGACAGAATATGGTCCACCTCCCTTTGGGCAGCATGGCTTCTGGTGCCCCCTTGGTGATTGATATAGGCCACTGCTGTGGCATTGTTGGATTGTATCCTGACAGGAGCATTCCGCAACCTGGACGTCCAGGCTATTACAGCTAGATGTACTGCCCGAATCTCTAGGATATTGATGAGCAAGGTCTTCTCGGACTCTCACCACTTCCCTTGAACAGTGGTCTCTTCTAGAACTGCTTCCCAGCCCCATAGGCTGGCATCTGTTGTTACTACTTTCCAGGAAACTGGAATGAAGGATTTCCCCTTCTGTAGATTCCTGGTTATCAATCACCAGTTGAGACTCTGGCGTACTTTTGGAGCCAGATTCATTGGAGGATCTAAGGCTTGGATCCGTTTGTTCCAAGCAGACAGAATGCTGTGTTGCAACAGTCTTGAATGAAACTGGGCATAGGGGACAGCTTCAAAGGAAGCTACCATCTTCCCTAGTAATCTCATGCAAAGGCGAATGGAAGGACCTTTCTTTGCCTTGACCGCCTGGACCAGCTCTTTTAGAGCATTGTAAAAGAAAAAGAGCCCCAAGGCTAACGCTGCGCTGGTTAATAATAAACAACTGAAGTGAATACAAATTTTAAAATAAAATATAAATATAAAGCAGCCAGCACCTAAAGTTCAATACCAAAAACTTCAAATAAGATGAATAACAAAGTGAGTGCAGCGCTAATAATGATGTAAAAATGATTGTGATATTAATGTGATAAAAAATTGAATAATCAATAAATAAGTGATAAATTCATTAAACAATTAATTAATAAGAAGAAAAAAAGAAAAGAAAATTGATTTCCCAAAAAAAAGAAAAAATATTCAAAAAAGAAAAAAGAAAAACCAAAGCAGCGTCCCATAGTATTCGATGAAAGAGTCAATGCAAAATTAGCCTCAAGAGGATAAAAGATGAATTGCAGGAGAAAGAAGTTGTCGCCCAGCACAGGGAATTAACAGTCTCCCCAAAACTTATAGGTGTCCGGACCAGCCAATGTTCTATTGTTACTCAAAGATAAAAAATAAAAACTCCCATGGTGCAGCATATCAATTCAGATAATTTATTAAAAGAAGAGTTTGCACTTACAGGAGCGAGGTGTCATAACAGGCGGTTGTGTCACATAAAAGCTGCGGTGTCTCTATTAGCTTCTCCCTATTTCCTAGAGCATTCGTCTCACCACCGTCGCTGAAGAATAGCGTAATGACGTCACCATTGGAGGCTCCACCCTACGCGTTTCGTCACGAGTGGACGTTTTCTGGGGATTGGCCAAAGGACAATCATTGAATACTATGGGACGTTGCGTTAGTTTTTCTTTTTTCTTTTTTGAATATTTTTTCATTTTTTTGGGAAATCAATTTTCTTTTCTTTTTTTCTTCTTATTAATTAATTGTTTAATGAATTTATCACTTATTTATTGATTATTCAATTTTTTATCACATTGATATCACAATCATTTTTATATCATTATTAGCGCCGAACTCACTTTGTTATTTATCTTTTAGAGCGTTGACCTTTGCCTGAGGCAAGAACACGCTTTCCTGGGTTGTGTCTATGACCAGGCCCAAATACTGCAGCCCTCTTACCAACTGTAAGAATGATTTCTCTAGACTGAGAATCCAACCCAGGTGTCTCAGATAACTGATTGATCTGGACACCCCTTGATTTAAAGCTGCTATTGACTGATCTACCAGTAGCAGGTCATCAAAGTATGCTATTACCGCTATACCCTGGCCCCTTAGTCTTGCCAGGGCTAACACTTTTGTAAACTGTCGGGGAGCGGTGGCTCTGCTCTACCGCAAACCCGCAGAAACTTCTGGTGAGCGGGAAATATTGGCACATGTAGATACGCATCCTTGATATCTATGGATGCTAGAACCTTTCCTCCCCATAAGATGGAAACAACTGACCGAATCGACTCCATTCGAAAGGAGTGGATTTTTAGGAAGTGATTCAGATTCCTGTGATCTAGAATGGGTCTGACTGGGTTTTGGTACCATAAAGAGATTTGAATAAAACCCCATGTCCCTCTCTTCTGAGGGAACCTCTATTATCACTCCCTGACACAATAATCAGTCCAGTGCCAGAAATAAGGATTTTTTCTTTACTGGGTCCTTGGGAAAGTTTGACTTTAGAAAACGCGATGGTAGAAACTCTTGGAACACTAGTTTGTAGTCTAGGGCTACTAAAGAGAGGACGCACTTGTCTTGGATTTCCTCTTGCCAAGTTTCTGAAAACCATCGCAGTCTTCTCCCCACTCGATCGAGCGGGGGCGCCCCTTCACAAGGAAGCCTTGGGACTCTGTTTTGTGGACTTCTGACTCCAGGGCTTTCTGTAGCCCTGTGTCTGGTTATGAGGCTTACCCTCTGCCCCTGACGGTGGAGGCCGTCAAGACTGCCTGGAGGCTGTTGCCCCAGACATCTAAGGAGAAGGTTACAACCTTTGTCGATGAAATGGAAACCCAGTCAAGAGCTTCTTGCATGGTAACTCAGGTGACCAATTCTTTAGCCACAGAATCCTGCACATATGTATCAACATGAGAGCAAGGAGAGACGCCTGATGGATAGAATCCTTGATAGCGCCCACTGCAAAGTTTGAGCAGGAACTTTTTAAATAACCTGCTTGAATTCATCCCGAAGGGATTGACAGGTGCATATTGCTGCCACTGCAGGTCCTGTTCACAGAGGAGATAGCCACATCTACCGCTGGCAAATCCCATCTCTTTGAGAACTTTTTCTCCATAGGGAAAAAAATCTTTTAGCAGGAGAAAACTGCTTATCTGGGTGATCCCGATCAGCATAAATCAGTTGCTACAGTGACGGGTGCATAGGTAAAGCATGAGAACCCTGTAGGGGTTTTAGCGAACCCGAAGAGGAGAAGGAAACATCCTCCACCCCTACAGTAGGCAACTTATATCTAGCACGAACCAAGTCTGTAAGGGATTGGATTAGCAATTTCTGAGGTTGTGAAGTTGAGAAAGGTTCTTCAGATGCTGAATCCTCAGAAGAGGAGTCACCTGAACCTCCTTCTCTCAATGGCACCCCAATATCATCTGCCCATTGTTGCTCCAAAACTGGAAGGTCAAGGGCAGGAGAAGGGGGGTCTGCTGCATTTTCTCACCTCCTGGGAGGAAGACGCTAACATCTCGGCTTTTTTTCCTTCCAAACCAGCCATAGCCAAAGCCAAATCGTCCTTAGTGACGTATGCAGAGGCTGGGACGCTGGAGGTAGCCACCATGCCTGTGAGACAAAATAGCTCAGATTCGCCAGATGCTCCAGGTCTTTCAGGGGAGGATGGAACTGTGGGAATGCAACAAGGAGCCTCAGGCTCTGACCGCAGCGACTTTGCACCCCCCCTGATGAATTTCCCCTCCTGGGGGAAGACATAGTCCTAAGCACAAAAAAAGCAGAGGTACTAAACAAAGTACATCTACTGCCGAGCCTTAGTCTAGCAATTACATAACATGCTGCTATAAATGCTCAGTCTCAATGCTGAGTAAATTGTGCCCCTTAAAAATGGCTGTATCCATACTAGAGGTCGACCGATTTATCGGCCGTATCGGCCGATATTTGACGTTTTTTATTTAATCGGCATCGGCCGATTGTGCTGATAAAAAAGGCCGATTATACTTGCAAATGACTTCTGTAATAGAAGTCAATGCAAGTTGCCTGAAGTCTTCTGTGAAGCGACTTCTCTCCTTCTCTGGGCAGCCTGCCAAATCTGATAAAAAGAACCTGAAGAGATACAATGTTTACACTTATCAATGGACTGAATTCTGTGTGTAGAAGCTCTCAGTTTAACCATTTAAAGACTAAATCTTTTCTGACAATTGTTGCTTACAAGTAAAAATCCTGTATTTTCTGCTAGAAAATCACTTCAAACCCCCAAACATTATATATATATATTTTTTTAGCAGAGACCCTAGGGAATAAAATAGCGGTTGTTGCAATATTTTATGTCACACGGTATTTGCGCAGCGGTCTTTTAAACGCAATTTAAAAAAAAAAAATACACTAATGAATTTTAAAAAAAACTAAGCAGTAAAGTTAGCCCATTTTTTTCATCCAAAAGTTTTGATTACCTGTTTTTGTGTATTTAATATTTAAGATATAGTTTTTTTTGTTTTTTTTGTATCTAAATTATACATACAAGTGTACTGACTGGAGTTTTGTTTTGTTTAATAAATGTTTAAATGTAAAAAAATTACTGTATCACTTATTACTTAAGGTTGCTTTCACACTGGAGTGGGCATGCGTTGATGGTAACACACTGCTAGTTTTAGCGGCGCTTTATCATCATTTTAGCGGCGCAATTCGGCTGCTAGTGGGGCGCTTATAACCCAGCTAGCGGCCAAGAAAGGGGTTAAATGCGCCGCTGCCGAAACGCTTTGCAGGCGCTTCGGCAGCGGTGAGCATTCATTTCAATGGGCAGGAGTGGTGGAGCAGCGGTATGCACCGTTCCAAAGATGCTGCAGGACTTTTTTTTAACATCCTGCCAGCGCATCGCCTCAGTGTGAAAGCACTCGGGCTTTCACACTGAGACTGCATGGGAGCCGTTTTGCAGGCATTTTACAGGCGCTATTTTTAGCCCAAAAGCACCTGAAAAACCCCCCAGTGTGAAAGGGGTCTAACTGTTAGATTTTATGAGATGAAGGGAAGAAAAAAAAAATCGGCCTAACACAGGGCTTGACAAATTTGCTTGGAATCTAGGAGCCAGCTAAAAAAGTTAGGAGCCAGGTTTTTTTTTTTTTAAACGACCGACAAAGCTTTATTTTCAATATAAAAATTAACCAATCTTAAATTTACACAGAGACGACTAGAACTAATGTGACTGCTTTTATTTCCTGCCATGCAGGGACACAAGACCACCATATTCTCGCTAAGGATCCAATCAGGTCCGCCTGAAAAACTGACAGGCGAACCTGATCAGACAGCCCGTGTGAAAGGGGCCAAGCAGGGAGGTGACAAATAATAAATTCATTTTAATTAACCACTTCCTTCCCGCAGGACGAATATATACGTCCTGTCTTTGAAGAGAAATACCGTAGTTATGGTAGAAGCTACCATAACCCGGTATCTTCTTCAAGAGCCGGCGGTTCTCTTTCAGATAAAAGTGGTCTCTGCAGCAGATTAGCAGCGAGATCACTTTTATCGGCGGCAGGAGAGGGCCCCCCCTATCGCCACGATCGTTAGAGCGAGAGCAATAATCCTAGTCCTGGACCTCCTCTGTAACTCAAAACATGTAACCTGTAGAATTTTTTAAACGACGCCTATGGAGATTTTAAAGGGTAAAAGTTTGTCGCCATTCCACGAGCGGATGAAATTTTGAAGCGTGACATGTTGGGAATCAATTTACTCGGCGTAACATTATCTTTCACAATATAAAAAAAATTGGGCTAACTTTACTGTTTTCTTATTTTTTAATTAAAAAAAGTATTTTTTCCAAAAAAAGTGCGCTTGTAAGTCCGCTGCGCAAATACGGTGTGACAGAAAGTATTGCAATTACCGCCATTTTATTCTCTAGGATGTTAGAATAAAAAATATATATAATGTTTGGGGGTTCTAAGTAAAGGGAAGGAGATGAGCAGGCAGTGAAAACAGGTAGGGAAAGCTCCATTAGCATTGGTGGATGTCTTGTCATACCAACGGCCACCACCAGAGGGCGCCCGATTGCAGAAGGAACCAGGAACCATAGGACTGCAGTAGGCCGCAAAGCCGGGGCCTCAATTACCGGCGCGGCCCAGCGCGATCGCGGCGGGAGGGGGGGTGAGTGTCGAACGGACACAGGATGCCCCAGGCGCCAGGTCGCTAATTCTAGTCGCAAATGCGACCTGGCGCCCGGGTTTTGACGAGCCCTGGCCTAACATATCAGCCCAAAAAAATCGGCATCATATATCGGCCATCGGCCACCGCGATTTCTAAATGTCGGCATCGGTCAGAGAAAAACCCATTTCGGTCGACCTCTAATCCACACACCCATACAGCTTACATACCATTTGTGTGCTCTGTGTCCCTTCGTCAGCCAACCAGACACTTCCAGAGTGCAAACTTTTTAAGCCAGTGAGCTATTTTTTTATTTCCTTTCCCTCAGCAGGGGGGAACCTGACCTCTCTGATGGTGGATGGTCCCCCCAAAACCCTCTGATGGCTGACAGAGCAGGAGTAAATAGCAATGCTGCGCAGAAGCCTTTGCTGACACTTGAGCACACACAGGGGAAGTATGGAATGTTGGAGCTAGGTATGTGCTTTTACATTCTCTAGTGGCTAAACAAAGGCAAGGCAAGCATACTCACACCAGAAAGACCAAGTGAAATATAAAAATATACATTCCTTGTAATCTTTCTGACTTACCTGATCCTGCCGCAGGACTGCTGGAAATTATCACAGACAGATCCAGCCTTCACTCACGGCCGGCGGGCCATGTCATGCCAGACCTTCAAGGACCGGACCCCCTTTTACGGGTCCACTCCCTTGGACCTGTACAGCATCCCGCCGGAGATCTCTTTGGCTGTATCAACATGACCAAGGTGCCAGGTCCCAGGGTCCAGCTCTCAAAGAGAAGCATTGCAGGCAAAAACCTTGTTTCTTCTTTCACGAGGCTGGGTACCATCGTTTGGCTTTCAAGCATTTTAGATGGATACATTTGCACAGCTCCTTGATCCTGTCAGGAATTACTTAGTGGAGCTCTCTTAGCATTTCATCAACCGTGACCAACACCTGCTTGTACTGTGGAAAGGCAGAGATATGTGTTCCTGATTAGCAGAAACACAAGATCACTACCTTTCCTTGTCACAGATTTCCTTGTTTATATAGGCAGATCGCCGTTCTGCCTGTGTCATGAACGATCGCCGGGTGCCGGCGGTCATCGATTCTGCCGGAACTGCTGATTGGCCCCCGCTGTGTCAAACACAGCGGGAGCGGGTCGCCGGCTGGCCACGCATGCGTCCCAGACTCAGAAAAGAAGAAACACGTACAGGTACAAGAGCTGCCGTCCCATGGAATATGTACGTGGGGCAGTCGGCAAGCAGTTAAAGTGGTTGTAAAGCAGAAGGTTTTTATCTTAATGTATTCTATGCATTAAGATAAAAAACCTTCTGTGTGCAACAGCTCCCCTCAGCCCCTCTAATACTTACCTGAGCCCCATCTAGTTCCAGTGATGATGTAGGAGTGTCTTGGCTGCTCAGGACTCCCCTCCTCATTGGCTGAGACAGCAGCGCTCCCACTGCTGTCAAAGTCAACTAGCCAATGAGGAAAGGGGGCAGGGCCGGGCCATGGCTTTGTGTCTGAATGGACACAGGGAGCGTCAGCTTGACTCGGGTGCCCCCATAGCAAGCTGCTTGCTGTGGGGGCACTCAACAGAAGGAAGAGGCCAGGAGCTCAGAAGAGGGACCTGAGAAGAGGAGGATCAAAACCATTGCACAGAGCAAGTAAGTATAACATGTTTGTTATTTTTAACTGAAAAAAATTAGACTTTGATATCATCACCGTGCTTGTGAAGAAAAACAAGCTGCTTACCATAACATAAGATCACACAAAGGGGATCAAAAACACTTAGGAATATTCTCCTTACAGAGAGCCGCAGCTTGCTCCTGAGTGGTTCCAAGATGTCCTAATGTATTCCACCTTCTAGCTCCAGCAAATGCCACACAGTGCTGACAGTGCACCCACTGCTCACCAATATATTTGCATCCCACACCCCTATAATCCTGTCACTGCACATTGATCCCCTGTGTGACACGTCCTCACCCTTTACACCCAGCACACTCTTATAATAACAAAGGGACAGTCCTTTACAATGATCTCACCAAGAACAGTAAATCTAAGAACCCTAACAGCCGGGAGAGCAGCCCATCTAGTAAAGGTGGTGAGGGGAGTGCAGGTAGGCCTAGACAGTTGGTGGTTATAGGGGATTCTATAATCAGAAGGACTGATAGAATAATTTGTCGCCAGGATCGCCTCAACCGAATGGTTTGCTGTCTCCCTGGTGCTAGGGTTCGGCATGTGGTGGACCGGGTGGATAAATTACTGGGAGGGGCTGGGCATGACCCAGCTGTCTTGGTCCATGTTGGAACCAATGACAGTATATATGGAAGGTGGAGGCTCCTTAAGAATCAATTTAAAGAACTAGGCTGCAAGTTGAAGGGAAGGACCTCCAAGGTGATATTCTCTGAAATATTGCCTGTGCCATGCGCAACACAGGAAAGGCAGTGGGTGATTAGAGAGCTGAATACATGGCTTAAGACCTGGTGTAGGGAGGAGGGATTTGGGTTTCTAGAGCACTGGGCTGACTTTTCATTGGGGTGCAACCTATATGCTAAAGACGGTTTGCACTTGAATGGAAGGGGGTCTGCTGTGCTGGGGGAGAGGTTTATAGGAAGGCTGGAGGAGTATTTAAACTAGGATTGAGGGGGGAGGGTGAACTAGAATTACATCAAGAAGACAGGTCAGTTAGGGGTCAGACATTAATGGAGGGTGGAATGGGGACAGATGGGGGGAGGGTTATGGCAGGTGACAAGAAATTTCCCATGTTGCAAACAGCCATTGGAAACTGTAGTGCCATTTGTACTACTAAAAAATATATGAAAAACACCAGACCAAAATGTAATAATGCATTAAAGTGTTTGTTCACCAATGCCAGAAGTCTGCCAAGCAAAATAGGTGAGTTGGAAGCTCTGGTGCATGAAGTGAACTATGATGTAATCGGTATTGCTGAAACTTGGCTTCAATCCTCACATGACTGGGCTATTAATATTCCTGGCTATGCACTCTTTCGGAGAGACAGGGTAAAAAGGAAAGGTGGCGGGGTCTGTCTCTATGTGAGAAGTGATCTCAAAGCAAGTGTGAAAGAGGACCTGATTGATGGAGAGTGTGATGAGTCTGAAGCATTATGGGTGGAACTACATATAGATGGGCGTAGTTCAAAGTTAATCATTGGAGTTTGTTATAGACCACCCAATGTTAACGAGGAGGTGGAGACTCAGCTCCTTGCACAGATGCAAAGGGCTGCAAGGGCTGGGACAGTGATAATAATGGGAGATTTTAACTACCCAGAAATTGACTGGAGTAATGGCACTGCTGGGACAGTTAAAGGGCAAAAATTTATAAACCTAGTACAGGACAATTTTATGGTCCAGTTTATTGAGGCCCCAACTAGGAATGAAGCTCTGTTGGACCTGGTAATCTCAAACCATGCAGAGCTTATTACTAATGTGCAGATAAAGGAACACCTGGGTAGCAGTGACCATAACATGATTTCATTTGATGTTAGCTGTAAACAAGAAATACATAAGGGAAAGATAAAAACACTTAACTTCAAGAAAGCAAATTTTCCAAGGATGAGGGCTGCTCTCGAGGACTTAGACTGGGAGGGAATATTGGCAGCGATAAACACAGAACAGAAATGGGAATTCTTAAAAAAGACTGTTTGGGACCTCACTGCAAAGTATATTCCCATGGGCAATAAGTTTAAAAGGCTAAAAAGAAAACCTATGTGGCTCACGGTCAAAGTTAGAAAAGCTATAAACAATAAGAAAAGAGCTTTTAAAAAATATAAAAATGAAGGAACACTAGTGTCATTTAAATGCTACAAAGAATTTAACAGAATATGTAAAAAGGAAATCAAGGGTGCAAAAATTCAAAATGAACGAGAGATCGCAAAAAATAGTAGGACAAACCCCAAAAAATTCTTCAAATATATTAATAGTAAAAAGGTCAGGTCTGAGCATGTAGGCCCTTTACAAAATAATCTAGAGTGGGTGACTGGGGACAAGGAGAAGGCTAATTTATTAAATACTTTCTTCAGCTCTGTGTATACAAAAGAGCATGGGGAAGTTCATGTCCATAATGGGGGTGGTATTGACACAGCCCCCAATGATCCACAATGGCTCAAAAGGGATATGGTCCAGAAATATTTAGACAGAATAAAGGTGAATAAAGCACCTGGACCTGATGGCATCCACCCACGGATCCTAAAAGAATTGAGCTCTGTAATTTCAAAGCCATTGTATCTAATTTTTAGGGACTCATTAATGACGGGAATAGTACCGCTGGATTGGCGCAGGGCGAACGTGGTGCCTATATTTAAAAAGGGATCAAAGTCTTTACCAAGTAACTATAGACCTGTTAGTTTAACTTCTATAGTCGGGAAGATACTGGAGCGTTTAATAAAAGACCACATAGACGAGTTCTTGCTGGAAAAAAACATTTTAAGCAACAGACAGCATGGGTTCATGAAAGACAGAAGTTGTCAGACAAACCTGATTTCTTTTTATGAAGAGGTAAGTAAAACCTTGGACAGAGGGGTGGCTGTGGACGTGGTTTATTTGGATTTTGCAAAAGCGTTTGATACAGTTCCGCACACACGGCTCATGTGTAAGTTAAAGTCTACAGGCTTGGAAATATCAGTTTGTAAATGGATAGAAAACTGGCTAAAAGACAGAATTCAGAGAGTAGTGGTTAATGATTCTTACTCTGAATGGTCTAAGGTTATCAGTGGTGTACCCCAAGGTTCAGTGCTGGGACCCTTACTCTTTAATATCTTTATAAATGATATCGGGTCTGGGATCAAAAGTAACATTTCTGTCTTTGCAGATGACACCAAGCTATGCAGTGGAATAACGTCCTTACAGGATGTCTCCAATTTACAAGCTGACCTCAATGCTCTGTCTAATTGGGCGACTATGTGGCAGATGAGGTTTAATGTTGAGAAATGTAAAGTTATGCACTTGGGGGCTAAGAATATGCATGCATCATACATGCTAGGGGGAGTACAACTGGGGGAATCTGTAGTGGAGAAGGATCTGGGGGTTTTGGTAGATCATAAGCTCAATAATAGCATGCAATGCCAAGCTGCGGTTTCCAAAGCGAGCAAAGTTCTTTCTTGTATTAAGAGAGGTGTGGACTCCAGAGAGAGAGATATCATTTTGCCCCTGTTCAAATCATTAGTAAGACCTCATCTGGAATATGCAGTTCAGTTTTGGACACCAGTTCTCAAAAAGGATATCGGGGAACTGGAGAAAGTGCAGAGAAGGGCAACCAAACTGATAAGAGGCATGGGGGAGCTCAGCTATGAGGAAAGATTAGAGGAACTGAATTTGTTCACTCTTGAGAAGAGGAGAATAAGGGGGGATATGATCAACATGTTTAAATATATAAGGGGTCCATATAGTGAACTTGGTGTTGAGTTATTCACTTTACGGTCAACACAGAGGACAAGGGGGCACTCTTTACGACTGGAGGAAAAGAGATTTCATCTCCAAATACGGAAAGGTTTCTTCACAGTAAGAGCTGTGAAAATGTGGAATAGACTCCCTCCAGAGGTGGTTCTGGCCAGCTCAGTAGATTGCTTTAAGAAAGGCCTGGATACTTTCCTAAATGTACATAATATAACTGGGTACTGACATTTATAGGTAAAGTTGATCCAGGGAAAATCCGATTGCCTCTCTGGGATCAGGAAGGAATTTTTTCCCCTGCTGTAGCAAATTGGAGCATGCTCTGCTGGGGTTTTTTGCCTTCCTCTGGATCAACTGTGGGTATAGTATTGGGTATATTGGATTGTACGTTTTTTTTTTGTTTTTTTTTTATGGTTGGACTGGATGGACTTGTGTCTTTTTTCAACCTGACTAACTATGTAACATTATTCCGAATACCATATTCTCTGCAACAGGCTGCCCAAGGTTGAAGCTGAAATTCAGGCAAACCGCTAAATACATGATAGAAATGTAAATATGGAAGCAGATATACTTGCCATATAATATATCTGTTTATCTAGTCCAGTGATTTACATAGCTCTGCCAGGCAGCTTAGCCAATCTGGTGACCTCATTTTTCTCTACTGCTGTTAAACCTCACAGTTTGGTCAGCTTAATCCCTCCCAGGCTGTGACTGGATAGTGAAGGATTAGCAGTACACTTGTAAGGGATAGGCAGGTGGTACCACCTTCATGTTTCTCTCCTCTCTGGGTGCCAAGTGTGGGTCACATTATAAGAGGGATGGGTTCTTCTGGGCTATGCTAGGCACTTTTTATAAGGTCACTGCCTTCACATGGGGTACCTTGACTTTAACAAATGACTGAACTTAGTTAACTCTCTTGATGGTAATATACACCACTACTTCACTAGTCGCATTTAGGTCAGACACGCAGAGCCGATGCCCTCTCCACCTGACAATAACTCCTCCTGCAAGAGGCTATCCCACCAGCCACATGTATACGCTTATGCCAGGCTGCATAAAAAATGTTGTCTTCATACTCTTGTCTTCATATCCCATTGTGGTGCAACTGACCCAACTGTATGTGGGCTGGTTACTTGCATTACACCCATTTAGTAACTTCAGACTAGGCATAGGAAAAGTTTCAAATGCTTTACTTAAATAACGTGTCATAACAGAAGAACAAAAGCATCAGTCTTTCCCAAACTAATCCCTAACTCAGGCTTGTGGCTGCCCAGTATATCTGTACAGGGCAGAGTCCACTATGGCAGAATTCCAGCCTTGGAGTCTTCGGGAGTTTTGTAGCTCTCAGTGGTTCCGTGCTCTGTAGAGGTTCTTTATTCATTGGTACTCCAGATTCGACAGAAGCCTGTGTGGATGGACCCCCATGATGATGGCTTATCAGGTAATATTTTTATACAGTACAGGACCAGTGGGTCACAACCATGAAAGCCCACCAAGAAAGAGCCGGGAATCATACTAACACTAACCCTACTGGCTGGGGCAGCATAAAACTCAACTTGCCTACACACTGCTCAGCTCATTTCTCTGCTTTGCATGCATCAAGCCTCATAGACTCCTAGTACTGAACCCTTCTCCTCTCAGTCTGAGTAATCCTGAACATGCGATTACAAGATGCCGAGATGTCAAACTCTGGTAGTTACAATAGCTGTATTTAAAAATAAATTTTATAATGAATATATACGTGTATTTATGTGTGTTTTTACATCCACCTGGAATTGAGCTTTAACGTTAGCCTGGAGACTTCTAAGAGAGGCAATGAGACAATTACGGGAGCAAGGGGAAACCCTGACTACAGGATAATAATCATGATGGTTTGGACAATTTTCATAGTATAGAAAGACCATTTTAAATAATATTACATTAGAGCATGGCTTCTATGGCAACTTTATATCTGAAATCAGTTGGTTAACAACAGTGGTGTCTTTTTTATCAAAGCTCTATATTCAATCTTAGTTTTATTGGAAAATTATTGTACAAATCTACATATATTAATGACATAATCATACCATCAAACATCTTATAAATACATTATACAAACTAACATAACCAAAACAAAAAATAACAAACAAAAAAAAAGACAAAAAGGGAGGAAAGATGGCAGCACGTAGACATCATATATTGAAAACGTATTAGGTCGCATTTAGGTTCTACTCTAATTCCCATAAAACCTTCTAGTTTCCTGTTGATTCCCTAAAAGTCCTCCAGGGAGCCCATACCTGACAGCATTTTTCCTATGTATCCAATTAATGTGCTATGAGCGTCTCCATCCTTTCAATATAGTTAATTTCCATTACCCATTCCTTCACCGATGGGGATTGTATTGATCGCCAATGTCGCAGAATAACCAATCTCACTGCTGTCAACTAGAGTCTGAGCAGACTCTTTTTAATATTTTTTTAGGGGCTAGGTAAAATAGATAACAGGGTAATTTGAGATGTATTGGGGACTAGCTCCCTTGTAACTGTAGTATACAACTGCATGATTCTGTCCAAAAAATTATGAATTTGGGGGCATTCCCACTATATGTGTATTGGCGAGCCCTTCGCAGAATGACATCGCTAACATACTGTATGTCAGATGCATCTGGGTATATACGCTGCAGGGATGTTGGGCATTGATACCAACGAGAAATGAGCTTATGGTTTGTCTCTTGGGCTTTAGTTGCCAATGGAAAGCAATGTGTGAGGGTAAATGACTTCTCCCACTCTTCTGCTCCAATTTTAACATTAAGATCACGTGCCCTTTTATTTGTAAATTCTGGGAGTTCAGGATGTTTTTTTGCAATAAGAATCTTTTATATTTCTGATAGGACAGGTTTTGGTTTAGTACTTTGTAACAAAATGGGCTCAACAGATTTAGATCTCTATTAAAAAAATTGTTTAAGGCAGTAGAGGACAAGAATGACAGTTGCTGACAGGGCTTATTTTCTCAAACAATAGGTGCTGGAACTCAACCATGACCCCCCAAAACCCCTCCCCCCACACACACCCTCCAAATCACATCAAATAGTGGGTGTGGTCAGTCAAATTTCACGAACAGTAGGAGGGTCCTAAAGGGGCATTAAATACCAAGATTGCATTACATACAGAGTGCAGAGTTCAGGGGGGTTACACACAGAGTGCAGAGCTTCCACTTGTAAACACAGAAACTGGACTTCTGTGTTTACAAGTGATTGTGGTCAGCACCCCCCCCCCCCCAAGGGTCTGAGCCAGAGGTGGTGGAACTGAGTTCCACCAAGTTCCCCCTGAAAAAAAGCCCTGGTTGCTGATATTCCAACCATTGCATAAGTGAAGGCTGTTGTGTAGGAATTAAGTTCAATATGGGTGGAAGTTTACCCTGACAAAGAATCTGTCTCACTCTTCGGTGAGATTCCGTATTCCACGTAAGAAAATGTATCCGATCTACTGCAGGTGGGAATTGAGGATTGCCAAATAGGGGTGTCATTGGTCCTACTTGTGAAGAGAGCCTGAGCCGCGAAATCATTTTGTACCAGATGCTCAATAAATGAGACTTAAGAAAAGGTAGAGAAGAGGACGTATCTCGATGAATACCACGGAGAGATAAGTCTAACCAAGAAAGTGCCTGGAGATCAAACTGATTCAACCCCTCTTCTATTGATACCCATTGTTTGGTATCCGAATGGTGGAACCAGTTCACTAATCTAGTCAGGACTACCGCAACATTGTAATAATAAAGATCTGGTACACCCGCTCCTCCTTTCGTTTTGGGTAATGTTAACGTTTTCCTATGTAATCTTAATCTCTTGTGCCCCCAGATAAACTTTGTAAAAGCAGATTGTAGAATAGAGAATAAAGATCCAGGAATAGTTTGAAAAAGATACAGAAAGCGGGGTATTATGTCCATTTTCAATATCTTAATCCTCCCGAACCACGAATATAGGTTAGAATCATTTTTTTTTTTTTTTTAATTGACAATATTTATTAAATTTTGATAGTTTCAATACAAAAAATATAAGGCACAAGTACAAGATGGGGGTAAATAAATAAAACAGATAGAGAGGGGGAGGGAAATGGAAAGTAATGATGGATCGACAGACTCCTGTAGATGGCGCGGATGCATCCCACGGTTATCAAACATGAGGCATAGTCGCTTAGTAGAAGGAGGTTGGGATATGGTTCAAGAAGAGTGTAAACATAACACAGTAGTAATACCTATAAGCCTATAGATGGGAGCACATTCGCCGCAGTACAAATCGCATATCAAATCAAATCTCAATCGACAGTTATACATACTATCAGGGTGAAAATTATCCTATTTTTGCTCGGTCTGCGTTTTCCAAAAAAAGAGGAATCATATTTTTTAAGATCTTGTAGAGTTCGTTGTATAAGAGGGATATAATTTGTCGAATATAGATGGGTCGGATCTGAAGGAATATTGATTCCTAAATATTTTAGTGCAGAGGAGCAGAATCTAAACGAAAAATTATTCTTCAGCATCGTCACTTGGTATGGTGAAAGTGACACATTATGAATTTCCGATTTTGATACATTTACCTTGAAATTACTCAAGCCTCCAAAACGCTAAATTTCGGATAGAATAGAGGGCATAGAGATATGTGGATTTGTAACATAGAGTTACAGATCATCAGCGAACAAGGCAAGTTTTATTTCTTGTTGATCTATCCTTATGCCAGCGATAGAGGGGTTTTGTCTAATTTCTATTGCTAAATGTTCCATTACTAGAACATAAAGCAAAGGAGATAAAGGGGATCCCTTTTGAATACTTTTTTGTATGGGGAAACTTGTAGTCAATGATCCATTGATCCTTATTCTGGCCTTGGATTTAGAATATAGCACTAAAATCTTATTAAGCAAATTTGGACCCATCCTTATTTGCCTCAAAGAATGCTCAAGGAAAGGCCACCCAACCCGATCGACAGCCTTCTCTGCATCGATCGAGAGAAGGCATGCTGGTATTTTAGCTGTTTGAACATAGCCCATAAGTAAAAAGGTTTTTATCGTGTTTCTCTTCCTTGGACAAATCTGGCCTGGTCTTTATGTACCAGGCTCAAAATAAGAGATTAGAGACGTGACGCAATCAATTTGGCGTACTTTTTTATGTCTACTCCAATTAAAGATATTGGACGATAACTGGAGCATAATGTTAGATCCTTATCTGGTTTAGGAATCAAAGTAATAAGGGTTTCCAGTGTTTGAGTTGGAAATGGGTTAGTGGAGGAGATGGAATTGAATACCTGGAACATAAATGGGGACAAATATTGTTTATATGTTTTATAAAATTTTGGAGTAAATCCATCTGGCCCAGGGCTCTTACCTGATGGAATGTCTGTAATTTCTCCTAATAATTCCTCACCCGAGAAAGAATAATCCTATGATGTCCTATAAATGTCGTCTAGTGTTGGAATAGCAGTTTCCTGCACATAGTCTTCAATGCGACAAGTATTAGATCCCATGTCTTCCAAAAATGATGGTTGAGCCAGATTATAAAGAGCTGAAAAATATTCCCTGAATGTTTGTTGAAGACAATGTGGATCTGAGGTAGTTTCCCCCAACGACTTCCTAATACTAGTTATAAAAGTCTGAGGAGGACAGGGATTTTTGTTTACGTGCTAGCTGTCTCCCACATTTATTCCCATATCTGTAACTACTTAAGGCACATCTATGTTTATATGAACTATGAGATACTTCCATAAGCTGCAATAAAGATGCCCTACTAGGCAATAGATTAGCTAGTATTTCTGTAGACTGTGAGGCTTTGTGTAGCGTTTCTAGGGAATGAAGCTTTAACAAAGTATTTTGAATGGCAACCCTCATAGTACCGCTTAAAGAGCTTCCCATTTTAATTGTAATGCAGTATCATCCTGTTCATGATCAGAAACAAAGTTGCCCATTGCCTCTACAATTGCCTTATGGCAAAGTGGGTCTGACATAAGCGTATCATTCAAACGCCAGGACCAACTTGTGCCCCGAGTCTGAGAGGAGTATATTGTTAAAAATACAGGTGAATGGTCAGACCAAATAAACGACCCTATATCTAAAGAAGGATTCCACTCCAGAACCTTTGGACCCAATAAAAAATAGTCCAGTCTACTATAGGATTTATGAGCTGATGAAAAATATATACACTACCGTTCATAAGTTTGGGGTCACCCAAACAATTTTGTGTTTTCCATGAAAAGTCACACTAATTCACCACCATACGTTGTGAAATGAATAGAAAATAGAGTCAAGACATTGACAAGGTTAGAAATAATGATTTGTATTTGAAATAACATTGTTTTTACATCAAACTTTGCTTTCATCAAAGAATCCTCCTTTTGCAGCAATTACAGCATTGCACACCTTTGGCATTCTAGCTGTTAATTTATTGAGGTAAGCTGGAGAAATTGCACCCCACGCTTCTAGAAGCAGCTCCCACAAGTTGGATTGGTTGGATGGGCACTTCTGGCGTACCATACGGTCAAGCTGCTCCCACAACAGCTCAATGGGGTTCAGATCTGGTGACTGTGCTGGCCACTCCATTACCGATAGAATACCAGCTGCCTGCTTCTGCTGTAAATAGTTCTTGCACAATTTGGAGGTGTGTTTAGGGTCATTGTCCTGTTGTAGGATGAAATTGGCTCCAATCAAGCGCTGTCCACTGGGTATGGCATGGCGTTGCAAAATGGAGTGATAGCCTTCCTTATTCAGAATCCCTTTTACCCTGTACAAAGCTCCCACCTTACCAGCACCAAAGCAACCCCAGACCATCACATTACCTCCACCATGCTTAACAGATGGCGTCAGGCATTCTTCCAGCATCTTTTCATTTGTTCTGCGTCTCACAAACGTTCTTCTTTGTGATCCAAACACCTCAAACTTGGATTCATCCGTCCACAACACTTTTTTCCAGTCTTCCTCTGTCCAATGTCTGTGTTCTTTTGCCCATCTTAATCTTTTTCTTTTATTGGCCAGTCTCAGATATGGCTTTTTCTTTGCCACTCTGCCCTGAAGCCCAAAATCCCGCAGCCGCCTCTTCACTGTAGATGTTGACACTGGTGTTTTGCGGGTACTATTTAATGAAGATGCCAGTTGGGGACCTGTGAGGCGTCTGTTTCTCAAACTAGAGACTCTAATGTGCTTATCTTCTTGCTTAGTTGTGCAACGCGGCCTCCCACTTCTTTTTCTACTCTGGTTAGAGCCTGTTTGTGCTGTCCTCTGAAGGGAGTAGCAGGGCCGTTTTTAAGGCAGGGCAAAAGGGGCAGCTGCCCAGGGCCCTGTCATTGTTATGGGGCCCAAAGCAGCTGCCTCATACTTGCCAACTATCCTGGTTTAAATTCCCTCGTCCCTTGAGGTTTTAGTCCCATGCTGTGTGCCAATATCTCAGTGTGAAGTGCTGCTACTAATGCTGCCCAGCTCTGCCCTATTGTTGTGTACAGATGACTCACCTGCAGACCCTGTGTTTGCAAGTAAATTACCGGCATTCATATGTAAATAGCAGCGGCATTCATATGTAAATAGCGGCTGCCGGCGGCGGCATTAATATGTATAACATGCCCCCCTGAGGTCAAAGCCACAGTAATCTCTAGCAGCCAATCAACAAGCAGAAATCATGTGCCATAGCCTCTAGCAACAAAGTGAGCAAGTAATGTGTGCTGTAACCTCTAGCAACCAGTCACTGAGCGGTAATGATACACTGTAACCTCTAGCAACCAATCACAATTGCTACCTAATATGATTTAGTAAACTGATTTTGAGTCCAGCTGCTATTTATTGTATGTCTCAGAGCAGGTGGAGAGCGAAACTGCATGGGGGGGCCCCAAGAAAAGTTTTGCCCAGGGTCCAATCAATATTAAAGACGGCCCTGGGGAGTAGTACACACCGTTGTAGGAAATCTTCAATTTCTTTGCAATTTCTCGCATGGAATAGCCTTCATTTCTAAGAACAAGAATAGACTGTCGAGTCTCTTTTTCTGGCCAATTTGAGCGTTTAATTGACTCCACAAATGTGATGCTCCAGAAAATCAATCTGCTCACAGGAAGGTCAGTTTTGTAGCTTCTGGAAGGAGCTAGACTGTTTTTAGATGTGTGAACATGATTGCACAAGGGTTTGCTAATCATCAATTAGCCTTCTGAGCCAATGAGCAAACACATTGTACCATTAGAACACTGGAGTGATAGTTGCTGGAAATGGGCCTCTATACACCTATGTAGATATTGCACCAAAAACTAGACATTTGCAGTTAGAATAGTCATTTACCACATTAGCAATGTATAGAGTATATTTGTTTAAAGTTAGGACTAGTTTAAAGTTAGCTTCATTTAAAAGTACAGTGCTTTTCCTTCAAAAATAAGGACATTTCAATGTGACCCCAAACTTTTGAGCGGTAGTGTATATATATAGAATCCGCCATAGTTCAAGTAGCCTGTGATCAAACAATTGTTTTTTAAGGGCCCTCAACCGAGATGAAGGAATATTGGAATGCTGGGCAGAAGTGTCCAGCTGGGACTCCAAGGCTAAATTGAGATCTCCTCCTACAAGAATGACACCTTCTGCAAAATCCGCTAAAAGACAAAGGTAACGAGAAATTGTCATGGTTTGGTCGTGATTCGGAATACAGAAATTAACAGTTGTTAAAAGTTTATCCCACAACCGAAATTCCAGTAAAATATATTTATGATTAAGATCATATGTTGCAAATGCTGAACTGGTAAGTTTTTATGAAAAGCGATGGAGACCCCCCTTGCCTTTGAATTAGGCATAGTGCTATAAAACCACTGGGAATAATGTTTGCTAGGACATACAGGAATGTCATCAGTATGAAAATGGGTCTCCTGGAGGAGTATAATGTCTGCCCTAGCTTTGTGCAAATTGCAAATGAGTCTTTTTGACTCATTATTAAGGCCTTTGACATTATAAGTACAAAGTTTCAATGAAGATACTGAAGAAGAACACGTTGCCATCTTTAAAAAAAAAAAACTGAAAATAAAAAGGAGAGAGGTTCCCTCTCTCAGGGCCCTGGACTACTCAGGGACCACAAATAAAGACAATATATGGAAGACAAAAAATGCAACAACCTGTGATGTCCGACATTGAGACAGCACAAACTGGCCCACAATCTTAGAGACAAATAGGGATAAGCAAATATATCCATTGTTTATATATAATATATAACATATGATGATAGATATAATCTTCCAGCAAATAAACTTATAAAATTGCTTATCAATACCTATCATGCATAACCCCCATATGCTACTATATA
This sequence comes from Lithobates clamitans, assembly GCA_037952925.1. NCBI lineage: Eukaryota > Metazoa > Chordata > Amphibia > Anura > Ranidae > Lithobates > Lithobates clamitans. The sequence continues at coordinate 40,902 of JBBGZY010002188.1, read as the reverse complement.
TTATTTTAATAAATGCTAGTTTGCTTTTTTATTACTGTATTTACTTTTAATTTAAATTTATTATTTAATTAACTCTCTATATATAAAACGAAAAAAAAAAAAAAAAACACAAAGGCCCCCACTACATTTATAAATTGTAATACTCATCAAATACTCATTGTGATGCTCACCAAAGTTGAATAGGTGGATAACTGACAGGCCTTAAATTTAATCCCATCCCGAATAAATTATTCATATATATCGCTATACCACTATAATGCATACCCATAATACATTATTTTAGTACCTCATCTATCATTTAGAGAATAAATATTTAGTTCATTACTATTCAAACCCACAGCATGCTACAAAAGGTAGTGCACCACAGATGTTTAACCAGAAAAAAAAAACACACAAAGACCCCGACCACCATCAACTACATAATATATTGTGTCTCTAATGCATCTCCAGTATACTCCAAAAAAAGGAGGAAAAAAAAACATGTAATTGATTGCAAAAAGGGATTTTCTTCCCTATTTTCTTCCTTATTTTCTTGTACAGAAAAAACAAAATAACTTTGCGCTAACTCAAATGTGCAAGCAGCTAACACTGCAAATAGAATTTTTGCTGTAAACTGTAAATATAAAATAAGTGCAGCGCTATAAATTATACAAAAGTGAGGTGACAAATGTGAATATCAACATATAACATTCTAATAGTGATAAATGTCCATTTTCAATAAATAAAAGTCCATCATTTTGTGAAACCATTGTAATCACCACGTGGATATAGGACTGAAATAGTGACCAGACAATCCCCAAAGTAATGAAGGCGTACCATAAATTTTGAACCTAAGAATAGCATATGCTACGTAGGTCAAAACAAGCCTTTACTGCTCAATGGCAATGGTATAGACGATGGAGACCAAAGAAAGATATGCGGTCTTGGATTTAGTATGGAAACCAAACTTGTGCAAATACCACCACCTACATGAATGGAGGCTTACCGGAAGGTTGGGACTCAAAACAGCGTATGCTGTTTGAGTCAAGCAAGCTTAAACTGCCCACTGGCAATGGAGAGGAGATCCCAATGGCACAGTGGAGAAGGGGTCCTAGGGGTGCCTCATCGGAGTACTTTCTCCATGTAGATGTTAAAAACGTCCTCGAGCTTCCCCTGTGGCATGGCGGGCTGAGCGGACTCCAGTCGAGGGAACGTCTGCCGGACAGAGCCGCTCGCCTTCCGCACTCCCTGATCACCCTGAGAGCACTTCTTGTTGGTGTCAAGTGGTTTCACAAAATGATGGACTTTGATTTATTGAAAATGGATATTTATCACTATTAGAATGTTATATGTTGATATTTACATTTGTCACCTCACTTTTGTATAATTTATAGCGCTGCACTTATTTTATATTTCCTTATTTTCTTCACTTTCTTAGTACCCTCTCTTCCCTCTCTCCTCCTAGCCTGTTGCTGTTACAAATGGCAGGCGGATCTCAGAGCTCTCAGATAAGGCCATTAAATCAGCCCCCGACGTTCAACTCTCCTGAATGGTGTATAGGTCTGGGGCCATATTATAGTTGGAAGATCTGGCAGACCTAGAACACTTTAAATATCAGATGGATCATGTATATGGAACCACCTGCCATCTTTCTTAATTTGGAGTTGGAATGGGAAGTTCCAGCAATATCGGAGATTACCATCTTGCAACATTGTAAGCAATGGCCTTAAGGCCTTTCTCTTCTCCAGTGTAAACCGATAAAAATCATGTAAAAATGCATTGATTACTGTAAAAATGTCACTGGCAGTGTAGGGGCTAACACTAGGGGCGATGAAGGGGTTAATTGTGTTCCCTAGTGTGTGTTCTAACTGAAGGGGGAGGGGACTGACTAGGGGAGATGACAGATCGCTGTTCATACTTTGTATTACACACAGAGATCCATGTTCTCGCCATGTTACAAGCGATCCGGCGGTCATCGAGACCACCGGGCACTCGCATCGGTTTCGGGGATGAGCTGCGGGCCCCTAGTGGCCACCAGAGGGAGCGATGTAACAAAATGGCGATTCGCGCAGCCAAGCCATGTTGTCGCAATACAAATGTGGCAGCTGGTCGGCAAGTGGTTAAAGTCTATGGTCTGCCTGTAAAGTTGCACATCTGTGCAATATATAGAACAGTGCCACGGCAAAAGGACATTTCTAAAGAAAGAAAATGTCACATTAAACTGTAGGCTGTAATGTATTGCCGGTTCCTGGCAATATAGACAGTTTTTGACAACTCCTTTATTAAAAAGAAAAAAATAAGTGTCCAGCAATGTAAATTCATCTTCAATCATGCCACACGACGGACCTGAAAAATAGGAAAAAAATAACAAAAAACTCTGGTGACTGCTGTCTCTTGGCTGTGACAGCTGTTATATAGGCAAGAGCAGGGCCACCCGCTGACGTAACCGGATGACTCTCCCCCCTCTGATGTCACAAGAAGGGGCAGGGTCCCTTGGTTACGTCACCAGGTGGCCCCACCCTTGCTTATATAACAGCTGTCAGAGCCAAGAGATAGCAGTCGCCGGTAGACATGTGCATTTCGTTTCGTTCCGTATGCATCCGAATTTCCGAATTACAAAAGTAGTGAGTTTAAATGAATCTGAAAAAAAACGAACAAATTCGAATCAAATTCGAAAACCAATTCAAATCGAATTTGAAAACATATTCGAATTGAATTCGAAACCATAATCAAATTCGAAAACAAATTCGAATCAAATTTGAAAACAATAGAAATCGATTTTCTAAAAAATACAATAAAATAGAATATAAAATTATAAAGCAATAGAATACATATATATAATATTTTTTTATTCTGTTTTATTATGCTTTTCTTTTCTATTATTTTCTATTCCATAATAGTCTTTTCTATTAAAATTTGAATTCATTCGGAACATGGCTTCTGAAGATCAAATTTCGTATAGAATGAATTTGAATTAGAATAGAGAAGATTTGAATAGAAAAGAATAGAAAAGAATAGACTAGAAATTCGAATATCGTATGGAATGAAATCGAATAGAAAAGATTAGAATAGAAAAGAAAATAATAGAAAAGAATAAACTAGAAAAACATATATTGTATTTTATGCTATTCTGTTCTATTGTTTTTCTATTCTATTCTTTTCTATTATTTTCTATTCTATTCTAATCTTTTCTATTCAAATTCAAAATCATTCTATACGAAATTTGAATTTCGGAAAATGGTTTTATATATATATATCTATATATATATATATATATATATATATATAGATATAGATATAAATAATATTATTTTCTATTCTGTTCCATTGTTTTTCTATGCTATGCTTTTCTATTCTATTCTAAACTTTTCTATTCAAATTTGAATTCATTCTATATGAAATTCGAATTTCGGAAGATGGCTTCCGTATAGAATGAATTGGAATAGAAAAGATTAGAATAGAAAATAATGGAAAATAGACTAGAAAAACAATAGAACAGAATAGAATAAAATATAATATATATATTATATTTTATTCTATTCTGTTCTATTGTTTTTCTAGCCTATTCTTTTCTACTCTATTCTAATCTTTTCTATTCGAATTCAAATTCATTTTATAAGAAATTCAATATTCAATTTCGGAAGATGGTTTTATATATATATATATATATATCTTTTCTATTTGAATGCAAATTCATTCTATACGAAATTCGAATTTCAGAAAATGGTTATATAGAAATAGAATGAAATCGAATTCTAATAGAAAAGACTAGAATAGAAAAAAAACAATAGAACAGAATAGAAATATATATATATATATATATATATATATATATATATATATATATATATATATCAAAAAATGGGGTTGTGACCTGTCCACTCACTTTTAAAGGGATGCACTAACATGCCTCTATCCCAATAGGTACAAGAAAGAATTCCAATAGAAAAGATGAGAATAGAATAGAAAACAAGAATAGCATAGAAAAACAATAGAAAGGAATAGAAAAAAATATAATATATTCTATTCTAATCTTTTCTATTCAAATTCGAATTCATTCTGTACCAAATTCCAATTCCGGAAGATGGTTTTATATATATGTGTATATATATATATATATATATATATATATATATATATAAGAAAGGTTAGAGGATAGAAGCGGGACTTTGCGTGAGGCATGTTAGTGGATGTGTCAGCTCAATAGTATATGCTACGATATGATATCTGGGGTAGATCCTGTACATAATAATAATATCCACAGAGAGTTTGCAAGATAATAAAGATATAAAAGTTTAATAACATAGATCATTTGGCCAAATACAATCGTGAATGGACACATCTTAGACCACAATTGAGCATGTTATAAACAGTAAATTGAAAGGCATAATTTCAATGCTGATTGTACATTTGCAAGATAGAATACATTGAACAGTAAATAAATGTGTGCATCAATAGTTATTAACTCAACGCGTTTCTTGGCTTATAACCAATCATCAGGAGTCCGATGCAATTTGGCTGCATTGAAACAATGAAACATCTGTTAGTATACGGACAGATATGTAGGGAAAAGATACAACGGAAATGTAAATTTCTAAGGTACTCACAAGTGGTCATGTAATCTAATTCCTATACTTCATCCTATTTTTCACTTTCTCATATTTTTTGTTCTTATTTTTGGGTTTTTTCTTTTATTAGTATTGTATACTTGATAGAGACCTACGGTCCTCCTCTTGTCCATTGATCAACTTCAATGCAAGAGTCACATATTTATTTGTTTATTTAAATTAAATAGTTTTTGCATATTGATTCAATTCAGTGCAAAGAATTAGAACAACCTTTTATTCTCTAATTTTTCTAATTTTCTTCTCATATATCTTCTTTGTTACACACTGATCCTATTCAGTGCAAAGTAACTCAGTTTTCTTTTTAAACGCTATATAGGATTTATATCACTATAGCCATTTTAATTTTATGTATACCAACTATATAAAATATCTCTCTTGCCTTTTCTGTCCCTTTGTTTCCTTTTAGTCAAACAAACACTGATTCAATTCAGGGCTAAAGCTTTTGTTTTTGTTGTTTTCCTTTAGTCAGACAAACACTGATTCAATTCAGGGCTAAAGTTTTTTATTTTGTATTTTTCTTTTTTTGTTTCCCTTTAATCAGACAAATACTGATTCAATTCAGAGCTAAAGTTTTTTACATTTCCCACTTCTCTGCATATTGATTAAATTCAGTGCAAAGAGTGAATGTGTATTCTGCTACTTTCTTTGCCAATATTGATTCAATTTAAGGCAAAGAATTTTTTCTTTCATATCTCTTGTCCAGTTTTCTCTTTTCCTTTTTCCTAATTTTTGCTCCTTGAAATTATGCCTTTCAATATACTGTTTATAACATGCTCAATTGTGGTCTAAGATGTGTCCATTCACAATTGTATTTGGCTCTATGATCTATGTTATTAAACTTTTATATCTTTATTATCTTGCAAACTCTCTGTGGATATTATTATTATGTACAGGATCTACCCCAGATATCATATCGTAGCATATACTATTGAGCTGACACATCCACTAACATTGCTCACGCAAAGTCCCGCTTCTATCCTCTAACCTTTTTTATATATATATATATATATATATATATATATATATATATATATATATATAAAACCATCTTCCGGAATTGGAATTTGGTACAGAATGAATTCGAATTTGAATAGAAAAGATTAGAATAGAATATATTATATTTTTTTCTATTCCTTTCTATTGTTTTTCTATGCTATTCTTATTTTCTATTCTATTCTAATCTTTTCTATTGGAATTAGATTTTATTCTATATGAAATTCGAATTTCGCAAAATGGTTATATATAGTTTACTTTTTCAAATTCGGTCAAATTTTTTCGAATGCAGTAGAATTTTTTCGAATTTGACAGTTTTTTTTCGAATGCGGTAGAATTTTTTCGAATGTGATATTTTTTTCGAATGCAGTAGAATTTTTTTGAATTTAATAGTTTTTTTCGAATGCTGTAGAATTTTTTCGAATTCGAATACGAAACTAAACGAATCCCAAAAATGAATGTAAGGAATGCAATGAATTTAACTAAACGAATTTAGTTATATAACAAATCGAAACAAAACGAAACTAAACAATTTTTTTCATCCTGCACATGTCTAGTCGCCGGGAGGCCTCCCATCGAGGCGGAGCTTTTTTTTTTCTATTTTGCGGGTCCGTCGGGCAGCGTTATTGAAGATGGATGGACATCGTGGGACACTTTTTTTTCTTTTTTAATAAAGGAATTGTCAAAAACTGTCTATTGCGGTTTTTACTTTTTGACACTTTTTTGGTGAATGGATAGGTGTACCCCCTACCCATCCACATAGGGGTGCCGGGAACTGGGGGCCCCTTGTTAAAAGGGACTTTCAGATTCAGATAAGCCCCCGCCCACAGACACCGACAGCCAATGGCAAGGGTTGTCGGGAAGAGGCTCTTGTCCCCATCAACATGGGGACAAGGTGCTTTGGCAAGAGCCCCAAAGCACCCTCCCCATGTTAAGGCAAGCGGCCTGGTATGGTTCAGGAGGTAGGGGACACTCGCTCTTCCCCCTTTTCCTGGCCTGCCAGGCTGCTTGCTCAGATAAGGGACTGGTATGGATTTTGGGGGAGACCTCACGCTGTTTTTTTGAAAAATTTGGGAGTGGTGTTCCCTTTAAAATCTATACCAGACCCTAAGGGCCTGGTATGGATTTTGGGGGGGACCCCATGGTGTCTTTATTCTTAATTCTGCCATAGGGTTCCTCTTAACCACTTCAATGCACTATTATATATGCTGCACTGACTGCACTATATATATATATATATATATATATATATACTAGACTGTCTGCACTGTATATATAGTCTTCACTGATTGCACTGTGTATATATATATATATATATATATATATATATATATATATATATATGTGTGTGTGTGTGTGTTTGGCTCAAAATGTCAAGTCCTGAGCTACTAGCCAGGCCTCAAGGATTACTCACCACCAGTTGCCCCACCCAACCCCGACCCGTCCCTAATTTCGCCCCTAAACACACCCTCATAAATTATCTCATGAAATTACACTTAAATGTTTTATGCAGAATTAAGTTATGAAAATAAATACTAACCACAAGAACAACTTTATCCGTGCCCACCAATACAGCCTGCCTGTTCCCTCCAATGCAGGCTGCCTGTGTCCACCAATGCGGCCTGTGCCCACCATGCAGCCTGTGTCCACCATGCAGCCTGTGTCCACTATGCATCCTACCTGTGCAGGAGAGGAGAGGAACAGGAGAGCCGCCCTTATGATCAGAGCGCAAAGCAGGGAACACAGCAATAACAGCTTTAATTTCAATTGCTGTGTTCCCGTCGCTCAATGTCATATACAGCCTCGCCCCTTTGCCGGGGAACTTTGATTGACAGATCGCCCGTCTCGAGTGATCTGTCTATCAAAGTCCTGGGACCTAGAGGAGGGGCTGTATCTGACATTGAGCGGCGGGGAACACAGCAATTGAAATGAAAGCTGTCATCGCTGTGTCGCTGTGTTCCCTGCATTGCGCTCTGATCATTTGGGAATCTGGGATGCTCTCTCTCTCTCTTTCCCTCCGCGATCCCTGGGAGAAGGCCTCCCATTCAACCCAGGTTGCCGGCGGTGCTCATCCCCCCCTCTCACAGGCAGCCGTAGCACGCCAGCCCTCAAAATCCACTTGCAAAATGTGAGCAGGCAAGTGGAATTTTTGAGGGCTGTATATAGAGTGTGGGGCGTGGACTCAATCATGGCTCTCACAGCAGATCATGCTGTGTGTGACAGAGGCTTTTGGAGGGGACTGAATGCTAGCCTCTTGCCTACTGACTATGGGCCCTGGCATTTGAGGGAGCTACAAGCATTTAGGAAGATATTCTGTTATGTAATGCAAAAGGACATTATTAACCGCTTCCCGCGGCAGGTTGGCTCCCCTGCGCGAGCCATCGTAGCTATATGTCGGCTCGCGGGGTTGGGATAGTGGGTACAGCGGGGGTGCCGGTGCTCGTGGTCGACAGTTGCGATGACCGCTGGCCACGAGTGATTGTGAGCAGGAGAGACAGAACAGGGACGAGTGTGTGTAAACACACACTTCCCTGTTCTGTTCTGAGAGGATTGACAGATCGTGTGTTCCTATTAGCTAGGAACCACGATCCGTCACTTTCTCCAATCAGTCCGCTCCCCCTTCAGTTAGAATCACCTCCCAGGGAATACAGTTAACCCCTCGAGCGCCCCCTAGTGTTAACCCCTTCACTGCCAGTGACATTTTTACAGTAATCAATGCAATTTTATAGCATTGATCAAAATTGCCCAATGTGTCTGCCATAATGTCGCAGTCACGATAAAAATCGCAGATCGCCGCCATTACTAGTAAAAAAAAAATAATAATAAAAATGCTATTAATCTATTCCCTATTTTGTTTTGCGCAAACCAATCAATATACGCTTATTGCGATTTATTTTACCAAAAATATGTAGAAGAATACATATCGGCCTAAACTGAGGAAAAAAATAGTTTTTTTATATATTTTTGGGGGATATTTATTATATATAAAAAAATATAAAAACAACTTAGCGCTGACACAAGAACAATAAAAAATAAATGCAAGCAAGCACGAAGGCAAATTCAACAAAAACCTCAAAGATCATATAAATAATAAAGGTGCTGCGCAGATAAATTGTCCATTCGATAATAAAACAATAATAAAATAAAAAATGGGAGATGAGATCACCAGTGGATGGTCAAAACGCCTAGGATAGGATCAGAGGTGACTAAAAATCCTTTCACCATATATGGATGGTCCCTCACCTGCAATCTTCGACCTGAAACAGGTCACACAGCATGTAAACCGATCAGGTAAGCTGAAAAACGGGCGATAATGACTTCTCATATGCTGCTCCCACTCTCATCAGATGGCATATAGAAATGAAGCATAAACAAAAGGAAGGAAGATATTATTTTTCATGACCCTTCACCGGAATTACTGTGCTATAGAAGGTACATCGATGATGTAATCATGGTGTGGGTAGGTGATTTAACTAGTTTGCAATTTTTCATGGGTAAGCTGAATGAAAATAATAAAAACATTGAGCTGACATGGACTATAGACAAACAACAGTTTTCCAAACGAGGAATCATTTTAAAGCGACGGACAGGAATGCGTACATTCCACTGACTAGTTGTCACCACAAATCGTGGCTCTGTAACATTCCACGTGGACAATTTATCCGCGTACGTCGCAATTGTACCTCCGATGAAGACTTCCTAACACAGTCCCAAATCTTGGCAACTAGGTTTAAAGAAAAAGGTTACACGCAGACCATGGTTGACTCTGAAATTTCTAGAGTACTTTCTACTGACAGGAATTCTATAGTGGCAGATAGGCCAAAACCCCCCTTAAGTGAAGAAGCCACAACTAGTTACCGGATTATACTTGATTATAATATCCAGTATAAAAAACTTGAACAGATCATAGCTAAACACTGGCCCATACTTAAAGGTGACCGTACCCTGGGTTCTGTACTGCCGGAGCGTCCACGGTTTATATATCGTAAAGCTCCATCTTTACGTGACCGATTGGCCCCAGGAGTTATTGACCCACCTAAAACAGGAATTAATAGGATGTTTGGTTTTCTTTCTGGCTTTTATGCTTGTGGTAAGTGTGCTACTTGTAGGAAGGCCAGCAAGAATATTAAAAGGCGTAAAGAGTTTGTTTCAAACAGCACGCAGAAAAAATACCTAATTGAAGGTCTTATTACTTGTTCGTCGGTGGGGGTGGTCTACATGCTGGAGTGCGATTGTGGACTCCAGTATGTGGGCCGCACCTCAAGGGCTTTACACGTTAGGGTTGGCGAACATATTAGTAACATCAAATGGGGGGTAAAAACCCACAGTGTGTCCAGGCATTTTCGCCTATGCCATAATAGAGACCCCAAATGTCTCAAATTTTGGGGGATCGAAAAGGTCCCTCGTCACTGGAGAGGTGGTCACTATATCGGACAACTTAGCCGTAGAGAATCCTTCTGGATCTATGAGACCAAGGTCTTATCTCCGGCAGGTATGAACGTGGATTTCGATTTAAATTGCTTTATTTCCAATAGATGATTTTTTATTAGTTTTTTGTAATATTCATTTGTGTATATTTTATTTTATGGGATATGTAAGTGTGATCGTATCTTGGGGACACCCGTGGCGTGATTGTCATATTTCTTTTAGTTTATTTTTTATCAATTATACTTCTCATTTGTGTATGCGATTTTTAGTGATTTTTGCGCAATTTAATTGCTTATACTTTCCCTTTAAGTAAGGGATGTTTAACCAGCCCGAATCTTCTCTCTTATTCAAGGGTGGTTTCTTTCGTCCCAGAGATACTTTTGAGATGTAATCCCTTCATAGCCTTACAAGTATTGTATATCTGGGATGTAATAGTTTTGTTTCTTACTGCCCCTTTACCTTGTGAGAGGTTGTGCGGTTTAAACTTTTTAATACAATGGGTGTAACCGGAGTGACGTGCGGGCTCGCGTCCTCTGGATAAGTGGATCAGTGCCGTGATTGGAGCATTGGTTACCATGCCATTATATATCAACTATGCGGGCCGTCGATTGCATGTCCCGCCCCACACTGATGAAGTCCCGCCCACAGGATGTAACGCGTACGGGGGCCAGGAGCGCATGACGTCACCCGCGGCTGTCAGCCAGTTTACGATCACACGCCATCCAGCCGGCACTCGGATCTGAGTGCTTTGTAATGTGAGTGCACAAGTTTTTTCCATTTTAGCAATAAAGTTTAGAAACGGAGAGCACTATATTGTTTATGCTTCATTTCTATATGCCATCTGATGAGAGTGGGAGCAGCATATGAGAAGTCATTATCGCGCGTTTTTCAGCTTATCTGATTGGTTTACATGCTGTGTGACCTGTTTCAGGTCGAAGATTGCTGGTGAGGGACCATCCATATATGGTGAAGGGATTTTTAGTCACCTCTGATCCTATCCTAGGCGTTTTGACCATCCACTGGTGATCTCATCTCATCTCCCATTTTTTATTTTATTATTGTTTTATTATCGAATGGACAATTTATCTGCGCAGCACCTTTATTATTTATAGGATATTTATTATAGCAAAAAGTAAAAAATAATTTGTTTTTTCAAAATCGTCGCTCTGTTTTTGTTTATAACGCAAAAAAAAACGCAGAGGCGATCAAATACCACCAAAGTTCTATTTGTGGGAAAAAAAGGACGCCAATTTTGTTTGGGTACAACGTTGCATGACCACGCAATTGTCAGTTAAAGCAACACAGTGCCGAATCGCAAAAAGTGCTCTGGTCAGGAAGGGGGTAAATTCCTCCAGGGCTGAAGCGGTTAAGGAGACCATGATGGTCTCTGCCAGCTTGAGACTCAGTGGACAGTAGTATGTGAAAGGAATGCTGATTAATGAGATCTGGAAAGCCCAGGTCTTTCACCCAATAGTTTATTGTGCTCATTACCACACCTTTGTCTCCTAGCAAACTATTGAGTGATGTGTTTATACTTATGTGTATTGTAAGTTGTGAGTGAGGAGACGGCAAGTCTACCCTGAAAGGTCATTTCTCTGAGTCACCAAGTCTGGGTAAATGATTAGATAACTAGCTCATGTTAATTTATGTTTCTGCTTACAGGTGTATTGTTAGAGTAATATGAGCAGAAGGGGGGGAACCTCCTCTTCAACTATATTTAAGACTGTATTCTTGTTCTAAGAAACAGTTCCTGTTCAGCAACCAAACAAGTATTGCCTTGTTTGTTGTTAGCACCGGTTGGAATATCTGATATCTATATTCAGACTGGGAAGAAGCGGTATATGACAAAAGCACTCGAGCAGAGTGTGGGACATTTCGTTACACTGTGATTTGCCAAAGCATGCAGGTCAAGTACATGCTTTGGCCAATCAGTAGCCGTCAATGTACTAAGATCTTGCAGTGCATTAAGGGGTGCTCCGCGGCGCTCGAATTTGCTGCAAATGCCCCATATGTTCATTTGTTCTGCGAACAAACACCCGATGTTTGAGTCGAACTTACATTTGACACAAAGATCGGCATGATCCCTACCCACTAGGGCGCCTGATTATGCCCAACATGGGTAGGCTGACTAATGGGCACAAACATTTCAAATGCAGCCAAAACTAAAAACGCTGATCGGGACAGTCTCGTGTAGACAAAATTCTCAGAAGAAATCAATAAGATAATATCATATGTCAATGTATTGTTAACATGTAGTTAATGAATAAAAAATCTCCTTGCGTGGATGGAACTGCTGTATAACTTGCTCCCCACTGTGACAGTACCTTGTAAAAGTGGTTGGAAGTGGGCTGGCTTGCTGAAGTGATGCTGTGGTGGTAAAACCCTCATGCGCCTGGAAAAATTCACTGTGAAGGGAGAACCAATATGTGCAGAGCCAGATGGAAGGTGTTAAGCTTCAACCGAAGCTCCGGTGGTGGGTGGCTAGATGGCCGTGGAAGGAAGAGCGACCGGGAGGTAGCTGGAACAACCGCTGAACCAACAAATGGAAGCGCCCGAGCGTGACGTCATACGCTCGGGGAACACGGATCCAGAACGAGGCTTGAAACACAGAATGGTGGAGGGAAAGCAAGCCAGGCAAAGTAATGGAAGAGAATAGCTGTTGTCATGACAACACGATTCGGGGCGTGGCCCTTCTTCAAGTCATCTAAAGGAATATCTCAGCATGTGGAATTTTTTCTACAGCCTTCAATCTCCCACCAGGGAGGTCTTCAGGCTCTGAATTATCAAAAATGAAAATCCCAGTCAGTTATAGTCCCAGTTTATTTCTGGATACACACAATTTGCACTGGAACACAACTACTTCCAGTTCCTTGAGAGTTTCTATCTACAGAGGGTTTGCACAGCTATGGGTGCAAAATTCACACCCAGCTATGCCAAACTCTTTATAGGTAACTAGGTGGCACTTCACATTTGGGCCAAAAACCCTTACGGGAGACATCTAGTGTACTATGGATGCTATGTAGATGACATTTGGGTCATCTGGAATAGCCCATGTGATTCAGTAGCATCTTTTGTAGCATATTGTAATCAAAATCCTTTCAACATTCAGTTAACCCATGTCACAGACCTAGATTATTTGGTGTTTCTGGATCTGATATCATCTGAAAAAAAGGGTAAGATTATATCCAAAACCCATTTCGAACAAACAGCAGGTAAAACTCATATCTAAAAAATATATAAATGCAGTGCTAAACAAAAATTCAAAAATTAATTAACACAATATATATTGGTAACATATATGTGACAACTGATCCTTTAGCGTGATAAAAATAACAACCACATGGAAAAAGTGGGAGGGGTAAACCTCATTGGCTACAAATAATGTTCATAACCAAATTAAAGTTCATCAACTTAAGCAGCATAATCTTTCCGGTGTCAAAAAGGGAGAGCGTGTGTGGTAGGTACACTTAAATCGCATGAGTGGTCTTCATGTATTGAAAATCCACAGGAAAAATGGAAGGAGCAAATACGCTTACCAGAAAAGGTGGACACGTTCACCGTATGACTAAGTGTCATTCAGGCTTGTGGATCCACCGATCCAGATAGATGCTTGCGGAGAAGCGTTAGTGGTAGATTCCAATGGTTCCTTTTGAGGCGACCGTGGACAGCCGTAGGGAACATCTAATTTTCAAAGGATGGATGGGACCACCTTCACAACAGGTGGATGGCTGGAGGATGTGGCTTTCACTAAGCCAGTGTGAGGGCATAGAGAAAATGGAAAAGACTTCACATAGTGCATGGATCAGTAAAATCAGGTTTATTATAAACCACCAAAAAATGAACAGGTTCAAATATAGACAGCCAATGCGATGAGTAAAAATGTGATCACAAGTGTAATAAAAAAGCGTGGTGCCGGGGGACAGATGGCTTTCAGCGACCCGACATGTTTTGGACAAAGGGTCCTTCTACTGGGGCATACAGCCTATTGTCCGGTATCACGCTTACATATTTTCTCTATGCCCTCACACTGGCTTAGTGAAAGCCACATCCTCCAGCCATCCATCTGTTGTGAATGTGGTCCCATCCATCCTTTGAAAATGAGATGTTCCCTTTCCACAGTTGAAGGAACCATTCGAATCTACCACTAACGCTTCTCCGCAAGCATCTATCCGGATCGGTGGATCTACCACACATGCTCTCCTTTTTTGACACCGGAAAGATTATGCTGCTTAAGTTGATGAACTTTAATTTGGTTATGAACATTATTTGTAGCCAATGAGGTTTACCCCTCTTACTTTTCCCATGTGGTTGTTATTTTTTTCACGCTGAAGGATCAGTTGTCACATATATGTTACCAATATACCGTATATTGTGTTAATTAGTTTTTGAATTTTTGTTTAGTGCTGCATTTATATATTTTTCTATTTTGTTCACATTGTCACTACACTGCTGATGCTGGCTGCTATTCTATTCACATGTGTTTTATAGTAGCTCAATATTATTTGGTTATGTTTTAAAACTCATATCTGCACTGGAAGAGTTGTTATCACTCACAATGGAAATGGAATATTCCCTTTAGTCAGTTCTGGAGATTTAGACAAAACTAGAGATATAGTAGAGATCAAGACTATGTTGAACAAAGCACAATTCTACAGAAAAACACTTTAGGAAAAAGATATGAAGAGAATATAATTAGTGAGGCTTATGAAAAGTAAAAACATAGAAGTGCTATAAAAAAAAAGTCTGGGACCATCCCAGGTAGAATGAAAAATTCACTGATCTTTAGTACCAACTTCAACAACCAACACAGAGCCTTCCAGAAAATTATTATTAAACATTAGCCCATCATCTTACAACATACAAAATTTGAAAACATTTTACCTGAAAAACCAAAAGTAGTTTTCAGGAAAGCTAGAACTATTTTGAATATTGCCCCTAGCAAACTAAAAGAATCAAAGAGAAAAGTGAGACATATGCCCACCTTTCTAGACATTAGGGGTACATATCTGTGTAAAAATCAAAAGTGTGGCGCATGTAAACTTATTACCAGGGGACAAAAAAACAATCTTTGGCTAGATGAGAAGGAATATATGAATAAACTATTCATTACCTGCTTTACCCAGTTTGCTGTTTATGGGCTGAGCTAACCTGTGGGTTAATCTATGTGGGCAGGACCATCAGAACTATGCAAAAGAAATTTGGGAAGCATTGCCAATTAGTGGAAGATAGTGACCTAGATCACAGTTTCCCAAGACACTTCGCCCAGCATCACAATAGTAGCTTACAAGATCTCAAATTATTTGGAATAGAGAAGATCCCTCAAAACCTGACTGACAATGATTTGATCGGTTATGTAGCAGAGACACAATCTGAATATTCACATTAGACAGTACATCTCTCAAAGCTTTTAATGGGGATAAAAATTAGAAAAAGTCTGTAGAGGCCAAGGTTTATGTAAATACTAGATTACTTTTAGTTGTAAATACTTAACAGGCAATGTAAGGAATATTATACTGCCAGGATCCTTTTCCTCAAAATAATTTTTCAATACTTTTTAAGCCTTTGTTTAAACTTTTCAGAATATCATATCTTATCAAATGGGGTGCATATGAAAGATAGGTAGAAAGGATGTCATTTAAAAAAAAATCAAGATTTTTGTATATGTATATATTTGTATATATAATTTTTTTGCTCTTTTGGGGTTTTTATACTATAATATAGTTGTGTTATCTATTTTGGCTCTCATAAAGGAGACAGAGGACAGTATAGGTAGAATTAAATGTTGTTGTGGGCACTTGCTGGACCATGTAGGGTGTGGGGAATTGTTTGGTGTTTATTCTTTTTTTTTCTATTTGTGTTTCTGAAGCAGTGTGTGTCCAGGTGTACTGTATATAAAAAGTGGATGGAGGATCAAAACCCCTATGTAATGTAATCATTTTATTTATGCAATTTTTGATCTCTTCCAGTGAGCTGTAAAATGTAGTAAAAAAATATTTTTTAAATTCTACATATCTGATATGGTATATAATTTGGTTTATATACAGTAGGTTTAGTTAATTGATATTTATTTATATATACTGTATATACACATCATTTATATTTTTTATATTTTTTATACTTTTGGTTAATTTTTTTTTCCTCTGTAGGTATATTCCTTGTAAACCTTAATATCTGCTATTTCTCCCTTGGGTCTGTCATTTTTCCTGTTTCCTTTCAGAATTGAATTACCACGAAGTTGGCTGCTCAAAGGATTAACTGGGCTTGGCCCTTGTTTACTATGTAATCTCCAATGGTTACTGGAGGAGACTGCTGAATGGGTTGACCCAGAAATGGTGTTAACTCCTGTATTTATACACCCAGAGTTTTACCAGCAGACTTAAGAAAGGGGGGATACGTCCCCAAAACACGTGTTGTCACAGGAACCCTCTATGTAAGGTGTATGAGTGACTCATGATTCACTCTGTCAGAGGGACATCAGTGTACTTTTCTTCCAAGCCCCGGAAGGGATTGGCAGATGCCGGGAGCCCAGATTGCCCTGTCTTGTAAGCCTACTGGTAACAGTGCAGAGGTTGGATTATGCTGGCATTTTCCAGGCTGTATCTCTGGCCAAGACTATAGCCATACGTCTGTGACAGGCTGTGAAAGGTGCACACCCCCCATTTGGGGTCATGTGAGTGCATATTTGTTTTTAATTATTTTTTTGTGAATTTATTTTTATTTTTTTATGCAAAACACATAACAGAAGAAAAAACTTTGCCACACAGGGCAAAAATAACCAATATAAAATAAAATATCTTGAACACTCCCCCATTCCCCCCATCCAGGCTCACCACCCCGCAGGCAACGCCACAATCCTGGATGTAAGTCCCCCTAAGGTTTTAATTGCGCTAGGTATGATTTTCTTGTGTTCCCTTTCGCTTTCAAAACTAGCACAGTAGCTACAATCCTCATACGAATGCTGGCATTTATTGATTGATGGTGTCAACGATTTATGCAATGTTTTACAAATTGTACATTCACACATCAGTCCCTGCCCTCATGGAGGTTACAATCTAAGGGCCTTAACTCACATGCGCACTGGGGACAATTTGGACAGGATCCCATTATCTTACCAGCATGTCGTTAGAGTTTGTCAGGAAACTGGAGTATGCAACAAAGATGGCAGATTTGTTAGATTCAATCTCAGCTATAGCAATACCATCCATAGGTAACTTGAACATCATGTAGAAAGTTAACAGAACTCCAATGCATCTACAGTATTTCAACAATTTTTTGTGATGACCCCATGTCACATTGGTCAATTTGTCACAAGGCCACAAAAGTTTGGTAAACTGACTTATGAATCTCAAAGCATTCAGAAAAAATTGTTGAAATAGATTTATTGGCGTGCCAATGACTTTCTACTTGATGTTCCAGATTTTGAATGGTGCCATTTGTTGTAGCCATTTCAAGCACCCTCCGGGCACTAGAGCTGTAAGAATTTTGCAGATCTGAACACGATTTTCCCCCAAGTAACCTGACGGCACTTCTGTGAGACTAAAGAAACTATTGCGGTTTCAGCTGAGATGACAGTGCTACTTTACTCACGATTAAAGTGATAAACACACGGTCTTACAGCACGCCATGGCTCTTCAACAGCTGCAGCCACTCACTGAAACATTCTTGGAAAACTAGATTCATCTTTTGCGTGCTGCTACGACATTATTTTGTTGCTCCGCTACGCTAGTGACAGAAGTATGTTCTGTGAGCAGAGCCGCACGTTAAATAAACTTCACAACCCAGAACACGGTAGCAATGTTTTTGATCACACATCACAAATCTTAAGTATATATATATTTTTCTCGTGAGTATAAAGTCAACTGCTCTGTAAGGAATGTACAACATACTTTCAAAGAATTTAAGGAAAGGAATTTGCTGTGACAGACGACTAATGGAGGATTCTATAAAAGTAGTAATGCAGCCTTATTTTTTTTAATATGAAACACCTTGATAAAGGTCAAACTAGTACATTAAAATAAGTGATTACTTTTAACACAGTCAAAAAGAACATATAGTTTGATCTTTTTTTAACTGCATCCTCCTGCTTCCTCTGCATCACTTCCCTGAACTTTTGGTCAAGGAAAGTACTCCCATAACACCATTACCACAAGTCAGTAGTTGCACTACTTGGGGCTACATGTCCCATCATTCATTGTGCTAGTGTGCATGTATGCCATTTGAGTCATCCATGAGGACGCTGCCTATGCCAACATAGACTGGCAGCCCAAGAGTACTACACACACAAGACGCTGTTCATCCACCAAGTGGAAGTGATTGATAGTGGTTGATAGCGGACTGAACGCAAAAAAACTGAGGAGCTCGAGAGGAGCTATCTGTATTATGATGTTAGTACAGCAATATCCCAGCTGGGTTATTGTGTTGTGACAAGGGGACTGCCCCCGCCAGAACACACCAGTCAGCGCATTCAGCCATTAGCTGCCAGTGCCAATCAGATGCCAATTGAATGCTGGTTTTCCAGCATGCCTGTTCGGCAGAAGCTGGTCGTTTGGTTCGTACACACAGGCCAAAGGTTGGCCGGTTTCTGTTGAACCAGCCGGTATCGGCCTGTGTGTACCAAGCTTTAGGTCCTAGGAACCTGTGCAAATGGGTGGCTCCATAGGACAATGCAAGGAAATGAAACCACCCACAAACAAAACTGTAGGGGCAGAAATCACGGTAGTGGAATAAACTTAAAGAGTTATAACCGCTGTAAGGTTCATTATTCCCATCTGTGTCCCCATAGGAAGATTTCCCCTCTATTACTTTTCTGGGGACAACCCAAAATTTGGGATTTCATTTTACTCTAGTACTCTTTCACTTTCAAAGATAATGGTAAATAGGACAAATAGAGAGGATGAATGTCCTTTTTTTGTATTTAAAAGTTTTACTTTGTCTTCCAGCAAGGCATGTAGAACAGTACACCAAACAGTAACTATCAAGAGCAACACATATCACACACACAAGAAGAAGATGAGGGAGGAAAAGATGAAAAAAAAAAAGGGGGGAGGGGGGCTAGAGGGGAGAGTGGAGAAAGGGCCCGAGGGGCAGGGTTGAACGGATAATAAGTAGTTGGAAGCCATTCTAGATGTGAAACCTTTCAAAGGATCATAAGCACCTTATTGAGGCAATGTTTAAATAAATGATTTAGACAGAAGAGTAGCATAGACCTGTACATACTGGAAATCGTGCCAATAATACCATATTTTATCAAATTTCTCCTCTTAACATTTCATAGCCACTGTTAGGCATTCCGTGTCATTAATTTTGTTTACCACTGCAATCCACTGACCTACAATAGGAGGGTCAGTACATCTCCATCCCTGTGGATTGCCGACCTTGGCTGCATTGAGCAAGTCAGTCAGGAGATATCTCTTATATCTGCGCCTGGAGAGCAGAGTGAGATGTAGCTGGAATGGCTCTGGATGGTCCTCTAACAAAAAACCTGTAAGTACAGTCGCTGGACACCCTCCCAGAAGGGAAGTAGAGGGCCATGAACAAAAAAAAGGCGTGCAAAGGCGTACCTGTATCCTGTTGGCAATGCCAGCAGAGAGGTAAAACTGCAGGGAGAATCCTGTGCAGGAGAATGGGCGTTCTGTACCAATGTCTCAATAATTTGTAGCTGGCCTCTTGATATTTACTAGATATAGAAGATAAAGAAGAGGACGCTGTCCCTCTTTTTATTTGTAAAGGTCCTGCTCAAACCCTATTCCCATTTCAGTAAGAAAGGAGGGACATAGCCCTCCGGCAGAATATTGATCAGGGAGTAGGAAACTGTTTTTTACTTTTTTTTAAATGGCAGTTGTTTATGACACACAGTGGTATTCATCTACTTTAACAATAAAAGGTAGAACAATTTAAAAAAAATCATAATGTTGCTGTGACATCCCAGGATTTATTTATGCAGGCCTGTACAGTTACTGAAGGGTCCACATTCATACCGTATTTTTTTTTCATTTAAATTTGTACATGAGAGCATCTCAGAACATGGAAAAACACAAATATTTGTGTAGCAAACAAAAACTTTTTTTTCAAAGAATCAAAGGGTTCAAACTGTTATTACAATGTGTCATGCTGTGCGCTGTCCTTGGATCGTTGCCTGTGAAGAGTTTATAGAATGCTTTCTCCATCAGGTATACAATCAATTTGTTTACAACTGCTATTTCAGTGGATACATAAAAGCAAAGATGCAAACTCATATTCACATAATGAACATGTCGGATAACCCACAACACATTATCATGGCAGTCTGCCTGAGTAATAAAAGATAGGCTTTTGTGTGGATTGTTCTGATCAAGATTGTCAGAAAGAGTTTAGTTCAACCAACAACACATAACGATTATAGATAAAACAATCTTGAAAAATATGGGAGCCGTTAATGGTACACTGTTTTCCTTTTAGATACAAAAGTGAATGAGTTAACCTGAACATGCAAACATTTGCGTTAAAGTGGACCTAAAAAGAAGATTGGTATACTATAGGAAAGTAAAAATGCAAAACAGAGTACAGTGGTGTCCTGTGGTACTATGAATTTCTACAGAAAGAGCACAGCAAGAGCTGTTGACGGTTAGACTTTCTCTGTCTGATTGAAACTTCATACACCGATCTGACCACAGCAAAAAGGAGGAGGGAGACAGTGTGTAAATTTCAGCTTGAGCTATTGAGCTTCTAAATAACAGTAAAGTAGACAAGGATAAAAAAAGTAAACATTTAAAAAGGATCTGACAGTGTATACAGTGCCTTGAAAAAGTATTCATACCCCTTGAAATTTTGCACATTTTGTCATGTTACAACCAAATACATAAATGTATTTGATTGGGATTTTATGTGATAGACCAACACAAAGTGGCACATAATTGTGAAGTGAAAGAAAAATGATAAATGGTTTTCAATTTTTTTTACAAATAAATATCTGAAAAGTGTGGTGTGCATTTGTATTCAGCCCCCTTTACTCTGATACCCCTAACGAAAATCTAGTGGAACAAATTGCCTTCAGAAGTCACCTAATTAGTAAATAGAGTCCACCAGTGTGTAATTTAATCTCAGTATAAATACAGCTGTACTGTGATGTTTGTTAGAGAAATTTAGTGAACAAACAGCATCATGAAGGCGAAGGAACTAAACAGACAGGTCAGGGATAAAGTTGTGGAGAAGTTTAAGGCTGGGTTCACACTGGTCCGACAAACGCTCCGACATTGGGAGCTCATGTCGCATGACGTGTGAAATTTAATGTTTCCCTATGGGAGCCGTCCTAACGTCCTTTAATAAGGGGGCCCCCAGATCCCGGCCCCCCACCCTATGTGAATTGAGTATGGGGTACATAGTACCCCTACCCATTCACCTAGGGAAAAAGTGTCAATTTAAAAAAAAAAACACTACACAGATTTTTAAAGTATTTTATTAGACAGCTCCGGGGGTCTTCTTCCGACTTCGGGGGTCTCTCCGGTTCTTCTGCCGGGCTCCTCCGCTATTTTCTGCTCTTTTGCTATAGCGAAGGAGCCCGGTCTTCAATCTTCTGCCCTCTTCTCCTGATGTTGACAGCTCCGGGGGTCTTCTTCCGACTTCGGGGGTCTCTCCGGTTCTTCTCCGCGTCTTCTGCCGGACTCCTCCGCTCTCTTCTGCTCTTTTGCTTAAGCAGAGGAGTCCGGTCTTCGGTCTTCTGCCCTCTTCTCTTCTCCTGATGTTGACACGACGCTCTCTCCGGCTAGAATGCTCTCTGTGCGCTCTGCTCTGACTTATATAGGCGGTGACCCCGCCCCCTTATGCCGTCACAGCCCCGGAGCTGTCTAATAAAATACTTTAAAAATCTGTGTAGTGTTTTTTTTTTTTAAATTGACACTTTTTCCCTAGGTGAATGGGTAGGGGTACTATGTACCCCATACTCAATTCACATAGGGTGGGGGGCCGGGATCTGGGGGCCCCCCTTATTAAAGGGGGCTCCCGGATTCCGATAAGCCCCCCGCCCGCAGACCCCGACAACCAACGGCCAGGGTTGTCGGGAAGAGGCCCTTGTCCTCATCAACATGGGGACAAGGTGCTTTGGGGTGGGGGGGCCGCAGCGCGCCCCCCTCCCCCAAGGCAACAACCCCCCATGTTGAGGGCATGCGCCCTGGTACGGTTCAGGAGGGGGGGGGCTCTCGCTCGTCCCCACCCCCATTCCTGTCCGGCCGGGCTGCGTGCTCGGATAAGGGTCTGGTATGGATTGGGGGGAACCCCCACGCCGTTTTTTCGGCGTAGGGGGTTCCCCTTAAGGTCCATACCAGACCCAAGGGCCTGGTATGCTCTTGGAGGGGGAACCCATGCCGGATTTTTACTTAAAATTTGGCGCGGAGTTCCCCCTAAAGATTCATACCAAACACAGTGCCGGGCATTGGCGGGGATCCAAGTCGGATCCCCGTTCATTGAAAGTCGGACACATGCCGGCTTCATGTCGCAGGGCAAAGTCGGATCCAAAGTAGGACGGCTGTCGTGTCGCACCAGTGTGAACCCAGCCTCAAGCAGGGATAGATTATAAAAAAAAAAAATAAAATCCCAAGCTTTGAACATCTCACCGGGCACTGTTCAATCCATCACCCGAAAATGAAAAGAGTATGGCACAACTGCAAACCTACCAAGACATGGCCGTCCACCTAAACTGACAGGATGAGCAAGGATAGCATTCATCAGAGCATCAGCCATGAGACCCATGGTAACTCTGGAGGAGCTGCAGAGATCCATAGCTCAGGTGGGGGAATCTGTCCACAGGACAACTATTAGTCGTGCACTCCACAAATCTGGCCTTTATGGAAGAGTGGCAAGAAGAAATCCATTGTTGAAAGAAAGCCATAAGAAGCCCCATTTTTAGTTTGCGAGAAGTCATGTGGGGGACACAGCAAACATGTGGCAGAAGGTGCTCGGGTCAGATGAGACCAAAATTGATATTTTTGGCCTAAAAGGAAAATGCTATGTGTGGCAGAAAACTAACACTGCACATCACCCTGAACACACCATCCCCACCATGAAACATGGTGGTGGCAGTATCATGTTGTGTGGATGCTTTTCCTTCAGCAGGGACAGGGAAGCTGGTCAGATTTGATGGGAAGATGGATGGAGCCTAATACAGGGCAATCTTAGAAGAAAACCTGTTAGAGTCTGCAAATGACTTGAGACTGGGGCAGAGGTTCACCTTCCAGCAGGACACCGACCCTAAGCATACAACCAGAGTTACAATGGAATGGTTTAGAGCAAAAAATATTCAAGTGTTAGAATGGCCCAGTCAAAGTCCAGACCTAATCCAATTTAGAATCTGTGGCAAGACTTGAAAATTGCTGTTCACAGATGCTCCCCATCCAAGCTGACAGAGCTTGAGCTATTTTGCAAAGAAGAATGGGTAAAAATTTCACTCTCTTGATGTGCAAAGCTGGTAGAGACATACCCAAAAAGACTTGCAGCTGTAATTGCCGCGAAAGGTGGTTCTACAAAGTATTGACTTAGTGGGGCTGAATACAAATGCACGCCACACTTTTCAGATATTTATTTGGAAAAAAATTTAAAAACCATTTATAATTTTCCTTCCACTTCACAATTATGTGCCACTTTGTGTTGGTTTATCACATAAAATAAAAATAAAATACATTTACGTTTTTGGTTGTAACATGACAAAATGTGGAATATTTCAAGGGGTATGAATACTTTTTCATTGCACTGTATGTTACCAGACATACACTGCTCAAAAAAATGAAAGGAACACTTTGAAAACACATAGAACCTCAATGGGGAAAAATATCACGCTGGATATCTATATCGATATGGACTGAGTAATGTGTTAGGAATGAAAGGATGCCACATCGTTTGATGGAAATGAAAATGATCAACCTACAGAGGGCTGAATTCAAAGACACCCCAAAAATCAAAGTGAAAAAATTATGCAGCATGCTAGTCCAGTTTGCTGAAATTTAATTGAAGCAATTAAAATGGTACTTAGTAGTTTGTATGGCTCTCACGTGCTTGTATGCATGCCTGGCCACGTCAGGTCATGCTCCTAATGAGATGATGGATGGTGTCCTGGGTATTTCCTCCCCGATCTGGACCAGGGCATCACTGAGCAACTAAACAGACTGAGGTGCAACCTGGCAGCATCAGATGGACCGAAACATAATGTCCAGAGGTGTTCTATTAGATTTAGGTCAGGCGAGCGTGGGGGCCATTTGATGGTATCAATTCCTGGCTGGATACTCTCTCCATATGAGGTCGGGCGTGGTCATGCACCAGGAGGAACCCAAAACCCACTGCACCAGCATAGGGTCTTGCAATGGGTCTAAGGATTTTATTCTGATACCTAATGGCAGTCAGGGTGCCATTGTCTAGTCTATATAGGTCTGTGCGTCCCTCCATTGATATGCCTCCCCAGACCATCACTGACTCACCACCAAACCAGTCATTCTGAATGATGTTACAGGCATCATAACGTTCTCCATGGCTTCTTCAGACCCTTTCATTTCTGTCACATGTGCTCAGGATGAACCTGCTCTCATCTGTGAAAAGCACAGAGCACCAGTGGCGGACCTGCCAATTCTGGTGTTCAATGGCTAATGCCATTGAACATGAGTTGCACGATGCCAGACAGTGAGCATAGGGCCCACTAGAGGACGTCAGGGCCCTCAGGCCACCCGTATGAAGTCTGTTTCTGATTTTTTGGTCAGAGACATTCACACCAGTGGCCTACTGGAGGTCATTTTGTAGGGCTCTGGCAGTGCTTATCCTGTTCCTGATTGCACAAAGAAGCAGATACTGGTCCTGCTTATGGGTTAAAGCAGTTTTCTGGCTGAAATATGACTTTTAAGATAAAAATACCCCTAGAATACACATGACTCATGCAATGTAACAAAGGTATGCTGTAAACTATGAAAAAAAAAATAGGAAATACCTATAAGCCGCGCACTTTCAACCAATTAAAGTAAATAAATTAAAATTGTGCAGAAGCAGCTGGTAGTGAGACCAAAGGTCTAATAATGTGTTGAAGAAAATCAAATAAATTTCATACCACGCTCTGAATAACCATATATGCATACATAAACAATAATAGTGCTAAAAATCATAAGTGAATTCATAAACATGCGTGCTGAAGCAATAATAATGAATGTCCAATATAAATGATTTCCAAAGAAAATTAAATTCAAATGAAATGTCCATGAACCACCACCAAAATCTTCTTTCAACGTGAGTGATGAGAATCTTTGTGGACTGGGTGAGATAAATAGCGTATTCCACCACCACCAGGCAAACAATCTACTCATCAGAAGAATTTGACACCCGTTAAAGGTAGTCAGACCAAGCGCAGATACCAGTAGGAGTATGCCTTCTGAAGAGAGACTGGTCCACAGCACGATGAACTCCAATGATTGATCATATATTGAAAAAGAAGAAGGGCTCCTCATTGTGTAGTATGTAAAAAATTCCTTTTATTCTATACGAGGCATCGACATGTCGTGTTTTATGCCGATGCCTCCTATGGAATAAAGGGAATTTTTTTACATACTACACAATGAGGAGCCCCTTTAATTTCATTTTCTTTGGAATTGTTTATATTAAACATTTATTATTATTGCTTCAGCACGCATGTTTATAGATTCACTTATGATTTTTAGCACTATTATTGTTTATGTATGCATATATGGTTTTTCAGAGCATGGTATGAAATTTATTTGATTTTCTTCAACATATGCTGTAAACTATGCCCAGTTTTGTGCAGCATCGTTTTCTTACTTTGTGAAGTTCCTGCACAGCGCGGCCATCTCCAGCTTGGGCATCTGAAGCCGCAGTGTCCTTCTTCCTGAATTTGGTGCATGCTGGCTACCCAGCATGCACCTGCCGATCTCAGGTATGCGCAGTGCGGTTCAAGCGAGTACAGCTTGACATGGCACCGTAACATTTAACATGGATTTTGCAAAAGCATTTGACACAGTTCCCCATAAATGTTTACTGTACAAAGTAAGGTCAGTTGGCATGGACCATAGGGTGAGCACATGGATTGAAAACTGGCTACAAGGGTGAGTTCAGAGGGTAGTGATAAATGAGGAGTACTCGGAATGGTCAGGGGTGGAAGGTGAAATCCCCCAGGTTACTGTCCTGGGACCAATTCTATTTAATTCATCCATAAACGACCTGAAGGATGAAGTGACGATACTAAGCTAAGCAGGGCAATAACTTCTACCTTGCAAGTAGATCTGAACAAATTAATGGGGTAGGCAACTACATGGCAAATGAGATTTAATGTGGAAAAATGTAAGTTAATGCATTTGGGTGGCAAAAATATGAATGCAATCTACTGGGGGAGAACAACTGGGGGAATCAAGGATGGAAAATTACCCTGGGGTCCTAATAGATGATAGGCTCAGCAATGGCATGCAATGCCAAGCTGCTGCTAACAAAGCAAACAGAATATTGGCATGCATTAAAAAGGGGATTAGATCAAGAGATAAAGTGGTAATTCTCCCACTCCACAAGACTCTGGTCTGGCCGCACCTGGAGTATGCTGTCCAGTTCTGGGCACCAGTCCTCAGAAAGGATGTGCTGGAAATGGAGTGAGTACAGAGAAGGGCAACAAAACAAATAAAGGGACTTGAGGATATTAGTTATGAAGAAAGGTTATGACCACCGAACTTATTCTCTCTGGAGAAGAGACGCTTGAGAGTGGATATTATTTCAATTTACAAATACCGTACTGGTGGTGACCTCACAATAGGGATAAAACTTCTCCGCTGAAGGGAGGTTAATAAGACACGTGGCCACTCATTAAAATTAGAAGAAAAGAGGTTTAACCTAAATTGTGTAGAGGGTTCTTTACTGTAAGAGTGGCAAGGATGTGAAATTCCCTTCCACAAGCGGTGATTTCAGCGGGGAGCATCGATAGTTTCAAGAATCTATTAAATAAGCACCTGAATGACCATAACATACAGGAATATACAATGACATAAAATCACACACATAGGTTGGACTTGATTTTTGTCTTTTTTCAACCTCGCCTACTATCAAACTATGTAACATTGGTCTCTATGGGAAATCTTGGTCAGCTTGACATGGCACGGCTCCAGTAACATTTAACATTGGCGTCTATGGGAAATCTTGGTCAGCTTGACATGGCACTGCTCCTGAACCATAAGTGACAGGGACAGGAAATTTGAGGAGCACCGAGAGGGGACCCAGGACTATGAGGATACCATTGAGCAGAAAGGTGGGGGTGCAGTTCCGTGTCAGGCAGGAATATAGCGCAGGCTCTGTCAGAGGATGGGTTTCAGGGGATGCAGGTAAGGGGAGCCCCAAGGGGGTGCACTCCTAGCAGTGTAGCTGACATCATTTTGTTCTTGCAGACTGAGGTTGGGAAATGTAAACAACATCTTCTGTCTGTCATCCCCTTCCTGATATTGCATCCTGTACAGTGCCATTGCATGCCGTACAGTGTCATTGCATGCTGTACATTGTCATCACGTGCTGTGCAGAGCCATGGCATGTCGTACAGTGCCATGGCATGCCGCACAGTGTCATGGCATGCCGTACAGTGTCACCATATGTTGTACAATGCCATGGTGTGCTGTACAGTGTCATCACATGGCATACAGTGTCATTGCATGCCGTACAGTACCATTGTATGCCATACAGTGCCATTGGATTTTGTACAATCCCATCGCATGTTGTACAGTGTCATCACGTGCCATACAGAGCCATCGCATGTTGTACAATGCCATCACATGGCGTACAGTGTCATCGAATGGGGTACAGTGCCATTGCATGCCGTACAGTGGCATAGCATGCCGTACAGAGCCATCACATGGCATACAGTGGCTCTGTTCGGCATGCAATGACGCTGTACGGTATGCGATGACACTGTACGGCGTGCAATGACACTGTACGGCATGTGATTACACTGTATGAAATGTGATGGCATTGTACAATATGCAATGACACTGTATGGCATGAAATATCACTGCACGCCATGCGATGGCTCTGTACGGCATGCAATGGCTCTGTACGGCATGCGATGACACTGTACGGCATGCAATGACACTTTATGGCATGCAATGACACTGTACGGCATGCAATTGCACTGTATGGCATGCAATGGCATTGTACAACATGCGATGGCACTGTACGCCATGTGCAGAGCACTGTATGGCATGCAATGGCTCTGTACGGCATGTGATGACACTGTACAGCATGCAATTGCATTGTACAACATGCGATGACACTGTGCGGCATGTGATGGCACTGTACGGCATGCCACGGCATTGTACAACAGGTGATAGCACTGTATGGCATGCAATGACACTGTATGGCATGCAATGACACTGTGGCATTGTACGGCATGTTCAATGAAGAAATGGCTGCACACCATGACTAGTTCCAAGATCCTTTATTGGACATCCCAAAAGTGAAATAAAGGGGGAGAAGGGGAAGCACCACCTAAGTGTAGAGAAAAATCACTTACAGGATCAAAAGTAGTATCAGGCTCATCAAAGGTTGTGACAGTCTCATCAAAACCCAAGGAGGGGGGAGAGGTGCCATGCACTAGCATCCTTATGATTTATCCTGTAAGTGATTTTTAATCCTTGCGCATTAAACATGTTTTAATATTTACACTTAGGTGGCGCTTCCCCTTCTCCCCCTTTTTTTTGTATTTGTCACAGAGCTGGCTTCGCTCTGAGGATTGCTGCCGCCTATTATGTATACACATTAGTGTCTTTATTTTACCTATGGACTCCATATGGACTAAAAAGTACGTGGACATTTTTGGTTTTCAACCCTTGATTAACTGCTTTGATTCAGCTCTAATTTTGCGCCAGGAAACACTTTTTATTTATCCCAAAAGTGACATCACAGGACACCACAAGTTCACACAATACAAATCTGCTTAATCATTACTGTATGGCACGCCATGGCTCTGCACGGCATGCCATGGCACTGTACAGCATGCAATATCAGGAAGGTGATGACAGACAGAAGATGTTTATATTCTCCAACCTCAGTCTGCAAGACAAAATGATATGGCAAATCAAGGAGAGAACCTACCAAGAAGGTTACATTAGTGGAACACAGCGGTTGAATAAAAAACAGCCTTATTTAAAATAGCACCATTCACAATACAAAAATTCAGTGAATTGACCTTTGCCCAAACCAATTAAAAAGACAAAGTTGTCTATGGATGGGACTCGCAGCTGTACATACATCCATACACACTGCCTAACACACATTCATTCGGAATACCAGCATGTAGTTCACTGCAATCAGCAAATAAAGTTGGATTGGTGGACTTCAATCATAATTCTCATGGTTCCAGTAGGTAGGGTGTATAATAAGTCAAGGTGTCAGGTGTAGGCTAGCAGATAGTTATAGTTCACTGAGCAGCCCTATAGTTAATTAACTTGTCATTGGCAGTCCATCCTAAATGGTATCTCTTTCACCAACGTAAAAGGATATTCTCTTTGAAGAGCAAGGACTTCGTTTTTTCCCAATCCGATATTTAGTATTTTTGTTTTTATAGGAATCATTTTGAAATCAGAGAGTTCTCCATAGTCTTTTATTTCTTTAATTATATTTGCCAGAGTCGTCTTAGGGTTCTTTACATACATTAAAATATCATCGGCGTATGCCGCAATTTTATATTCTCTATCCCCCACTCTCGCCCCCCCTATCCCCTGGTTGTTTTTCGCAGGGTGAATGTTACCATGTTTTTATTGAACACACCATGTAAAAAAAAATTTAACAAGCTTTGGCTGGACTTCTCCTTTAACTGACCAGATCAATATCTCAGGAGTTTAATGAACTTGATGCTATACTCTGATTAAAAAGTGTTCCTTTCATTTTTTTGAGCAGTGTATATCTGACAGTGTATATTTTATCAGATATACAGTATCTCACAAAAGTGAGCACTCCCCTCACATTTTTGTAAATATTTTATAATATCTTTTTATGTGACAACACTGAAGAAATTAGACTTTGCTACAATGTAAAGTAGTGAGTGTACAGCTTATATAACTGTAAATTTGCTGCCCCCTCAAAATAACTCAACTCACAGCCATTAATGTGTAAACCGCTGGCAACAAAAGTGAGTACACCCCTATGTGAAAATGTCCAAATTGGGCCCAAAGTGTCAAAATTTTGTGTGGCCACCATTATTTTCCAGCACCACCTTAACCCTCTTGAGCATGGAGTAGGGATGAGCCCAATGTTCGAGTCAAACATAAGTTCGACTCGAACATCGGGTGTTAGCCTAACAGCGAACAATATACGGTGTTCGTGGCAAATTCGAAAGCCGCCGGAACATTGTCAAGGTCTATGGGACACTAACATGAAAAATCAAAAGTGCTAATTTTAAAGGCTTATATGCAAGTTATTGTCATAAAAAGTGTTTGGGGACCTGGGTCCTGCCCCAGGGGACATGTATCAAGGCAAATTTAAAAAAAAAACTGCATTTTTTTTCGTGAGCAGTGTTTTTTTAATGCTTAAAGTGAAACAATAAAAATGAAATATTCCTTTAAATATTGTGCCTGGGGGGGTGTCTATAGTATGCCTGCAAAGTGGTGCATTGTTCCCGTGTTTAGAACAGTACCACAGCAAAATGACATTGCTAAAGGAAAAATTGACATTTAAAACTGAACTGTCGGGTCTCAGCAATATAGATAAAACTCATTGAAAAAAAGAGCATGGGTTCCCCCCCAGTCCATTACCAGGCCCTTTGGGTCTAGTATGAATATTAAGGGGAACCCCGAACCAATATTTTTTAAAAAATTGCGTGGGGGTCTCCCTAAAATCCATACCAGGCCCTTCAGGTCTGATATGGAAATTAAGGGGAACCCTGCACCAAATTTTTTTTTAAATTGCGTAGGGTTCCCCCCCAAAATCCATACCAGACTGAAGGGTCTGGTATGGATTTTAAGGGGAACCCTGCGCCAAAATTTTTTAAAAATGGCATAGGGGTCCCCCCAAAATCCATACCAGACCCTTATCCAAGCACGCAACCTGGCAGGCCACAGGAAAAGAGGGGGGATGAGAGAGTGGCCCCCCTCCTGAACCATACCAGGCCACATGCCCTCAACATGGGGAGGGTGCTTTGGGGTCTGACCCCAAAGCACCTTGTCCCAATGTTGATGGGAACAAGGGCCTCATCCCCACAACCCTTGCCCGGTGGTTATGGGGGTATGTGGGGCTTATTGGAATTTGGAAGCCCCCTTTAATAACGGTACCCCCAGATCCCGGCCTCCCCCTGTGTGAATTGGTAATGGGGTACAAGGTACCCCTACCATTCACAAAAAAAGTATCAAAAATGGTAAAAAAGACAAGAGACAGATTGGGACAAGTCCTTTATTAAAAAATAAAAAAATTTAAATGCCCCGCGATGTAAGTTCACACTGCCCGACGGACCAAAAAAGAAAGGAGAACAAAAACCCCGCATCGGATCAGACCCCAAAGCACCCTCCCCATGTTGGGGGCATGTGGCCTGGTATGGTTTGGGGGGGCACTCTCTCTTCCCTCCCTCTTTGCCCTCCCTCTTTTCCTTTGGCCTGCCAGGTTGTGTGCTCAGATAAGGGTCTGGTATGGATTTTGAGGGGATCCCTACGCCATTTTTTTTTAAATTTGGCGGAGGGTTCCCCTTAATTTCCATATCAGACCTGAAGGCCCTGGTATGGATTTTAGGGGGACCCTCACGCAATTTTTCTTTTTTCATTTTGGTTCGGGGTTCTCCTTAATATTCATACTAGACCCAAAGGGCCTGGTAATGGACTGGGGGGAGGGGGGACCCATGCTCTTTTTTTCAATTAGTTTTATCCCGACAATTCATTACAGCCGTGATCATTTTTAAATGACAATTTTTCCTTTATAAATGTCATTTTGCTATGGTACTGTTTTAAACACAGGAAAAATGTGCCATTTTGCAGGCATACTAAAGACACCCCCCAGGCAAGATATTTAAAGGAATATTTAATTTTTATTGTTTCACTTTAAGCATTAAAAAAATCACTGCTCCTCAAAAATGGCTGTTTTTAAAAAAAAAAAATTGCTTTGATACATTTTCCCTTGGGCAGACCAGGTCCCCAAACACTTTTTATGACAATAACTTGCATATAAGCCTTTAAAATTTGCACTTTTGATTATTCTGCTGCGAACCGAACCTGAGGGTGTTCGGCTCATCCCTAGCATGGAGTTCACCAGAGCTTCACAGGTTGCCACTGGAGTCCTCATCCACACCTCCATGACGACATCACGGAGCTGGTGGGCATTAAAGACCTTGCGCTCCTCCACCTCCTGTTTGAGGATGCCCCACAGATGCTCAATAGGGTTTAGGACTGGAGATATGCTTGGCCAGTCCATGACCTTTACCCTCAGCTTCTTTAGCAAGGCAGTGGTAGTCTTAGAGGTGTGTTTGGGGTCGTTATCATGTTGGAATACTGCCCTACAGCCCAGTCTCCAAAGGGAGGAGATCATGCTCAGCTTCAGTATGTCACAGTACATGTTGGCATCAATGAACTATAGCTCCCCAGTGCTGTCAGCACTCATGCAGCCCCAGACCATGACATTCCCACCACCATGCTTGACTGTAGGCAAGACACACTTGCCTTTGTACTCCTCACCTGGTTGCCGCCACACACGCTTGACACCATCTGAACCAAATAAGTTTATCTTGGTCTCATCAGACCACAGAACATGGTTACAGTAATCCATGTCCTTAGTCTGCTTGTCTTGAGCAAACTGCGGGTCTTCTTGTGCATCATCTTTAGAAGAGGCTTCCTTCTGGGATGACAGCCATGCAGACCAATTTGATGCAGTGTGTGGCTTATGGTCTGAGCACTGACAGGCTGACCCCTCACCCCTTCAACCTCTGCAGCAATGCTGGCAGCACTCATACGTCTATTTCCCAAAGACAACCTCTGGATATGACGCTGAGCACATGCACTCAACTTCTTTGGTCGACCATGGCAAGGCCTGTTCTCAGTGGACCCTGTCCTGTCAAACCACTCTATGGTCTTGGCCACCATGCTGCAGCTCAGTTTCAGGGTCTTGGCAATCTTTTTATAGCCTAGGCCATCTTTATGTAGAACAACAATTCTTTTTTTCAGATCCTTAGAGAGTTCTTTGCCATGAGGTGCAATGTTGAACTTTCAGTGACCAGTATGAGAGAGCAAGAGCGATAACACCAAATTTAACACACCTGTTCCCCATTCACACCTGAGACCTTGTAACACTAATGCCGCGTACACATGGTCGGACTTTTCAGCTACAAAAGTCCGACAGCCCATCCGACAGAGTTTCGACGGACTTTTGGCGGACTTGCGGCGGACTTTCTAACGAACAGACTACATACGATCACACAAAAGTCAGACGGATTCGTACGTGATGACGTACACTGGACTAAAATAAGGAAGTTGATAGCCAGTAGCCAATAGCTGCCCTAGCGTGGGTTTTTGTCCGTCGGACTAGCATACAGATGTGCGGATTTCTGCGTCCGGTGGAGTTACGACGTAAAGATTTGAAGCATGTTCCAAATTTAAAGTCTGTCAGATTTGCGACTGGAAAAGTCCGCTGAAGGTCCGGTGAAGCCCACACACGATCGGATTGTCCGCCGGACTTGGTCCGTCGGCGTCCGTCTGACTTTTGTAGCCGAAAAGTCCGACCGTGTGTATGCGGCATAACACGTCACATGACACTGGGGAGGGAAAATGGCTAATTGTGCCCAAATTGACATTGACATTTTCACTTAGCGGTATAGACATTAACGGCTGTGTGTTGAGTTATTTTGAGGGGACAGCAAATTTACACAGTTATACAAGCTGTACACTCACTACTTTACATTGTAGCAAAGTATCATTTTTTCAGTGTTGTCACATAAAAGGATATAATAAAATATTTACAAAAATGTGAGAGGTATACTCACTTTTGTGAGATACTGTATATACAGCATATGGTATATACCAGGGGTAGGCAACTCCCAGCACTGGTGCCGCAAGCAGCACACGAAGCCTCTTTTGCCGGCATTCGACTTCCTCCCCATCAGCAGGGCAGTGCAGGAAAGTCAGTGAGACTCTAATGCATTCCAATTTCCATGCCTCACCTGCACTGAGGGGGAGGCACTGTGCCCCCACACATTGTAAAAGATGGGAAACATTGTTTGGTTCTCTAACTTTGCTGTATCTGCGATCATCAGTTCTTGTGATGGAGAAGAGATTGGGTGCAGTTCTGCTAGGGGGAGAGGTCCCTGTTTCCAGGAGGAGGAGGACTGACATTGGCCACTGCTTAAGCCAAAACAAGCCTTCTAGCCCCGTCCACCATCTGGAGGAAGATGACTCACTTGGTTGCCACTACCAATCTCAGAAAGAAGGGATTTCACTGTGATTGAGA
The DNA here is from genome assembly GCA_037952925.1 of Lithobates clamitans. Lineage (NCBI taxonomy): Eukaryota > Metazoa > Chordata > Amphibia > Anura > Ranidae > Lithobates > Lithobates clamitans. The sequence continues at coordinate 6,469 of JBBGZY010002188.1, read as the reverse complement.
AAACCACAATCAGGTGACAGTTTGTGGAATTAGTGTTGAGCTTCTGGGAACTTTGTTGACATTATTCCTGAACCTTTTCGTCACTTACTACTGAACCCCGACACTCTGTGTCCCTTTAAGCCACAGCCAGTATTCAAGAAAAAGGGGAAGGAAGAAAGGAGATGTCCCAAAAAGAATTCTTCAGAGAAGAACTATTGGTATTCACAAATATAAATTTACTTTATTGAAAAATTTCTACATAATGACATAATTAATGAATTAAAATAACCAACCTCCACCACATTTATATAAAATTAGACAATTGTCTAAAGATACAGGTGGCCACCACACACAGACATACAAGCCTCTCTGTTATCATGTACAGCTATTTCTCTGTGTTACATCCTATTGCCAGCACAAAGTGGGAAGAAATTCATGGGGAGCAGAGCAGTCCATTTAGTAGCTCTAGCAGATTGCTAATAGATGTGAAGTCAGACCTGCAGGACATCCATCTGGTAGCTAAATGGTTAATAAAGTCCGCTTGAGATATCAAATAATACCCCTAGTAACGTAGTCCACTTTGATTTTAGTGGACTATGTTAGGTTAACATAAATGCATCCCGCTGCAGTAACAGACCTAGAGTGCCCAGTTAGCCCTAGCGGCTATGGACTGGCTAGTAGATCCTATAGGACAGATGTGGGAATAGTAAGTTATTTGGATAGCTCCAAGTAGATATTTGAAAGGTCTCGCAGTCGCCACTTGTTCGTATGTCCAGGATCAGTCTCGTCCAAGTCCCTAGGTACACCTGTTTTTGGCTGGGTTATGGTCTTAAAAGGTGGGGGGGGCATGTTCATCCCGTGTTCGCATGTCTCCTCTATGCACACTGAACAGTGTGTAAACGCAATCAGGCAGATATAGAGTGACCGGAGATATCGCGGGTCCTTGCGAGAGCTCACAGAGACGTACGCCAGCACAGAGAGAATGGTCTGAGTAGTGGCTGAGTCGTCCGTATCTTCACAGTCAGCGTGCTGACATCATGCTGACATGTTTCACTTGCAATCCAAGTTTCTACAGAGCATGCGCGGGCGTATATTATAACGTGGATCTTTAAGTACCAGCGGCATGATCACATAGAATCACCAGCTGCCTGTTTCCACTGACGCTCCCTTCCCATTGATAAGCCATTCACACCCGGACAATAATACACAGAAGGGGCAGCCCAGGGGTGCGAGCGAGCCACTACCAATTCTCCCTAAGGTGAATAACACAATTGAAAAAAAAACAAAACAAATAAAACATTAATAAAATGAGAAAATTAAAGAAAGGAAGAGAGAAAAAGAAAAGAAGCAGAACTTGGATTTAATAGCAAATGCCATCAAGAACAAATGGAAGTAATGGCAAATAAGAAAACGAAAGCTTAAAAATAAATTTCAATCAGAATAAGAAAAAGTTATAAAAAATAATAATATGATAATGAAAAAAGGGAGGGGAGGGAAAACAAGGGTAAAATAACAGGGGTGGGAGATGGAAAAGAAGGGAAGGAGGGGAGGGAAAACAAGGGTAGAAGGAGAAAGGGAAGGAAGGGAGGGGGGGAGGAAAGGGGGGCCCCCCAACAGTTAGGGTAAATTAATTAAATATCAAGTATCAAGTGGCAGGAGCGGATAGATAATACAGTCTGAGAAAACAGTCCGTCTCAGATGCTCACTAGAGGGGATGCCCAGATGCCTTTGCCCATTGGGGGTACTGGCAGTTAGTCAGATCACCATTCATAAAAAAGCAAATTTTGCCATCATGCAATCTTAATTACAGATTGCTCACAGTAAACCTTTTAAATATCCACTTCCTGTTGAATATGGGTGTTTAACTTGAGGGAGGCCTCCATAAGTAAAAAGGGGAAAAGGACAAAAAGGTCAAGGGGGGGTGGGGAAGAAGGGGGGTAATAAGGAGAGATGGGATAAGGGAGGGAAGGGGGAGGCAGAAGGTGGAAAATAGAAATTAGGGTTCAAGGAACACTGAAAGGTTGCATTCATTATTGAGTCCTAGAGGCTGCATACTTTGAAGATTAAAAATCCAAATTTTTTCCTTTTGATATAGGATTCTATCAAAGTCTCCCCTTCTTGCCGGCAGGTTCGATTTATAGATTTCCTTGAATAAAAGTCCCTTGGGGTCACTGTTATGGAATCTAATAAAATGAAGAAATAGGGGACAATCATCGTCTTTTTTGAGGATGGTCTGGATATGTTCACCAACTCTGACTTTCAGTTGTCTTTTAGTTTTGCCCACATACATTTTACCACATGGGCAGGTAAGCATGTAGACAACCCGCGTAGAAGAACAGTTAATAAAGCAGTTTATTTTAAAATTCTTTGTACCGTCAGAGCTGGTGAACATATCAGTCTTGTCAACAAGTTTACAGGCCACACATTTACTGCAAGGGTACATACCCTGCAAAGGCGGCAGATCAGTTAGCCAATTGGGTTTGGTTGATCTTACACATTCTGAATGGACGAGATTGTCTTTAAGATTGGGTGATCTTTTAGCAGTTAGTAGTGGTCGATCACCAACAATTTCACCCAAAATGGGTGCTTCCAATAGCTGACTTAGGATTCTTTTTACCTGATCCCATTGTGCACCGAATTTAGTAATTATTCTGGCGGGCATTTGTTGTTTAGCATCCTTCCTTTTACTCTTAGTTTTATCTAGAAGATCTTTCCTTTCAGTTAGAATTGCTCTCCTTTTGGCCCTTCTTATACAGTTGTGTGAGTATCCTCTCTCTCTGAATCTACCATATAGTTCTATGACCTCTTTGTCAAAAGCATCTTGATGTGAACAGTTTTGTTTAGTTCTGAGGAACTGGCCAACTGGTGTTCCCCGGATAGGTGACACAGGGTGATGACTAGTGGCCAGCAGTAAGGTGTTAGCTGCAGTTTCCTTACGGAAAGTTTTAGTGGCTATTGTGTTGTCCTTGAGCTCAATAGTCAAGTCCAGAAAGGAAAGTGTTTCTGAGTGGTAGGAAAATGTAAGCTTAATGTTCCTATTATTATGATTTAATTCATCAATAAACGCAGTCAGTTCCTGCTGTGAGCCAACCCAGATCATCAGCACATCATCAATGTACCTCAGCCACATGAGACTGCATGTGTTCTGTATGTATTGTGTGTTTTAAACTTTTTGAATTTGGCGCCGTGCTCTGTCCCTGTGCGTCACATCGCTAGCAGGGAAGGGAGCCTGGCACTGTGATAGATCGTGCGGAGGACACAGCTTACACACACAGCAGGCAGACATCGTAGGGTCCGGGGGACAAGGTAAGTAACTTTGCCTGGATCCTGCTATGTGATCCCGAGTGTGGCTCAGGGTTAACGCTTTTGGTACTGAAAATTCACCCAGAGCCACACTCGGGAATACCACTAAGGAGGTTAAAACTTTTTTTTTGTAAATTCTTTATTTAACAGGGTAGAGCATGCTGAAATACAGAAAACCCAACAGGGTACAATACAGTGACAATACTGTACATCTCTACATCTATTTTTACACAATCATGAGAGAACTTTACATGAAGTTTCCTAGTGGGATAGAGGCAAGATGTATGTCTAATGAGTAGGAGTCCTCCGCACCCCGCATGACCCCTTTCATTTTTCTGGCATGTGCCGTATTTTAAGGGAGTAGGTGAGGGATTGGAGCCGGTTCTCACCGACCCATTAATGTTGATATCTGATGAACTAGCATCGGATAGGACCAGAAACAGATACAAAATATGTTGAAAAGATAGAGAGGAGGAAAAAAGAGTGGGATGAAGGGGAGGGTTGGAAAAGAAACGGGGGAATAGGGGGGTGGAGGAAAAAAAGGGGGGGGGAGGGGTTAATACCCCTGTCCAGTCACATCCAGTCCAACTGGGGAGTTTTGTAGTTATTCCACTTCGGTTTACTAGCTGTCCGTATTCCTCAGAGTAGATAAACTCGTGCGAGAAGTACCATATTTTGGAGAATTTCTCATTTAGGCCACAGGTTAAAACTTTTTAATAGTGAGCCTAGTGTGTCCAATACAAAAATATGCAAATGCTACCTTAGATAGAACAGAATTCTCACAATGATGGTGGCATAGCAAAACAGATTGTTACCACTTTTACGAGACTGTTATTTGCAACTGCCAACGCAAATGTTTCTTGCAACTACCAATGGTGAAAAAGAAGAACAAAGATGCTTGGCGATCAAATCTAAATATAGTCACATTGTTAACCACCCTGCATATCATATAAAGTGATTAAATAAATCTATAGATTTAAATGCCAACACCCGTAACATAAATGCTAAAAGTAATACTTTGTTATGAGATATACATGAATATAACATTTCCACACCAGTAGACACTAATAAGCTAGCAGTGGCGGCCAGTGCATTAGGGGTGCACGGGCGCCACCCCCCCTATCCATGCATCCACCCCCCTGATCTACAAATCAGGGCGACGGACTATAGATTCCAATGGGGGGAATGTTTTTTTGAAGCACGTGATTAGAGCCAGAGGCTCTAATAAGCTTCAAAAAAGGGTGGGCTCGGGTTGCCCCGATTCCACCCAGTTGTGTGATGATAGTGAATTCATTTTCACTATTTTCACACTAAAGAAAGTTCCTCCTCGTCATTAACCACTTGCCGACCGCCTCACGCCTATATACGTGAGCAGAGCGGCACGGGCAGGCAAAATCACGTACCTGAAACGTGATTGCCTTCCCGCGGGTGGGGGGTCCGATCGGACCCCCCCCCGGTGCCAGCTGCGGTCGGCATTTGGTTGGGAGCGATGACAGACGAGGGGGAGGCCATCCGATCGTGGCCCCCCCCTCGCGATCGCTCCCAGCCAATGACAAACATCCCCTGCCTCTGTATAGTACACAGAGGCAGAGGATGTGATGTCATCTCTCCTCGGTCTGGCAGTTTCCGTTCCAGCGCCGAGGAGAGATGACATGTAAGTGCACCAACACTCACACACAACACAGTAGAACATGCCAGGCATATATTACACCCCCGATCGCCCCCCGATCCCCCCCAATCACCCCCCCCCTGTCACAAACTGACACCAAGCAGGTTTTTTTTTTTTTTTTTTTTCCTGATTACTGCATAGTGTCAGTTTGTGACAGTTAGCAGTGGTGGGACAGTTAGTATTACCCCCCTGTAGGTCTAGGGTACCCCCCTTACCCCCCCTAATAAAGTTTTAACCCCTTGATCACCCCCCCTCACCAGTGTCGCTAAGCGATCATTTTTCTGATCGCTGTATTAGTGTCGCTGGTGACGGTAGTTAGGGACGTAAATATTTAGGTTCGCCGTCAGTGTTTTATAGCGACAGGGACCCCCATATACTACCTAATAAATGTTTTAACCCCCTGATGGCCCCCTAGTTAACCCTTTCACCACTGATCACCGTATAACCGTTACGGGTGACGCTGGTTAGTTCGTTTATTTTTTATAGTGTCAGGGCACCCGCCGTTTATTACCGAATAAAGGTTTACCCCCCTGTAGGTCTAGGGTACCCCCCTTACCCCCCTAATAAAGTTTTAACCCCTTGATCACCCCCTGTCGCCAGTGTCGCTAAGCGATCATTTTTCTGATCGCTGTATTAGTGTCGCTGGTGACGCTAGTTAGGGACGTAAATATTTAGGTTCGCCGTCAGCGTTTTATAGCGACAGGGACCCCCATATACTATCTAATAAATGTTTTAACCCCTTGATGGCCCCCTAGTTAACCCTTTCACCACTGATCACCGTATAACCGTTACGGGTGACGCTGGTTAGTTCGTTTATTTTTTATAGTGTCAGGGCACCCGCCGTTTATTACCGAATAAAGGTTTAGCCCCCTGATCGCCCGGCGGTGATATGCGTCGCCCTAGGCAGCGTCAGATTAGCGCCAGTACCGCGAACACCCACGCACGCACCGTACACCTCCCTTAGTGGTATAGTATCTGAACGCATCAATATCTGATCCGATCAGATCTATACTAGCGTCCCCAGCAGTTTAGGGTTCCCAAAAACGCAGTGTTAGCGGGATCAGCCCAGATACCTGCTAGCACCTGCGTTTTGCCCCTCCGCCCAGCCCAGCCCAGTCCAGCCCACCCAAGTGCAGTATCGATCGATCACTGACACTTTTCTTTGTAGCGTTTTGGTGAACTGGCAAGCACCAGCGGCGTAGTACACCCGGTCGTAGTCAAACCAGCACTGCAGTAACACTTGGTGAATGTTTTGAACGCTACCATGCACTAGTTGAGTATTAGCGTAGCGTACAGCATTGCACAGACTAGGCACACTTTCACAGGGTCTCCCAAGATGCCACCGCATTTTGAGAGACCCGAACCTGGAACCGGTTACAGTTATAAAAGTTACAGTTACAAAAAAAAAGTGTAAAAAAAAAAAAAACACAAACAAAAATTAAAAAAAATAGTTGTCGTTTTATTGTTCTCTCTCTCTCTATTCTCTCTCTATTGTTCTGCTCTTTTTTACTGTATTCT